>OY829537.1:4072441-4672441 GCA_963691705.1 Viola odorata
TTTTCTTTTGTTCTGTTCGGCCAAGGAGTGGTGGTTTGATGCGGCGTGGCTGGGAAGGCGGGGAGCAGCGACGGCAGTGAGGGGTTGAGTGATCGGGCAGCGGCGTGGCTGGCGATTGGGCAGCGGCGATCGGGATGGTGGCGGTGGCTGCAGCTGATTCCGGTTGCTGGTTGTAGCTACAATCGGGTGAGCAGTGGCGAGCGGGATAACGGCCGGCGTTGGGTGCAGTAGCGATGGCAATGGAGGAACGGCTGGGATTTAGGTGTGTTTGCTAGATTTTGGTTCAGTGGCTGGATTGAGCTGATTCGGTGGTGGATCGGCTGGAGCGATCTGGTTTGGATTTTGGTTGGGTTAGAGTTGGTGGAGCGGCTGGTTCGGTTTAGTTGACCGTGGCTGTTTCGGCAGCGGTGATGAGGTGGTTTGGAGGCAGATTTCGGGTGGAGCTGCGATCGGGGCTGGCTAGGAGAGGGTTGATGGGTGGTTGATTTCGAGTTGGATTTAATTTCGAGGAATTGGTTTTTTTTGTGTGGTTAATTTGGTTGGCAGGGGATTGAATTTAATTTGGCAGAGGTGGCTTAATTGGGATTTAATTTGGATCGAAGGAGAGAGAGGGATTTAATTTGACAGGGGATGATAGTTTGAATTTTTTGGATTTGTGATGGCTGCTTCTGGGGTAATTGGTTTGGCAGGAGGATGATTTTGGGGAGGATCGGTTTGATGTAAGGCTGTTTTTTTTTTTTGTGCTCCTCCTTTGAAGGTGAATGAGCGGAGTATTTATAGGAGGGTGGTGACGATGGTGAGCAGTAGAGTTGGTGAGGGAAAGAGCAGCGGTGTGCAAGATTTTCCTGGATGAGCCGCGCATATCAGATTCTCATTTGAAAAATGGAGATTTGCCAGCCGCGATGTTAGTGATCTTTACGGAAGAATATTGGATTGTCAGAGATCTGATTTAGAAAAATGAGGAAGAAGAGAGGTAGTGTTGTCGGAGTTCTTCTGAAAATTAGGAAGAGGAGCCGTTGCGTTCGGCGGATGGATGTTTATATTATTTTGTTCGAACCAACTCGTTTGAAACCTGACCGAGACTTGGAATAAAAATGTCATGAGGCAATAATAATAATAATAACACACAAATAATTATGTAAAATTATCAAGTCGAAGAAATGATAAAAATATGAGGATATGCGTTAATAAAGGATGATTTAAATTTCTCGTGTCCAAAAATCAGGTAGCAACACTATCATCACCATCTTCTTCCATCATTGTTGGATTTGTTGTTTGCGGCAATGAAACGGTGTAGAGAGGGAAGCGAAGCGACTATAACTTTCAATTTTTGATCTGTTATTGTGGTATTTCTTCTTCCTTTTTTATTCTTTTACCTAATTACTCCGATATTTTAATTGACTCAATATTAATATTATGAATTTTGAGTGTATATTCAATTAATTTTTTAGACTTTATATTTATATTAATTTTTTTGATAGTATGAAAAATGAAAGAAAGTAATTTTATACTATAAAATATCCACATCATAATATTAAATTTTAATTAACATAAAAATTACAAAAACATTTATTTAAATAATTCAATAGTTGAAATGTTAAAATACAAAAAAAAGATAATTTAGTGAATAATCAAAATATGTTAAACAGTGAAACTATCTTCTTATGAAATTATTCTTGTGGACTTTTACTTTTATAAATTTTTAAAATTTATCATTTTTTGCGTAAATTGGCATGGGTGATAAAAATATTTTCTCGGTTAATTACCAACAAGTTGCTCACTATTTTTAAAGAGGCTATGAGAGATCAATCTATGTAATGTACTGCTAGAGTTACCATGTGAGAAATATTCTTAAAAATATGGAATTGGAAAACAATCACAATAAGTAAATCTTTCTAACAATCGATTGGGTAGAATTATTTCACATATAAGAAATTAAACCAGATTATATTCTTACTAAATATAAAAGTATGAGGTATGCGGGTTATATAGGAAGTTTTACCCAAAACTTAATAAAAAAACACAAAAAATAGGACATGAAATCAGATTATGAAATTATTAGGTTTTATTATAATTTAATTTTACCATAAGTAATGAAACATATGTTAGACAATGTTTACTTAAAATATGAAAATATTATTAATTCAATATTACATTGTCAATATAAAAATTATATATTAATTTATTTTTAAATGTAAATTATGTAAATTATTTAAATTATTATTATATTATTTTAAAAATAATATTATTGATTCGAGTTAATATTTTTATTTTATTTTATTATTTTATTTTAGTAAAGAGATTAATTTTAAGAGAGTTAAAGAACCATAAATTAGATAAAAATGACAAATAAGTGATAATATTTATACTTCATCTAACATAAATTATATGGTAAAATAAATAAAAAAAATTATGAGAATAATTGAGAAGTTTATTTACATCATATTTTAAAGTATTGAAAGTATTATCTTTATATTATCATAATATCACGTATCGAATACATGATCTACGTCATCAAGATAACATGCGATAAGTACATACAATATATTAAATAAATATTTATTGTAAACTTAAAGTTGTTAGAATGTTAAAGTTAAATTAACTTTGCGATAGGATATCGTTACAATGAGTAACCTTTTAAATCTTTAAATTTAAAAATGAAAATTAAATGACATAAGTCCGAATCCTACTTCTGCCTATAAAAAAACGTGCAACTCAATATGCATGAGTCATATATAAAAAAACAACAATAAACTAAAATATAAAAGTACAAAAAATATCTCACTCATAGATTCTTAATGCGGGTGACGAGTGTTAATTAAGTTGATATAATTAAGAAAATTAAATAAAAAATCATGTTCTAAGCCAAAAGTTATAAAAAAAAGCAAAAGTTATGGAATAGATGAGATACATAAATATTCTAAATTTATTATCATCCTAATCTAATAAAAAATATTTTAAAATTGGAATAGTTTATTTATATATAATAGTAATAATAGTTTCATAACTAATAACTATTATTCTAATTGAAAACATATTTTTTCTTTCAAAAGATAACAAAATATGATACAATTACAAGAAGAAGAAAAAAATAAAGGGCAAATACTCTAACAAAATTACCGTTTTTATTTAATTATGATCACGATTATTTTTAGACTATTTTTTAAATTATTATTTTGTTGTTGTTGTTGTTTTCTATTTCATACATTGTCATTGTTAGAATAAAAGCTAGAAAAAAAATATATGAGAAAAAAAACAAAAAAAAAAAAGGTGCGAAGTGATAATCATTTTTAGTTAAAATTTAAAATCTAAAAAACAAACAAAAAATTACCTTGCTTCTATAAAATATTTACCAATAAAAATAAAAATAAAACTATGAAATCCTTTTTAAAATGTATTATTCTTAAATAATATATATACACAAAGATTAAATTACTTTAGTTTGATTTCAAACATTTGTAATGATAAAGAAATATTTTGCCTTAACCAATTATGTGATTTTTTTTATACATATGAAGAAAAATAGTTTGTACATTTACTTAAATCATAAATTTTAATTAAATATTAAAAATAATTTTTAATTGAGTTTGAATATTTAAAGACAAATTCATTAATGGTTGTTTTTAAATAATTACATGATTATTTATAGTATTTGGAGAGCTAAAATAAAAATAATATGAAACATCATTTTAAACATTTAAATTTAAATTTATAAAAGTAATTTACTTAATTGAGTTAAAATTGTTTTAATTCTAAGTGTTTAAAAGTTTATTTCTGAATTAATACAATATTTTTTTGCCAATACCCGCATTAGAACATTAATAACAATATTAATATAGTACCTACAATATACTTTAAGTATCATAGTAAAAATTTATGTTAATCCTATTTTGTAAACATTATAAAAACTTTTATATTATACCAAAAATATATTTATGTGAAATACTTTTTGTACATAAAATATTACCCCCTCCGGTTTTTTATAAATGACGTATTCCTACTAAATGTTACTATACACTTTACTTGATTTTTTGGTATTTGCTTTACTGAATGTTACTATTTTAGAAAGTGATTTATTAAAAACCGGAAGGAATATATTTTAATATTTCTAAATAAATTCCGCACGTGGAACATGATGTGCCAAAATGACCTAATTTGTATAAAAACATTACATCCGGTTGTTTAAAAGCAAAGGTCTCCCATGAACTTATTAAAATGTGATATTTTGTCTTGAATCATTTTTTTTCCGATGCAACCACATTCTTCCGGCCAAATCTAAACTCATTTAAAAAAAGAAGAAGTTATAAACCGACGTGAAAATCAAAATTAAATCATTGTTGTTTTTAAAGTTACAAAACTTTATTACCACTAAATAACTAAAAAATTATTATTTTTAACTATATGCCCACTAATTCTAAATTTGAACCTTCTTTTGGTTGGAAAAAAAGAAGTTCAAATTCAGAGAAAATGAGCATTTAGTTATAAAAAATATTGTTTTCATATTTTTGTATAGAAGTATGTAAATTTATTTTTTATTTGGTATGTTAATCTATGTTGATTGGGTTCAAATTATTAAAATATATTTAGCGAAAAAGTTGTATATATAAAAGCAAAATCACACCTAGAAATGTTATTTGGAAATTAAATAATATGATCAACATCAAATTGTAATTGAGTACATGGTACTTTGTGTGAAGCAATAATATTAGATCTCGAGTTTCAATATTTTCAACTCACATTCTTAGTTGTCTGCCAATCATGACTAGGAATCCACACAAGCCTTTGCACTGATCAATTTTGTTGTGTGATATGTTAAGATTTTGATAGGGTGTGATGGGGTGCATTCAGTAGTAGCAAATTGGCTTGGATTAGCTCCACCAGTCTACGCGGGTCCATCCGCGGTTCGTGGGCTAGCAATATGAGTTGAAGCAAGAAGTGCAGCAATTTGTAGATGAGGGTAGGAGGGAAGGCCTTATTCCCCTCAATGACTAGGAGTTTTACTGGTGTCTCACTTAACCGGACTCGAATTGGTCAAACCAAATCCTCTCTTTTCCTTTCATAAATGCTGAAGTACTCAGGATTTTGTTTTTTTTCAGAAACAGAGATGATGGCAGGGGATCCTGAACTGATGCAGAGAGAATACTTGAGATATATGGTCCGCCATGCTGATCTTTCCACACTGTCATTGTCTCCATTGATATTCAGGTATCGCTGGCGAATCCTACTCGGAAAGCTGGGGAAGGGAAACATGACAGTGGCTGGTGACGCTAATAGCTATGCACCCGATGACGCCTGAGCTCGGACAAGGTGGGTCTAGTTGATGCAGGAAATTCTTAAGCGATTTCTTCTATATATGTATATATATTTTGGTATATTCATGAAACTTTCAGATTACAACTGTGGAACACTTCCAAGCAAAGAAGAGTATATTGTCTATGATTTGTAGATTAGTATCAAGTAATGTGTTTGTTTGCTGCTATATTTTTACAAGAAAGTTACGTTTGATAAAATGGATTATTATTTTTGTGTGATAAAAAAACAGGAATGTTTCCAAATTATACTTACAAACAGGAAAGAACAATACATTCAATGAGCAAGGCAATTAGAACAGAAGCTGACTACACACATCTACTCACTTTGGTTAAGCTTGAACCTCTCTAGCCCAACTTTAAATCCTAGTTCCTTTATATCTTGCTGCACCTGCGCTTGGAAGTCGCCATATGTAAACGCCCTGTAGTTGGCGCTCTGAATCACACTGCCTTCTGCTGGAAATACAAAGTAGCAAATCGACACTCGCTCCACCCTTCCATTCACCTTCACCCTGTGTTTTGCACTCTTGTATTCATCATTGCTTATCGCCTGATCAATTTCAATCACAGAGTAAAAACTTCAAAACTTAGAAATATATAGGAAAAAGAGAGAGAAATCATGTTATATTTTGATGGCTCAATCTGACCTGCATCATATCCCCAAGGTTGAAGATCAATGTGTTTGGAATGGGATTTACATGAACCCATTTATCATCTTTCAGAACTTCGAGTCCACCAACAATGTCCTGGTTCAAAATAGAAAGCACTGAGCTATCTGTATGCACCTCCATGCCACATTCCTGGTCAGACATAGAGCATCGAGGGTACCGATAAACACGTAGAAGTCCTGTCGATTCCGATAAGTAATGCTTGGATCGTTGAGGATCTAGATTGAGGCTTTTCGCCATTGCCCTGAAGATAGTTGTGGCAAGTCTACCTATGTGACCTCCATATTCTTCCAACAAAAATCTAAGGAATCAAGACATCTTGTTAGTTACCAACAAGGAACAAACCAAACTAATCACTGAAATAACGATCAGAAATGCTACTGCCACACAGGAAATTTCTTCTGCATAATTATAAGTTGTCAACAACCAGATACTTCTTTCACCCCAATAGGTTGGTTAAATATCTGAGTTTCATGTGAGTTTCACATATAGGACCTCTATTTTTAACCAAGCAAGATTGTAAGATACACCTAAACCAGTAGCACTCATACATCATGGGGGAAAAGATGAAAAATCTTCACTCATTATACACCAGTTGCAACATCTGGCATTTTTTAATTGGTTGAGTATGCGGGCCCCATAATTACGGGATCCACATGATTGACAAAATTACTTCCTCAATTGAAAAGAATCATTAAGAGAGGCAACAGAAACATATGAGCTAATTCAAATAAATACACCAGACTCATCAAATTTATCTAAGTACTCTCCAATTTCACAATCTATGGTAGAACTTTTCTGTCAACTAGGGCCTGAAAACTGGTTGATGATTGTGTTCTGGAATTTTCATTCAACCAAGGCAATCTATCTTTTTTCCCCCAATAAACGCAAGAAAAGGGTAAAGGTTTTTTGATACGATCCCGGTTCCTCTGATTTGGAGTGCGGAATTAAACCAAACAGAATCTTAAACAATGAACCGGAAACACACCTCTTGATTCAACAAGCAAGGATCTAGTTCAATTAATTGATTGGTACAAAACGAGTTTACAAACAAACTCAGAAAGGGACACAAATACAAACAGCAACAATGCTGGAATTTGGTGAAGGATAGGTGAGGAGCAATGCTCAACTCAATTACAAACACGAGGAGCAACGCTCAACTCAATAATGAAGGAGGAGTTCAACTCACTCAATGAACACCAAATTATAGGACACTTAATTGTTTTTACTTGACTCAAACCAAGGCTTCCCACACCTAGGTAAGCACCAAGGAGACTACTTCAAAGGAAGGAGGAAACTCATCTCTACTTCCACCCTCAATTAAACCTAGCCTCCCTTACAAATGAGGAGGGAAGAGTTATTTATACCAGCACATGAAATGGTCAAAGGAAATAAAAAGACACGTTGCAAACAAATTCTTCAATGTTGCTAGAGGCTTCATTGGCTCTAGCTTGTACGCGTGTCGTGGGCCCTTTGGGGAGGGATATGTCCTCATCCATGATCGTATCATTTTTGGTCACATGCATATCCAATTATCCATCACTTTTCCTACCTTTTTTTGGTGAGGACAATAGGGCCAGATGGTGCAGTCACTAGTCAGTGACTTCTTGTCTGAACTCTTATTTTTTACCACTTCTCTTTGTGTTTTGCCCAAAATGCATTACCTTGAAATCATGTCACCACCAACATGTTTTAATTGCAACAAAATCCAAGAATTGGTGTATATTTTTGTTGGAATTCTATCAAAAAGGACTAACATGTGATGACCATTAAATCACATGATTCATCATAAACAGAAAAGAAAAGAAAAGAAAAGAAAAGAAAAAAGTTATTGATTGTGATCATTCACATCTTTTCTGTTCTTCAAAAAGGATCCATCTAATCAACCATACCTTTCGTATCATTCTTGACTGCTAGTAAAAGTAAAACACTACTCAACTCTAACAAATTTCACTACAAATCAATCATCCACAAACAAGAAAGAAAACGCAGAAAGTTTTCTCATTTCTTTAACTTTAAGGAAAATGGTACCTGAAAGAATGGAGCAAGGGGTCAGGAGGATGAAACTGAGAGAGTTGAGCGAGAGGGGCATTGAAACCTTCGACCCAGTTGATGTTTTGGGGTCCTCTAGAGAGGGCATCTCCGGATGGAGTAAGGGCAGGGGTGCCCCAGAAATAGGACAGAGGTGCTTCAGTGAATAGATCTTGTTTGGATTGGAAAGACAGAGCAAAAATGTCTGCAGCGAGATGATGAAGTTGTGTCAAGAGGTTGGTGGGAATTCCATGGTTAACCAAACGAAACAGGCCCCAATCCTTACAGGCCTCGACGAGAGTGTCCTGGTTCAGACACTGGAAATCTATGAGCGGAACCGAGTCATAGTTTTTTGGGGATTCGTTGGTGGTGGTGGTTTGGTCAGTGTTGTTTTCTTGGGATGTGGTGGTGTGTTTTATGTTTTGTTGGTGGCGAAAAACAGGAGGGTAGGATTCAAGGTTCATTTCTCCAATACTCTCAAGCTTCCTATCCTATTCTCCTCCTTTTTTAGGACAAGGAGATGGTGATGCGGTTAGTAGGTTTTATTTTCTTTTTGGTATTTCTTTTTGGGTTAAATTTACCATATGTATCCAAACATTTTTTCTTTTATAAGATCCAAACATCCAAACATAGTACTACTAGTTGGGTAGGGGCCGGCTAGGAGGAGTGTGGTTCGGTTAATTGTTTTATGACACGTGCAAGAGTGTGATACCCTGGTTCATGGCTCATGGTTCAGGTCAGGCTCCAGCCTGGTGTTGGATTGCTGTGTGTCGGCATTTCGACGCATGGCATGTCTTTTGCCTTTGGGATGCTCTTTATTTATTGTGGGCGCCTGTGAAGAGATGATAAAAATCGTAACATAACTTTTTTTCTTTTCATTTTTGTTGAAAATCCTAATAGTTTGAAAGTTGAGACAAACAAATAATATGAATATCTTAATTATAACCAAACCGAACTTATAATTACAAATAATTTGATTAATTCGATTGAAATCAGCCAAAAAAGGAAAAAAATGTTTAAAATTTAAGCTTAAATTACGTGAACTTAAGTGAATCAATGAATGAACAATAAATTTGTAACTCATTGACACTTTCTATGAAAAAATGGAGGCTATATCACGAGTTCAAATCTTTTTTATCTATATTTCTATTTATAAAATAAATTAATTAACAAATAGTTAATATAAGTGGTTTGATATTCACTTTTTTTAACAAAATTACAAATTTAATTTTTTTATATTGAGAAATTATCAGAAATACTTTACATTTTAATAGATCAAATCCGACGCAAATATAATTAATCTTGAGCTGGTGGTAGTGGGGGATACTTTTTGTTTGAACGTAAATAATATGCACACCTCAATAAGCAAAAAAAAGAAAAAGCAATATATAAACACAAAGGGTCCAATGAGGTGCAAGCCCAGCAGTAACACAGGCGAGCCCATAAATTTCATTAGATCGTTGCTTCAATTTTCAAAACCGAGTCGAGTCCATTTCTATACTTACTGGGCCCTGGTCTAGTGGCCCCAAAGGCCCGCAATCGCAAGCGCTCTCCGGGTTCGGGTGAACTTGTTTTCCGTAAAAATACCAAATCGAGTGTTCGTCCCTCCTTGTACCTCGCTCAACTCTTTCACTCTCATTCTGCCATCTCCGTTTCCGTTTTTCCGTCTCGTCTTCCTGGATAATTCAAGCAGCAGAGTCCCAAATCGGTTTCAGCTGGTAAGGTGAAGCTTTTTCGCTCTTCGAATTAATTTCTCATGGATGTGTGGTTTTTCTATGATAAATTTATTTTTGTGGGGTTTTTGGCTTTTCTACTAGCTTCTGGTTTCTTTGGTGCTTTCCTTTTTCCTTTCTATGGGTTGAAATCATGACATGGGTCCGTAGGCATTGTTCCTCGTTCATGTGTGAATCTTCTGTAGCAACTTACTTTTTTTTTTCTCAGGGATATTTTCTTTGCTGAGCAGTAGAGTGAAGTCGTATTCCGCTTTCTGATTGGTAACTTGTAAAATGGCTACTGGGATGGGACTCGAGACGCTTGTTGATCGTAAGCAAACTCTTTTATTGTTCCTACTATTCATGTCTTTGCTGTTGTTTTTTTTATAGCTGAACATGTATTGAACTTCCATGTGTTTGTAATAGAAAGAAGGCAGTTTAGCAATGTTTTAGAAGTATTATGTATCTCTGTTTGGATCATTCGGTTGAAAAATTGAACAAATTCAAGTCATCGCTGGTATATTGTTCTTTGCTTGTAAAGTGTGTTGAAATTCTTGGAATTTGACTGGAGATCTTTGTTGGTCCATCAAAACAAGTTCTGTGCAATTTAGGGTGTGCCTTGGCTTTTAAGCAGTATGGCTAATGAGTCTCTCTCTTAATCCATGGGTGAACTCGTTTACACTGTTTTCCATAGAAAAACCTGAAATTATAGATCAGAATGCACTTCTTAATGCTTCATTGGAATGATTACTCTCGAAAGAACAAAAAGAAGCTTCATTGTATTCACTTTCCCAGTCAGTTTGTGTGGTCATTGTTTCTTTCATTCTCTGTCATAATCTGTAACCATTTTTTTCCTGTGCAGGACAAATTTCTGTTATCACAAATGATGGTCGCAATATAGTGGTATGTTTCAATCTCAATATCTGCCTAATATGAAATTGATTGATCTCTAATAACAGAATGTGGATTATAAAGGGTTTTGCTGTATACAGGGAGTCCTAAAAGGCTTCGATCAGGCAACAAATATTATCCTTGATGAATCTCATGAGCGTGTTTACTCTACTAAGGTTTGTATTTCACTGATAAGCTTTCCGTTTCATTTG
This sequence comes from Viola odorata, assembly GCA_963691705.1. Classification (NCBI taxonomy): domain Eukaryota; kingdom Viridiplantae; phylum Streptophyta; class Magnoliopsida; order Malpighiales; family Violaceae; genus Viola; species Viola odorata. Next base: position 4,083,265 of record OY829537.1, read on the forward strand.
AACCCTTACCCTGTTGGTACCTTAGCCATTGGGGAAGAGGAGGATTACTTCAGACTTTGATGCACATAGTGGTGAACTAATTTTGTTTGGTTTAAGCAAATATAGTATCGTAGTTTTTCGTTGAGTACTCAAGTGACTTAACATTAGTTTTTTTTCCTTCCTGAATGATTTAATTCTGGCTTCTTTCTTTTACCAATGTTCAGCTGAATTAAAATTCCAATTTTGCACCTAAAAATTGAAGGCAGCTGCTTGATTGATTTGCAGGAAGGTGTCCAACAACTCGTTTTGGGCTTGTACATAATAAGGGGTGACAACATGTAAAGCCATATTTCCTTTCCTTGATTCTTAGGATATTTATGTACTTTTGGTTGGGGAATTAGGTTACTGGGTTTTCAATCCCTTATGAACTAAGATCATACAATTTGATTCTTGCAGAAGCATTGTTGGGGAACTTGATGAAGAGCTTGATGAACATCTTGATTTGTCGAGTCTAAGAGCTCATCCCCTGAAGCCTGTTATCCATTGATCGAATGTGAAGTGTGTGGGAGTATCGAACACACGTAAGGGTTTAACTATATATTAAATTAATTAAATCTGTAATGGATGATGTATTGAATAGTTCTTGTTCATGATATTACATCTTTGTGCAGTTCCTGCGGCATGTAGACCTAGACATGATTTATTCAGGCTGCTAAGGGTGCTTAGATTTCTTTTGAACTCGAGTTGCATACATTTCTTTTTGCAGATAACATTTATGAGATTTTTTAGCCAAGCCCCCCCGCGCCCCCCCTAAACTTAAAAATAAATAAATTAATATATACATTGTTGGTTCGATTCGAGCCGATGATACGAGCAATTTCACCTAAAAACGAATAAAAATTCGAACCAAAATTGTTAAAGTGTGGCGACGAAAAATCCGCTCTATACTTCGATAAAAATTTCCTCGTAAACAATAAAAGTTCGAATGTAAGAGATAAAAGTTTAAAAAAATTTAAACTCAACCCAAAGTCCAACCCAAATTTTAAACCCAACCCACACCCAAATCAATTCAATCTCTCACAAAATCCAATCCCTCCATTTAATTCAATTTCTACACCAAATCATTACATATCGATCACCCTCTCAATCTCTCATTCAATTCCAATTCTAAAGTAGAGAACAATTGTAAAAAGTACGTATATTGTATAAATTTTAATGTATAATTAATTTTTTTCTATACTGTCTTTTTATTAATTTATTTTTCCAATTTTTCATTCAGCTCACTTGTCCTCCCTTTAAAATACTAAAAAAAAAATCGATATATATAATATATATATATATTTTGATAGAAAGGATAAGAGGATTTTTAAAAAGAAAGGAAAAAAATGAAAAGAGAGATTTTAGATAAAGAGACTTTTAATGTGAAAAGATGAAATGAAAAAGAAAGGGAGAATGAGAGATGAGATGCTAACAATTTGGGTTCATGTTCGACAAGCAATTTCCTTGTGGCTCTTGGTAACAATTTTCTAAAAATGAAAAACAAAAGGAGAAAATTATGCCTTGTTAATTAATTCCCTAATTAAATAAAAATCAATAAAAAATGTGACATTTACATAAAATTCATGATAATTTAGTCGGAAAATATCTACATAAAATTTCACATTGTGAATTACAAAGATGAATGGCTCAATTGACCTTTCGTCGCTGAAAGCCGCCTTCACCAAATCCGACGTATAAAAGGCAGCATCTAACGTTTTGAAAAGTCAAATATACACCCGGCGACCAACTCTTTGAACAGGTAATTAATTCTCTATCGCTCAATTTCCTGTTTTTTCAATTGTTTCTGTTCGTGGGTTCTCAGTAATTTAATGGGTTTTAGCTAGCGCGGTGCCGTGCTCTGTTCATTTTGATGATTTTGGAGTTTAGGTGAATGGACTGAGTTTTCTGTTTTATGGTTTCAATTCTTGAGCTGGATTCTTTTTTGGTAGTGTTTTAATTTAGGGTTTGTACTTTTTTTCCGTTTCAGGGACATTAATCTACGTTGTCAAAGAGCTGCCTTCTCCGATGCCACCACCGGCATGCCGACTATTGTAGTTTGCGTGTGATGGGCATATATATATGTGATGTAGAAGGATAAATTCTTAAACCTTAATGATCCAAAGTCCCTAATAAAAACAATGCTTCTAGGAAAGAGTTAAAAACCTCAGAGGAGTGGTTCTATTCCAGACATGAGATTAACTATAATGATGAAAATGTTTCACTTAGTTATGGATACCATATGTTACAAGAAAACATATGCAGAGTGCATCTGTTATTTTTTAAGTATATTCTGGCCTTAAGATTGAAGAACAAAGCTAGCTAGTTAGCTTAGTAGTTGTATGGAAGATCTTCCAATGGATTTCACATTGTCACTGCCAAGGAAATCCTCTGTGATTTCCTCTCTGTTTCACTCATAGCTTATGTTCAAAACTCTATCAGTCTTTTTGTGAAACCCGCAGGAGCTTCATGTTCGTAGTTCTGTTTTAGATGTTCAATCTTGATATCCAATTTAATGCTTTCCTAGAATCTTATATTGGGATATTGTGGGTGAGAAACTTTTAGTGTTTTTAGTTGCTGTGAATGTGCAACTCAATGTCTCCCAAGATTATTTATTGCAATCTTTTGAATGTGAAGATACTAACATTTTTCAGTTGTCTATGCCCTTTTACTAGTTACAGATATAGTAGAAAACTGAGACATTGCAGGAAGAATGGCCAAGCATCATCCTGATTTGATCATGTGCTCTAAGCAGCCAGGAATTGCCATTGGACGACTTTGTGCAAAGTGTGATGGGAATTGTGTGATCTGTGACTCCACCGTGAATCCCTGCACGCTTGTGCGAGTTTGTGATGAGTGCAACTATGGTTCTTTCCAGGGTCGGTGTGTTGTCTGTGGAGGAGTGGGGATATCTGATGCCTACTATTGCAAAGAGTGCTCGCTACAGGAGAAAGATAGGAATGGCTGTCCCAAAATTATCATTTTAGGAAGTGCCAAAACGGGCCTGTTTTATGAACGTAAGAAGTACGGTTTCAAGAAAAGATCTTGAACAGTGGGCTGCATTATCTACTACCTTTTGTATGCATGCGCATTGTGTACTAGACATGGGGAGACACAGTTTTAGGTGTTGAAACTGTTGCTAATAGTTTGCTACATTCGCAGTGTACTTGAGCAATGTCTATACATTGCTTTTTCCTTTATTGGTGTCATTTACTTTCAAACTCTAGATATTGCATATATTTGAATCGACTTGGATTATGCTTGAGCATTGCAGTTCTGTTCTATCACTTGCCATTTGCCACATGGTTGGTGAGTTTATTGTTGTCTTTATTGATACTTTCTTTTGGTTCTTATGGTAAATTAGGTTGCACTGTTCTAAACTTGATCACACATTATAAATAACCCTCTAACTGCCATTACTTTTTCAGTCAAAAGTTGCGAAGTACTGCTGTAAGTGCTTGTCTACTTTATGAGAATGACATAATTTCTGGGTCAGTTCTTTTAACATAATTTCTGGGTCTGTTCTTTTAATGACTTTTGTTGCTAATAGTGCCATTTTTGTTCTTAAGCAGTACTAACGTACGTGCTCAACGATCATTTTCATGGGTCAAAGTGGGAAAAGCAGAGTAAAATCTGAGAGGTATGCATAAAAGTCTTAGCAGATTCTTTGGTGGAGATGGTGAATCTGGATTTGATATAGCTGATCAGGGTTTCTTTCTTAGAGGACATGGAGAGACTTTTTTAGTCCTAAATAGGAATGTAAGTTAGGGGGACTCGAGTTCGAGTCTTAGCCCCCTCCCTGTTTGCTTGATGTATCACTTAGCTACAAGATGGTTCGTGACGTGGAGAGGTCTCTGCGATCATGGGACTTTGTACTAGCTTCATCCGTTGATCTGAAAGGGACCAATTGTCACAGATTTATGAAACTTCTGGTTTGAGTGGAGCCATATGCACTATCACTTTCTTTGGTGGTAGTGCTACTAGTCCTGCCCATAATACATGACGCATTTATTGTAGTGGGCGGAAGAAACACTGCATGAAGGTTTTGACTTTGATACAGAAGAAAACTCATCTTTCTGATATAATGCTGACATAAATCTCTCTGGTTTTTTTCTTTTTGGCTAGAAAATGGATGTAGTAAGTATATCTTTTCCTACACTATCATATGTGCTTAATTTGTATGATGGATATCATGTAGTTTTATGCTTTGGTGCTGATTTGATGCCCGCATTTTAGTGCTTCTTACTGCACAACCATGATAGGTTATCACTATGAAAGGAGGGTATGAATTTTCTGGGTTGATGTGTTAAAAATTGATATAATATTTCTCATTTTGTTCGCCAATTTTTTTTATCCGTTTTAAACGTGGATAATTAATTACACATTCGAAATTTTCGTTCAAATCTGATCGTGCTGTAATGAAATTAGTTTTCTATCTGAAAAGTACGGTACAAATTCATTTCAGCTCTTAGATTGCGACTTATCACAGAAAAAAAACCAAAAAAAAAAGTACTTTTTAATTTGGACGTTTTTAGAAGAAAAAGTATATAACTTTGAGGAATCCTAATGTTTGGTGATTGATTGACATAGAATTGTTATTATGGTTTAAAAATTGCTTCTTTATTTTATTTTATCCACTTAATTTAAAAATTGGTTCTTTATTTTTTTAATTTTTTTTTAAAAAAGTCTTCGCCCATTTTTTATAGATATAGTTATAACATTTTGTTATTCTTCAAAAAAGAAATTATAACATTTTGCATGCTATTTTTACTAAAATTTCTTACCACATTTATCTTTTAAATATAGTAACTATTTATCGCGAACATTTTATTTTCACAACTCAATCCTCATTATCTGTAGTTACTAGTTATCGAAAGTATTTTATTTTTTAATGAATAAATTTAATACGAATAAGATCGGTCCGAAATTGAGCTGAAAAAGTAAAGCAATTTGTTTTTAATGCCTTTTCTGGGAAAGTAAGCGACAGCAACCCCATTGACCTAAATTGATCATGCACTGGCGAGAGATCTTAATTAAATGATGCAACCACGATATAAAAAAAAAAATCAAGATATGCGAACGTCAACTCTCATCCTGCAAATCATTTCCCTCCACGTGGCAGGGCTGCCACCTAATTCAGTGCCCTATAAATACAGGGCACTGTCCCTTTGTTTGCTCCAAGTTATTTTCAACATCAGCTTGTCTGAGCTTAATTGTTTCAGATAAAAATGGGATTTAGTTTTAGAGCAGCTGCATTTGGCCTTTGCTTCTATCTCTTGCTTTCTTTTGCTCTTATTGCTTCTGCTCGTTATAATCCTGCAGGTAACTTTCTCAATTTCACCCTTATATTTTATTATATTTCTTACATAATTTCATTGGTAAAAACCTTTCTCAATTTATTTCTTCCACAGAGAATCAAATAGCATGGAACATTAGGGGAAGAAGAAGTCTGAAGATGACACTTGATGACTACAATCCTCCAACCTCAAACCATGGCCATGATCCTCCTCAATGGAACAAGGGTGGTGGCTCCGGCAGGAAAGGCTAGCTCATCGGAGTTTCCAATTTCTTTCATAATTTTTCTTCAATTATTATGATATATATATTAATATGGAATAAATAATTGTTGACGTTCAGTATCCATATGAGATAAATATGTAACGTATTATCTGAACTTTTGTGTTTCCTTCCAACAAAAATGTGATTTTTTTGTGTTGTGTTAAGGGTGCAATCTTACTGTATCACTTGAAATTCAGAAATTTCACTATATATTTAAGTGGTGCATCAAGAAATTTGTCCCTTAGAGTATACACTAGTCTAACTCGTTTGTCATACGACTCTAACCGCTAGAAGGGTTAGAAATCCAATATTCACCAAAAAATATACTCAAAGTTGATTCGAAATGGACGTTTAGATTTTAAAATTTATTGTGTTTTGTTGGCACCGTAAAAATTGAATTGTGAAAATTGAATTATGATACAAAAGTAATCGGGAAATATTCTAGTGTAAGATCATTTCATTTGCTAGAAACTCTTTAAAACTTAAAATATCTTAAAATTTAAGAACAAGATCACAGCTCATTCAACTTATCATTTCTCTCCTTTTGGACAAAACACAATTCTAAGCTCTTGATTGAACTTTATCATAATACTATCAAATATGGTTTAAGACCCATCAAAAGAGTGACTGATAGTAACTTCTAACTCTGGCTTTAATTATTCTGCAAAACTAAAATGCTAAACATGGATCTAGCTACCCGTAGTGTCCATGCAAAAGTTGGATATCAGATTAAGAGCTTAATTAACTCTAATCATTCCCTAGTAAGGCCAGAAGGAATGTCTTGTAATCTCCTGATGTGTCATTGGCCACAGCATTTTCAAGCGATACGTTGTTTCGCTTCAGGTACAGCTCCTTGATCTCCTTCAGGTCCTTTTCAGCTCGAGTCACCACCACATGACTAAGCGCATCTTCATCAGTACCATCTCTCTTAATCGCACTCCGCAACACCTTCAACATAATGAAACATGCAAATGAGATTAAGTCCACAGCCATTAGAATTATAGAGTTCAGATAGTAAGTAGCCCTGAGTCCGAGTCTGAGTCTCACAGCCACATTGAATCGCGACTGATCTCGAATCTCAGTTTGGTAATAGATCTTTCATGAGTATAGATTAGTCCATGGTCTATACCTTTGCAAAATACTTCTTGGGATCTCTTATGCATCGGATCGCGGTGCGCAATGCACCCAAATATTCATCCCCTGGATCACCTAGCAGACCCTGATAAGATGAATTAACAAATGCGTTACTTAGCTAGACATACAATGTACTCGAACCCAATTGCAAGCCTAATGAGAAATGTATGTTTACCTTGGTAATGGACTTCCCATGTATGTTTTTGTAAATGTTGAAAGTTGCATAAAGTTGTGCCTTGCTCCTTGTACTCAATATCCTAATCAACTCTTCATGGTTATAGACCTTTCCATGGATATCATCATGAAGAATTCCGGCTTCCAATTGCCCCAAATCCTCATCAATTTCAGGACCATCGTACCGATAAGCACTAACTACCGCGACCAGAATCTGCATTATAGTAGTAAACCCATTAATCAAAACCTTACAATGGATTTGATGGTTAGTAAAATTAATTGTGACCGCTATGTATATATTGTGTACTCTTCTGATTTCAGCAGACGTGTAAGAGGCAACATCTTCTTCAAGGGAATGTTTGTAGCGAAATTGATAGGCTCGCTTCACTGCCAGGAGCTCTTCTGGTGATCTGTCGCATGAAATCTCAACAATTACTCTGTAATCAGGTATTACTTTCTTCAATGCCGAATTAGCCAATACAGCATCTCTGTCAGCCGGCTCCAAGGTCCAGAGGCATATTGCTCTCTGTTATTACACATATCCATGAGAAACTTCACTCAAGAACATGCAAGATCATAAGCAAATTAATTTAAACACGTGTTTACCTCAAAATCCCCAGAAAGCTCTGATTTCAGCTGACGGATGAGGTCTTCTTGGTAGATTTCTTCATAAGCTAGTCTGACAAGCTTCCTTTGGAATGAATTTCGATGACCCAGAACTGATATAATGGCCTTCTCGTCCGTTCCCCAACCTGACAAGTTATAAAATTACAGATCTTTATTTGTAAATTGCAAGAAGGAAGTAAGAGAAATGAGTAAAATCTAAAATGGTTAAAAAGACCGCTGACCTAGACAGGCCTTCTTGATGTTCTCTGCATCTTCAACAGGAGAGAAGTCCTTTGGAGCAATGAGGGTCGACATTTTCTTTTCCGTGCTGCTAAACTCTTGCAGATTTTATTTTACTCTTTTTCTCTTTTTGCTGCTTCTTTGCTTAGTTAGAATGTTATGGTATTGCAATTTTAATTCCCAGGATTCCCATTTTATAGTATGTTCAGCGATGGAAACGATTGTAGTCCAGCAGAAGAGAAAAGACAACAGTTTCAGGAATTAAAGGGTCATTAAGATTTGAAATGGAAACTTATACACCATTCATTACTCAAGTTTATTTCATTGACTTGTAAATAAAAAAACACCAATCTTTCTTAACAAAAAAGGGTGTCAAAAAAAGTTCAACTATTATGGTAATTTCAGCTCCAATTGTAAAATTTCATCAGAACAGGAACACTTCACAGTCATAACTATTTACTTTGTGTTGGTTATCTCGGCATCCTCTCAACCAAAAAATAAAAAAATAAGATATGGAAGTGCCTAAGACTACCAATATTTTAAAATATCTCGGACTCACCGGTAGCAAGTGACAACAAAGGTATTCAAAACAAGCGCACTCAATTGGGCCAAAGCCCAAAATAACTCGAACCCAGTTTCCAAATCCGAAACACGCTGGAAGCGGGTTTTTTCACCCAATTTGATTTTGAACTACCAAAGCCGGCGCCTTTTCTATTTGTTTTTGCTGTTCGAGTTCTCTTCTCGCTCTAATTTTCATTTGCCACACCAGCACAGCAGTTGTTAGAAACCAAGAGAAGAGAGGAGTTTCTATCGGCATCGTTCCGTTTCGTTCTCACTTCTCAGCCACTGATCATGCGTGATTTTGTCACCTCTATTTGGTTCTTGACTGGATTTGTTTGTTTTTTGGCAGGATCTTGCACTTAAACGCTGATTTCTGCTTGTTAATCGATTCAAGGTACTTCCTTCATTTTCTCTGCCTATTAATTGTATGACGTCATTCGCTTATTTCTTCTGTCGCTTGATTTTACTTTTATATTGCATAATTCTCATTTGCCCAGAAATGCCTAAATTGGGACCCAGGTGAATGTGAATGCTGGGTGTATGAAAATTTGCATGTACAGTAAGTTACAATTATGAAAGGATTTCGATTGTTAATTGTTGTGATTTGGAAATTAAAATTGAGGTGGAGTAGAGTGATATGTATATCTTTTTTATTTTTTTTCCATTTACCGAGAAGAGGATGAAATGGGTTTATTAAGAAAAATCTCTTAAAGTTATGTTCTTTCACTTTCTACACATGTTTATTTAGAGTTGTAAGTTATGATTAATTTGCCTACAAGAATGATTTTACCATTTCTTAGTTGTGTGTTTGATAAGGAGTTTTGTGGTGAAATGGGGTATGTTCTTTTGCAGAAATTGGTGTTGTACTGTTGTTTGAGACTTCCCATTTACAAGATAGAGTAATGGCAAGCTATCTCACACCAAGGCCGCTGATTATTCAGGATGAGAACTTGGATCTTCACAAAAGTATTGCTCAGTGTTTCTTTCATGGTCTATTGTTGTGGAATATTTTTAGATCTGGATCTGTAATAGTTTTCTCAATCTTTCCCAATCATTATTGTTGTTGCAGGTTCTGCTTTTGATGGGAATGTTAAGAGTACTAAACCAGCTGCCAAGAAGGATGGAGGTGGGTTAGGAAGCCGTAAAGCTCTCAATGACATTACAAATAAAGCACCTCTCAAGTCCGAGGCATCGACAAGCAAAAGGAACGTAACAAAGGAACAATTTAAGAAGAGCATACCGAAGGAAGAGTTTAATGTAGCCGAAGAGGGGTTTCTGCATGATCATACAAAATGCATTGAGGAACAGAAGTCTAAAATGAACATTGCTTCTTTCCTTGATTTGGTCCTTCCTGGTCATGGTAAGTACAACGGCTTCTTTATTACCTGTATGGATCTGCATCATTCTTTGACTAACAAGAATTCTTATAAATCAAATCATTTTGTGATTCTTCCAATTCGAAACTGCATTCTTCAAAGAAGCTTTGCGCTGCTCTTTGATTGATTAGCATTTTGTGGTCAATTCATATTCTGCAGATTCTGTATCTACTGCTGATCATCTCAAGGTTAATCAAGTCAAGGCGCTTCTTCTTGTTAATGCCTTTGTTCTTACTTCCATTCACTTTTTAACAAAATATGAATGCATAATTAACTGAATTATACCTATATCAAGTTTAAAATGTTAATATTTGATTTTCTTATGTTCTTTTCACTCCCAATCTTTGTTTCTGCTGCAGATTGATCTGGATGATAAATTCTCCGTCCCGGAACTGACAGAGATGTCCATGTCTGAGTTTTCTGATTGGTTTGAGTCTTTAGCTAAATGGAACTCTCCTCTAGATTCTCCCATTGACAGGGATTCTCCACCATCCTCTCCTTTTGCGTGGCAATTTGAAGACGTTGAGTTTGTGCTGAAGCAAGAAAATGACTGATTTGACACTGACTCTTCTGTTTGTTTTTGTATGTTCTTGAGATGAAACTGAGAACCACCACTCTGTCATATTCCATTCCATTGTCACCGATTAGTGATTGTTCTTTTCTTATGACATGAGTTCTGTCTCCTCATTTTTTTCTGAAAAGGGTCTCCTCCTCTCACCAGTTGGTAACTAGCTTTGGATACCAATTTTTGAAATAGACAAAAAACGTAAACAATGAGACTCAAATCCAAGACATAGTTTTCCATATTTTGTAACTTTGGTTTCCTACCTAATCTAACACAGTATCTAGATGGGATGGTAATTTCAGGCAACAAAAGAAATCGCCAGAGAATTTTAAGTTGAGGATCTCTCGTTGGAAAAGTAAACCACGCTTTATAAGTCGACCAATCTTAGCATCCTCTCATTACTAATATAAATAATTAAACAAGCAAAGATAATTGTCATCCAACTATTCGTGAAATCCATAACCATAATAACTAACCAACATATGGTTTTGCTTCAGGGTAAAAAAACAACTAACTGCCACAAGACGCACTGCCATACTGTTCAAAGGCAAATGAAACAGCAAAGGAGGGCATTTTCAGCACAAGAAAATCAATTTAATGGACGCAAGACATGGGTCTCAGTAGGATTTCCCACAGTGTATCAAGCTCCCCGCACCTAGGAAAAGACCGAAAAGAGCAGCGCTGCCGAGTGTGGATTGTCCAATGTATCTGATCTTCAAAAGTCCAGGCACCTGCATTTTCCCCAAGTAAAATTAGTAAACTCAAACACACATTTTAAAGGAAATCAGCAATAGCATCGATAAAATAGATTCAAGTTAACATCCCTGTAATTCAACAAGTTCTAACCGAGAGGCAAAATAGCAGGAACAAAATCATATTTTAATTATTATAGGCAATATTTGAAATCGATCAGCTTAATATTTAGGCATGCCCCTGTTTAGTTACAACTAAAGGGATGGAACAACCATACACAATAATAATGGATCCATTCAATTCAACATATTTCACTCAGAGCATCCATGGATGCTTCTGCAAATAATCTCTTAAACGTGACACCTTCCATGTGGCATGCAAGAATATTGAGACATTCATGCACCAATTAAGATTCAGGATACGAGTTATCTTCTACAAAGAAAGGTATGATTCTCTTGTCAATCTCAATCCAGCTAACGTTGCAGCATCTGGTTTTATACCAGCTAATTTCATGTCACTGTAGACATCAAGAGCCTTCAAATAATTGCCCAATGTTACATGTCCAGAAATCATCACATTCCAGCAAACTACATTTTTCATTGGAATTATTTCAAAAAACATTTTCAGCAGACTCAACTCTTCCACATTTAAAATATAAATCAATGAGAGTACAGTGAACAAAATCATCAGCCTTAATTCCATTTCGCATTATATATCCATGTATGAATTTTCCAGGCAAAAGTTGGGTAGATCTTGAACAAGCCATTGCTATGCCACTTAAAGTAGTAAGGGATGGTTTAGTACCTTCTATATTCATCCTCCTAAACAGTTCTAAACATTCTTTGTGATCCCCTATTGAACTGTAAGCAGTAATCATTGAATTCCAAGCAACCACACTTTTCTTTGGTATCTGCTCAAAGACCTCTTTTGCCATTTCTAGGCAACCACATTTCCCATGCATGTCCACAAGAGCAGAACTAACAAAACAATCCGACACAAACCCATTTTTTACCAATTCTTTATGAATCTCCTTGCCTCTTTCTAAATCCAAAAGCCTTGCACATAGCGAGATACCAATAGTTAGTGTCACTGATTTAGGCTCAAACCCAGCATCCTTCATTTTACCAAACAACTCTAATGCTTTCTCAGCCTTTCCAGCATGAAAATAACAAGAAATAACAGTGTTCCAACTAGCCACATCTCTTTCAGACATTTCACTAAACAACTTTATTGCATGCCCAAACAAATTTCCTTTTGCATACAAGCCGACAAGAGAACTAGTGATGACAATATCTAGCACAAAACCGGACTTTATCAACTGTGTATGTATCATTCTCCCATAGCTAGCTCTGCCTAATCCACCACAAGCCTTTAGCATGCTTGGGTAGGTAAAACCGTCAGGTTTCAAATATGAGCTTTTCAGTAATCTACTAAAAAGCTCAAGAGCTTCAAAGCACATGTAATTCTTGGCATAACCAGCCATAAGACTATTCCACAAAGAGATGTCTAATGGGTTTTCAACACTTTCAAAAACTAGCTTAGCATAGTCATAGTGTTGGCAAGAGAAGTAGAGGTTGATAAGATTCTTGCACAAAAGAATGTTGTTTTGCAAAACTAGAGTGACTATTGTTTGGTGGATGACTTTGCCTTTGCCAAGTGAGTTGTAACTAATACACGTTCTTAAGAGAAGAAATAACTTTGAGGTGTCCATTTAAGAAATAGGTGGCAGCAATTGCAAGTTTGCAACAAAGAAAAGCATGAAGCACAAAAAATTTGTTTTACGAAAGCACAAATGGTGAAAGGGCGAGCAATTATGAGTTTTAACAATCAGGTCAGATAATGTACCTTATTCCTGACTGCCTCAAATGTCCCATATACAGCACCTGGATACAAAGAGCATTGAAATTAGATGCATACAAGGGGAATGAACTGAAAAAACTGTAAGAAATAATTCACTTTTTAAAAGCTTGGCAAACTAGACAGCCCGTTTCTTTCCAGTCCCCTCACAAATAAGCACGCCCCTGATCATGATTTTTTTTCAATCGTAAATTGTAATGGACAACAATTTAAACCTGACACTAAAAAAAACATCAAAATTTTGAGTCTCCAAACAAAATTCAGCTTCCCAATCCGCACAAATTGTAGTTTCAAATTTGAGCTTGAGCAGAAAATAACAATTTCATGGCTTTTAATTTACTGTATATTACCGGTACAAAGACGAAGGTCAAATTTTGGAACTTGAAATAAAAAGCTACAGAAAATCAGAGCACACAACAGCAAATAAGAACAGAAAAAAACATGAAGCTCTCGATATGCCATCGGGGAAAACAAAAGGAGAAAACTTTGACATGGGTTTAGGGTTTATGAGGTTACCAACAGCGCCGCCAACAGCACCGCCCACAGCGACGCCAGCAGTTACACGGGCGAGGCAGCTATCCCTTTTCATTTTTGAGGTAGGTGGAGGAGGGTGCGTATGGTGGATGTAATCAGAAAAAATCTGTGCGACTGAGGTTGATATCGATGAACACAACACAATAGTGTCAGTCCTGCTGTTGTTCTAAACGTTTTTATGTTTCGGTTAGTTTTGGAAAACCGGTGTCTGCCTTGACTTACCAGGGGGTTTAGTTTTTAACTTTTCAGTGAAGAAAAATGAAGAAAAAGTGAGCATAGGTTTTACATTTTTTTACTTTGGAAAATTTAGTTTACGTCATCATCAAACTATATTATTGGTCATTATATAATTTTAAGAATAATTTTAGAAGTATTAATACTTTTACTATTTTTTAATTTAAAAGTATATGTGTATTTATTTAAATAAATAGGAAAGGGTCATAAAATCACTCTCACGTATGTACCAAATGTTCGAAAAATACTTCACGTTTATAATTGAGTCAAATAAAACTCCATATTTATCAATTTTAACAGATCACGCCTAATTTCATAATTGTCTTAAACCCTGTTTTGCTAATGTAAAAATTAATTTATTAAAATAATGATATGAAATTTTTTTCATCTCTCATTTTACACCCGATAAACATTGATGTGGAAAATTTTAAAAAAAATTAAATTAAATGGAAAATTAACCCCAACATATCTAAAGATGCATATTATCATGTTAATCTAAATCAAAAGTAATGTAAACTTTAAAATTTTATAAAAAGTATAAAAACAAAAAAATTGGGCATGAATTAATTAATTGTCTTGATTGTATTAAACCGAGTATCAACCATCTTAGAATTTCTAAATTACATCCAAAAAATGTTGGAAAATGCAATAAAACATAACTGAGTATTAATTAATTATTTAGAGTATATTTTTATTTTTTAATTTATTTTTATTAGGTTATGTCGCGTTTACGTCTATATGGTGTACAAATATTTGATTTTAAAATAATTTTAAAATTAGAGTGTGATTTGTTAAAATTGACAAATGTGAAGTTGTATTTAACTCAATTACAAATGTGGAGTATTTTTTGGACATTTGATAAAAACGTGGGTGTGATTTTATACTTTTTAAAGATAAATATAATAATATAGTTTAATTAGAAGGGATACATCTCAATCATATTTTAATAAATCAATTAATATAATTTTATTAGTAAAATAATTAGTTTCTCGAGCATTATTCTAATTTTAATTTTTTTTACTCACAAAAACGAGAGAAGAGCACGATGAAGTATATTTTTCCTTATTAATGAATAAATTCATTTTTATTATCTTATTTATTATAAAAAAAAGTGTTAAAAAATATAATTTATTATATAGGGATAAAAATAATTTTCAAGGTTTTTAAAAAAAATGACATTTTAATGTCAAACAACTATAAATAAATAAATAAATTTGTTGACTTGTTGCTCAACAGCTAAAAATTAATAAAAAAAAGCCACATAAGATAGTTAGGGATAAAAGTTGATGGAGCTAGTATGAGGGTGCAAATGAACACAATCATTTAAATAGGGGATCTAAATCTATAAAAAAGAAAATCAGGGGCCAAATAGAAAGAAAAAACCAAATATAGGGACCAAGAAAGGGGCAGAGTGCTTTGTATTTTTTGTATGATGCAAGCTTTGGGTTATAGAAAAGATGCTTGCACAAACGTGACAGAATAATTAATTAATTATTCAGCTGTTTTCTTTCTTTGAAGGATGATCATCAGTCATTCCTTAGATGATCATAATTGATTTAGTCCATATTAATTAGGACATGCATGGATCTTATCCAAGAAATTAAGCGGACGCAATATATATATATATATATATATAATACTATAATATAAGCAATGACGATACTCATCACAACAATAATTATGCTATAATCCATCGCATACTGTTTAAACTCCTTAAATTAGTTTATCCAGAAAGATTACGCCTAATTAAGTTTTTTTCACTTCCTCACACCTCCATTGCTAATTCGCTACTAATTTGTTTCCTACAAGACTTATCAATGGAATGGATCCCATCATATTTTTTTCTTATTGACCCTACAAGACTTATCAATGGAATCTTGCCACCTCATGTTTATAAAAAAAAACAATTCGATCGGAGATATTGTTAGAATCCTGGCTAACTAATTAAAACTCTGGAAGGCTTGCTGCAGAATATGCAGAAGAAACATCAGACACAAAACTATGGGGTCCAAAATCAAGAGATCAAAAAATTTGGGTCACACAAAGTTTACTTCTTTTTTCCAAGCCTATGCTGGTCAAGCACTTTAGATGGGCAAGAATAATTTTCAGGTCAGTTTTCACTGATTGATGACTCCACTTGAATGACTAGGCATTCTATACATACTGCTCTTGTTGCCTATAAAACCACATGGCTTCTCGTTCATTGTTATCTAAAACAACTAAACGGAAAAGCTGATTAATTAGACGAAAAGACAGCCATGGATAAGTCCTTTACTCTATTCTCCTTCATGAGTTTGTTATTCTTGTCCTCAATGTTTCCTATTCCACCCACCTCTGCCTTCAATTCAACTCACCTTCCACTCTGCCATCATGATGAGGGATCGGCCTTGTTACAGTTCAAGGAGAGCTTTATCATAGATTTGGATGCTTCTTCTGATGACCTTTTTGCTTACCCAAAAGTTGAGTCATGGAAGCTCAACGGAGCAGCAAGTGATTGTTGCTCGTGGGACGGAGTAGAGTGCGACCACCTCACCGGTAATGTGATCGGTCTTGACCTCAGTAGCAGCTGTCTTTATGGTTCCATCAACTCTAGCAGTAGCCTGTTCCGTCTTGTTCATTTGCGTAAGCTTAACTTGGGAAACAATGATTTTAATTACTCGCAAATACCACCTGCTCTAGGGCTTCTTTCAAACCTAGTTTATTTGAGCATGATAGATTCTGTCCTTTCAGGCCCAATTCCATCCAATCTTTCAGTCTTGTCAAGCTTGTCTTCTCTTGATTTGTCTTATAACAATCAACTGTCTCTTGATTCATCTGATTTTAGAGGCCTCGTCAACAACTTAACCCGCCTAGAGGTCCTCTCTCTTTCTGGCGTGGAAATATCTTCCACAGTACCTGCTATCTTGGCAAATTCCTCCTCTCTGTCATCCCTTCGTTTGGGAAGTTGTGGATTATATGGTGTGTTTCCAACTGAGATCTTTCATTTGCCCAAACTGGAGGTTCTTAATTTGGGTTTAAACAAAAATCTTAGAGGTCATTTGCCTGAATTTTACTCAACTAACTCACTGAGAATATTGACACTAGCATCCACCAGTTTCTCCGGTGAAATTCCAAGATCTATTGGAAACCTAAATTCCTTGACTACCTTGGAACTTAATGACTATTTTTTTTGGAAAATTAAAGTCCTCTTTTGGAAATCTCACTAAACTCTTTTATTTATATTTTTCAAACAACGCTTTTAATCGTCAACACACTTCATCCTTATCCTGGGTTGCCAAGTTGACCAAACTCGTGGGATTAGGTTTTGCAAAAGCAAATTTATATGGTGAATTTCCTTCTTTGTTTGCTAATTTGACCCAATTTTCTTATTTGGTGCTAAAGAGCAACCAATTGACAGGTCCATTTCCCACCTCACTTATCAACCTTACCCACTTAACTACTCTTGACCTCTCTGACAATAGATTACAAGGTTCAATTCCCAAATACATCTCTCAACTAAGGAATCTTGAATATCTCAATCTTCAGGGCAATAGTTTCAGTGGCACGCTGGAGTGGGATATATTTCTTAAGCTTGAGAAATTGCAGGACATTTTTCTGTCGTTTAACAACTTAACTTTGCTCATTAACACCAGTTCAAACAACACTTTTCAAAAGTTTCTTAGTATAGGATTTGGGGAGTGCAAGTTGAATGTGTTTCCAGACTTTCTACGCTACCAAGACAAGTTGGAGTTTTTGGACTTATCAAGGAATAGTATTGCCGGCCAAATACCCAAATGGTTGTGGAACACCAGTACAGATAGTTTACAGCTTATAAGCCTCTATTCAAACTTTCTCACAGGATTTGAAGCACACCCAATTGTGTTCCCTTGGGTTAAAGCAACTTACATTAATCTGGATGATAACATGCTGCAATCATCACCTCCACTTCCTCCAGCGTTAACTTACATTAATCTGGATGATAACATGCTGCAATCATCACCTCCACTTCCTCCAGCGTTAATTGAAACTTATTATGTTAGCGGCAACAATCTGACTGGAGAAATACCTTCATCGTTCTGCAATCTGACCTCACTTTATGTCCTGGATATGGGAGACAACCAACTAAGTGGCAGACTTCCCTCATGCTTGGGCAATTTCAGTACCAATCTGGAATACTTAAACCTAGGGACGAATGCTTTCTATGGTACAACTCCTCTAACATTCTCAAGCGGGAGCAGTTGGAGAATGATCAAATTAAGTTACAACCAACTCCAAGGGGTAGTGCCTCGATCACTGTCCAACTGCACTATGCTGGAGTTCCTAGATATTGGAAATAATCAGATCCGCGATGTTTTCCCGGCCTGGCTAGGACCACTCCCAAATCTAAAGGTTCTCATTTTGAGGTCAAACCAGTTCCATGGTGTACTAACGGGTACGACAGCAGAGTTTGATTTTCAAAAGTTGAGCATTATTGACCTGTCGAGAAATAATTTTTCTGGTCAATTGCCAACACAATATCTCTTCAATTGGGTAGCAATGAAGGGGCTTGATGAAGACCAGTTGACATATATGTCAATGCTTGAGAGGGATGGTGGCGGAAACTCTGTTGAAGTTCAGTACTCAATGTTGATTACAAACAAAGGCACAGAGCGAGAATATCAGCGTATTTTGGAATACTTTGTCGCAGTTGATCTTTCATGTAACAGATTTGAGGGAGACATTCCAGGAGTCATAGGCAACCTGCAAGGTCTTCGTCTGCTAAACCTTTCCCACAACAATCTCAGTGGTGACATTCCATCAACCTTAGCGAACCTCACACGTCTTGAATCCTTGGACCTTTCTCAGAACAAACTCTCGGGAGAGATACCTCAACAACTGGCGCAACTTAATTCCCTTGCAGTCTTCAACGTGTCAGACAACCTTCTTGCAGGGCCTATACCTCAAGGTAACCAATTTAACACTTTCCAAAATTATTCATACCTGGAGAACTTGGGGTTGTGCGGGAATCCTTTGTCAAGGAAATGCGGAAATTCAGAGGCTCCGCCAAGACTCCCTCCGAGTCTTGACGACGAAGACGACTCAAGCTCTCTGTTAGGATTTGGTTGGGAATCTGTTGCCATAGGATACGCGAGTGGACTAGTATTTGGACTAGTCATTGGGTACATTGTTGTGACAAGGCACTTTGAATGGTTTGCCATTACCTTTAGGGTGAGAGTAAAAAGAACCAAGAGAGCAAGAAAGAGGAGGGGCAGGAACTGAGTTTTATGAGGTAGCATGAATGCATGATTGTTTTTTGCATTGTGTTGAAAGTGTAATCTCTTTTTTAAGTCTGTGGCATTGTATATTCATTCAATCATGGACCCCTTTTTATGCTGTAATAATCAATTGCCCTGCATCACTGGCTTGGCCTGAAAAATGTTGCTGCTTTAGTTTTGCTAATTGTCTACAAACCTGCACTGAACTTACAAATTAGATTTAAGAAAAACTGTATTCCATTCACTTATGAATTTACATTGGCGGCTGCTATTTTCAACAATAGCCAGTAGCAACCTACTAACAAATTTACAATTCTCACCTCAACCCTCCACAAATTGTGTATATAGTGAAAAAAATTGGAACATGAAGGAAAAAAATGTAAATATATAAAAAAAGGGTAAAAAAAAAAAAACAACCAAACTCCTAATCTTCTCTCACCCCAATACTTGCTTTCTCTAAACTCATTAGAAGGATGAAAGCCAGATATCTACTTAGTAAAGCTACATGACCGTTTAGTAAGTGGAGCCGGGAACATTCCATGTACAGAAATTGTTTCCAGGTGCTAATGAGCCAAATCCTCACTTCCAACGCCGATGCTTGACTTGTCAATCATGCGCACATTGTATTGTTCGTATACTCTTGCTCTATTCTCTGCCCACCACTGTTCTGCTTGTTTTTCACTAAACCTCTTTCGACTGCATTTGTAAATCATACATCTCAGTTCAATCCCAAAACACAAATTAAGAAATTTTTAAAGTACAAGGATCCTGCAAGGTAACGACTCAAAGTACAACAAATAATAGAAGCCTCCGAAATTGCTCCCTCACATGTTAATAAATGGTATATGCTAACACACCTGAAGCGCACTCGCTTAAGATCCTTGCCACCGCCAGGTAAGGACGTGAGAGTTATATATACACCAGGCTCATCTTGCTCAACCCACTCAGATTCCTGCCGCAACTCTCCTTCCTTGGTTCTGCTTCCATTTCTATTTGTTGCTTCGGCATGGCCTTGCTTGTTGTGACTTGAGCTACGGTTACTTGTTGTGGTGCTAGAACCATTAGAAAGCAAATGGCTGTGTAATCCATTTGTTTCTGGTTCTTGGGATAGCATTTGACCATTCAAACGGTCAAAAGGAGCACTGGAAACGTCCATGGAAGTAGGACTGTAACCAAAAGAAGTGAAGGATGGGGATTTGACGCTTCGAGTTCCTCCCACAGGTAGCCTTTCAGCCACATCCTTTAACTATATAAAAATGATAACTAGTAAGCATATGCACTGAAACCATATACAAGGTTAAAGTGACTGTATTAAGCAACTCCAAAGGATGGTCACACAAGAGAAATGAGAATCATATTGGTTGAATCAAAATCCATAGCAGAAATAAGATTAATTGTGATATTTTATAAATAAATAAATAATTGCATCTGTAATGAAATTCAAAGTTCTATAACTAGTGAACCTTGTTCCTCGTAAGAAAAAACCTTGTTATAAAGGACAACTAGCAACCAAGAGGGAAATTACATCATGTAACAACTGTAAAATGCATCTTACTTGGGCAGTTAGTGACTTGATCACTTCCTTTGCTGCTTTACATTTAGCTGTCTCTTCCCCTGCAATAGCTATTGCTTCTTTCAGCTGCTTAGTTGTTCTTTCCAGCTCAGCTTCTTGAAACTGTGCTTTCCGCGTAAGACTTTCCACCTGTGTGAATAGCCAAACCATAAGACTGATGCCATAGTCTAAGTATATTCAAATGGGGATTCCAAAAATTCATCAAAAGTACTTCAGCATCCATATATAAACCTTAGTTTGAAGGGATGCTAGGACCATTTTGAAGACTCAGCATAAGCAATAAGAAAATAAGTGAATCGATCTAAAATCAAGGTTCCTTCCTTACTTCACACACTATAGCCAACAAATATATATCTAAGCTATGGGAAGCATTGCTTACTTCACATTGCTTCATATCAAAATTCACTGGGGAAAGAGATGAAGGTAACACAAGTACGTGATAAGTGGGGTAATTAAAGAGGCAAAATATTATATACCTGCGCTCTTAATTTAGTAACCTCTTGGCTAAGGCTCTCATTTGTCCTTCTAGCGTCATCCACAACAATTTTCGGAGAAGTGAGTCCACCCAGAGTTGGGGTTGGTGTTGTTGAGCGAGGTGGGCTTGGGCGTCTTGATATAGGCGATGTTGCACGAGAAACAATTCTTGATCCAGGAACAGAGGCGGAGAAAAACTTCTTTGAAGAACCAAACATTGGGTTAAAAGATTTAGAAATGTTAACTCCCCACTGGGAGCCTCCATTTGGAATGGGTGAAACACGGCTGCTGTTGAATTCTAGCTTTTTATTTCTCTTGGATCGGCTGTCTGTTTGCTTCAAGGATTCCATTGACGAGAATCTGGCAAGTTTTGCATGAGATTTAGAGTCTAGCTTCTCATCTTTATCAACAAACTCCTTAGGCCTGTGATTGGCATTGCCCCTCCTGCTTAAAGAAGACTCAAACGGAGCATCCGTTTCGAGGGCTTTCCGAAGCTTACTAAAGCAACCATCACAGACACGATAAGCTTTATTCGGATTTGGTGCCATGGAAGCCTTAAGAGACTTCTTGCTGCTGCAGGAATGACAGAAGACTAGACCACAATTATAACAATTGTGCCTTTTCCTTTTAAAATTAAAAGGTAGGCGACAGCCAGAACACATGGACTGATCAACACCAGAGACCCACTTATGCAGACATATAGCTGCAGTAAAATTAGTACCACAAGCAATACTTTTTACTTGTTTGTCTTTCAAGGCCTCTACTAATGATGGGGAGTTTCTATCATCAGTATCTCCATGACCCAGACGTCCATTTGATCCTTTTCCCCAAGTATAGACTTCAGTTTTTGAAGTTAAAACTGCAACATGATAAGCACCACAAGCAATCTCCTCAACAAAACTCTTGGAGAGCTTCCCTTCAACACGCATAGGGACCTTACCGTCAGCATGGGGATTTCCTAGTTGCCCATAAACAGGACTACCCATTGTGTAGACATGACCTGAGGTCGTAAGTGCAACTGTCAGACTATGTCCACAAGAAACTTGACAAAAGTTGGGTTCTACAAGAGCAGCAACACATGTAGGAACCAATTTTGCTTCCTTGTCGCCATGCCCCAGTCGGTACTTATCTCCATCTCCCCAAGTAAACAGCTTCCCTGAAGAACAATTACTGGAACTAGAATTACCAACCATGACTTCTACAACAGCAGCAGTATGCCAAACACCACAGGCTGCTCGTACAGTGCGGAGACCCTTAAGGGATTCAACTTCCCTTGGAATTGAAACACTTCTCCTGTCTCCATGGCCCAGAACACCAAATGTGCCATCACCAAACGTAAACAACTGCCCTGCAGAGGTTACAACAGCTGTGTGCCAGGGTCCACAAGAGATAGATGAGACATGTATACCCTCCAATGGCCCATTCACTCTTTTTGGGACCCAGTGACTTACTTCATTTCCATGTCCAAGAAGACCAAAATTGTAAGTGCCATCACCCCATGTGTACAAATCACCGGAAAGAGTTACAGCACATGTATGGTACTCACCACAAGCTACAAGCTCAATGTTTGTATTACTGAGAGCATCAATAAGCTTTGGGTGCAAAACGTCAGAATCCACACCATGCCCAAGCCTACCTCCTGATTCCTCACCCCAGGAGAAAATTTCTCCTTGCTTGGTTACTAAGGCTGCATGTTGTCCACCACAAGCAATGTTTTGCACATCAAGTACTACTGCAGATTCTAAAGCTTTAGGAAGCAACGAATCCATTTTTGTACCAGAATTACTTCCAACTCTGTGAGCCCCACCACCTAGGACGCCATCTCCTACCCCTTCCCCCCAGATAAAAACATCTCCCAAGGCATCACCATCATCATGACCAGAACCTTGGCTTGATGAGCTAACAGCACTTGATAAGCTAACTCTGAAAGCATCCATTGCCATTGCCTTCATATGACCATGTACACTATCCGAGCCCCCTGATGATAAAGAATGCACAGAAGCACTAGCAGAATCTGAGGGGAAAAACCCCCTAGGAGGAACAGCATATAATATCACATCAGAAAATGCCTTATCCACAGCATTCTTAGGGGGACTTTCATATGGACTATGAAGGCGCAGGTGATCTGCATCCTGAATTAAAGGCAAAGAAGATTTACATTATCTAATGATTCTGTGGTTGCGTAACTGAGAGAAGGAGGGGGGAGAGATCTAAACTAGGGAATTGTACCTTCTGCAAACTGTCATTGCTACCAAATGGAGAATTCAAAGGAGAACTTCTACGAGTATATGTCCTAGGGCTGTTTGCTTCAGATGGAATTCCATCACTCCTGGATTCTGTTCTCCATTTACGGTGGTGACTGCGTGAAATTAAAGCTTTTAAGCCACTAAACCATACCTCAGCCTCATCTTTATCTTTGCAGATCTGGTAAAGAAAGAATAAGCCATCAGATAAGAATAGACATCAAATGGCACAAAAAATAAATGAATAGAAGTACAATCTATTACTAGTAGTCAAGAGAAGGGCTGCAGCAAGAAAATTCCTACCAAATCTAGTGATCTTTCATTATATATGAGGGAGAACGACTGATACTCCTTCTCAGGCCGTGGATACCTTTGAAAGATTGGCTGGAAAAAAGGCAACATGCTTAGTCAGCACATAACTAAAAAGGAGTTGATGCTACAGAGTCAAATGCAAATGGGAGTGCGGAACCTATCAAGTGTAGCATACATCAACAATTTAAGCAATTTCATAGGACTTGAATTTGAAGAAATGATTTGTCACGAGCACTATTGAATGATTCAAGTTTCACTCCTTTCAGGACCGAATTAACTAAAGCAGAATTATGTAACGGCCTTTTGTGGCTAAAATTAGTGAATGAAGAAGGTAACTTGATAAAGAACATATACTAAAATCATTAGTGGTTACTGTAGCTGTTGATCTATCATTTGACAATGTTGGCGGGCATCGTATCAAATAGGGTATGATTTGGACAACATCATTGATGGCAGTTAGAAATTTATTCGCCCATGCAATGCTCTATACAAGCTTACTAAACCATGATAAAATGTTCAAATAATGCCACAGGAGTGAAAATAAAAACATCCAAATATACCAAGTAAAATACTGACAACTCGTAGACATGCAACTGTAGGCTATGGAAAATATAAACATGAAGGTAGAGCAGATGCGTAATAAATATTATTTCGTAACAAGTCACTCACAGTGCGTTGTCCAGAAATGATCCTGGATACATGACTTAGTCTAAGATGTTTCTCCTCTTTCCCTGAGAACCATATCAAAACAGATTCATCCTGAAAGCGATTACACATTCAACCATTTAGAATTTTTAAGAATCTAATTCAACAACAAGCTTCATCACAATAAGTGCAAATATGGTGCTCAATTATATTCTCCCGTACATCCCCAAAAAATGTAAAATTGTTGAAGATAAAGATAAGCCCCACGGCAGCAAGATACAGGAGCAAACTGAATTCTTGCTGTGGTAATGATGTGCAATAAGCTAACGACAAGCCTAAAACAACGATGTCATTAAAGAAAGGCTAAAGTTTAGTGACACTGCAGATACAGGTTCATCGGGAATTAAGAAACACAATAAAGGTACATGCGAGACTGACATTAAACTGGATTGAACTTACATTGGAAAGACGAAAGGGACAAAATTTTGGCTTTCCCCTTCTTCCATATTTGAGTAAGTAAGCTCCTTTCTTTAAAGCAGTGATTGCCTGTCAATCACCCAACAAAATAACTTTAGTACTTTCAGCAAATTTTTGTGGTGTTCAATGAATTCGTAGCTTATGCATTGCTTACTCTGTGGCATATACATCTAGATTATAAATGTAGCTAAAATGACAATTCCACTTTCAAATGACTAAGCAAAATATATAACAATTAATACTCAGGGCATCCGAGCATCATTTAAAATACTGAAATCTGTAAATTCCTATTCCAACGTCTCAAAACAAGTGTCCACATTTTGGCAGCTAGAATTCCTGAACCAGCAAAGCAACAACTACTCTCATTTACTTCCCATTCTACGCAACACATGCACTAGAAGGAGCCCTAGCAGAACATCAACCTTCCACCCTAAAATCACAAATTACCCCTTGATGCATTCCAACAACATTGCTCCAATTTTTTTCTTTCTAAACCAACTGATCCCAACTCATATCCGTCCAAATTCATCTTCAAAAGACTTGGTTACATTATTATTACCAAAAAAGGAAAAAAGAGAAAAACCACCATATTCCATTAAAAATTAACTAACAAAACAACAATCAGCCGCTAAAAACATACAGAAAACTGAGATACCTGTTCAATGTCCCGTTCCACTGGGCCGGTTCTGGAAAGATCCGATGCCATTCTATCAGTTCTTGACATCGTCGTCTCTTTTGCTACAAACAATATCCTTCCTCTTAAAAAATAATAAAATTAAAATCTATACAGCGAATTAATTAGTCAGCCATTCTCAAAACAGCCAAACTCTTCCATTCACTACTAAAACAAAAATCCAAAACCCTAACCATACAAATCCACCCGCCAAACCTTAACACCTCCTCCACCTCCTTCTCTCTTCCTCCTCCGCCTTTACCCACCATCAACATTAACATCACTCCCTCTATCACTGCTTCCAATCAGCAGCAAAAACTGAAATAGGCGCGCAGTTAACTGATTTTTTTCTACTACCAGTAAACACTCCAGCTAACGCTGAAGCGAGAAATTCGGAAAACGGTTGAAACCCGAGAAATAAAATGTCTATTTGAGGGGAAAAATAAAAAGAATATAATAAACAAGGAAGGGGGAAGGAAAGAGATGGAAAATCAATAGGAAAAAAACAGAAAATTATATATATTTATATGATCTGAATAAATGTGCTCGAGAAAGAAAGAGAGAGAAAGAAGAGAGAGAGAGAGAGACAGGAGAAATGGAGAAAGCTAATTAAGTGTGGAGTCCAAAGAGAGAGAAGGTGATTAAAATAGTAGCTACGAGGAGAATGAAAATGGATGGACCTTATAAAAATCAAAATCAAAATCAAAATCAAAAATCAAAAAGTTTTTTATAAGAGAAAAGGAAGAAGACATTGAGGAGAAAGAAAAGAAAAGGTGGAGGTGAGTGACTGGCTGGCTGTGTGAGTGAGGAAGATGATGATGATGATGATGATGATGATGATGATGTGATCACACTGTTAATTACCCATTAGTGTTCTTGTTGGTTTGGAATTGTTATTAATTTATTACTATTATTTTTGGTTATTACCGTGTTTTATTGTTAATTAATAATTACTCCTATTTTTGTAAAAAAATTTATAAAAACTCAAATTTAAGTTCGAGATAAAATAAGAGATAAAATTGTCTCAAACAGTGAGTCATCCGGTCTCCCTAATATGAGTACCTAAAATTAAAACGACAGTTAATAAAAATAAGAGGGAGTAAAATATAACAAAAATGTAGAAAATAATTGTCAACAATTGTGAGGAGAAGATTTCCATAATTCCATTTGATGGTCATGGACCAGTAGTGTGTGTGTGTATAGGCGTTAGCAAGCATGTGGCATGAGTGCGCAAAAATGGATGTAAAACTCAGCATGGGATAGTTATTATTTTATATTAAAAAAAATAGCAAATGGTGTGCCATTAAAAGATCTGATCAAGAATGGCGTGAGACCAATTGCAAAGAAAAAGAAAAATAAAAATTGTCACATGGGAAAGATAAGGTGTATACCCTAAAAGAATGAAAAGAAGAAGAAGAAAAATCTGACTCAAAGGAAGTGGAAGAATTTGACAAGTGAGAAGAATGGCGCAAGAAAAAGATATATGCTTGCTTTGCTTTGCTTCGTTTAAAGATTATGTACCAAACTCTTGTTTGGTTTAACCATTATACCCGATCTTGACTCGATGCAGGATTTACATGATTCATTCATTCATAAAAATATACGAAATCTACTTTTAAGTAATTGTGAATTCGTCGTATATGTTTATTTTAAATATAAAGAAATGAGTATGCGAATCAAATGACACATAAATATACTTAATGTATCTAATAATTTGTTTGTCACACCATCTATCACACTTTTGTGTTCTTCCAACACTATTGATTGATACCAACACTACTTGTGTTATTAAGCTTTTTTGAGAAAAAGGCATGAGGAGATTGGCCATACATTAGAATAAAAAATCTTTTTTCCTTTGCTTGTCCTGTTTCCTCCTGAATTCCTAATCCTATAGCTTAGCTTGAAGTGGGCCACTTTAGGCTACTGTGCTTATCAACACGAAGCCCAGCAACAGCCACAAATAAAAAAGGTGAAAAAGGCCAAGCCCTCCTTGCCCCGAATCCATTGCTCCCACACATTTAATAATTAAAGAGACTATTAGGTACATTTGTTGTTGCCAAATTATTGGGATCGGTGGGGGCCGGGTGGGTCAGAATTGTTAAGTTCAAACTTAATTTCAATGGCTCGGGTTAACACTTGTGTAATATGCATATTTGTGATACATCTAATTAAGTACATGGAATATTAAACTCATGGCTTAAATTAAAAGGAGTATTAAAGAATTTTACGCAAGAAATATGGAATGTTTATTTTTGACGTGAATGAAATGATTTGTGAATTAGATGGCGTACAGTATGTAGCAAGCAGGAAAAGCAAATGGCAAATGGCAAATGGCAAATGGATGAATGATTTGACAAAAATCATGTGCACGCTTGTCAGCAAAAGAAATGCTATCATGTACAAATTGTAGATGCTTTCGGGCGTAAACAGCGGAGCAGTTTTGTAGGACCCCGCCCAGCATTGATCCGATTTAGCCCCAAAAAGTGTTGGGTACTACAAGTTTCAATTTTGGTACTTTAGAATTTAGATTGTTTATTTATTTTTTATATATATGAAAAAAAGATGTTTGAAAATTAGAGATATTTCCGAATTTATTATATCATAGGCCGTTCATTCTGTTTACTCTAATTTGATATATTAAGGTTAAAGTGTTTTAAATAGATAATTATGCTAATGGGTCTGGGTTTAAACAGTCTTGTTATGAAATGTGATAGAAAATATGTAATGGATATGATTGTGGAATAAGTTTTTTTAGCGTCAGATTGTGTAGCTCTTGTTCATAGTATCCAGCAAAAACTCATTTTTGTGAATGATCATTCTATTTCGCATATGATCCATTTCGGTGGCTGACTGTGTAACCATTTTTTTTATTCTCTCTATTTTGGGAAAATGTAAAATCAAGTAAAAAATGCATGTTCGGTGATTCAAGAAAAAGAAGAAGGGTCGTTCGATCCCATGACTTTCCAGTCGCAACTCGCAAAGCTGGAAGGAAGGAGATGCGAGCGGCCAGGACACGAGCGAGCGCGACGAACTGGGAGTTCAATACTGTGCTAGAGGAGGTGCAGCTTGAAGTTATGATGCAGCTGGGAATAATCTTGGCTAAGAGTCTTGATCCTGTGGTTGTGGAGTTGAAGGATTGCGCGGCTGAAGAGGGAGAGGTTTGTGGTGTTTGTCAAGAAGAGATGGAATATGCAGAGGAAGCAAGAGTAATGGAATGCATGCACAAGTTTCATGCTAATTGCATTATCAAGTGGTTAAAGAAAAGATATAATTATTCTTGTCCTCTCTGTAGATTCAAGATTCAAGTCGAGGAGTATGAATTTTAAAGAAAAATGGTATAGGGTTCATTGTAATTTCTTTTGTTTTGGAAATTGAAAAAGTAAAACAAAAGTAGTATTGGGTTCAATTCAACTCACCTTCCACCCTGCCATGAGGATGAGCGATTGGCCTTGTTACAGTTCAAGGAGAGCTTTATCATAGATAAGGATGCTTCTTCTGGTGACGCTTTGGACCCTTTTGCTTACCCAAAAGTTGAGTCATGGAAGCTCAACGGAGCAGTAAGTGATTGTTGCTCGTGGGATGGAGTAGAATGCGACCACGTCACCAGTCATGTGATCGGTCTTGACCTCAGTAGCAGCTGTCTTTACGGTTCCATCAACTCTAGCAGTAGCCTGTTCCGTCTTGTTCATTTGCGTAAGCTTGACTTGGCCTTCAATCATTTTAATTACTCGCAAATACCACCTGCTGTTGGCCTTCTTTCTAAGCTAGTGTATTTGAACATGTCTCAAGTCTTTCCTTTCTGGCCCAATTCCTTCTTTGTTTGCTAATTTGACCCAACTTTCTGATTTGAACCTAAGAAGCAACCAATTGACAGGCCCATTTCCCACCTCACTTATCAACCTTACTGCCTTAACTGTTCTTCACATCTTGGGCAATGTTTGACTCTTCTTGTTTGACCCACCTCACTAATTTGACCCACGTTTAGATGGGCAAGAATAATTTTCTCGTGGCCCATAAATGTCTTCTTCATGATTTTAATTCTGGTAGTGACGGAACTGATTGATGACTCCACTTGAATGACTAAGCATTCTATACATACTGCTCTTGTTGCCTATAAAACCACATGGATTCTCGTAACTAAACGGAAAAGCTGATTAATTAGACGAAAAGACAGCCATGGATGAGTCCTTTACTCTATTCTCCTTCATGAGTTTCTTATTCTTGTCCTCAATGTTTCCTATTCCACCCACCTCTGCCTTCAATTCAACTCACCTTCCACTCTGCCATCATGATGAGCGATCGGCCTTGTTACAGTTCAAGGAGAGCTTTATCATAGATAAGGATCATTGTTCTTCTGATGACCCTTTTGCTTACCCAAAAGTTAAGTCATGGAAGCTCAACGGAGCAGCAAGTGATTGTTGCTCGTGGGACGGAGTAGAATGCGACAACCTCACCGGTCACGTGATCGGTCTTGACTTCGGTAGCAGCTGTCTTTATGGTTCCATCAACTCTAGCAGTAGCCTGTTCCGTCTTGTTCATTTGCGTAAGCTTAACTTGGCCTTCAATCATTTTAATTACTCGCAAATACCACCTTCTGTTGGCCTCCTTTCTAAGCTAGTGTATTTGAACATGTCAAGTTCTTTCCTTTCTGGCCCAATTCCTTTTTTGTTTGCTAATTTGACCCAACTTTCTGATTTGAGGCTAAGAAGCAACCAATTGACAGGCCCATTTCCCACCTCACTTATCAACCTTACCGACTTAACTTATCTTAACCTCCATGGCAATGGATTACAAGGATCAATCCCTAAGTCCATCTCTCAACTAAGGAATCTTGAATTTCTCAATCTTCAGGACAATAGTTTCAGTGGCACGCTGGAGTGGGGTATATTTCTTAAGCTTGAGAAATTGCAGACCATTAATCTGTCGTATAACAACTTAACTTTGCTCATTAACACCAGTTCAAACAACACTTTTCAAAAGTTTCTTAGTATAGGATTTGGGGAGTGCAAGTTGAATGTGTTTCCAGACTTTCTACGCTACCAAGACAAGTTGGACTTTTTGGACTTATCAAGGAATAGTATTGCCGGCCAAATACCCAAATGGTTGTGGAACACCAGTACAGATAGTTTACAGTTTATAAGCCTCTATTCAAACTTTCTCACAGGATTTGAAGCACACTCAATTGTGTTCCCTTGGGATAAAGCAGTTTACATTGATCTGGCAGATAACATGCTACAATCATCACCTCCACTTCCTCCAGCGTCAATTGAAACTTATTATGTTAGCGGCAACAATCTGACTGGAGAAATACTTTCATCGTTCTGCAATCTGACCTCACTTTATGTCCTGGATATGGGAGACAACCAACTAAGTGGCAGACTTCCCTCATGCTTGGGCAATTTCAGTACCAATCTGGAATACTTAAACCTGGGGACGAATGCTTTCCATGGTACAATTCCTCTAACATTCTCAAGTGGGAGCAGTTGGAGAATGATCAAATTAAGTTACAACCAACTCCAAGGGGAAGTGCCTCGATCACTGTCCAACTGCACCATGCTGGAGTTCCTAGATATTGGAAACAATCAGATTCGCGATGTTTTCCCGTCCTGGCTAGGACCACTCCCAAATCTAAAGGTTCTCATTTTGAGGTCAAACCAGTTCCATGGTGTACTAACGAGTACGACAGCAGAGTTTGATTTTCAAAAGTTGAGCATTATTGACCTGTCGAGAAACAATTTTTCTGGTCAATTGCCAACGCAATATCTCTTCAATTGGGTAGCAATGAAGGGGCTTGATGAAGACCAGTTGACATATATGTCAATACTTGAGAGGGATGGTGGCGGAAACTCTATTGAAGTTCAGTACTCAATGTTGATTACAAGCAAAGGCACAGAGCGAGAATATCAGCCTATTTTGGAATACTTTGTCGCAGTTGATCTTTCATGTAACAGATTTGAGGGAGACATTCCAGGAGTCATAGGCAGCCTGCAAGGTCTTCGCCTGCTAAACCTTTCCCACAACAATTTCAGTGGTGACATTCCATCAACCTTAGCGAACCTCACAAGTCTTGAATCTTTGGACCTTTCTCAGAACAAACTCTCAGGAGCGATTCCTCAGCAACTGGCGAACCTTAGTTCCCTTGCAGTCTTCAACGTGTCACACAACCTTCTTGCAGGGCTTATACCTCAAGGTAAGCAATTTAACACTTTCCAAAATGATTCATACCAGGAGAACTTGGGGTTGTGCGGGAATCCTTTGTCAATGAAATGCGGAAATTTAGAGGCTCCGCCAAGACTCCCTCGGGGTCTTGATGACGAAGACGACTCGAGCTCTCTGTTAGGATTTGGTTGGGAACCTGTTGTCATAGGATACGCGAGTGGACTAGTATTTGGACTAGTCATTGGGTACATTGTGGTGGCAAGGCACTTTGAATGGTTTGCCATGACCTTTAGGGTGAGAGTAAAAAGAACAAGGAGAGCAAGAAACAGGAGGGCAGGAAGTGAGTTTTATGAGGTAGCATGAATGCATGATTGTTTTTTGCATTGAGTTGAAAGTGTAGTCTCTTGTTTAAGTCTGTGGCATTGTATATTCATTCAATCATGGACCCCTTTTTATGCTGTAATAATCAACTGCCCTGCATCACTGGCTTGGCCTGAAAAATGTTGCTGCTTAGTTTTGCTAATTGTCTACAAACCTGCACTGAATTTACAAATTAGATTTAAGAAAAACTGTATTCCATTAAGCTGTAAAGATCATACGGTCCTGCAATGCCAAAACATCTTAATATCCTCCAATCTTGCTAGACCGTATGTTTCTTGTGGCAAAATGTTTATTTTTCTTGCTTTTTGATCATCATCATCATCAACCATCATGATGGATGTGGTCGAAATCGCAAAGGCAGAAGCTGATATTTTTCAGAGGTTGAGGAGCTGGCGTCACTACTCCACGTTCGACAGGTCGTTCAATCCCATGACTTTCCAGTCGCAACTCGCAAAGCTGGAAGGAAGGAGATGCGAGCGGCCAGGACACGAGCGAGCGCAAGCGAGCGCGACGAACTGGGAGTTCAATACTGTGCTAGAGGAGGTGCAGCTTGAAGTTATGATGCAGCTGGGAATAATCTTGGCTAAGAGCCTTGATCCTGTGGTTGTGGAGTTGAAGGATTGCGCGGCTGAAGAGGGAGAGGTTTGTGGTGTTTGTCAAGAAGAGATGGAATATGCAGAGGAAGCAAGAGTAATGGAATGCATGCACAAGTTTCATGCTAATTGCATTATCAAGTGGTTAAAGAAAAGAAATAATTATTCTTGTCCTCTCTGTAGATTCAAGATTCAAGTCGAGGAGTATGAATTTTAAAGAAAAATGGTATAGGGTTCATTGTAATTTCTTCTGTTTTGGAAATTGAAAAGGAAAAACAAAAACCAATTAGATGCTTACCTTTTGTTGCTTGTATTCTTTCTTCTTTTCTAGCATTCTATGAGAAGCAAATAACAGACTGGAGAAAACAAGAAACGTACCACTTACGAACCCAACAATACTCAAACGAAATTAGTCTCTTACTCGAAAAAAGCTAAAAGGGTTCCGGAGAAATGGAAAGTAAAAGACGGGAAATATAATAGGGTTTAGTACCATTACCACAGTTTTGACATTGCTATTAGAGCATCCAGTTGAAGCCAAACCAATCCAGCCAAAAAAGGACCTTATCATCTGCACGTGCCACATGTGAGAAAAAACAGTAAGACATGCCAAATTCCTAAAACATGTAGAAAAATATTCCATGTTCAAGCCGAAACAGAAACACCTGTTTTCTCTAACACTGCCTTTACAAAAACTAATGAGCAAACCCTTAAGCAGCTTGGTGTCTTCAATTTTTTACAATCAAATTTGTCTAAGAGTAATTTCCTGCTGAAAGCATTTAAACATTAATAAAAATTTATACAAGTATACAAATACACAGCTGATAACTAGGACGGCAACTGTAATCGGTTGCGCCATGCCACAATGCAGTTAAATTCAACTCTCCTGACAATAGTGTTCTCCTGTCAGAGGTTCCCATGTTAATACGCGGAACGCTTTCTTTTCCAACCTACAAAACTGTGTAGGTCTTTATCAGTTCGTTCATACGCTCTTCAGTGCATATCAGCTTCTCAATCACCAGAAGAACTGGTCTCTGCAGTTTCATCCTCACTAAAACTGGATGGCTTCTCCATGACAGGTCTACATGAAAAACAAGGCATGAAAAATGTCAGCAGATTTGTAGGATCAGCTGAGGATTTGGCAACATAAGCTGTTGGAAATTTGCATTACTTGTCATACAGACAACACATTATTTTGACAGCTCAAGCCTAAAAAATGAACAAAACATAGTGTGTTGTATGTGTGTGTGTCAGACATTTATGCGCCAATCACTAATCAAAGAATGATCAATTAGCAAAATTCAGTATGTCAAGTTGTCAACCAAAATGTTGAAGGGATCAACTGGCACTGATTCACTAACATTTGTAACTGGTAGACAGATGAAATGGAGATACCAACCACAATGATCGACAACAACTATACCTTCCATCAAAACAGACCAGTTTTACTTCAGAAAAACTTCCAGACAAATGCATAATCTTGATGCTTTTTTCAGTTTAAAATTCTCAATAAATTAGCCAAAGAAATGCATTGCACAACAAACCCACAAAAGATACTTAACAAGGAGTGCATAAGCTTAGTATGCATAGTCAAACTAATCACATACAGTATATCCACCAACCTTTTAGTAAGATTTGTTCTCCGGGGCATGTCAGGAAAAGACGCTTTATTCACATCTTCTTGCTGTGGGAAATCAGGTCTGAATCTTTTTGCAACCTTCCATGTTGAGCCAAAATTTGAGGTATCAAAATCAATGTACATAGGTATCATCCTTGCTAATTATGATGGACTATGCCATAAAACTATGAAAGTCAATGCACATAATATTTCCAAAGCTTGACTACATAAACTTACAATTGTTTCCTCAGTTGGCTGCTTTCTCACTCTAACTGCATCATGGGATTCTTTTATTCCCTTAACTTCTCCATAAATCTTCTCCTCCTTCATTCAACAAATACATAATCAAAATCAAGCTAAACATTCTCAAAAGGGGGGCTGTTAAATGAAAAGAAACAACAATACATAATCAGGAAGGTACAGAATAAATTGGACCTTTGTCATCCTTCTATATAGTGCCCTATCCTCTGCATCATGATATTTGCCAGGCCCAAGTGTCAGATGTGAAGGCTTAGACATGTAATCATTCCCCAGGCCTATGTTAGGACTATCATTATCATGGTCATGCAACCAGGGCTTCACCTGTTCTGTAGTAACTCTCCTACCACTGGAACCATGACGGTTAGAAATGGAATCTGATCCAACTCCCTCAGCACCATGCTTAGAAGTCATCTTATAATTTCTTTTGGTGCTATAAGCAGCGGTTTCACCAGCAATATCATCATACTTATCCATGGAAGTATTCCCACCAGTGTGAGAATTGGAATAAGTATAAGTAGGTTTCTGTTTTAGTTGGTGGTGGGGTTTCAAACCATGAGAATCAGATCCATGCTCAGGGTTGCAGGTATCCGCCTCCATGTATGAATCTGTAGGATTCATCTTAGTACTATATGCTTCATACCTCTGCACAGGATATCAGAACAAGGAAAAAGGTTGAGACTTTATTCCAAAATTAAAATGATAAAATAGTCTACCAACAAATATGAGCAGGTATCAAGCTAAATTGAAACCTGAGCATCAATGGAATATGAAGATTGCACAAGGAATCAATGCAATGAGTTGCACCATGAGTCCCATACAGACAACTATATCTTTACTTGAAGAAATGTTATAAATTCTTGTAAATTCACTTCGGTGCAAGATCAAGAATCTCACAACTTCAACACCTAAAAGATTTCTTTACTTGTATATGTGAATTACACAGGTAATGTTTGTTGGATCTGAAAGTGGCGATGGTGCTAGTGATATGTTATGGTTATCGATAGTTTTCAACATAGTTAATGATAGCCAATGAAAGAACAAGGGACCGTGGTAAAAGTAAATACAGTAACCTCATAAGTGGAGACAGATGAGGGAGAAGAGTTTATGTTTTCTCGGGGGATTACGAAACTTGGCCTTAACCTAAATTGGTACATTCGTATATAATATCCATGATAATTCCAATCCAAGAGTTAAGTTCCACATTCAAATTAAAAAATATGGCTATCTATGGAAACCCAGTGGCAGCCTTATAAGCCTTTATCCCACAATAGATAAGGGAACCATCACATTGGCTCCTTGCAGCTGGAAAAAACCTCCCAAATTCTCTTCCAAAAAATGAGATCCACAGGCACATGAATAATAGAAGGTGTTTCCAAGGTCACATGAATAATAGAAAGTTTCAGAAAACATACTCACATTGCTGAGACTAGACTGCTTACGGTTGCCAGAAACATTAGGTGAACGGATCCTACCAAGATCTCCAACATAGACTGGTCCTGTCAGAGTTAAAAATGAAAATTACTCCACAAAAAAAGAAAAAAGAAAGTTGATTATGATGTTTTAAAATTATCATGAATATGGACTAGGACCAGTGCTTCTAATATGGACAAGCAGAGGATGCGTGTTATAATGAAGCCAAAAAAATAATCTGACACAGTGACACCCACCATCAATCAAATCTAAATGATAATTGATCATCATGATACTGCCAAGACAGCAAGGGATATCAGCAACTATCGTCAAACTGGAAATCTAAGAAAAAATTAAAAGGGCATAAAGTTGAGCGACATGATTTCTAGGAAATGCCCTTGAGGCTGCAGCAAGTATCACAGCATACCATTGACAGGATCCCTACTTGGGGATGCAAATCCACCGGGAGGAAGTCGCTGGAATTCAACACCAAGTGGCGGGCCATCCTCCCTATAATGCCTTCCCAATTGCCTCTTGACAGCAGTAATAGCAGCATTCTCAATCTCAACCTTAACTTTCAAATACCCTGATGGTTTATATGCCACATTACTGGAGCCCTTCGGAATTAGTGGCAAAACAGCTCCATTCTGCATTGGGTACTTAGAAGTTTCCACGTCATAAAGATCCTCATTTTGAGAAATAAACTTATCTTCTAAAGATGCGCTACTTTCTGAAGATGTATTATCCATGTCACTAGCATCCCCTGTATAGCGGCTTGTGTGATCATGTGCAGGGTCCGCTACTGGAAAATCATGGCCATACAGTCTATTACTTTCAACTTCCCTTGGATCAACATTCCTAAAATCGCCTGGTTTAGTGCTCCCACAGGAATCCTGTCTTAATCCACTCCCTCGATCCTGAATAACACCACTAGAACGATCTTGCCGTCCGTTAGTGAGTCCATCATCTTTCAACTTCTTGTCCTTTAATCTTCTATGGCAAAACCAGCTGGATATTTGTTTTTCTGTCAGTCCTATCTCAGCTGCAAGTTCTGATTTCAATTCTTCTGAAGGATATTTGTGCTCTGAGGAAAATTAGAAGTTTTTCATCTCAAGACCGCAACGACTAAACAAAGTAGCATTGCGCATTAAAGAATAAGTAAAAGAATAAGTAAATAAGAGAAGCAGTATTACCACTATAAAAGTTCTCCAAAGCCATAACCTGCGCAGGCGTCTTCACTATCCTCTTGTTGTTCTTCTCTGAAGAAACTCTATTCTCTTCGGAGTGCAATTCACCTGAATCTGGAAATGATTTTGCAACACACAAAAGGACTAACATTAAAGCTATTGGAGATACAAATATCTCTACTGAGCCCAGCTAATAAAAAAAAACAATGTCACTACAATACGCAGGCCTAATAGTATGTCAGGTCATCAAGCTCCTGGGGTTAACTATTCAGAGGCCTCCAATGTTATCAATCAGCTTTCTTCTTTTGATGTCAACCCCAATAACATTTTATGAGCAAAAGCCAGCACCAGATCTCATGAATGGGATCATCAATTTGGGCCTAACTCTTGTCAAACAAAGTTCCTGCTAGTCTTAGTTACAAGAAAATCCGAAAACCTCAAATAAAAATCAAAAAGTCTGACAACCAAAGTCAAAATTTTCAACAACCAGTCAGAAAAGGAAAAACAGCTCGAGCTTAAAATGATACAACCAAACCGTTCACACTCCCAATTCATAGCTCCTTCACCAACCAAACACCGTAAAACACCAAAGCTCACAAAATACAAATTCTACGACAAGGGATAATACTTCTGGTTCATACAAAACAACAACCCAATCCTCTAAACTTAACACAATTACACGTTCCAATAACCCATCAAACAAACCATAACACCAAGAAAAGCCAAACTTTTAAAGCACAAACACAAATCAATCAAAAACAACAAAAACCCAAGTGTCTAAAGTGATCATAATTCTGAAAAATAACATAAAAAATCAAAACTTTACCTTCCATGGTCGGTGAGTTTCAGGTTGGGAGACAAATAGCTATTTACCCCTCCTCTCTACCAAGTTACGGCTTCGATTGGGTCAAGAGGAGAAACCCATTAGACGCTGAGGAGAAGAAAACACACGAGCTAAACCAGAAAATGTGAAATGGGTTTCATGAGTTGAATTA
Source organism: Viola odorata (assembly GCA_963691705.1). Taxonomy (NCBI): domain Eukaryota; kingdom Viridiplantae; phylum Streptophyta; class Magnoliopsida; order Malpighiales; family Violaceae; genus Viola; species Viola odorata. The sequence goes on from OY829537.1 coordinate 4,121,045, forward strand.
CACCTCTATTACCTCACATCTAATTAGCTCCTAATTTATAGAGAGAAGGTATGATGTTGGTAGGAGGCGGAAGGGACAGTTTTTTTCTTTAAATGGGTATTGCTTGCATTTGCTTTTGGTTTGGGTATTGCTGCTTCTTCTGCTATTGATTTCTTCCTTCCAATTTCAATTAACTGTTAAGAGCTGGGCTTTGGTTTTGGTTTTGGTTTTGGTTTTGGTTATGGTTAAATCTATTTTTTCTCCGTTCTCTTCTTATTCGTGTTTATCCCTCCTCTTCTTCTTTTTCTTTATTTCCCAGAAAAAGAAAAAATACTAATGATCAAAATAATTAACTAATTAGAAAAATAACCTATACAGATTGAACAAGGAAGGACCAAAGAGAAGTGAAAAAGAAAAAGGTGTCAACTCTTGTCTGGTTCGCCTTTTGTGGGCCTTGGGCTGTGTTTGGGCCCAAAAACCATTTTCTACATCTGGCCTGCCTTTTAAAAATAAAAAAAACCTATAATCCCTACAAAGAACATCAAATCATCTCTCATATTCCTATGAAACTTTTTCGATCTTTGAAACGTATAAAATGTACTATAAGTAGGAACGTAAAGAGAAGTTGAGTTCTGAGAAAATGAATAATGCAGAGAAAAAGATGGCATCGCATGAAATAACTAGCTACTGGACAATTGGCTTGATTATTACCAACAACAAAGGTAATACTGTTTCGTTTTCCCTCGATGATCTCGTACGACAAATCCAATCCTGACGACGCCATTGGACTGAAACATTACGCAGTCGTAGGGAGCACCCGAGAAGCATAGATTCAACTACAGAGGATCATTCATACCAAACAAACAACGCACGGCAGGACCAGGGAGACAAAAGTTAGAAGAGTGACGTTGACATCTCCAGCTTCGTGTCTTCTTTTTTTCTTTGGCTAAAGTTGATTTATTATTACAGATGTATATTTATTTATCCAATTTTTTTTATATTTGCATTAAGAGTTTTGTAAATTCTTCTTTTATTTATAAATTGTCTCATGACTCATGAGCCCCTCGTTTTTTCCCCTCCATTTATCTGGGTTTATATGAAACTGAAATAACAGAAAAAAAGGTTTTTTGAAGCTTACATATAGAAACAGACAAATAGTTTTTTTTTTCAAGTCAACTTTGAATTTGAAGTCAGATCAAATTAAATCAGTAATAAATGATTTCCATAAATATTGAGATTGAATTGACCGGTATTTAGTGACGTGGTAGGACATACTTTTAAATTCGAGTATAATTAATTTAATTGAATATTAATAACTTTTAAATTTTATAGTCAAAAGATAAACATAAATTAGGCCAGTTTGATTTCGACTTTTTATTTCATATAACTGATCTGATTCCAACCAATCTTCTCCCCGCCAACCGGCACTAAAGCTAGTTAAAAAGGTTACAGTAAAGAAATACTAACTGGGAATGAAAAAAACTCGATAGAATTTGAACGGAATTAGTCTTACTTGAGGACACCCGGGGATAATAAAAAAAAGAGGAAAATAATTGAAATGAAAACTGTCCAAACTATGAGAGGCTAAAATATTAATTCCAAAATCTGTTACACTGGTGGTGTGAGGTGGCGTTGCATAAAGTTAGTGAAAGATTTGAGCCCTCGACGGAAAGAACACAAATGTTTCGTTTCATATCCTGATGCTACAACGATTTTCGCAATCCGATGCCTTTTCAAATCACTCCACCTTTTTACTAGACTCAGTTTCGCTTCCTTCTTTGGATAAAGATGCTGCTGCTGCCTCCGCTGCAGCAGCTGCTATCTTGGACTCGTCGAACTCCATCAACTGCACGAGAAGCCAGAAATCGAGTATTAAAATAGAACCTATGGCATAAGAATGCAGTTCACTGTCCAATAAACCAAAATAGAAGGGGAGATGACAGGGAGTCGTGAACAAACCGGCTTGACTTCACCATTCCATATGACATGAGCAGCTAAGGATCCTATAACAGCAGGAACAATGTACAGAAGAGCGGGCTGAAAGAAAGAAGAAATTAGAGTTAGGCGGAGCACAAGACGTTAATAAACTCTAGCGTTGCATAAACAGCAAACGAGAAAGAGGATCATGTAAAGTCACCTGTGCAGCTTGGAACCAATTCATGACAACAATTGTGAGGATCAGACCAATTGCGTATCCGATGAAAGCACTTTTAAAATACTGGCTCTCCTTTCCTCTAGACACGTCAAATCGCAGTGCTAGTGCCACAAAGATACCTGAAAGAAAACCACATTTAATAAACCAATGTAAGGACAGAAGAAATGATTACACTAAGCAACTTCGACAGTAGTATGGTAAGAAAAGTCCAGTGAAACAAACAGTAGTTCTTAAATCTAACAGTAGAAGAGCCTTAATGTGAAGAATGCATCGCAATATCCTGCAGCAAATCTAAATGAAATCTTAACAACTTACCAGGGATTACAATGTCGCCAAGTCCAAGCATGGAATAGGGCCGTGCAGCATCTGCTGTGGGGAACAGAAGCTACAGGATAATAGCTAGGTAGTTAGAACACTGTAACAAGTAGTGTCAAATGCTACAATAGCACCACATAGACGAGAAACACATCCACGTAAAAAAGATTTTAAACAAAAGTACTAACCTTTATAGGAGCATCAAAAGATTTTGCAACACTGACCATCACAGGAGTGAAGAAAACCCAGAAAATATCATACACAAAAAGTCCAGCCTGCAATAAAAAATACGAAAAAATATCAGTTCTAGAACAGTAGAACTAATTACCATCAAAATGATAAAGAGCAACTACCACACAGATACCCATCATCATATTTAACTAGTTCAGCAAACTTTGTAAGTGTATGTGTGGGAGGGAGGGACAGGAGAAGAATGGGAGCTCAGCAATTATGCATGGAAGAGCATATGAATGATTTTGGAAAAATGAGTATACATAAAACAGTTAAAGCATTTAACAGACACTCAAAAGAACAAAGTTTAAGACCCTGCAAAAAGGCAAGGAAGAACCTTCAAGATGTGAAAAAGAACAGGACGAGCTACTATGATATTCCTTGTATTCCAAAGAGTGGTGTTGCCCATCGCCATATATACTAGAAATATGAGCGAAAAAACCCCAAACTTATTATGTTCTAAATTTTGGCGACCCAGCTATCCAGAAAATATATAGATAGTTTGCAAATAGACTTCTTACCAAGAGGATGGCACCAGTCTTAAAAGAACCAAGAGAAAGCATTTCAATCCCCTGTAAAAAGCAAACTTAAAGATTAATAAATTTGACATCAAATATGTGTAGTGAAAGGTCTTCCAATTGATTAATTGGAAATCAAATTAACCATTTTAGAATGTTAAATGAGTGCCACACATTGTTTTTCATGTGGCTACCACCCACTTGTTTGGTGCTTCTCACTGCTTAGCTTGGGAAAAGCTTTTCAAAAAAACATGAAAGGAAAAAATAAATTATGTTCCAGTCACAAGTAACTGAGCACGCTGGCTTGAAGATTTAAATGGAGTTTGCTGCTGAAAACTTTGAATACAAAATGGGAAAATAAAGTTTACCTATAATGATATTGATAACAACAATTAGATAGGGAGCAGTTAACAAAAGCGAAAACACCTAAAGATTAAAAAGAAAACTACCCAGTGTGCTTTTATTGGCAGTAGACATAGGACAATGCATATATTTATATTGAAAAGGTAAAGCTCAAGCAACTAAAGATACACGAAACAAAGATTTTACAGACCTGAATACAGAAAGACAAGCCCAGAATGTTGTTAGCCAGCCAATGCTTCTGGGAAGCATACCATGCGCAGAAAAATGTTCCAGGGATTGCCGCAACAACCTGTGATTTTGTGAACTCGATCTCCAAAGCTGTGTAATAAAGGTGTAAGGAAAAACATAATTCTGCATTATACAAGCAATCAAATGAATCAAATAAAAACCTTGAGGAGCAAAAGAGTATGGTACATGCATCACCATTCAACTGACACTACACAACAGGGAAAAGCACTAGTTGTTCAATGAAAACAAAGCAAATAGAAAGCACAAGGCATCCATTCACACCATAGGAATAGTCAGGCATATCCAGAGAAAATGCAACTATATGACTCCTAAATAATACTGGAATGAGGTAAAGTTGGGATGCACAATAGCATCCAAGTATATAAACCCGTGAGTAACAAAAATTCAAGGCCAAGCGACATGGACGCGGAAATTAAATACTTGATGCGATTCACAAAAAAATATAATGGCATACTGTAAGACAGTGGCCGAAAAAGAGCATTTTAAATTTTAAGACCACGGGGAGAGAAGTTCTTGAGGTGTCAATCCCTCACAAGGGGAGCTCTAAGTAATTACAAGCTACCACATAGTAAGCACCATAGGATATGATCATACTAGATAATCGAAGCAATTAAACTACAAAATAGCATTGCAGGAGAACTGACAGCAAAACTATTGCAAGGAGAAACGTAAGAGAATGACATACAGCGAAAGTATGGAAAATGCCAGCTAATAACATTGCCGTTCCATTGATCCGGCAAATAATGTTTAATAGCCGGCAACAGAGTAGCACTGAAAGAAGGAAGAACATAATACATGAGAAACGGCACAAACAAAACAAAAATCAAATTCACTATTCCAGTTAGCACAACTAAACCAAAAGTGAAAAAAACCTACGAGAGCGCTATGATTCCAAGCACGAAGAAGTAGCATGTTAGTACAGCGTTAACCAAGTCCTTGGAAAGAAACTTAAAGAGTAAAAATAGCGACAAAAGCACTGCACTCCCCACAAAAGGAAAGCGCATGGCATGTTCATTTGACATCGTCTCCTGCCAGATAACACAACACCATTTCAGAAAGGCTAAAATCAACAATCAAACGAGAGAAAAAAGAAAACTCAATATACAAATATAAGTAAAGAACAGTTGCTACACTCACTGTGGGTGGAGTTGGTTTGACAGATCGATAACAACCCACATAAACCGAGAGGCAGGCCGTCAATATCACATTTAAATTAGGCTCTACCTTCATAACAAGAGGCGCTAGAGATAAACCTGCAAACACGATCATACCCACATCATCAAAGTACGTCAAGCTAACAGAGCACAAACAAGCTATAATGCACATTATCAAGTTAATGTGCCAAGAGGGGGGAAAGGACAAAACCTGCTAAAGCAACATTTGCAATACGCTCGCAATTCTTCATCTTTTTCTACACTGATCAAACACTTTCCAATAACAAACTAATCAAACTATCAAAAATTGCCCCTTTCACTTCCAAACACCTGCCGAACAAGGAACCCAAATCAATGAATTTGATGCGAAATTAAACAACCCTAATTAGACACTTTAAGAATTGAGATCAATCATACTGCTTTACTGATCAGGCGATTCTGATTTTGTTCAAAAACAAAGAGAATGCAAATACGAATACAGTAACGTAAGGACACGTATGAAATTACGTACTCTCTATCTAACGGTGACTGGACAGATCGGCGAGGACGGAGAGAGAGACAGGAAATTGAGATTTTTTTGAGCGAGAAAGGAAGAGGGAGGGAGATAGGGTTTTACCAAGGAGGAGTATTTGACGCGCGGGTTAGGCGTTTGGGTTTTACGGGCAAGGAAAGAGGAGTCTGTGGTTATTCAAGTATAGTGGCAGCCAATGAGATTATTAGTTTTTGGTCCGGGGTTACACGTGGCCTGTTCCTATTAGGTGGTCGACGTTGATTTTTAAGGTGGGCTGTTGATTAAATCGGGAAATGAAGATCACCGGTCATAAAGCTGTTTATGGAGTAATTATATTTTTAGCTGTTTAGGGAGATTTGATGGTCTTTTGTTTCCAAAAGAAAGTGCCACGTCTGTTGGAGGGGTGTGTACCAATCAAAGTATGCCATGTCAGCAAGTCAAAAGATCTGTCTACAATTTTCAGATTATTGCATAATGGCACCCAAACGATTCATAAATTTATTCAAACATTAGAACATTTGTCTTCTTTTTTTCAAGTTCATATAATGTTAAGAGTATGAACGAGGTAAGGGAATGTCCTCTTTCGTAGATTGGGTGCATGCTTTTTCAATTTAGCCATTAAACTTTACATTTTGGCGAATTAGCCACCCAAATTTTTAAAATTGACCAAATTGGTCACTTCGTCCAATTTCTCTTTACATTCACACCATCCACATCTTTACTGGAGAGAGACTATTTCTTCCTTTTTTTCAAGAATATATTTTATTTAATTATTTACAATTATAATTTAATGAATAACATGATTAATTTTTAAGTACATCCAGTCAAAGGAAAATAAGATATTAAAGTCAGACAAATCAAATTAGTTGGCTCATGGTACAACCTCTCGTTGGACCATCATAGATTGGAAGAAATTGGATAGCACTAGGTTTTAGACTGACTTCAAGGACATCATTAATGATTTGAATTACTGCTGTTGAGATGATTTCTATAGAAATTGATGTGCAATTGTTATTTCTGACTAATTACAGTGATGTTTACATTGTCTATGAAAATGCACACTAGTTTAGCGGCCGGAGACTTGGGAGATGGAGGCAGTGGCATTGGATGCTGAGGAGGCTGTAGATGTGGATGTGTCGTGGCGGATTTTTTCGTAAGATTCGATGAATGCTGGCCTTGTTGGTGATTTTTGTGGCATTGAATCTTTGCTTTTGAGTAGAACAACAACTTCAGACATTGTAGGCCGCAGTGATGCTGTTGACTGAGTGCACAGCAGAGCAATCTCCATGACCTTCTTCAGTTCTTGTAGGTCATACTCATCTCGATTTAGGCTTTCATCCACAAATTCAATGTGCATCTCGGTCTCGTACGATCTCCAGGCCTATCGAGCAACGTTGTGCGCGAATAAGTGAACATACTATAGAAACTTGCGGAAAATGAATGGTTCAGATAGATTATCTGGAATTAGTTACCCTTTTGAGCAGGTAGTCAGCATCAGGATCTTGAGTAGCTTCATTGCTCTTTCGGCCACTTATGATTTCAAGGACGACGACACCATAGGCATAGACATCTACTTTTTCGGATAGTTGTCCGTAAATTGCATACTCAGGTGCTGTGTATCCCCTGGCAGAGGAGCACGTCAATGCAGCAAAGGGTGATGCAGTATGAAGTATGAACTTAACAGTACTAGTGAATGTAACTTACAATGTCCCGGCGAATTTGGTGCTAAGATGAGTTTTATTGTCTGGTAAAAGCCTAGCCAGCCCGAAATCGGCTATCTTGGGTAGGAAATCATCATCTAAAAGAATATTGCTGCTTTTGATATCTCTATGTATGATGCATAAATGGAAATCCTCATGCAGATAAGAAAGACCCCTTGCTGTTCCAATGATTATATCAAACCTTTGCTTCCAGTTGAGAGACCCTCTTTTGGCACCTGTTTTCCACATCAAAATAACATTATAGTTTCCTCTTGAAGAACCAAAAGTACAACAGAAGAATAATGTTTTCTAAGTTTTTTATGCTAGCGATATCTGTAAGATTGGGGACAATATAAGGCTACCGTATAAGAAGTTGTCAAGGCTGCTGTTTTCCATGTACTCGTATACAAGAAGTAATTCTGATCTAGAGTTGCAACATCCAAGAAGACGGATGAGATTCCGGTGATGAACATTACTTATGAGCTTGACTTCCTTTTCGAAATCTGTCTTTACCCTCTGGGACTGGCTTATGGCTAGCTTCTTGACAGCAACAACTTTCCCATTCTTGAAAACACCCTGGTTAAGTGACATGAACAGCAATAAATCAGCAAATGATGTTAGGACAAACGACTTAATTTCACTGGCATCAGATTCTATATTGAGGTTGACTGCAGGTTTCATCAGATTTCACTGGAACTATTTGTCAGTCATAACTGCTAATTCATTAGAGGACTGCACCTTATATACTTCACCAAAACCTCCTTCTCCAAGTTTATATTCTTCATTAAAATTTCTTGTCGCATTTTTCAAATCCTTATAGGCGTAACGCTCAGGACCTCGCAACTCAGTTGCCCCTAATATGCTGCCTCCTACATACACAGGATGAAGCAGTCCTCTTTTATTTATGCAGAAAAAGTACTGCAATAATTGGAAAATGCACAATTCTCACTTGCTTTAGAATTATAATGACGTATTATGATTTACCTCTAGGAACTCCCGTCTGTCTTCTTCTAAGTTTAAACCAGAGAAAAACTGCGATGCAAATTAGAAGAACACCGACACCTGCAACTACTCCTGCAATAATGGCCTTTGTTTTGCTAGTACTACCTGTTGCAAAATGGAACCAATCATGAGTCTTGAACTTCATCTAAGCAAATATTACGAGCATTCGCAAGAAATTAACCCCAACACGGTTTAATTTGCAATCTAGAAAGTTAAATGATAGAAAAGCAACTAATTAAGAAGACCATCCACTTGAAGAGTTAACAAATTATCAGAATGCAAAACTTACCACTTTTTAAGAAGGGGCTAATATTAGTGGTTTGGTTATCAGCAAAGAATGACTTGCCAGAGAACCTTAAGAAACACCCAACATTAGTTGCCCGGCTATCAGTATTAGGGAAACATTTTTCCATATCTGCAGTTGCTGTTTGCAAACAACCTTGGCAACCACTCTTAGTAATGGTTTCAACACATTGAGCCACAGCAAACACGGCTCCATTTCCCCCAACTACATCCTTCTTTGTCGCTGCAAAGTAACCGTTGATCTTCGGTGTGGCAATTTGAAGTTCTGACAACAGATTTTGCACAGCAGTCACATAAGCACCAGGTGCAGTTTGATTCCCACAAAGACCAAAGTGTCCATCCTGAGTACTTTGTTCATAGAATGTAGCACTCTCATATCTAAATAAATGCAAAAGAACATTAACATTAAACAAAAAACAGTAACTTTTTCTTCAGATAACACCTCCAATGTTCAAAAGTTTCATACTTTAGGCAAAATGAGAAACCTAGACACATGCTGCAGTAGTCATTCAACAGGAATTTCACATAATTGAATAAAACTAACAAAAGAAAGTAATTCTCTCCTCAGATAACAAACTCTTCACTTTCAGGGTTTAAAAGATTCAAACTTTCTTCTAAAAAAAGTATTCAAATTTTAGGCAAAATGAGAAAATCTAGACACAATGTAGCTAGTCGTCATTCATTAGGAAATTCACATAAACAAAACTAACAAAAGAAAGTAGCTTTTTCTTCACATAAGCAAATTTTCACTTCCAAAGTTTAAAAGTTTCTAACTTTAGGCAAAAATGAGCAATCTAGACACATGTTGCAGTAGTAAAACCTGAGGAAACAGCCGTCATAGATGACACGGGCGCCATTTGCAGCAGAGCAATTGCGGATTTTTGTAGCAGCAGCATCAAAGCAAGCAAGGCAATCAGGTGTGGACATGTAATTCCGGCACTGGACCAAAGTGAAGACTGGTGAGGTGCTCCTTGCTTCGGTTGCTGTACCAAAATATTTTCCGCTACTCAATTGTCCTTTTAGCTGCGACAGGACAGAATTGAGGTTGCTTTTGAACACTGATGCATTTTCAACCATGTACTGACTGCAACCTGAGCTCAGCAGATTGGCTCCTGGATCAGCACCAACCACCATAGCCATCAGACCCAATACCCATATTTTGAAATTCAGATTTCTTGATTGCATCTTTGTCCACTTTGTTGAACTTGAAGAAGCTACAATGTTCTTTTCTCAATGAGATGGTGTGAAAATGTCGTATTTGATGGCATAAATGACAAAACACATCTGGTAAATTGTTATACGATGATCTTCCTTATTATGGAATTGAAGAATCAATGTTGAACTGTAGAATCCTACAAATGGATAGAGGAGTGGTTAGTTGTAAGAGAAATATATCCATCTGCCTTGCTGCCTGCCTTGTTTATTTATATTAACAAAAGATGATTAAGACTTCTTTACTGTAAATTCATTCATCTGGGACCCAGTGACTCATAATAGGAGACCCCACAGATTGTCTGGAATTTTTGATCCTTTGACTTTTAAAAAATTATTGGTTATTAAATGAAAAACAGTACTCTATAATCAAATTATAAAAAAAGTAAAGTATTGATACGAATAGTTTGATAATAATTTTACTATTTAAGTAAGATATCGCACGTTTAATAGTACTTATGAACAAAGCTAGTATCAAATAGAGTACCATGACACATTCTCGAAACCAATACTTATTTTGAAATTTATCTTAAAATTATACTCACAGCGTAATATAATTTGCAACGGAGGGAGTAATGGGCGCCTCATTGTCCATTGATAAACTAAACGACTCTCGGCAACGGATATCTCGGCTCTCGCATCGATGAAGAACGTAACAAAATGTGATACTTGATGTGAATTGCAAAATCTCGTGAATCATCGAGTCTTTAAACGCAAGTTGCGCCCGGCCCAATCTTTGAACGCAAGTTGCGCCCGGCCCAATACCTGAAAACGCTTTTTGTTTTCCCCTCTTCATCGGCAATTGCCGCCTTCCTTAACAAGCTTTGAGAATTTTTAATGGCTCTAGCACTGAACTAAAAGAAAAATAGGAACCTCAGAAGATTAAGAGGATCTATTTAGCCAATTAACACCCGCGGAAGAGCACACATCCTCATCGTTTACTTATCTAGATGGCCACGTTTTACCTTGTCTATCTGTAGCTTAGCCGCCTAATACTCTATGATGTCTCCATCAACAGTCGTGAGAAGAGCAAATCCACTACGTCTATACAGATATTTTATGAATTTCTTTATAGGTCAAAATTATTATTTTAATCTCTTGAGAAATACAGAAAGTAGATTCCAAACGAATGAAACTAACGTTTCTTTGTTCTTTTTCTTCCATGGGAGGAAATATAGATACCGTCTAGGTAGCGTTTGGTTCACGAAATGCTACTTTTTCTTTTGAAATTACTCTCCCGAAAAAATGATACCCGGAAGAGTGATTGAGAATAATATTAATTTTTTGTGTTTAGTTGAGATTTAAGATTCTCGGAAAAGTTTTAATACTTGAAAATCCTCAAGGAAAATAAGAAAAATAACTACTTTATCATTTTCTATATTTGTGTTTTTGTATCTTGTTAAGTGTTTTTTGTTATCTTGTTAGGTGTCTAATTATTCTTTTCTATATATAGTGTGCTACACAGTTTCCTCTAAACACGTTAGACTTTCTCTCTGTTTATTTGTATATCTTTCAACAATCAAAATATCAAATGAGTTTGTTTTATAACTATGATTTTTTGCAGGTTAAAGAAAATGATAAATGACATAACCTTCGTATTAGAGTTCTTGAAAATTATAACAAAATATGACACATATTGTTCTAATAATGCAAAAATACATAACTGCAACAATAGACAAGTCTAGGATCGGGATTTCTTAAATGATTTGTTCCCGTTCCTAACCGTATTTTCTTCTACCTATTATTATTTACATCATTACTATGTAATTTTTATGTGATTATTATAATTTTGATGTAATTATTCTAATTTTGACGTAATTATTCTAATTTTTATGTAATTATTATATTTTTATGTAATTAATATTTTTTTTATGTAATTAATATATTTTTGTGTAATTAATATAATTTGGCGTAGTTTTAGAAAACGGAGAAGGAAGAAGACGTTTTATTAGGTTATTTTTTATAATTAGTTTTAGACAAATATGTCATTTAATAAAAAAATTAACTTTCCCGGTAGGGGGGAATCACTCTCCCCACCCCCCTAGTCAAGAAATCACTCTCCCCCATTTTTGGGAAAGGCAAGGCGGCCAAGGAAAGTTGGATTCCAGGAGAGAATGATTCCTTGTCACAACCAAACGCAATAAAGTTTGGAATCTCATATTCTCGAGTCACTTTCCTCCTTAATTTCGCCAACCAAACGCTACCCTAATGTAATCGGTCAATTCAAATCATATGAAGGAGGAATTAACCTTTTAATTTAGTACAAAACAAGACTTGGAAAAAATAAAATTACAAAAGCAATGATGTGTGTGGCGGTAATAAAAAATAAAGAGAGACTTTTTTTTCTATATTTGTGGTAAACAATTTTATTTAATTTGGTTCTTATACTTGCTTAACATGGTTCAAATAATAAAGTAATACATTATACATGTTAATGCAGTTCTTCGATGCTTTATGATCGATATACTATGCTGATGTATCAATTATTCTACTATATATTTGTTTAATTAGATGTGTGTGGTTGTATAATTATAAATTTGTTTCCTTTAGTCTCTATAATGAGGTAAACTTACATAATTGATCATTTTGTTTAATTATTTTTTTCGTGTTAAAGTGACACATCAATATTGAAAGTCGGTAGCATGTCATTAAGGAACCTTGTTAAATAATTTTACATATTAAATAAATTTATACCATGATATAGTGCATTTTGTATATATTTTTCTCTTCCTTCTTAGTCCAATTTTGAGCATGATATTGTTAATCTATCATTACTTCCATCTTTTTTGCAGTTTCAAACTAAAGAAGATAAAGATGCAAAATACGCACGTTTTTGATGAATTTCGCTGGAGCATTAGGTGTCGAGGCCTAGCTGCTGATTGTCTAGGCCTAGCTATCTAGCGTTGCAGATGCTTACAACTCTGACACACAAAAGAATATTCCCGAAGAGGACTTCCAGCGGATTCCGAATCTCATTCCCCGCGGTTTTCTATTCTAGTAAGGATTTTATTTCCATCTTTTGTAATTCTATTAGGAGTAGAATTCTTTTTTTTTATATTTTCCACTTTTGTAACTTCTTATTTTGTAGCCTATATATATGGCTTCTAGATCTAGGGTTTGAGGGGGCTCTCTCTTCTGCCCCTTCTTCGACTTTAGAGAGTTGTGCAACAGCTCCTCTCCTCCCCCTTTTCTTCATCTTCTTTTATTTTTATATTTACTATTTTATTTATGTTTTCTTTGTGGAACTAATCCCGATTTTTTAGTGAAGACAATTAAAAGTTTTTGATTCATTCTACTGTGAGATCAGATTGTGTTTACTATATTTCTACGCTTGTATTTATTTATTTATTATTTAAACGTCAATATTGCTTGTGCTTGATTTATGATCTGATCAGTCTGCATCTTGCCATTGTTTTTTACCGTCATCTCTGTAGTAATAATTAATGTGAGGCTACAGAGTAGAGTAGGCAACCAGATCAGAGTCACTATGTTGCTAGTCCAATCTGACTGGAATAAATAACTAATTAGGGTAGTGTCTCGAACGTACTGAGTGTCTCACCCTAGGTGTGTCTTTCCTCCTCTTCATGGGCATCTGAGTATTGTCTCCATAAACGTAACTTGGAGAACGACAGATTGTCAAGGTTACCCCATAAACGTACCTTGAGGTAACTTCTCTTACGAAGAAAAGCAAGGGACCTAAACGTACCTGCACCCCATAGCATATCTATAAGTCATAAATTGAATATTGTCGAATTTATGATCGGTCGAATTGAAATAATAATTGGATATCTGTTTTTGCTAGGAAAACTTTCTCTTATTTGTTTTCTTATTTATTTTGTAATTAGTTTAATTAGTTTAAAATCTCAAATCCAAAACCCCCCTTTTATTGTCTAGTTTACGTCTTCACCATTCTCTATGGATCGAACTTTTTACCACTATTTTCAATCTTTTTTGTAGCTAGTGATAAGTTGTAATTATTTTTTACGGCTTCGACAATCGATCATACCACAACATATATGTTAAAAAACTGCATTAAGTCTAAAAGAATAATAATGAAAGAGATGTGATTCGCACGAGAAGAGCTTTAGCACAAAAAAATAGAAGAGTATATTGATAAGCAGTTGGTGTGAGTAACGTGGCACTCTTAACTCTTGAACAAAGTCATATGTTCGATTCTTGTATATGAGAAAATTACCTGTTAGGAACACTTCATCTCTTAATGAATCAATTTGGTGTGAACATGATTAGTCCTAGTCTACTGGATTTAGAAATACTTATCATTCACACATGAAAAAATAATTATGAATTACTATTATTATTAGGGTAATATGTACTTTCTTCCCCGAACTATTGATCAACGGTAAAAAGAAAAGAAAAGAAAAAACCCTAAACTTTCAATTTCTTAATTTCAACTCCTAACTTTTATAGTAAGAGCAACTAACCCTTTTGTATTACTTTGCTCCCAAAACAGAAAACTGTGTCGGTTGTAAGAGATGTGAATCCACTTGTCCAACGAATTTCTTAAGTGTTCGAGTTTATTTATGACATGAAACAACTCAAGGCATGGGTCTAGCGTATTAATACTTTCTAGAAAAACCCACTTGAATACATTTGATTTTTTGTTTACTGCCAAAAACCCATACTTGAAAAAAAAATTATATATATTAAGTTTTTGAGCATGAGTTTTTTCTGATCCCCAATATATTTTGTCTTTACCACGAATTTTTTTCCTTGGTTAATAATAAAATATTCTTTTGTATTTTCTCTCGGTGGAAAACTATTTGTAGTCAAGTAGTTATCATTTTTTTTAAAAAGAGTCTAAGTATTTATCATTTTTAAGGTTAATAAGGTCAAGAGCACCATTTTCTTTGGGCTTAATTTTCTATTTCTTAACTAGCAAATTTGATCATTTACGGTTTTACCACGCAGGTCATTTTTGCTGACCCACAAGATGATAAATCATGTTTTACTTTTACTCTCTATCCATATTGGTGCCGCGATATATTGTTTTTTTCTTCTTCTATCAATTGGCATAAATAAACATATACTATAATTTATCAAAACGACTGTCCATAACATTTTTCTATTTTAAATCTTTAATTACACAAAATTACTTTTATTTATAATGTAAAAGGAATTTATTGTATGCATCTATTAATAAAAAGTAATCAAACAATATTTAAAATTTAAATTTATAATGCAATTTGCCGTGGATATGGCATCATTTTTCAGGTATAAAAAATAAAAACCAATAATACATACACATTTATTACTTTCAATTAATATGTTTCTTAATTAAAATATTTATAAAAAAACAATTTTAAAATTTGAATCATAATAAAATAAATTACTATTGTTATATACCAATGACAAACTGGTTTTTGGATGATATTCTCTATGGGCCTTTTTTTGTTTGCTTCGAATATGTTTTCTTGTTTGGGTTTTTCTCACTTTGCTGCTATCTTATTTTCATGGGCTTAAAAACTAAAAACCCAAAATATAATAAATAAGCTCAAAGCAGTTACATATAGTTTACAGAGAGCCCAATCCAAATACTGAACTCACCGGTCGGTCACCACCACTTCCTTCTTCATTGGCGCCTGTCTGCAATTTGCAGCAAACTACTATTCGTTTCTCGTCTTTGGAGTTTGAATGTAATGGTTTCTCCTTTATCAGTATTCTGATGAAAGCACACCAAAGCTCTTCACTCTAACAAAGTCCCATCTGCCAATTTTTTTTTTTTACTTTCTCGCGAAAATGGCCACAAAGCAGCTTCTTTTCGACCACTCCCTAAATACCCTGAAAACCCAAGAAGCACTTCGCGCTATTGCTTCATTACTAAACCCAAGTTTCAAACTTTGCCTGAGATGTCTCAACACATCTGAGCCCACTCAAAACCCACATGAAGGACCAACTCCATCGGCAGCACTATCGGATTCTCTCTTGGCGGAGAAGATTCTGTTGAATTTGAAGCGAGGTAATGCAAGTTCTTTATCCACCAATAAGTTTCGTTTAAACCCGGATGTTGTAGTAGAGGTTTTGCATCGTTTGAGGGAAAATTTGAGACTTGGTGAAAAATTTATTGATTCTTATGTGCTAAAGATTACAACTTTAAAACATTCGTCGGTATCATTGAGTGCAATGATTCATGTTTTAGTGCTTAGTAGGAGATTATCTGATGCACAAGCTTTGATTCTTAGGATGATAAGGAGGAGTGGAGTGACAAGGGTGGAGGTTATTGAGTCGTTGGTATCATCAGCTTGTGGTAATCCCAGGTCAAATGTTGTGGTGTTTGATTTGTTAGTTAGGACTTATGTGCAGGCTAGGAAGATAAGGGAGGCAACTGAGGTATTTAGGATTTTGAGAAGTAAAGGATTCTCTGTTTCTATAAATGCTTGTAATAGTCTTCTTGGAGGGTTAGTTAAGATGGGTTGGATTGATCTCGCATGGGATATCTATCGGGAGATTGTGGCAAGTGGGATTGAATTAAATGTTTATACGTTGAATATTATGGTCAATGCATTGTGTAAAGATTGCAAAATAGGTGAGGTTAAGCCATTTTTGGTTGAAATGGAGGCAAAAGGGGTTTTTGCAGATGTTGTAACTTATAACACTTTAATAAATGCATATTGTCGTGAAGGGCTTTTAGAAGAAGCATTTGAAATAATGAACTCAATGTCGGGTAAAGGGTTGAAGCCTAGCCATTTCACATATAATGCTATTATAAATGGTTTGTGTAAAAAGGGGCAATACACCAGAGCAAAAGGAATCTTGGATGAGATGTTGAGCAATGGTTTGAGCCCAGACAATACTACTTATAACACATTGCTTGTTGAGAGTTGCAGAAGAGACAATAGCGTGGAAGCTGAAGAACTTTTCAGAGAGATGATGCGCCGAGCCATTGTTCCTGATTTAGTCAGCTTTAGTTTAATTATTGGAGTGTTTTCAAGGAGTGGATGCCTTGATCAGGCATTTGCTTACTTTAGAGATATGAAGAAATCAGGTTTGGTTCCAGATAATGTGATTTACACTATTCTCATAGATGGCCTTTGTAAAACTGGCAGCATATTGGAAGCATTGAAGATGCGGGATGAAATGCTGGACCAAGGATGTGTTCTTGATGTGGTTACGTATAATACCTTATTAAATGGGCTATGCAAAGAGAAGATGCTCAAAGATGCAGATAAACTGTTTAATGAGATGGTGGAAAGGGGTATCTTTCCTGATTTTTACACTCTCACTACACTTATTGATGGACATTGTAAGGATGGAAATATGACCAAAGCACTGAGCCTGTTTGGGGGAATGTCAAAAAGGAATATCAAACCAGATATTGTGACATATAATACATTAATTGATGGGTTTTGCAAGGCAGGTGAAATGGAGAAAGCTATTGAGATATGGGGTGGTATGATTTCTAGGGAGATTTTTCCCAATCACATTTCCTATGGTATATTGATAAATGGATATTGCACCATAGGCTGTCTTGCTGAGGCCTTTCGGTTGTGGGATGAAATGGTTCTAAAAGGTATCAAGCCAGCTCTCATCACTTGTAACACTATTCTAAAGGGCTATTGCAGGTCAGGAGATGTATCAAAGGCAGATGATTTCCTGGGCAAGATGGTTTCAGAAGGAGTTCTTCCTGATAGAATTACATATAATACCCTAATTAATGGATTTGTTAAAGAAGAAAAGATGGATAAAGCTTTTGTTCTGATTAAGAGGATGGAAAATGAAGGGCTCTTGCCTGATGCTATTACATATAATGTAATTCTGGGTGGGTTCTGTAGGCAAGGTCAAATGCAAGAGGCTGAGTTCATCTTACGAAAAATGATTGAGAAAGGCGTAAACCCTGACAGATCTACATACACAGCCTTAATAAATGGACATGTTTCCCAGGATAACTTAAAAGAGGCTTTTCGGTTCCATGATGAAATGCTGCAAAGGGGATTTGTACCAGATGATGATTTTTAATTCAGTCATCATACTGCCCATGGTACCATTAGCTTCTATTTGCAAAAGGCATGACCCAAGATAATACAACAGTCAGTTTAATGGGGGTAATGTCGCAGATACTTGTTCCTGACGATGAATCCTAATTGTTTCTTGATGGAGTTTTGTTGATTGCTCTATCCCTTTGGCTATGTTCCAGGTGGGATATCATTTTTTTTCCAGTGTGTATTTAGCTTTGGTAGGCTATCAATTTGGTTCTGTTCAAGGTGGGATATCGTTTTTTTTTTTCCAGTGTATTTGGTTTTGGTAGGTTATCAAGAGCTCTATTGAAGCGTATATGTTTGGTTGTTTTGATATGTTGCCTGCATAAAAAACTTAAAATGTTGGGCTTGGTTCCATTACTATAGTACAGTCTCTTGTATGTCAGTTCCCCTTGATGGAGGTGAAGGTGCTTCATCCTAGACAAAACTTTTGCCTTTTAGTTTACAGATTAGTTTTAGCAGCTAACTTGGTGCACCTTGAGAAACTTTAGTTTACAGTTGAAGTTTTGTTACTGGTAAATGTTGTTCATGGATTGTTTTGTTTCCCCTTCTGCACGACACTTCACCTTGTTGGTAAACCTGGTGAACTTCTAACAGTGCTCTGTTTGTTTATCTTATCTTTTCTCATTATCTAAGCTTGGCGGTAAACTGCAAGTAATTGTTATAGAAGTAGAGGTTGGAATATTATTCATTCCTGAGAGTGAAAGAGCCCATTTGCCAAAGTCGGACTGTGTTATGATATTCTTAATCAAGGTGTTATTAGGTTTGTTCAGATTTTATTATTCAATGATGAAATCAAACAGAGTAGGTAATCTGAATAAGCCATTTCTAATGCGGGCTAACATTTTCTGGCAGGTACATTCCTTCTGGGTAAAAAAAGAAAACATCCTGGGTTTTGACGGCTTGAATCCCTCAACCTTCTGTCCTAGAACAACCGTTGACCTTCTATCCACTTGCTTTGGGATGGATTATGTTCATGTACGGAGAATGCAGGGCAAGCAGAGGATTTAATAAAGGAAAGTTGCTCCCGTGATGACGGACAGTAGGGTAACCAATGATTCAAGTTAATGAACCTTGAATGAATCCCCTGCTTGAGCTGGCTCAGTCAACAAGGTGAGAACCTCTTTTCGAATTGCGTTGATTCGACATAATTTTTTAACTTGTGGTCTCGTTTGCACGGGATTGATGAACTCATCCGGGTTCCGACGGAATAAGATTGTTTAATGTCTGATTACAGGCAATTGGTTTGAAGTAAAACTGTTTAAAAAACTGGGCCACATCACATACAGAAGAAAAACAATAAAAAATGGTAGTTGAAAAGGAGATGACTGTTGTGCATTCCTCAGCAAGGCAAGACAAATTCCCTTTTTGACACCCCATTTGTCAAAAACAATACCCATCATCATCAAAATGTCAAAACTATATATAAAAGCAATGTTACGTTACTTGAATTATACTGTTTTATGGCATCATTTGTATCAATTATTTTCTGTAACAAAATTGTGTGCTACTTGTTTAGTTTATATATTTGGTCAACAACCGCCCCGGGTTTATGTTGGATTTTTTACCATTTAGACTCAGTTTTCGAACACGGTTTTTTTTTGTTATTGTTACCAGGAACGGCTAAACAAATGTAGCTCTCAGTTAAACCTAAAACTACTGAATACTGGTTGTCGGCTTGCCGCCATAAGTGGTTAGCTAAACTGATAGGGAAAAGGTTGTTAGGTAGAAATTAATTACGGCAGTGACTGGTTCAATTTTGGTTAATTTTATACACGAGAGATGCTTAAGGACGTAACAATCTTCTAACATTGATTGTATTTGGTTGGTCGCAGCTATTTCGTATATAGGAATCGAAGCGATCTGCAATCTCTTATATAAAGGGTTAGAGTATCGAATCACTAATACACTCGTGTTGATTGTGATGTAGTTAAAATTTAAATTATTAATTAAGATTATAAAATATGCACATTTTCCATGAGCAAACTTTTTTTTCTTTTCAATTTCCCTTGATCCTAACATGACAAGGGTAGGGCTCTTAATTAATTTCAGTGATTACGCCGGTGGTAGTAATTATCCACTAATACTGCTACCAAACACAAGACAAATCACCCCATGACAAAAAATATTAAAAAAGTTTGGGCTTTTGCCGCCAATTAATTTTTATGGCCCGTGTGCGCTATCTGGTAGTTGAGTGGTCACAAGACTCACACCAACTGTTGTTATTTTGTGAAAAAAAATAAAATTAGAGACCATTACTAAGCGACATGCTCGATGGTTAAGGAGCATTCACTGTTTGTGATAAATTATTTATACGGTTTCGAGTTCGAGTTTAACATACGTCTTCAAAACAAATCATTCACTCACTCTCCTCGCACCCCTCCAACAAACAATACATTGATTATTGAGGCCCATGAGTGTTAACTAGTGGTATAATTGTAGGCGATGAATTTAGGTAAATGGTGGTCTACTTTGAGCTGGTACGTACAAGAAAGGAGCAAAGCTATATTAATAGCGGCGATTGTTGGAAATGGAAGTCAACTCAACTAGCTAGAAAGTATTCTCCGTGTGCATCAACTCCCTCTCCACATCTACATGTGAATCTCATTAACATTTCTATTAGTAGACCCTTACTACAAATGTCATCAGTTCAAGAGTCGATGAAATCTAATACTATTCAACTATAGAAATGAAAAGAAATAAGAATCACGTGCTGGAATATAATTTGGGACAGGAAAATAAAATATAAAAAAACAAGAAGACAAGTCAGACATGATTTTAATTAAGTTATTTAAATAGATCATCATCATCATCATGAACCTAAACATGACAGTATCGAGTAGGAAAAAAATACCCAAATATTTAAGTAATAACTACACAAGTTGCTAAACTGCTACAATAATTAATCAAATTGACTGTTTACCTGCCAAGAGAAAAACGGAGGGAGAAACGTGGAAAAAATATTATGAGATTTTTTATCTAATGTATACTCCCTCTCGTGTAAATTAAATGTCTTTCTCGCATCCCAATATTCAATAGGTTTAACACTAAAAATACAAATAAAAACTACAGTAAAAGTAAATCCTAAAATGACGTTTAATTCACACCGGAGGGAGTAATATTTATTCGAATAAAATATAAAGTATAACATATAACGTATCGAACGTGCTCAATAAATACTCATCAAACAATCACCTTTTTTATTATGAATTCCAACTAACTAAACGGTGACTTATGCATGCAAGTTTTCATAAGAAGGCAACCTTTAAGAGAAGGCAAGATACGTTCAACGCTGGCTTTGATGACCACCGACCCGGCTCATCTGAAAATTAATTTCTTCCACAAAACCCTAATTACAATACAATACAAACTTAGACTTTTTCTCCCAAACTCCCCAAGTCAAAATCTCTATCCAATCTCCATTCTCCCCATTAATATTTATACCCTCTTCCCTTCTCTTCTCGTCTAAACAACATATCCAAATCCTAACCCACCCAGGAAAAACATCTAGTTCAACATTTTTTTAAGGAAATGGGAAATGCCCTTTGTCTCCAACCAAGCTCAAGACCTTCAACGGTAAAGCTCATCTCCTGGCCGGAAGGCACGACGAGAATCTTGACCGGCAAGAAACGTCACATAGCAGGAGAAATCATGTTCGCAAACCCAACCATGATGGTTTGCCATGCAGACACATTCTTTATCGGCCACACTATTCCTTCACTCGGGATCCAAGACCGCCTCATGCCCGGTCAAACCTACTTCGTCCTCCCCATTGACCGATTCGCGTGCCACGTGTTGTCAGCTGCCTCTCTCTCCACCGTGTTCAGCCCTAGCCCTGTCCGAAGCCCCCTTAATTTCGGCGGCCAGTGCCCGTTTCAGTACTTGAAAGGCGATAACGGACGAGCGCTAATCAAAGTGACGCCGGAATTTATAATGAAGATGATAAACAAAGATAGAGAAGAGAATGGTAGTAATTATTTTCTTTGTAGCACGCCGGAGTTGAAGAAGCACTATGAGCAGCTGGTTGGGTCTAAGGAGCAGACATGGTCGCCGAAACTTGAGACCATTTCCGAACACAAGATTAGGTACTCACCTTGCCGGTTCATAGAATGGAAACAAAAGGAGAAGAATGCATAGATCAATGACTAATTAATTTAATTAGTATGTGACTATTTACGTGTAGTTAACTTAATTGTTTTAGTGTTCAATTTGCTACATTATGGCTATTATAGGAATTAAGCAATGTAAGACGAGGGTTAGCATATCATTAATTAAAATATCTTGTCTTGCTCCCTTTTGGACTATCAATTGTACAAAATTTAAGATATGTTTGGTAGAAAGTTTAATACTACAATGGAATTTAATGCAGAGCAAAGTTTATACATACTAGTTAGTATTCAAATTGTGGAGAACCGGTTCAAATATGAATGGTTTTATCTATGAACTCAAAGAAACTTACTCCCCTCCATTTTTGTTCGTTCAGATATCGTTTTAACTATAATCGCACATACTAAATCAATGATTATTTTCGATTGAAAGTGCTGAGATAAAAGGAGGGAGTGATTACAATTATTAGAAATATAAAAAAAGTGTATACCTTATCATTTGATTATTTACCACGCAAAATTGTTGAAAATGTAAAATGGGTTAAAAATAACTAAACTAACCACCCAGAAAATCTAAGTACAACTAATTACTACTTTTTTTTTTTAAATAGGGAATCTAAATGAAAAGGAAGGGAGTATATATGATTTAGACATAATCTACAAACCATTCCTAATCTATGCTATTATTTCAAATTATTATCTGAAAAAAAACTACTATCAAATTCAAAATTTCAACTTAAGATTTGAGAACTCCATCCTTTAAAAATTTTAAAATGATTAATTTTTTGAGTTGTCTAGCTGGTGCCCGTGCTTGGCCCTTCTGGTGGCGCTAAGTGCTTCTGATGTGGGTTGTGTGAGCTTAGGTTTCTTTCTTCTGTATTGTACTTGTTGGTTGTGTGGTTTCATGTTTTTGTTTTGGTTTTTGAGCCTCTCTTTAGGCAGGTTCTAGTTCTGGTTCTCTGTTCTCTGTCATGTTCTTCATGACCTTTCTTTAATAAATCCTCTGCTTATTAAAAAAAATGATTAAAAGCATGTTGTACATCAGTTTTTGATAGTTTTCAAGAGTTTGGGCTTTCTTTTCAAGGCCCGGTGCAAGCCTAACTTTGGGGCTTCAAGGATGAAAAGAAAAAGCATGGCCGAACAAAAATGCTAAAGACATGTTGCTCTTCCGCGACGTCGTTCCTCTTAACTTCTTCGTTGCTCCTTCTGTTGAATCCTGATTTTCGTTAAACCCCTGGACTAGGGTTTTGGTGGCGTCCCAAAACTGTTTGAAAATGGAATGTCTTCCTATAGAGAGGTAACTTCGTTTAATTAGTACTCAAACTTCATTTCTCAGATTACCATCTGAATTTCTCTTCAAAATTCGCATCTTTTGGTCTACGATTTGACCAGTTGTTAACCACTGTAGTTGATTGATTCAAAGTGCTTCACTTTTGTTTCTGTGGCGCATTTCTTGTTCGTAGACAATCGAGTAAGTTGCTACCATCATGTATTCCTTTATCTGCAAAACTTTTCTCCATGGGAGAAACAGTTTCACGGCCTCGCCGACGCATAAACTGTATCTTATGCGCAGCAGCTCAATACTCTCATCCGTTAGATACTTCTGTAGCAGTGGAAATGAGCCCTCATTTGTAGCTTCGTACTTGATAAACACGTTTGGATTCTCCCCCGAATCGGCTTTATCAGCCTCCAAACACATGAATTTTGAAACCCCGGATAAGCCTGACTCTGTTATTGCATTTTTCAAGCACCATGGATTCTCAGAAACCCAAATTTCAAGCCTTGTAAGGAAACACCCTCCAGTACTTTTGGCTGATCCTGAGGAATCCCTTTCGCCGAAACTGGAATTTCTTACCTCTAAAGGAGCTTCTAGTTCTGATGTGGCCAAGATTGTTTCTGGTTGCCCATCACTTTTGGAAAGAAACTTAGAGGAGCAGATAAAGCCTTCTTTTGATTTCCTTACTAAGTTACTTCAGTCTGAGGAGAAGAGTATGGATACTATTAGACGCTTTGCTAGTATTCTTAAATTTGATTTTGAGACTACCACAGTAAGTAATATTGATATGTTGAGAGAGTGTGGGGTGCCTGAAGATAATATTGTTACCGCATTCCAGTACCAGCCTAAAACACTTACGATGAATACGGATAAGTTTAAGGCTGCAGTGGAGGAAGTGAAGGGAATGGAGATAAGTCCTCTGGAGTATAAATTTGTCTTAGCTGTGACTACAGTGGGAGATATGAGCAAGTCAGCATGGGAAAGTAAGGTTGATTTTTACAGAAAGTTAGGTTGGTCTGAGGAAGATATTTCTATGGCGTTTATGAGAAATCCATGGTATATGAAGAAATCACAGGCCAAGGTTACTGCTGTAATGGACATTTTTGTGAAACAAATTGGTTTGGAGCCTTCAATTATTGCAAGAACTCCTGCTTTTCTTTCACTGAGCTTTAAGCAGAGAATTGTTCCAAGAGCTCCAGTTGCGCAAGCTCTAGTATCCAAAGGTTTGGTTAACAAGGATCGTGGTTTGTGGAAGTTGTTCTCCTCCACAGAAAAGGAATTCCTCAAGTTGTATGTTGTTCATTATGAAAAGGAAGTTCCTGGCATTTCGAAGCTGTATAAAGAGAATTTGATTGTTCAGGATGAGGAGCACATGGATGATGAAGAATCTCTTGCAGCAGTAGACACTAACACAGCATGCAATAAGGATATTCTGAGAGAACATGGAGTTCCTGAGTTGAAAATTGAAAGTGCGCTTAAGAACCATCCTACAGCACTAATGACGAAGGCAGATCGGTTAAAGGGTCTTATAGAAGAGGTGAAGAAAATGGGGATGAGTCCCACCGATGATAAATTTGTTTTGGCTGTGACTTTATTGGCAAATATTAGCAAATCAGAGTGGGAAAGGAAGGTTGATGCTTATAAAAAGTATGGTTGGTCTGAAGAAGACATTGCTATGGCATTTCGGAAACATCCACAGTTTGTATTGAAATCAGAGGATAAGATTCTTGCTGCGATGGATGTTTGTGTGAAACAAATCGGTTTGGCGCCGTCAATTCTTGCAAAAATTCCAGCTCTTCTTACACTGAACTTGAAGACGAGAATTGTTCCCAGAGCTCCAGTTGCTCAAGTGTTGGTATCCAAAGGTTTGCTGAACGACAGTCATAGGTTGTTGAACATGTTCACCACCTCAGGGAGAGTATTCATGAAGAGTTACGTCATTCCTTATGAAAAGGAAGCTCCTGGCCTGATGAAGCTGTACTATGAGAATATCACTGCTGATGAGGATAACTATGGCATCAATAAGGAAGACTGTGATGCCACAACAGTATAATATTTATGTCATTTCTGTTATTGTTTTGTTGAATTTTTCGTCTAAGAAATTAATTCTTGCCTTGTGCTGCTTTTGTTCTGCATATTTGTTGATTCTCTTAGCACTTCTCACCTTTCTTAACATTCTGTTAAGTACATCAATATAATATGCAAACAGAGATGTTTTCTGGTTTTCCCTTTATTTTACAGGAGCCATTTTGCATGAAATCGGATCAGATTGTGATACGCTCCGGCTCGTTTTTAATTGAACCGTAGAGTATTGAGCTCTTAACCGTTGGATCTAGTTCTTAAGTTAACACATACAAGAGGATGATTATTCGAATAACAATGGAAATGACTCGGATTTGGCGCAGCGGATTTAAATGGAAGAATTAAGGATGAACACAATGATGAAATTGATTGAATTTACCGTGGATGTTTATGGTTGGATGGATGGACGGACGAATTGAACAAGATGATAATGATTGTAACAACACACTTGAAAGCTTGTAGATTCAGTAGCAAGAACAGTAGGCAAATGATTCGAAAGATACACACTCAATCGATTACAATGATAAACTCCCAGGAGGGATTTAAAGAGGAGTAAACTCAACTCAATAATCCTTCCAAGGAATGGGTAAGAGTTTAGGAGAGAAAAGGGAGGAAAACTCACTCACAATATTCTCTCAAATATCTAAACTAATAAAAATAAGCAAGAAACTAGCTATTTATATTATTACACAAAATGGGCAATATTCCCTTAATGAGCTCTTCCTTCCTTCTAAGATGGATGAAATTTCCTTTTCATTTTTATGGGCTTCCAAGCCCATTTGAAGGGTAAGAAGTAGCCTAGAACGTGTCTTCAAAATTAGGTGAGTTCGGGTTCTTTCGGGCCTCATGGGCGTAGCCCGGCTTGAATGGAAACGTGTGGTCTTCAGTTTCAAAGGTAGGTGTGATCGTATCATCACCTTTCCCTTCGAAAGGATTCGTCCTCGAATCCATAACTTTAATTTGGGAGTCTCTGCTTGAAGTGGAATGTAAGAAAGGATCTTTGTAGGCGCCTAAATCCTTCACAAAAGATTTCGGAGAATCCTGCACAAGTAGTTCAAAATCCACAACTTTAAGCTTGTCGTCTTGCCTAGGAATTGAGGTCATGAAAGGGTCTGCATAGGCTCCAAAATCCTTGGCAAAACCCTTAGGAAAATTCTGCACAATTAGCTTACAAACAGAAGAAAATGAGTCATCAATGTTAGTGAGAGCTAAACGATCCTCATTGCTCAAAGGCACGCTCATTGGATCGTTAGTAAATAAAACATTCTCTTTAATGTTTTCCTCACTTTCTTCTCTCATACTTTCAGCCCTCGTTGTTATTTCCTCTCTCTTTTCACCCTCAATATCACTCTTTGCTTCCTCATTCTCATCCTCACATTTTTCACCCATTGTTGTAGGATTTACAACCATACTATCTTCAATCAATTTACAATTTTCTAGCAACAACTTCGGTTCAAAAGATTGAGAAAGTGGAGGCGGCTGGATTGTTATTGGTGGGGTGGGGATTAGTATATCCATATTCCTCACTAGAGACGTGAGCATGACCATTAATTTAGCATGCCTTTGGTCTGCTTCGGCCTGACCTCTCTCTATGGCTTCAAGTATTCTAATTGACATAGGCTGTTTGGCCATGAGAAGGGATTGTTTAATTATTCAAAGGTAGGAAGAGGTTGGCACATGAACGTAGACAAGAAAGAAAGAAGATGTTTGGTGTTCTTTCTCTTCTTCTTCTTTTTCTGTGTATTTGATTTTTATTTTTATTTTTGACCTTAAGGAAGATATTGTAAGACTAAGAAAGATATGGTTTGGAATAAGATATGGGTAAGACTAGACTTTGAAGAAAATATGAGAAGATACACAATTGATATCTAAGACTTGGAAGATATGCAAATTGATATCTAAGACTTTAGGTGAAAGAGAAGATTTGTGAAGACTTTTGTGACAGAAATTTGTGGAGAATATTTTTCTTGGAAGAAAAACGAAAATGTTTGAAGATATTGGAGATCTAAGACTTTGGAAGAGGATATGGTCTGGAGTGAATGGTGGAAGACTCAAGACTTGGGAGGTACACAATTGAAATTACAAGATTTTAGAAGAAAAATGGAGATATTGTAGGACTTTTGTGACTCAAGACTTTGCCTTGTGTATTCAAGGAAGACTTCTGATACAAACACCTTGGGATACACGAAAATGACTGGAAAGAAGATTAAAAATGACCTTGATTCGTCTTTAGAATGGTGAAACGAAAATGACTCAAGAATGATGAAGAACACAACAAGAACAACAAGCTGTCTGATGGAGTTGTTCTTTGACAGACCTTCGGCTATTGACTCTTATCCATAGGAAACGTTGGCTAAAAATTTAGAACTTTTACAGGGACACTCCAAAGATGTAGATCTATAACTTTCATTCAGGACAGAAAATCAAATTCCGGCTGGAACTCTCTTGAAAAATACCAAGAACTCAGAAAACAACGTTTCGCGGTTGATTCTGCGCACTGTTTTGTTTTGAATAAAAAGTATATGATTTACTCAGAATTTGGAGACGACTAAAGAACGACAAATGTTACACACAAGTTTAAGTTGACTGACACAAAAATTCAGAAGTTTCTGAGTGAATAAACTGACATAAACGGAAAAGAAAACAGACGAACAACTCAAGAACAGCTAGAGCTCCGCTACCACTTGATACGCTCCGGCTCGTTTTTAATTGAACCGTAGAGTATTGAGCTCTTAACCGTTGGATCTAGTTCTTAAGTTAACACATACAAGAGGATGATTATTCGAATAACAATGGAAATGACTCGGATTTGGCGCAGCGGATTTAAATGGAAGAATTAAGGATGAACACAATGATGAAATTGATTGAATTTACCGTGGATGTTTATGGTTGGATGGATGGACGGACGAATTGAACAAGATGATAATGATTGTAACAACACACTTGAAAGCTTGTAGATTCAGTAGCAAGAACAGTAGGCAAATGATTCGAAAGATACACACTCAATCGATTACAATGATAAACTCCCAGGAGGGATTTAAAGAGGAGTAAACTCAACTCAATAATCCTTCCAAGGAATGGGTAAGAGTTTAGGAGAGAAAAGGGAGGAAAACTCACTCACAATATTCTCTCAAATATCTAAACTAATAAAAATAAGCAAGAAACTAGCTATTTATATTATTACACAAAATGGGCAATATTCCCTTAATGAGCTCTTCCTTCCTTCTAAGATGGATGAAATTTCCTTTTCATTTTTATGGGCTTCCAAGCCCATTTGAAGGGTAAGAAGTAGCCTAGAACGTGTCTTCAAAATTAGGTGAGTTCGGGTTCTTTCGGGCCTCATGGGCGTAGCCCGGCTTGAATGGAAACGTGTGGTCTTCAGTTTCAAAGGTAGCTGTGATCGTATCAGATTGACTGGTCTGATTGGAGACCCGTCGTTTTCCTAGCCCCTTGTAAAGAATTATAGTGCAAACGAACCAAATAGAACAACACCACCCTTGAATTGGTAAAAGACTGAAGAAATTGAACAGATCACACTCCCTAGAGTCGGTCGGTTCATACGATCATATGATCGTAAGAAATTTTGCTCGCAATATCACCACATATATAAGTAGAATGTAAAGTACCATATGACATTCTGAAAATTTTAGTTACGTGTCAAGCAGTTTCGGTGTTCGAATTCTTGCAAGTTACATACATATGAAAACAGAAAAAAGAAAATATAGTGTAAAAGAGTATGAATAATAATGGTTCTGCTACTGCGGAGGCGCTAGTCTCATGGATGCGTCCTCCGCTTGGAGTGGTGAAAGTTAACGCTGATGCGTCTTTGTGTGCAAGTACTAGAGTAGCGTACGGCGGTGGGCTGCTGCGCGATGATTGCGGTCACTAGCTGTCCGGTTTTACAGTCAACATCGGAAGGTGCCCCATTGTGCGAGCTGAAGCGTGGGTGATGTACCATGGCATTCGTGTTGCAAAATCGCTTGGATACCAGCATTTGATAGTGGAGAGTGACAACTAAATTGTTGTGAATATGGTCCTTGGTAATTGCTCCCTAAGCCGTGGATTGCATTTCTTATCCATAGCATTCAAGAGCTAGATCGTGCATGTGTTCAGTGAGGCCAATTTTGCGGCTGATTTTCTCTTTCATCTTGTCTATTCTTATGATCCAGGTCTTCGTATGCTCGAGGTTGTGGCCGCAAGAATAGGAGCTTGCTCATGATTTAGGGGTGTGGCCTAAATCTATATGAAGGAAAGAAAAAAAAAAGAATTGTGAACGACGTGTCATATGCAGGGAACTGAAAGACTCGTCTCCCGACAGATGTTTTCGACAATCCTCCTCCTTGCTCAACACATAGTCATAGACTTCGCACTAAACACACTTTAACATTGTTCCAGTTCCAGTTCGAAAGAGGAGAAGAACCAGAGCTCAGAAACCATGAATGCCCCTGATCGTTACGAGCGTTTCGTTGTTCCTGAAGGCACCAAAAAGTAATTTCGCATCCCAAAAACACTTCCTTCTACTGCCCTCTTTCTCCTTCATCTCATTTCTTTTTTCTTTTTTTTTTCTTTTCTAGGGTTTCTTACGAAAGAGACACCAAAATCATCAATGCGGCGTCGTTCACCATCGAGAGAGAAGACCACACCATCGGCAACATCGTTCGTATGTAAGTAATGATTCCAAAAATCCTACTTTTTTCCTTTTAACCCCAATTAGTCAGTAGCTCGTTTTAATCAAAGCTCTAACCTTATTTTTCTTGTTATAATTTTTTATTATTCTGTCATTTAGGCAGTTGCACAGAGATGATAATGTCCTCTTTGCTGGATACAAGCTTCCTCACCCTCTCAAGTACAAAATCATTGTTAGGGTTAGTATCCAATTTTTGTGCGTATTGAAATTTTTTTTATTGAGTATTGAACCAATTTTGAGATTTTAATTCCATGGGTTTGATGTGTGGGGTTTTGTAGATTCACACCACGAGCCAGTCTTCACCAATGCAGGCGTATAACCAGGCTATAAATGATCTGGACAAGGAACTTGATCATTTGAAGAGTACATTTGAGGTTCCCTTTATCCATGTTTCCTTATGATGTCTTCAAAGTTTTTCTTATTATTGGTCGGAATTTTGAATGCTTGCTACTAAAAACAAATGCCTGCTTGGTGAGTTTAGTTGTTTAAGTTTGTTGCTTAGGGCCGGGGTGTGGAGTTACTTGGTAAACTAAAGCCTAACTTTTTACCACCTAAAGGCCGCGCGGAGCAAAATCTCTGGGATTTATTGCTAGTTGATTTTGTAGGGAATACTGTGCCTGCATACTCTATGAACCTTGCTTCTTGGATGTGTTATTTTCAACATTTAGGCGTTGTTTTGTGGTTGTTTTGGCATGATCATGCATTTTGCTTGAATCAAGTGTGTGGGAGGAATTTTGCACCTTATGGTGATGTTATTTTCAGTTCAACCGGTGTTTCTTTGAAGAAAGATTGAATTGGTAGTGTTGTCAGTCTTAGAAAATAACACTAATTGCACATCTTGTATTAAAAAGGAAAAAAAGAAAAACATTCTGTCAATTGACTTTTTTAAAACGGGTTTCAGTTCATATTAGATCAGAATCCTGATTTTACCTTGTTATTTTAAACATGAGAACTCTTTTAAACGGTTCTACAATGTTAATCCTCTAGTTAAGTAATTGATGAAATCAAGTTACAAGTTAGTAAATGAGGTTAACTTTGGCACACACTGGCAGCTTATAAACCAATTGATTCTCTGCCCTCTTTTGTCTGACTCCAAAAGTTTAAGTCAGAATTCTTGTATCGGTTTAACTGTATTGAAATAAATAATCTGGAACATAAGGAATTCTAGTTGAACTGAATCATTTCTTTTTTGCTGGTAGAAACAGGTGTAAGAAATTCACCATTGATCTTAACAATAGGCCCCTCTGCCTTTTTCTTTTTAAAAAATAAGCGTAAAACTGGTTGTCGTAAGCGAGCGAAAACCTTACTCAGCTTGCTTCTTACATTCTTTTATTCTGTTTGTAGGCTGAGATTGCAAAGCACTCGGGGGGATATTAAGCATGTCCGTACTCACAAATCATGGCATGGTTGCTCACTTTTACTCTTGAATGTGGTTTGTTGGAAGTTAAAGATAAAGAGCGTGATTTTGGTGATACTTTGAACTTTATGATGTAGTTAAGTAGTAACTTCTAGTTCATGTATTACTCACTGATGAATGTGTGGTTGACCTATGTTAATTAAGGAATGGCTTGTTGATCTTCTTCTTTTGGCACTTTGCGTGATATGGATATCATTTCAGATTCTTGGGTATTCTGGATTGTCGTTGTTGAAGAAGAAAGCCTCCAGTTTTAGTGAACTGAGGCATTAAGTTCTGCCAGGTCTACCTCCCGCTTCTGCGATT
Organism: Viola odorata; assembly: GCA_963691705.1. NCBI lineage: Eukaryota > Viridiplantae > Streptophyta > Magnoliopsida > Malpighiales > Violaceae > Viola > Viola odorata. Next base: position 4,152,602 of record OY829537.1, read on the forward strand.
CTATCTGTTATATTTGTATCACGCTCTCGTGGTTTCATGACTGATTATAATGTGCCGGAAAGTGTTCTATTCCACACTACATAGTGTCGCGGCATGAGCAACGTTAATGGACAGAATCTCTCCCCGTTAACCACGAAGCCACTTCGAATCGAAGAAAAACAAAAGGACTTGGTGGGAGGAAGGAGAGCTTTCAGTGTGATTAATGCACATCATCATACCCTTATCCCAAATCAATGACAAGCCTGGTAGTGGTAAGGAAGCAGAGTCATTCATGCTTCCTAAATTTAAAGAAAAAAGAAAAAGGAAATAACTAAACTTAACTTTGTCAATCTGGCAAGCGCCTAACTATTTTGTCGCGAGTAGGCCAAGTTTTGAGAACTAGAATAGCACCTGTCCTACCAATCATCATTAAAAAAATCTACCCATCTTAATTACATTTTCTTACATACTTTTTGTCTTTTTCTTTAAGGCTAACTAGCTAGAAAAAAGAGGTCCTTTTGCTTGACAAGGGTGAGTAGTGATGGTGGGGGGCCAAGTCTTCTCCTAAGCCTGCACATAACCATCTGTTGAGACTTGAGAGAGGTGGGTCATTGAACTAAGCAACTGGGTGCCTGATTTGAGGGGTCACAATCAATTTAATTTTAGGAGAGGTGTGATCTGTGGTAGTTCGTCATCCATCAACATAGGTTCGGAAAAGATAAATGATTCGATACTATAGCTGTTGATCCTTATCTTTATGAGCCTTCTGCGGCCTAGAATCAGAGAGAGACAAATTTAAATATCTCAATATCTTCCATATAAATAATGATTCGATATAATTATATGTTACGAATATTTTACTTTCACGAGATTAGGGATGCCTAAGAAGAAATTAGGAGGGACCATCTGCCCTCCCTATTCAAACAGTGACTCCATTCTGCCCGGTCTGATCGGACATAAAGATCATGGCCCAATTCCACGCAACAAAAGCTAACGGGCTTAAGATAATTTTATGAACAATACAGGCCTAAATTAGTTGATACTATTTACGAAAGAAAAATAAGATGATTAGACCTTTTTTTCTTTATTTCAAATTTGATAAATATTGGTTGATCGTATATTTTATTATTTAAAATAGTTACTTTAAAAAAGAACATAAAAAAAAATTAAATAACCTCTTAAGAAAATAGAATTTTAACTTAAAGTCTAAAAAATTCATTCTTTTACCCATACTCATTAAGGATCGAACTCATAACGATAAAAAAAGATGTAATTTATCAGTTGTGTTACAACTTCCGAGACCCATTTATTATTTTGTTATAGTGGTAGTAGTTAAAATGAAAATTTAGTTAATAAAACAACGAGTTAAGTTTCACTAAGGTAAAGGCAGCCCAAAAATGAATTTGATTTGAATGCTTGTTGTCCCTACTGGCCCATGCTATGCCTACTAAGCCCTAGAGGTAGAGTGGTGCAGTAATTAGAGAAAGTGACCTTAAAGCTCTTGTTGGGCTTTCTCAATCACAGATGTAATTAGAAGTTTCTTAACACCACTGCCCTGTCACATTTCCTACATTGGAAAGCGTCCACTTGGCGAGATCTCATTGGCCCAATTTACAACGCAAACAAAAGAGAGGGAATTTGTTCTCGAGAGCAGAGAGAGTAGGATCCAATGGTGAGGACTTTAAGGAGAACTGGGATCCAATGGTGAGGACTTCAAGGAGAATGTATTCTAATTAGAAATAATAGTACTGAGTAAGATTCCATCTCAGTTTGTAAAAAGCTTGGTTTTGATGATGGCGAAAAATCATTCTTCGGGTCGACAGCACTAGCGTTGAGTAGATTCTATAGTAATTTTTTTTTTTAATTTCACCGCTCTATATCCTTTTAATGGATATTATTTATAATTTTCTCATATAAATTTATCATAAGAACGGAGAAACGACTCGAATCGAATAAATAAAAAACCTCAATTTTTATTATTGTGTGTGAAAAAATCACTTATTAGAAAAAAAATTATCAATCGTGAGTACTACTAAATCATGCTCATATAGAAACGTAAATGATTTTTTGTTTGTTTATTTACTTTATTGCCCTAAAAGTGTTAGAGAAGTACCAAATATGGAACGACCGTCCGTGACTCACCCACTCTAACCTCTAATCTTAAGGTCTTAAGGATTAAAGCACCTCGAGACACGTGTGACATGAAGACAACTCAGTTCTCTTTCGAAGTTCCCATCCAAAACCCTAAAAAGAACCTAATTTCATCCTAGGCCCACGCGCCAACGCCCAAGCCCAGAACTGTACTGTCAGGCTGCTGCACAGCAGAGGATAAGGTGGTAGAAGAAATCGAACACTACTTAGATTTCAATTTCAGTCAGTCACTCCCCTTTTGTTTTCCTCTCTCTCTCTCACTAACTAATCATCAACGCACCAGTTTCCTAATCAAGAAAATATTAATTGAACTCATCCTGTGTGGAAAAAAAATAATATACTTTTTAATTTGTGATTCATTAAAGATAATATTGTTGATTAAATATAAAATATATGCGAAATATAAAATAACATTTTAAATGAAATGTTTCTTTTATTCGATGACATTTTATATGAAATAAAAGAGCAGTAAAAGTGAAACCAATATTGGATTTGATTAGGTAATAGGGAGTGTAAGGTGGAGATGCGCGTGCAATGGGGGGAGAAGAAACAAGAAGTGAGCAGAGTAGAGAGATCTCGCGCGAGGTTTTTATTGAATATTTGATTGAAAGTTGAAACTGAGCCGAAACTGAAACTGAGCCGGTGGTGTGGTGGTGGTCACCCAAAGCAAGCAGCAGCAGTAAACAAGCAGAGCAGAGCGGACACTGGGCTCGAGGCAACCTAAAGCGCGCCTCGGCATGTGCGTCACCTATACACCAAAAGCTGACTCTGACTCCCCCCTACATCCACTAGATCTACGCTGTATCACATTAGCTACCGCATCCCCCTCCTCCACCTCCATTCCCCCTCCTCGTCGCGTGCACAACAATTCAATTATCATGGGTACGTAGTAATAAAAATATGTAATTACTCACTAAACTATAATTTATGTGTGTAGTATTTTATCAAAGTTACTTCCTCCTCTTTTATAATTTGCACTAATTTTTAATAATTAATCGGTAATAAACAACCAATAAAGTATATTCACATTAACTATTTGCACTAATTATGAAATTTACATTTGATACGTGTCAACACTCGGAAAATACAAAAATGTGGAGTGGGAGAATATTGTGTTTGTAGTTTGTAAGGAAATGGCGGATTTTGAAATTACACAGAGTAAGAATGTGAGTTGTTATTGAGATTTTTTAAAAAGAGAATGAATGACAAACATAAAGAAAGAAGTAGGACTATATAGGTCATAGGAGAGTACTACAGAGTGACTGGTGTGTGAATTTAAGAGGTGATGAGAGTTTTTTTTTCTGATTTCTGAGAGCGCGCCGCATTCTTTTTGGAAGAAAAAAAAAGTGAGGCTGTCTTTGTGGTGAGAAATTGTGGCTGTGCATGTTTGGAATTTGGGGCAAATGGGTGCGCTTGTGCTGTTCTATTCTCCTCTCTTTTTCCCTTTATTTTTAATATTTATTTCCCCGTCTTTTTTTAGCATTTAAATGTTCTATTTCCATAAATAATTATTCTCGTTCTAGTTTCGTTAAATTTTACGAGTGCCGGTTCTAAAGCTCAGAATGTGTTTTGTTTTGTTTATAATTCAAACTTGAATTTAAAGTCATTGAGTATCTAATTCTTTGATTATCCGTCGACGATAAAGTATCAATTGTCAGAACTTATTACTTATGCCCCATTTTTTAAATTTTTTTTATGCAATGATCTTTATATTTTGTTTTTTTCTCTAGTTAACCTACCCCATAGTCTCTAGACTCTCTACTCCTTTCTCACTCCGTTTACGTTTTGTACTGTTCCTTTGTCTGCCTCGGTAAAGTCCTCTTCAGTCGTGCTCCCTACTTCTTTAGTTTGGTATCATGCTCAGGAGAATGATCTTTTCTTTTCTTTTTTTCTCGAAAGAGAAATACTACTACTGTCTACCAATATTGATGAAAAGAAAAAGAAAATGAAGAGATTTGCATCTATGGTCACGTCTATATTCAAGTGGTTCGCATTCACGATTTCACAATAATGTGCCAAACTTGCACTCTTCACAAAAGCTAATTAGGCAAACGACAAATGCTATTCGAGTACCACGCCGAAATTAAAAGCACAATCAAAATTCTAAAATTATTTAAAAAGTAGTAAAACGAATACGGAGGCAGTATTAACCATCGTTGTAAATTTTAACACATACTTTGACTAATGTTTATGGATTGAGCGTCTCATTATTTGGACTCACCACTTATTGGCCTGAGATTTTGGCTATCTCGTCATATCATACAGGTCAGGTCACTCCCTTTCCTCACCAAAATGGAACTATTACAATCCCAATCGAGACTTCATTTATTAAAAAAGTTAAGATTAGTTTTAGCTTAAAAAATCTATCATTTGAAATAAGATTAATCTCATTGAATTTTATCGAATTTAAAAAAAAAATAACTCTCCTAATATAATTTTTTTCATTATCAAAAATCAAACTCAAAAGGTTTGTAAAATTAAAGCGTGGAGATCGATTTTTAAAAAAAAAGAAGTAAATTAACATGACGTGTAGGGACAATCGTCATGGTCGGTGATTAAATTAATTAAGGTGCGGTCTCTTTCTTAAGGAACCTGTATGCACGTGATGGAAAAGAAAAATTGACAACTTTTTTCTTGTGCATCATTAACTTTTTGAGAAAAAACTCATTAAACAACCCAAAAACAATGAATTTGATGAGATTAATTAAATTGATTGCTGGTTAATTAAGCAGAGACAGACAAGGACTGAACCACGCCAAAAGGACGACAGGGCACGGAGCTCAAGGGTATGGCTACAGCCCTACAGAATAATAATAGAGCGGACAGACGGCCCCTACCTAAATTAACGGAGGTGGCGTGATGTCTCAAATTAGCCGTACAGTCCCAATGGATCCCACCTTTCATCAGCTATTTAGTCATCATATTAAATGTCGATTATTTTAGATTAGAATCGAGTAAAACTTTTGAAAACCAGCAACCTCTTCTTTACAAATTTAAATATAATTGCAGACTAATTGTGACTAAATTTTAAAATTTCTAATTAAATTAGAATAATTTACCCCGAAGATTTATATGTTTATGGGTCCATTTCATCTTTTTAGTGACACTTCCACTTTTTTAATGACTTAAACTCTCCAATAATTCCATCTCTTTCGGTAACTTTGCCCTTAATCCCCCCACTAGTTACCCCCACCACCACCACCTTTCTACTACAGTACTACCTTGTTTTACTAGCTTGCTTCTTCCCTTTTCTTTTACTTCCATAATTATTACTATACTTTTATTTGTGCTTCATTACCTACTTCTAGCTTTTAGAAGTCGCTATCAAAATTGAAGAGAAAAAAAAGTAATAGGCACTAACATCCTTTGAATTGTTCGCCAAATACAAAATATTTTATATTCTTTCGAAAAATTGATTTCAACCTCAGAAAAAGAAAAATAATTGTAAGGTTGAAATTAAATTTCTAGAAAAATGTAAAGTATTTTATATTTAACGAATAGTTAAAAAAATTCAGTACCTATTACCCTAGGTTTTTGAAAGGTTCTTAAACCAGAAGATTAACCTTGAAAGAAAAAATATTTAATAATTAATAGTTTACTTAAGGTCGAATTAGAATTAAATTGAGTTCAACTTCAGTGATATATTAAATATTTTAGAGTGTTTATAAAATTTTACAAATGTAAATCATTTAGTAAACATAAGAATTAATTTGACATTACGTAAAATATAGTGATGCGACATTTAATTTCAAGTACGCAAATTAAATGTTGCGACTAGCATCACTTTTTCATGTCAATATTTTCAAAGTAGAGATTAAATAACATATCGAGTGAATTAACTAATCAAAGCTATATCTACTTAGTTAGAGTTAAAACAGTCCCTATTTCAGTAGGATTGCATATGTTGTAGCACGACCATGGGCAAAAACAAAGGAAGGGTGAAATTAAGCATATGTTGTAATGAATGTGTTTATATCTTTCTGGGCTAATCATCATACTATATAACTAGAGTTAGGGTTTGAAAAGGTATAGCTAGAAACAAGTTGGTAGTGTAGGATTTTGATTTATTTGTACCCACAGATATAATTCGCCGTGATTATTCTAAGGAAGGAAGCTTATCCTTATAATAGTACTACTAGTAGTAGTTTAATTGCATTGGAAGCCAAACACTAAGAGACAAATTTGATTATCAGTAAATATTAATCATAATCATAACTATAGTTTATTAAGGAACATGGAAAAGAATAGACCACAATAACAGTCTTTAATTAATATAGAAGTTGCACTTTACAGTTTAGCTAAGAGATGGGTAGGTTTTATAAAGAGGAGTGATTAGATTAATTAGTTTATACTGAAAAAAGTGGCAAAAGGTTGTGTGAAATACTATAACATGTTTCTGAATTGGGAAAGAATCCTTTTCCCTCATTGAGGAGACGGTGTTGAATGGCACTAAATTTTCTTAGGTGGCTAAAACTCTAAATCGCAAGATTAGCTGGGGGTAGGTATAGATTGTAACTGTATAGTAGTAGTGGGTAGTGTGGTCTCAAGCTTTCACATAAATCGCAACCTAATAATCTATACATGTTGTGTGCTTGGTTTACTAACGAGTTCTCACTGCGATTGATTTGATGTTCTCATTTGTTAAGTAATATATCGTAGGTTCGATCAATATATATAAAAAAATTATCCGTTGAGAATATTTTACCCTTTTAAAAGAAGATTTGATAGGAGTAGAAATAGTGTAACCCAACAGGCTTAAAGATTAGTTTCGATCAAAATGAAAATGTAGTTCTTTTTATAAGCAAAATATAGTTAATTCACTACATTCACTTGTTACTAGTTTTTCTTAATTTTGTACATTAATTTTTACATATGTATCATTTTTATATACATTCATGTGCAAATTTTGTAACCGACAAATGTACAAAACGTGCTAAACTAATACTCCCTCCGTTTTCAAATAATTGACACTTTACTATTTATGCACGCGTTTCGAGAATGCCGAATGACTCACTATTTGACCCCAAAAAATCCGTACTTTTTTTCTAACGTACGTCCGAGAAAAAGTACGGAACTTTTTGGGTCAAATAGTGAATCATTCGGCCTCCTCAAAACGCATGCATGAATAGTAGCCAGTGACAATTATTCGAAAACGGAGGGAGTACAAACTAATATACGTGTAGTGGCCAATAAGCATATAGCTTATTTAAGATGATAAAAATATGGGGTAATAGCTTAAAGCACCCCTGTACTATCCGCGAAAAACAAACTCCTCCCCTGAACTTCAAAAACGCTAATACACCTCCCCTGAACTACATTGACAGAGCGAGATGTGGTCTCCGTCCACTTTGACCAACGGACCCGTTAGTTTAACTGCCTACACCCGGTTTCCTTCTTTTTGTAGCAGGTCACTCCTTTAATTAAACCTATTCTTCCTCTCTCTCTCTCGATCAAAGGCAACACCTCTTCATCACCCTTCAAGTACTTGCCCATCATCTCCTTAAGCTCTACAACAACCAATCAACCAAAGAAAATTAAAACAAAACCCATAATTCTATTTCAACATAAAATTAAGATTCAACCAATTTCTGAACGACCCAACAGATAAATTTCACATTTTTTACCTTTGTTTGATACATCCTTGAGCTGGTCGGTCTTCTGGATGGCAGCAAGGGTGGAGGATGATTCGGAAGGTAGAGTAGGGGTTTCCTGGGAAGGAGGCGACTAGGAATCGGAGGAGAAGAACCTGAGTTTGAGGGCGATCTGTCCCGTTTGGTCAGATCTGTCCCATTTTTGGCTTGTCTGTTTGGTCTGTTTGGTCAGCTCTGTGAGGTAGATCGGGTTCAGATCTTGTCTGTTTGGTCAGATCTGCCCCGTTTTTGGCTTCTTCATCGGCTTCTATATAGTTTCTGGGTATAGATCGGTGTGGTTTGGGTGGTTCTCTTGGTTTGTGTTCGTAGGTGGTGTTTCTCGGAGTGGTTGCAGTAGTAGTTTCGTCGTTTTAATGGATGTGATGTGGTTGTGATGGTCGCTGGTGGTGCGCAGATCGGAGATGTGGTTGGTGGTGCGCAGATCGGTGGTGTGGTTTGTGGTTCGGCGATGTGGTTGGTGGACTAAACTTCAATCGCTAAATTTGAGAACTAAATTTCACCATCTTTATAACTCTGGGCACTAAACTGTAAATAAATTTATGTAATATTTTTCCAGAATTTTCAAAATAATTTTCTACATCACCTATCTACACAGCACCTAAATCTACCATTTAATTAGTTTCATACCCATATTAATTTGTGAACTTAATTAATTTGTAGAAATAATTTTAATTAAATAAAGTAAAGAATTTGCACAATCCAAAAAAAAAATGGAACATAACAAAAGCTTGACGGAGAAGAGAAGAAAAGAAAAAGAATTTAAATTTTAAAATTTGTTTTTATTAATTATTAGTGGTGACCGTGAAAAAAATTGAAGAAAACTGGTTATAGGGAGTTGCTTTAACAGAACCGTTGGTCAAAGTGGACGGAGACCACACTTCGCTCGGTCAACGTAGTTCAGGGGAGGTGTATTAACGTTTTTGAAGTTCAGGGGAGGAGTTTGTTTTTCGCGGATAGTACAGGGGTGCTTTAAGCTATTACCCCTAAAAATATCAGTAGAGAGTCGAACTTTGATTCGAATCCACCTATAAAAAAATATATACATGTAATGAATTAATTAACACAAAAATTTGACTTTGCCCCATGTGTAACAGGAGTACAGAAGATGTGAACCATTTGTTCTTACATTGTGAGGTTTCTAGACTTTGCTGGAATTTTATCATGGGTTGGCTGGGTGTTCAATGGTGCCATCCAAGAAGTTTCCTTGATCTCTGGTTGATGTGGGATAGCTTCCTACCGGGAAGGAATGTTCAGGCGCATCGCATGTGGAAAATTCTTTTCTATGTGGTGGCTTGGAGTATTTGGAAGAGACGGAATCAAGTAGTTTTTCAGCAAGATGTGCAGCGTAGGGATAGGATTCTTGATTTAATCATGGCTCTGTGGCATAGATGGATCAAGAGTTTAGATGTTAACTACCCTTACTCCCTTGCCTCGATGTCTGCTTCATGTGCTTGGCTAACTTCTTGGGGTTGATTGTTTTTTTGGGCATTAGAATTTTTGCTTGTTTTGTGAGATTGGTCCTACTACTGATTTGATCCTTGTACATTCTTTCCTTTTTTGCAGCCATTTTCTCATGGCTTGCTAATATATTTTCTTCCGCTTATTAAAAAAAAAAAAACACAAAAATTTGAGTACAAGTTGCAAGTATATCATTGTCTTGTGCACCGTCTATTTAAATATTACTCGATTTAGACAATTTATAATTTAAGAAAGAAAAAAAATGAGTGAAACGATTCTCCCCGGCCACTAAATTCTCCAATGATGGGAGGCAGGGAATTTGAAAGCGCATGGCATGTGCAATTCGGCAAAGGAGGACACAACACAACTGTTTCGCAGTTGAAATTAAAATTAAAATCGGCTCCAATAAAAAGCTAAAAACTATGTATAAATAAACTATTGGTGCATCATGCATATGCCTCTTGCTTGCTGCAAGCGACAGTCCTTCGATTCTGCGCAAGTCTTTGGGGCTTAAGATCCTGTGGGGGGGGGGGGGGGGGGGGGGGGGGGAGGGCTTAGGATCCTTGGGGGGGAAGTGTAGGTCTTTCCTATATTTGATTGTCCGATGTTTTTTTTAACTATTCTCAACGGATAGCTTATATTTAGCCTCCCAAGTCTCTTTCCAACCTTTTGCTCATCCCGACGAACTAAAATATGAAAAATACAGTTAATTAGTACATATATTTTCGTTGGACATTCTGATACGATTAAAATTCCGTATTAAATGAGTGGTGCAAAGAGGAGTAGTAGAAGTGTTCATGATCTCATGGAATTAGGTCCCAAATCTTAGCGGATTGTAATGTTCTTTTGTAATTTGTCATTCAATTACATTTTTTGTCTCTGCACACTAAAGTCAAGTCACTAAACTGTGTGATGGTCAACGCTGAAGATGAGCGTTGGAAATTTGGACGGCTGATAAAGCGTTGATGACAATTTCTGATTGAACATTTTGGATGTGATGTGAGATCACTGGATTGGATTGGACTTTGATGGCCAGCGGGGCCCACCTTTCATGTGCGCGGTGAGTTTCCGGGTCCTTGGAAAAGGATCTCCAAATCCAACAATTTGGATAGTGTTCGCCAAATTTGGGTGTGCTAGTTTGAATAATTTGTTTTCAATAAATCCTAAACCTTGGTGGTAAAATACATGAAAAATCTTGAAGTTTTTAACTATTGTTTTGTGCAGTAAAAAATCATTTCTTCTTAATCCTTGTATTTCTTTGCAATTTAAAGCATATAGTTGTGATGCAAAAGTTATAATTTTAATTTTTTTAAGAATTAAAAATAAAAACAAAGTCAAAATATTGAAAAATGTTATAAAAATGACAAAAATGGTTTAAAAGTTTAGTTTTTGAATTTTTCATTTTCAATATTATTTCTTAACTTTTATAATTAATTTCTTCTATTTTTAGAACTTTTAAATCTAGTATATTTGTTATATTTTTCCTCAATTTTTTACTATACTTTTCTTGAATTTTTTGTCAATTGAAAGTCATATTTGTCTTAAAACTATAAAGATTTGATCCAGGTAGAATTAGTTTCTGTCTAATAACTAGTTAAAAAATAGTTATAATTTAATGCCTAAATTAATTACAGAGATGTGGTAAAAAAGAATTGAAAAATCACAAGAACGATTACAATAAATGAATAAACTACAGAGAATCATGGGTTTTAATAAGCCAGTGCAATGAAAGTCATACTCGATCGTGACTCGCCTAACTTTTTGGCTCACCTCACCTACCAAGGTTGGCTAAATTCATTGTTAGATTATTCACAGACCGAAGCTTAGCAATTGAAGCATGCTTTTGCTGCGCTAAAATTGCATCATTTTTATTTTACGCAAAGCCATCCATCGAACAAAAAGAGAGAAGAGAAAACGGAGAATGTCATCAATTGAAGTTTGCATTGTTATTATATACGTCTCCGATTAATTCTTCGTTAGACATGCTATTCATACCCAAAACCAATTAAGGATGTCCAATTATTTTCAAAGTTTTAATTAAACAGATGATTGTTCTTATCCGTACAAGTTCTGAGTTTGTTTGATGCCCAGAGAAAACTCCTGAAAGAGATTTTTCCCAATCCGTCCCTCGGCTGGCACGCGTAACGCGACGAGTTGAGTATCGAATAACCAAAAAAAAAAAGAAGATGACGCCAACCTTTGTCCAAGCCAAGGCGCATGCCCTACTTATCCTCAATCATTTTTTCCCCCTTTTTTTCTTTTTGAAGGATATTATCATAGTGTTTTGTTTTTATAAATAATTAGATATACCGTATTTACATGATTCGTTCATTCTTATTTATAAATGAGATTAAATTAGCAAATTAAGTATAAACTTTGTATTTTATATGAGTTGTATATATGAACCTACTGTATCTGTTATCTAATAAAACCTCTTTTATTTTCTCACGGAATTTCCAAAGTTCATGAACCATTAAAATTGCTTTCATATCAAAATGGTAAATTTAAAATTCTAGTAAACTTTTACAATATATAGAAGTGGTATATTGATGATTTTTTAATAGTGGTATATGAATATGTGATAAAAAATGGGATATAATTTATATAAAGATGAATAGATTAGGGACTTAAAAATGATAAATAAAAATGAAATCTTCCTCATGAATTATGATGTGTTTCTCTATTCTTCTTCTTCTGTCTTTCTTCATGTAGAAGGCAGTGAAGAAAATGAATACTCATGGTTGCAACTTGCAATAATAATAATGCAAAGATAAAGGGCAATTACTAGCTCCCTAAAAACGGTAGAATATCCGCACTACGCAACAAAACGCGGCGCACTACTTTAACAATTTAACAACCACTCTTCTTCTTCTTTAAGAAGTGGGCACTCTTCTTCTTTATAGTAGGATGAGAGATTATTTAGGAAAAAAAATGGTAGGTCTTAATTCAAAAAAATAAAAATGCTATTTTATATTTTTATTTAACTAATAAATAGTAACGAAGTTAATATTACAGAGAATAAAAATATTTATAATTTGCTCGATAAAAAAAAGGTTCATTAATCATAAAATACTCCAATAACATGAGTGACACACGATAAATCTTTTAATTTACCCAAAAGAGAATTTAAAGAATGAAGAAACTATTAAAAAAAACTTACATTTTCTTTATCTAAAGATTGTAAACCACAAATATTTTGAATTTATTAGGTTAGAATTAATAATGTTGATTTAATCCATTAAAGAATAATGTGGCTTTAATTAGTTAATTTATTCATGTATAATTAACAAACTAATGAATTTTTAATTAAAGTTAAAGGGTAAATAAACAAATAAATTAGAGGCCCCAAACTAGAGCAAGCCGAAGACCAATAAAGAATGCGGCCGGAAAGTTTCTTTTTGCTTTGCTTTTCACGTGCCCTTAACAAAACTATGCTTTGAGTTTGAAGTGACTCTAATGAGTTGTTTAGGTGCTTTTAAGCCACGTACTAATCCAAAACTGGTTTCGTTTCTCACCTTTTATGTATATATATTTAAACGATGAGCATCAAATAATTGATTTCTCACATTCATCCTAACCTTACTTACTCTCTTCGTCTTTCAAATAATAACTCTCAAATTTTATGTATATGAAATAAAATATGACTGATCAGTGTTCTTTTATGTATTGCAAGTCGATTGCTCTCAATAGTCCTATTAAATACGTCCAATCGTTATTAATTTTGATTTCTCAAAGCATTGGAAAGGTTAAAAATGACAGTATTCGGAGAGTCATTTTTTGAAAGACAAATGAAGTATTTTTTTTTTAAATTCCTAAAAGAAAAGAAAATTGTTGCAATCCTGTACAATTAGTAGATCAAAATCATCACGCCAAATTAATCTAAAGGACTCGTGGAAACGTAGCTAATTATAACTTGATCCTTTTACCTACTAGTAATACAGGACAAATTATAGGGTGATTAATTAGTGAGAGTTAACACGTCTTTAAATGTTGTAGTTAATAACACACCAACTCATTTGAAATTGGAGCACCATTTTAATTCCTCACTGCGTATAATAGTCAAAGTTTGGGTAAAAAAGAAAGTTTTAACTACGTGAATCATACGAAAGCTTCCAAAATAAGAAATGAGAATTCAGGGAGTTTTCATTTTTTTGGGTGTCACTTCTTCACGGCATAAAAATAAAACTTGTATGGATAGGATCGTTTTGGGTAAAAACTAAACGCAAAATACAGACAAGGAAGAAAAAGGAAAAATGGTGGTAGGGTTCTTCTTGAATGATTTCACACGATGACAACAAAAACTCTCAAGTTTTGTTTTTTCCTCTCTCTTGTCGTATATATACCTTTAAATCAATCTCGTTCAAATATTATCAGATTTCTAATGATGAATCGTGATTGACTCTGACTCTTAGATTCAAAATTAATATTAAAGATATACAAATTTCTTATTACTCGATCAAATTGAAGCCACCGGGCACACTAAGGGGTTGTTTATGAACGAAGAATTTTATGAAAAAAGTTAAAATTTTAAAAAAACTGAAAATATTTCTGAAATTGTATTTCAGTTTTTCAATTTTTCTAAATTAACATTGAAATTAGAAACGTCCAAAATGAAGTTTTCCAATTTTTCCAAAACCATTTTTCTAATTTTTTTTTAACTCCTACTCAAGTGGCACATCTTGTTAATTTAAAAAATAAACAATGGAAAAAAACAACCCAAAACACTATCAACCACTCACTTTTCTCTTCAAACCATTATCCCTTTCTCCCTCTCTCTTTCAATAAATCTGACCGTTCTTTCAAAACAATGCAGAACTTTCTCCTTTAACCTGCACGCCGCCGTCGCCGCTGCCTCCTCCTCCTCCCCTGTGTGGTACTTTTGCTCTTTATGGTCTTTATTTTATTCTTTATTTCCATAATCCATTTTATTTTTCATGGTCTTCGTATATCGATCTTCTATTTGAATTTGTTGAAATATTATTTCTATTGAGATTAAATTTCAGTTTAATTGGTTGAAATTATTTTGGCTTGTTGGTTAAAGATCACGCATGTAGTATTTTTTCCCGAAAATTATGATAATTGGTAATATATTCATATAGATAAGTTTGAAATTATGAGAAATTAGTAGTGAATATTTGCCATTAGTTTACGAATACATGATGAATGTCACCTCCTAGTTCTAATGATTGATGATTTAGATGAAAGGAAGAAACGATAGAGAAGATGAGGCTAAATGGTCCAACAAAAATGAATCGATATTTTTATTAATATTGTACGAGAGAGTTAAGAAAGATCCAAATGGTACTCCTAGTTTTAAAGTTACGGATTGACAAGATATGGATGAAGAAATGTACTTAGCTACCGGTGAACGATATGGTACAGAAGGTCAGCAAAATTTGAACGAGGACGAAGTGAATGTGATGCAAGAAGGTATTCAAGTGGATAAGTCCCAACAACAACAAATGAATGCGGTTAGAGAAGATATTACAGATTAATTATAGGCTGATTATAATATTGTTAGAATATGAAGAATTAACAGGTTAAATTAAGTTAGTTTTCAATGTTCATATTTGTAGTATTCACGTAATGAACAAATAATTTAAGACATTTTATATGTATTTTTTTTTTCATGAACGAAATTATTATATTTATATTTGATCTTTAACATAAATAGAATTAACATATTTATATTTGATTTTTAACAAAATTAAAATGGGCTACCGTTTAATTTATTAACCTTCTAAAAAAGAAATAAATGATAACATGATTTTTTAATTAAAATTAAATTGATTGAACAAAATTAGTAATTTTTATTTTTCGAAAAAAAAAATTAATTATTAGATGAACATGATTTAAAATTGTCTAAAACTGAAAACTTTCACACTTAATATAAAAGAAACACCATTTCTAGTTTTCTAATGTTTTATAAAACTAAAAATATTTTTGAAAAACACAAATAGAAAAAAGAGAGTTTTTCGTTCGTAAACGGGGCCTAACTACCTAAATTAACGATTCAACAATTTCCGCCGCAGCACAACATGCTACACCACAAAACGACAGTGTTGAAAATCCTCTCTCATTGGTCAGACAAAATCCGATCCAAACGACACAACGGGTTCTGATGCAATATGGCATTCACTCATTTTGGATTTTGGGACTCCATGTTTATTTAATGGCACCCCGATTCATACAGCGCGTGTATTTCACGCTCCAGTGTCTTCCACTTCACAATCCATTCTCCACCCAATGGGACCACGCGCATTTGCATGCGTGGAAGAAGAAGTTGTCCGACTCCAAAGTAAATATAAGATGGTGTCATCATGTGACTTTAGAAGACGGTGGTATGAACGACGAAGCTCATCACTTATAAACTACTACTACTATTGTTAAAAATTACTATTCCCTCCGGATTTTATTAAACGACTTTTACTATTTGTGCACGCATATTGAGAAGGTCGGATGACTCACTATTTGAGACAATTTTGCCCCGAATTTTTTCTCGGACGTACGTTAAGGATTAATGTACGTTCAAAAAAAAGTACGATTTTTTTTGGGGTCAAATAGTGAGTCATCCGGCCTCCTCGATATGCGTATCTACAGTACAAACGTCGTTTTTTATAATCCGGAGGGAGTATTACTCTATCCATTCGTACTCAAATAAATAACGTCTTTATCACTTTTTAACGTTTAATTAAAAAAATATAATTTTTATTATTTTTAATATATTAGAGAATAAAAACCAGTATTGGTTGGATGTAAATAATAAAGCGACTGAGAATATATCAAAAATAGTAAATAATAATTATTTTAATTATTATGAAAGTGGATTAACAGTCATTTTTTTGAGGAGAAAGGCAATATCATTTAGGGTGAATTAGCATATAAAGACTACTTAATAATTGTTGGCTTTTATATATTTTCTCCATTTTAAGTTAAATATTATTTTAAAAATTTTTTTGATTAAATTTTGAACTAATTTTACCATGATATCAAATTTGAACTAATTTTGCTTTATATCAAATTAAAAGTAGTGAATGCAAGGTCATTTGAGTAAAAATTAGTCTAAAAATAGCAATAATTGTTTTTCTTGATGTATATATTATAAAAACGTTATTTAACTTGAAAATGTATATAATTCTAATAAAATTATTATAATAAAAAAAACAAAAGAACAAAAGTTTTTATGCTATCCTCCCCTCCTTTCCTTTTTTAATCATCTAATTTTTTATTTAACTAAATAATTCGGTTCGATCTAAACTAAAAAAAAATAACTTTTTCAATATAATTTTTTTCATTCTCGAACTCAAAATTTTAATTAAAAATAAAATTAATTTCTTAATTTTATTAATTAGCACTGCGTCTCACTGTAATAATTAGTCTAAGAAAGTAAGAATAGAGTATTAGAGTGGGATGAAAGAGACCAACCTACCTAACTCATTTTAACTTTCTAGGACTACGACTAGGAAGCCATGATAGGGAGATTGAACTAGCTAGTAGCTAGTTGTAACTAGTTGCTGGATAGCTGTAACTAGTTACTAGCTAGTTTGTGTATCTATTTTTTTTTTATAAAAGAAAGAAAGCAAAGAAAAGCAAGAAAGAAGAGAAGAAGGGTGTTGTTGCAGTAGAAGAAGAAAAAGATGGTGATGATGAGGATGGAAGATGGAGGAGGAGAGTGACACAAAAGGTCAGCACCAGTATCAATCATATCCAGCAAAAGCAACAACACAAAGACCAAATACAAACACAAGAAAATACACACATACCTTGATACTAGAAAAGAGAGAGAGAGGTTGTGTGTGTTAAAAGGTCGTTATTGCAATTTTCCTTCCTTCTCTCTCTCTCTCTCCCTCCACTGATAGAATCAGTCATCATCTCTCCCTCTCTCAAACCTCAAGTGACAGTGTTTTTGTATTTTATTTTATTTTTATTAGATATAAAGTAGATAAAATTTATGATTTTGGATTTGGCAAAATCCATTTCAGAACCTACCACAAACCCACCAGCAGCAGCAGAAAACAGCAGCTAGCAGTAATAGCAGCAGAAGAAAAAAGAAGCAGCAGCAGTAGAGCAGCAGTCCTACTTACAGAAGAAAAGAAAAGTAAAAGATAACAAAAGCCCACCTCTCCTCTCCCCTCAAAACAACAACAACAGCAACAACAGCAAGATCTCTTTCTTTCCCCACCATTTTTATACACACTCACTCCTCTCTCTCTATATCTACAAATCTCTCTCTCTGCTCCAATTTCAGAACTTTTGACCCCACCCTCCTCCTCCTCCTCCTTCTCCTCCTCTTCCTCCTCCTCCTACACAACACACACCCCTCTAATTTGTTATTTACTATTTTCCTCCCTGAAAAAAAAATCCAATTTTCTCCCCAATTCTTGTCTTCTTGTATCATCATAACCATCATCATCACAGGACTCCTGCAAAAACTGCAAAATATTCATATTTTTGCTTCTCTCATGTGTGAGTAGAGTAATAAAGGCTTTTTTGCTTTTTGCTTGTTTGCTTGTTAATAAGATTGTTTTCCAGTTTATAAATAAAATAAAAATCTCACATATATATCATCCATTAGTTGTGGCTACTGCACGGAGTAGGCAGCTCCTATCCGATTCTGGAGCTTTTGCAGACTGGGCCACCACCTCTTCTTCCGCCGCCATCCGTACTGCTGGCCCCGACGATCTCTCCCTCGGCTTCAATGCCGGCCCCACTTCCGCTGCCGCCGCAGCGGCAGCCACAACTGGCGGAAGTCCCCCTTCCTGGTCCAACCCAAACCACCGGGGCGGCGCCATCAACTACGGCATCCCTTCCGAGGTGGGAATGGTTGGCCTCCGTGATGTCTTCGTCGTCGCTCCTGCCGCCTCCTTCAATCACCACCACCAGCACCATCACCAGCACCACGATGGGAGCTCTGGAATCAACCTCGGTGCTCCAGATCCAATCAACACATCAAATGCCGCCACCGC
Organism: Viola odorata; assembly: GCA_963691705.1. Taxonomy (NCBI): domain Eukaryota; kingdom Viridiplantae; phylum Streptophyta; class Magnoliopsida; order Malpighiales; family Violaceae; genus Viola; species Viola odorata. Next base: position 4,170,807 of record OY829537.1, read on the forward strand.
GCTTGGCGTCGGGGTGGGTGTAGGCGTCATACCGCTGTTAACCGCCGGTCCGTGTCTGGCACCTCAAAACATGGACGATCAAGATTTGATGAATAACGGCCGAGGCAATAAAATCAGCGGAATCCAATTCTGGCAGCAAAACCAACCTTCTCACCACCACAACCATAACCATCACGCGCTTCAGTACAACTTCTCCAAAAAAACCGCCTCGATTCTCGACAACACAAATAATATCAATACTAATAATAATTCTCCAGCGGGTTTGCTTCAGAGCGGCAACGGGAATGGGGGTGCAAGTGGAAACAACTCTTCTTCGTCAGGTGGAACGACGACGTGTCAAGATTGCGGCAACCAAGCGAAGAAGGATTGTCCTCATAGAAGGTGTAGGACGTGTTGTAAGAGTCGCGGCTATGACTGTACTACTCACGTGAAGAGCACGTGGGTCCCCGCCGCAAGAAGGCGGGAGAGGCAGCTTATGGTGGCTGCAGTCGGCGTTGGAGGCGGCTGTGCTGGCTCTTCTGGGTCTACTTCTGGGGCTAAAAAACCTAGACTCATCAACTCCCAAACCACTTCTCATACTTCCACCTCTAACACCACTCCTCCTGGCAGCTTCGACACCAGCTCTAGCCATCAAGGTCTCTTACTCTCTTATTCCTTTTCATTATTATTTTTTGTGTCAGGGTAGGGTTTTGATGATTTTTCTTCCTGGGTGTTACCAGAAGTGGGTTTTAAGGAGGCGTTGCCGGGGCAGGTACGTGCGCCGGCAGTTTTCAAGTGTGTGAGAGTGACGGCGGTGGAGGATGGTGAGGATGAGTTTGCTTATCAAGCTGTGGTGAAGATTAATGGCCATGTGTTTAAAGGGTTTTTGTACGATCAAGGAGTGGAAGGTAGAGACGGGTTTCCTAATATTTCCGAGCTGCATTTGGGTGGTGGTAGTAGCAGCGGCGGGGGAAATGGAGGGAGGAATGGGGGATCTTCATCTGCTCAAATTATGGATCCATCTGATGTTTATGGTGCTTCTGGTGGTGGAGGATTGCTTGGAGGCACAAACTATGGTAATCCAATAAATTAAAAAGGTTTAGTTTTTGCTTCTTCCAAGACTATATCATGAAGAAGTGACATATGTTCATATTATTATTATTATTATTATTATTATAATTCTACTCTCTTATTCTTGTTATGTTATGTCCACTAATTCGTAATTAGTATCAATAGGGTTTTTGTATCTGCCAAGTAACATGTCTTTTTCAATATCTCAGCCTCTTGGTTCTGGGTTTTCTTGTTTTTGTTTTATATTCTACTTCTTGCACTTAAGAGAATCATCATATTCATATGCTAAAGAAGCTGCATTTTCTCGCTGCTATGGACTTGCTCTGTAAGATTTTAGTAAAACACAGATTACTATAATTTATGGCAGAAATTCTTTGTCTAATATTCATTTATTATTAGATCAAAAAATGAGAAATCTTTTTGTTTTCTTCAAGTTGCCATGTTACTATTCTTTTTCCCATCTTTTTTATAGTTCTGATGATTTTTGACAAATATACAGTACATAAAGTATTATGCATCATCAAATATTGACTCATTTGCTCTTTTTTTTTTTTTTTTGCTGGCAATTTTATCATTCCTGCATTTTGCCGTTCCACTCAGACAAATGTTTAGTTGGTTTTTATTTTCGTATAAACTTCACTCACTTTATAGAGTATTTTCCGTGTTTCATTCATCCTTCACTCGTGTCATTCCAATCAATACCTATCTTTTTGTTAGGAGCTAACATTGCTGCGCATCAGTAGCTTGCAGTTGGGTTGGTTTGGTTTCATCAACAAATAGAGTAAAATGTAGAATTTATCATGACTGTACTGCTTTAGACTATAGCATGAGCAAGTAGTTGCGATGTCACCATCGTTTATTAGAGACATGTCCTTTTCTGCCCACTTCAAACACATTATCAAATATCAACATTTCTATAATGCAGACAACCAATTGAATCGCATGCACACATGAATCTATCGTGTACTTGCTGCTATTATCATTTTAGTATGGAAAGTTCTTCCTCTCACCCATCTTCCTTCCTCTATATCACATCTATCTATCTTGTTTCTTTTTAATCCTTCCATTCTAGTGTTTATGTTGATGGTAAACATTTCATTGAATTATATAACACAAATAGGTGCATGTAAATAGATCCCTTTTGCTGTCTACTTTGACTTGTGTAACAGTTTCCCTTATGCACTGTTTCAGTCATAAATAATGAAGTATACAATGAACCCAGGTCCGACCAAAAGTTAGAAGTTCACATGTTCGCACCGGGTTGAACAATATTTTAAACGTATGTGATTCTTGATGGTGTTGTTCTTAGAGCAATGTCATTTCTGTATAAGGGGATAGCTTGCTTTTTTTTCTTGCAATTGTTCTTTATTCCTTGAAATGTTTCAGATTTGTGTGACTTGTCCTTCTGACCTTAGAGCATTGTGTGCAAAATGTATGATTGATTTGAATTAAATACATGTATTTAATTCTTCTTTGTCTTTTTTCACTTTCCGTCCACTGTTTTGTTGCTCCCCGTTGGTTTCATCATTTATTTTATATTAAATGGATAGATTTTGTCTTGCTGAATCATTGTCATTCAATCTTTCTATATTTTTCTATCTATAATTTATGTTAAATCGTTTGGCAAATCATGTATGAAAGGGGACATGGGATTGACTCCTATCTTTTTGAAGCTTGTTTCATTCCATACTTTACCAGACACTTATCCTAATGCAGATTAATAAACTATACTCTTTTTTGCCATCTCTACGCATGGTATATGTTTCTTTTATAAGAAAAGTTTTGCAAATTTGTTGCTTTTCGTAAGCCAGCTGCTTGATGTTTTGAAGCTTTGTAGCTTTGTAGTGAATATAATTGGAAATGAATGAGTCTAATGACACATACCATGTGCACTGTGCCAATTACACCAGGTACAACTTATAGTACTTCTCAACATACATTGTGCCTTATTATTTGCATCCATGAATTCTCTGGTTTGTTTTTACTTATAGATTCTGTCAACCATGACAGAGTTGAAATTATTTTAGTTATTACTAACTAGGAGAATAGTCAGCAAACTGTAGTTAGTTTTTTTGGTCTCGCTATGTCTTCTTTACTCTATTTACGAGTAGGAGATTATTGGCGATCGAGCATCGTTGGTTCCTGAAACGAATGAGTTGGTCAACATGATTTTCCCCGTTTCCTAGATTGATTCTCTTTGTGGAAATACTAATTAGTCCTTTGTCGTTGTTACTTGGCTACTATTTTGCCATTAGGGAAAACAATCTGAAAGCCAGCTACAAGAAATTTGTAGTCTCCTTTGTGATTGAAGCTTAGGAGGTAGATAAGGTTAGGTTTTTGAACACATTGCGTCATTACATTATCAGGTGGGACAAGCAAGATAATTGGAAATCATACAATCCAGCCAAACAAGGATTTGGGTCCTACATGGCTGGGGTTGTGCATACCTAAGAACAGCCTAAGTTGACTAAAAAGCTTCATGTAAATTACCATGTAATATGTTTATCTTGACATTTTGTTCCTTTTATGGAGAAACTTTAGTGGGTACTCACCATTTTTTGATCTTATTTGTTCTACTATTCCTTGGAATATTGGTCTTGCAATATATAGGCTAGCACATGCCGTGTTGTAAGCAAAGACTGGAAGAAGAGTGACAAAATATGAAAGACTTGTGGCATAAGTGATTTAATGTTTGATTAGATCGTTGGCAATTCTTGCCTCCTTGTTGCTTCTAATTTATGAAACATTTGGTATTTGGTATAATTGTTTTCTTTTCTTGGATTCAATGGTTATAGATAGTCCTCAGTCTTTGAATCTAAAGCTAATTTAGTTTCCATCCATTCAATTTTACTTTTTCTACACTGTTCTTTAGTCACGTTTACTTCAATCAAAGTGTTTGTCCTTTATCTTGTTTTGTTTGATTGATCTGACATTTGGTTCAAATGATGGTTTCATTTCATACACTCAGCCTTAAAGATTCAGTTTGAACAAAGCTAATTATTTTGGAACTAGTGATCTATTTAGGTTAATTTACGAGTCAAGTATTGGTTTTGGTTTTGGGTTATTGTTCAGCGCATGCTTAATAATATCATCAGATAGAATATAAAAATGGATGTGTGTCAATGTATTAAGTGTGGTAGTTGAGTTTTGTTTTACTACATGTGGAGGATATTAATGACTTTTGAATAGTATTGGTACTGTTTCAGTGTTTGGATGATTGATGTTTTTCTCTGATTCCAATGAGTGAATAATGTACTGCTTTTTTTTATACGGGGGCATGTTTCATTTTATATTTTGTTGTGTATTTTAGCCGGATTTAATTCATAACAATTTATATCAATGAATTCCTGTGCTAGAAGTGACGTGATCACGTGTGGAATTTATTTTAGAACACTTTGAACCCTAGAATAAAATTTTGGAGTACGATACACCCTTTTAGCAAGAAAAGAGAGTTATTGCGTTTGCATCTCTCGTCGTGAGCCACCCATGGTGAAAAACATGATTCCAAAGTCCCAGCTGGTTCGCGTTTTGTTTTTCACTTTTGTGAATGTCCGACCGGTTCATGATTCCCAAGGAATTCCTTATTTCTTTTTTCGAAGACCATGGAGACTGGAGTTAGACAGAGAGAAATGGATTAAAGAGTTTTAGGTTTGAAAATTTTAAAAATACTCAACTGAGGTTAGCTTCACGTAAATACGAGAAAAATAGATTTAAATCTACTCGAAAATGTTTGAAACTACGTTACATGGAAGGGAGCTATCCAAGAATTGATCACAGCACTGGTAATTACTTTATTTTTCAGTACTATTATTACTATTTTGGAGAATGAGTGTAGTGTACTTTTGAATAAGAATTTGAGAAACGACATGCAATAGGGAAAAAAGGATAAAAAAAGAAAAAGTAAATGAATCTGAAATTGGTGTTTGTTGATTGATTGATAAATTTAGAGTGTTGCAGGAGCAGTAACAGCAGAAGTGATCATCAAATGTGACGTCGCTTATTTCCAAAGTGGCCAGACGCCAGAGTTTCCTGAAATGGTTCGGATAATATTACTATTCCTTCCTTCCTGCCTTCTCCATCCATTTTCCATTCCCAGAGAGAAAAGAAAAGAGAAATCCTGTTCTTGCAGGGGCTGCCTTCTTTTCCACACCAGTGATTCATCAATTCTCGTTTTCCCAAACTCAACTTTCTACTCCATAAATTATATATTAAACTTTGGTGCCATTATAAGAAAAGCATTCTATTATAATAATAATAATAATATCAATTGAAGAATCTCATTCTTTGAAATCCATTTTTTCAAGTATGCATTTAAGTGCTTATACCAAACCAACCTTGCAAAAAACCGACCTCTCCTATCGTGGAGTTATACACTACTACCGACTTTCGTAAAAATTCATAGAGGTGTGTTTTCATAAAAAGAAGGGATATGCATGGCTGGCTGGCATCAAACACCTTCCTGGCATAGATGTGCACAAATTACCAGGCTTTAATTTAGATGTCAAATCCAGTTGCTTTTGTTCTAAGAACTTTCTGCTCGATCTCCTACTCCATCCATTGCGAAAATGTGAATTAATTATTAAATTTGTATGATATATTCTCTCCTTTTATTGCGAGAATATCGTACGATTTGCACCACCACTTCAATGCCGTCGTCTCCCGTAGATGTGATACATTATTCTTTTTATTTTGTCCCAAAAAAATATAAAAAAATATTCAAGATATGGTGCATGGAATAGTAGTTGTTCATATTCTCATATTCATAAGCAACCCCATTTAATATATAATTACACGTATATTCTCTTATGATATTCAAAAGAAATTATTTGATGTGGGCCCAAAATGGCTAAGTTTAGTGCATTAGTTTCTTTTTTCTTTCATCAATTCTATTTTTATATTTATTGATAAACAGTAGCTACTTCCCTGTGGCAGTCGCCGTCGCCGTCTCCGTCGCGGTCCCCATCGCCGTGCTAGTGCTAGTGCTAGGTAGTAGGTAGGTAGGTAGGTAGCTTTTATAGCTTGGAAGAGAGGAGAGGTCGTTGTAATTTTCTAGTTTAATGCTCAATGCCAAATGCCTGGAAATGAAGAAAGCATAGATGGTTTTTTTCTGGAAAATAGTTGTCTATTTATTATGGCAGTAGGGTGTAAATTAAATTTATGTTAAAAAAATGACATGTGCTGTGTTGCAGATTGCATGTTGAATAACATGTGAGTTGGTCAGTTCTTAATGAATTTGTTTTGGTACTCAACTCTTTTTTTTTGGGTTTGTATTAATATTTAGTAGTGGATGTAAGCATGTAATCCTATCATTTTTCCCCGATAAGAGTTTAACCAGAATTCTACGAGTTTATAGTTTAGTGATATTTTTTTTTTAAAATTTAAACTACATGCATTTTTAGATTATGACTAATTATGTTCGTATTAAATTGATTTACTGAGAGATAAAATGTTCAAAATAAATACTCCGTATGTAAAAATCAAACACGGAACTTACTCTGCTATTTTTTCTACGCAACATGTATAATTGACAAATTTTTTTGAAGTTGAACTCGCATAATATACCAACTAATGGCCGCTTCTAGTCTTGGATTTGGACTTGGGCTTTTGCTTCGGTTGATTTTGGGCTTTTCCTGGTTCTAACCTGGCTAAAAGCCTAAACGGTATATATGGGCTTTTTCTCGTTTATGCACAGTTAATCTTTCAGATCATCCCCTAATTAATTTTTCCACAGCTCTTAATTCTCCAATTATTGAGCTTCGATTCATTTTACTACCACACTCTACCAAAAATATTTAAAAAAGAAAAGGTAGTTTATCATATTTATTAAAGGAAATTCAACAAAAATCTTTTTTTCCTTTTTAATAAGTGTCAAAAATAAAACTGGGCTTGTTTTTGGCATTAGCTCTTGTTTGTTGAATTATTACCGTAATGTTTAATTATCATTCAATTGTTTGATAATTAGTATTTTTTAACACAAAGAACGGACACAACCGGAATATATATACTTCATCAGCACGTTCTACAGTAATCAACATTTAGTGAAGATCACTAGAAGATTTATCACGAGTTAGGAAGAAATTCGCAAAGCATCAACTACGACTATCAACCGAAACATTCGAATTACAAAGCTAGCTCTGGGAAAAGAGGCATACCCTAAAGAAGTATCGACCTTTTTTTGCATTTAAACAAAAACCAAGGCTCTAACTAGAAACGCTAACACCAGCAAGTTCCATTTGTGTGACGGCAGCATTAATCGCATCAATCACATCCATTTTCCCCTGAGCGATAGCTTCGTCAACTGGAGTCCTCTCATAGCTGAAAAACATTCAGGTGAAGATTTTTGTCACGTAAAGAGATTGTACTCGTCAAAACATCCAAGCGGAACAGAGTGATGAGATTTAAAGTTATCAGAAAGAAACCTGTTTAGAATGCTCAAACTAGCTCCAGCCAAAATCAATGTCTTAACCACCTGTGATGTACCGACAGTCACCACCTATTGCTAAACCTATGAAATGCGTTGGAACAAAAATTTTGTGCAAAGGGATCATGAGACTTACTTCAACATGACCATTGAGGCAAGCCCAATGTAGAGGTGTATTCTTCTCCTCATTACAAGCATTGAGATCCTGCGAAGTAAAAACTCCCGAATTAAACAGGTCTTATAAAGTGTCAGACACGTAATACAACAACTGATGTACTCACCAATCCATAATCTGTAAACTATCAAAAGACGAGAAAAAATGCAAAATTTTGAACAAAGCAGATAACGGGATAGGAAGTTCAGTTGTTAGTTGGGGCTAAAACGAACCCGTATGTATGACTAAGTATGTCTAAGGCAAAGAAAATCTGTGGCTAGTTCAGCTGCTGAAGCTATAAAACAAAGAAACTTGAACATACATTTGGAGAAACTCTAAAACTGCTATCAACACATAGTAGCCAACCATTTCTTGTTACATATGGAGGTCACTTCAATCAAACAAGTTGTCGACAAGAGAGACAATATTCGTATCGAGTTTTCCACATTTCACAAAATAATCAATCCATCCCATGTCCCTGTTTAAAGCATATTTCTATCACCACTCTTGGCACCATCCTATCCTCTTGGCTAAACAACCATGAGAGAAGTGGGCGAATTCCACAAAGGATGGCTCTTAATTTGATAAAAACAAACGACTGATATGAACACCGACAACAGTCAACAAATAGTAAACCAATGGTTCATCTAGCTGTTCAACTTCCTACACAACATCAACAGCTCTACCTAGTCATCATCTTATCAGGCAACCGCATTCCAAACTAAATATACGACTTTTAACAGACCCAATAAACGATTGAAACAAGAAGTAAAGTAATAAAGGCGTCCTCACCACTCTTTTACTCATCAGATACTCCACAATCCCAAGATGCCCATTTCCCGCAGCCATATGAAGAGCTGCAACAGAAGAACAAATTGTAATCACAAGCGGCACCCAGCAGCACCCAGCAGAATCATATTCAGAAACTAGGATAAATTTATTCAATTGAGGTAATAAGTAATAACCTGTGCGACCCATTGAATCCTTGGAATCAAGAGAGAGACCGGAGGATGCTAAGCTTGTTATGTCATCAATATCGTCATATCTAGCAGCCTACAAAAGAGGATGAGCGTCAACGGCGCACATACGTTGTACATGAGAGGTTTAACGGGAGATTGAGTTGTACCTCAAGCAAGGCATCGACGGCCTCCGGCGTGGTTTCCAGTTGAGAGTGCTGCTGCTGCTCCGTATGGTTTGCGACGGCGCCCATTTTTACAGTTTTGCAGACTTCTCCGAGCCGAAAGTCAAGTCACAAGTGAAGTTTTATATGGGCGTTGTGCAGTGGCGTACGACGTGTCGTGCGCCAAAATGCAGTCCTCCAAGACCTTATAATTTGTTATTTTTTTTATTAATACCATTATTTTGGGGTTGTATGTTCTTATCTCTCAAATCTAATTATTATATTTATACATTGTAATATTGTTCATAAAGCCCAATAGGGTGGTAAAGGCATGGGTTAGGTGAGTATAGGTATGATTTAAATGGATATAGATAGATATATATGCATACCTATTTATTATCTATATTTTTTAAACGAGTACTCATACATACTCATTTATATTCATTTAATTTATACTTACTCATTAATCTATTTAAATAATTTTTTTATTAATTAAGATTAAAAATACCATATTTAACCAAAAAAAATGTAGATTTTGACAAAGTTTGATCACGTGACTAAATTTTGACCGTGTATGCTGATTTTATTGTTTAAGCTCGGATTTGACCATTTAGATTCGATTTTTATCATGTATTTTCGATTTTTTAATAAAAGAAATACGTAGCAAAAGAACAAATAGTCTAGTGCAGGACTGCGCAAGGAATTAGCAGACAAAAAAACATGTTCAGTGACAATTCCCTTTCAACGGTGTTGTTTAAAGTGAATCTGGGGTTGGTAGTAATCACGATCAAGGCTCTAAGCATCCTCCCCAAAAATGGGAAGCTCATGGCTTCCATCGCCTCATTCATCCTCCTCCTCAACTCTCTTCTGCATTTGTTCAGCGTCATCTCTCTTAGACCTTTCATCAAACTCATCTCCATCACCTCATTAGTACTATTCGTAACGACGACAACAACAATTCTAGCATCTACCATCACCCCAAAACCCCCGATCACACCACACATAAATCACAACAACAGTGCCACGAACTCAAGAATTCACTCCAACAAACAAAACCCAATTCTCAAAATTACTTGAATTACACATGCAATCAGTTATTCGGATTAGGATCAACAAAATCGCGAAACAACAATGAACTTTGAATTGAAATAACTAGAACACTTACTCGAGAGCCAAAGTATTGAAATAAGCGAAAAGGAAAGGAAATAAGAATTACCCGGTTGAGCTTCTAGTTTATAGATAGGGAGCTGTGGAGAAGAACAATTGGTGTTTTTGATACTCGAGAGAGTTGGGGTTTTTGAGCTGAGTGCGCTGCTGCTTAGGTGTTGTACAATTGAAACTAAAAACGACGAAGAGAACAAAGCTAAGATGAGTTTGAGTTTAATTGGGTTAATTATATTTGACACCCCTAAAGCCCAATAAGCAAATGAAAGGGAATATCCAGCCCAATGTACTTTTACTGCCATGGTCTCGGCCCACCATCAAACGTTAAGAAGAACTTTCTTTTACTTAGCAAAAAAACACCACTATTCTATCGCCAAAAACTAAATACACAACCATCAAAATATAATTTCCTGTCTAGAGAAAAGTGTATATTCATTGTTTTTTTTAAATTTCGTCAAAATTGCCAATTTATATTATTAAATTAAATTAAATTTCTTCCTACCTTCTCGATTCTTGTTCTCCAAGATAAAATAAAGATAAAATAAGATATTTTTACTCTTGTAATGCAAGGCTTTAGGCTATTTTCTTCCCCTTAAAGAAATTAAATTTAAACTATTCTAATAATGTTAAATTGTCCATCATTTTCACTTTAAATGACATTATTTTTCACAAATAAAATTGGTCACGTTTAAAATTTGGATAATAAATTGGAAAGATTTGGATTTTCTAAATTTCCTTTATTACCCTTTTGTGACTTGTAAAGTAGCAGTAGTATAATATATTGTTCTTGTCAAACGGTGATGTCAAAAATAGAAGAAAGTCAACAAAATTAAGAACAACGTAGAAGGACAACCGTGTGGCGTGGAATATTACACTTGCCAAATGGATGCCGCACCATGTTACCCCCCTTAAAAAATCGGAAAAATAAACAAATAAATATTACTTCCTTTGATCTAAATTAAACATCGTTTACTGTTTGGGCGCGCATATTAAAAAAATCGGATGACTCACTATTTAAGACAATTTTGCCCTTTATTTTTTCTCGAACGTACAAGCATCCTTATTGTACGTTTGAGAAAAAGTAAGGGGCAAAATTGTCTTAAACAGTGAGTCATCCAGCTTTTTTAATATGCGTGACCAAACCGTAAACGAAGTTTAATTAATATTAATTAATGAATTAGATAAAAATTAATAAATTAAGAAAGTATCCTTTTTAGTATAAATAAATAAATAAAATTTTATATAAAAAATGTTCTTGTACTAAAAATAAATAAACAAAATTAGAACACCTGGATAAAAAAAAAGGAAAAAAAAAACACCGGTTTTATATCATCCACAACCATCTTTCTTGATCAGGGCCCGTAGATCCCAAAAAGAGGGGTCCTCTTCCCCTCTCCTCTTTTTCTTCTCCCTCTTCTCTCTTTTCTTTGTTAGGAATCTGATTCGAATCATTCTTTAGCATCTATTTGTTTGCTGTCTTTGTACAAATCTTGTATCTTTAGCTTATAAATTTAGGAAATTAGTCCTACAGCACTCATTTTTTTCGTTGTTGTTACCGTGATTCATCACCATGACTTCAGTCGTCAACATCAACGGCACCCATTTAGTCGATGCTCTGCCCCACCTATCCATTGATGATCAGGTAATTGCAGCTTTTTCATTGATTTCGGAGGGCAGATCTAGGTTTTATCTTTGATCTTGTTTGGTACATAAATTGAAGGAAATGATGAATCTCTTATGTAATTAGGACCACCAATTAGTGAATTTAGTTTGTAAAGAATGATTCGGGTGTTAATGAGGATTGTTTTCGTCGATCTGCAAATGTAATTGCATGTTTATATGATTAGTGAAAGGGAGTTTTGCTGTTTCGGTGGAACTTATTTAGGTAGGGTTTCTGATTTCAGGGTGAAATGCAGACTGAAGAGGAGAGTCATGAGAAGGTGTGTAGCTATCATGGAGGGGTTTGTGCTATATGCTTGGATGATATTGTGCTTCAGGAAACTGCACTTGTCAAGGGTTGTGAGCATGCATACTGGTTAGCACCATTGCTCTCTTTCGTATTATAAGTTATTGCTTCTTAAATATGACCTCAATGCCTCTCCCTGCGTGCTGTTATATAGCCTTTGAGTGTTGTCTTCTGGATTTTCTGTCTGCACATCTACGGTTTGTTTAGAAGTAAGAAATTGGAATAAGAATAGGTAAGCCTATAGCCAGTAGCAGCTGTAGCAATTTCTTGGAAGTGATACTAACTTCCGGGTGGTTGACAGGTGCTCGAATTATGCATAATGACAAGGTTCATCTATTTCCAGTTCTGGATAAACATTTTGCCCTGGAAAATTAAGCATTGGTTAATATCATTTTGGTCTTTTTGCATAGGTTTTTGTCCTTTCTTAATTTGTTTCTTTTACCATGTTAGCTAATTTTGCCGTTTCGTTTTTCTTGGTTTTTGAGAATTTGTGATCCTTGCAATCATGAAGCACACTGTGGCCCACTGTTGAGAGTAAATTAGAAAACTTCATTGCTTTCCTATCGCTCATGAGACCATGGTTTAAATTATTACTGAGCAGGTGTTGGAACTTAATGAAAGAGGTATGCCTGTCGTATGTCAGCTAGTAATAGATGCTATATTTGGTCATTTTGGGTTGTTCTATAAATGTACTCCATCTCAATGTTCTGTATTTTCTTCTATTAACCATGGTTGGTGCAATACGCCTATCACTTTAAAGATAAAGAATGCAATATGTACTGACACTATAGTTTAACTGAGAGTACCATTTGTTTTTCACAGCATTGGTTGCACCAATCTTGGTTCTGTTTTTCTTTGTACTGAGTCTTCATCATTCCTCTTGAAATGAATAAAAAATTCTAATCAGAATCCTTAGTTCATAGATATTGGTCTTTGTGTGGTCCTATACATCATTTGAGCTATGGTTTTGTTTATGCATGCCAGTTTTAACTTCGCTTTGTACTTTCTATGTACCTGTGTTCTTCACTAATCCATATATGACACCTTATTCTTTCATGTGCCTTCGTGTATCTATTCAGATCACCGCTAGAACCGGCAAAATAATTAGTCGAAAATCAGCTGTATTGACTTCCTGTAGAGTTTGGCTTTAGTAGGCTTTTTCTTTAGTATACCAGAGTTGAAAACCCAAGGATCTTTCATGGAATATGTGGGAATTCTGAGCCAAGAAAATGTTTATCTGCTTGCGTATTTTGTGGCATATTTGAGGTATGATGTGTCGTTTGTCTATGTTATGATAGATATCTTGTGTTGTATCTTAGAGTTGTGTTGCTAGGCAGTGCTACCATATATATTTATTGGACATTGCTAAATCCTTCCAAGTTATGGCACAAAACAGGATCGTGATGATTGTACCTTCTAACATTTATGCAATTAGTACAGAACATATTTTGTTTCCATTTTGGTGATGTGGAAATAGTCTCTAATTTGTCAATGTTTATTTTGGACAGTGTGACTTGCATCCTTCGATGGGTTACATACAGCAATAAACCAACATGCCCTCAGTGCAAGCATCCATTTGAGTTTCTCAGTATTCATCGTACTCTAGATGGATGGTACGAAGTCCTTTTATCTTTCAATCATCTGGATTGTTTTTACGTGGATGTGCATAGTGGTTTGGTGAAGAAGTTCAAATGCATGTGTTTCTTTTTTTTGTAATGTGAACAGCATCCAGGATTACTTGTTTGAGGAAAGTGTGTGCCTCCTCCTGAGGGCTACGTGGTTTAAACCTTTGATTGTGGAGGAACACGAAGATGTGTTTCCCGAGTTGGAAGATATTTACTTCCATCAGCAGTATGAGTATGAATATGAAGATGTGGAAGATGATTTAGATGAAGTTTACTTCAGCAGCTCATTATCGAACATCCGTATTGGTAATCGAAGGTGGGGAGATAATGGATATGTTCGGGGAGGACGCCAAGAAGCTAGGCCAGTTACCAGTATCAATATTCAGGATTCTGGTGCCGGATCTTCTCGTGAACCTAGAAAGAAAGAGGCTGTACAAGATAAAACAGGGCGACGGGCAAAGAGAACTCTGAAGCGTGAAGCTGCTGACAAGGCAGCTGCAGCTAAACATCAACAGCGTCTGGTGAGGTTGGGACGAAAGACGGGCAAAGAGAACTCTGAAGCGGGCAAAGAGAACTCTGGAGTGGGGAGCTGCATTCAAGGCAGCTGCAGCTAATCATCAACAGCGTTTGGTGAGGTTGGGACGAAAGTGATTCAGTTTCTTCCTCTCCATGCATATCAAAAGCAGAGAGTCTGAACCCGTCGTCTTTGCCCTTGTACAGCGTTCCGTGCTTTTTTAACCTTGTGAAAATAATGACATGGGGGTTAAGTAGGTAAACTTGCAAGTTCTCTCTTTTTCAGTTTCACCATCTGGATGATGATCCAATTTCCAATTAACTGCACTCTGTAATAAAGTTGTGTAAAAGAAATCTCTAGGAAAAGGAGGAAATACTAGCATTGTAGTTGCAATTTGACTGTTTATCGTTACGACTCGGTACTTTATGCATGTTTTTAGGACAAAATAGGAATGTTTCGATTGGTGACTTATTGTAATGGCATTTTATTGAAAAAACCCGTTCAAACCAAAAGAAGGATTCGTCATAGTCCAGAAAAGTTCATCACCCATTTCTACCAAACTTCTTTTTTAAGAGTTGAATTAGCATGCGTCGAGCCATTTATTTATTGACTTCCTAACTATATTTAGGCCCTACTACTCCTGCCCTTTTCATGAAAACAGCCGAGCAACCCACTTGATTGTACTACCTCAGGTTTCTTTGCCAATTATGCACCTCGTGCTTCTATGACCAACCTATTTTCCACGTTGTATGAAAGGCATAATTTTTCTAAAATGTTCAGAGCCAATAAGAAAGAAATATGAGAGAGATTAGTCAATCACCAAGAGAATGAACTGAATGATGTGACCTAATGAAATGTCTACGTTTGATCTATGAACTAAACTGGTCTCGTTTCCGCGCGATGATCATTGTACTACCTCAGGTTTCTTCGTTCTTTGGTTTGTTCGTCAACATGTTGAGATGCGGACTGTTGACAGTAGAGGCATTTTCTTGGCAAGAGGATTTGAAGAATGGATTTCATGGAGGGGAGGAGGGTTTAGGTGGAGAGAGTGGTGATGAAGAATGGGGCCAAAAGGTGGGTCCACCAAATACCTCAGTGGAGCAAAAACAAATCACTGGAAGAAGTGGAAGCTGCAATGTCAAGCAAAGCAGAAGTCCTATTCCCTTCCAAAAATCTCAATCTATCTTCCCTATCCCCACCCACTTTCCCTCCTTAGGAAGAGTTTGTGAAAAAGGTGGTGTGAAAAACAAACCCATAACATCATCATAGTCATCATCAATGACAACTACCATCTCCTTTATTATTCTCATCTTCCATTCTTGAATCTTGATTCTTACCCACCACCCACCTCCTCAATTTTCACAAAGCAAGCTCTCCTTCATTGCACTGTAAGTCTCTCTATCCTTCTTTTTCTCCTTATACTCTTTGCTTTGGTGCCCAGTTTCTCTTTCTTTTTATCTCCTTGAATTCATGGATTGATGTTTTCAACAACCCAAAGGCTGAAAAAGTGGGTACAGAAGCAAAAGTTTTAGGCTTTCATGTGTTATAGATAATAAGTAGTTCACAGCCCTGTTTTTGTTCTGTTCTTGTTCTGTTTCCCCTTTTAGAATTTCTTTGTTTTTCTTGCCAAAGTTTGCATCTTTTTCTGCTCAATGTTCTTCTGATGCTTCTTTGAGTCCATTTTTTTTCCAAATTTGGAGATAAATAGGAGTAAGACCTTACGGTAGATCATTGTTCTGATCATTTTTTGGGGGTATAAAGCTCTGTTTTTGTTCTGTTCTCACGCTGTTACCTAATAACAAACAACCCAAGTTTTTGATCAATTGGGTTTTCTTGCTATGGATTCTTTCAACCAATCAAATGGGTTCCGGTATAACCGGAATTCGAACACAATGGATGATGTGGACGATGATGCTGAATTCTCTGGGATTCTTGAAATCTTTGTTCATAATGCAAGGAATATTCATAACATATGCATCTATGAAAAGCAAGATGTCTATGGCAAATTCTCTCTTACTTACAACCCAGATGAGACCCTTTCGACTCGGATCATCAATGGAGGTGGCAAGAACCCAGATTTCAATGAAAACCTGATGATCAAACTCACTCAACTCGATGCGGTCCTCAAATGTGAGATTTGGATGCTGAGTAGAGCTAGAAACTATATGGAAGATCAGCTTCTGGGGTTTGCTCTGGTCCCCATTTCACAAATTGTGGGCAAAGGGAAAGTGACTCGAGATTATAGCCTCTCCTCCACTGATCTCTTCCATTCACCGGCTGGTACGGTGAAATTGTCTCTTTCCTTGAACACTTCTTTGCCTGTTAACCCTTTATCAGCTCCCAACTCTTCGATATCGTCCGAAGTTGTGTTGCTTGATAGGAAGATATCACAGGTTGCTTTGGACCCGGTTGAGTATTCGAGGATAGAATTTCCCGATATCAATGTTGTTAAAGAGAATCAGCGAATGGTTTCGCAGTATTTCAATGGGTTCGGGTCCAGCCCTGGCTCATTTCTTCACCTGGGTGCCTCTCCTCATCCTGTTGTTTATGACTATGAGATGACCGTAACTTCATCCGAGGAAGTCCGAGGTGATTCTGCTTCTCCAAACTGTAGTTGCATCCAGAATTCAGGTTTCCTGACCTCCACAACAACAAGCCTGAGCGACGATAGAAATTCCTCCTATTCCACGGATAGAAAGAATCGTCTAGGCTGTCAGTCATCAAACTCAAACTCTCTTAATGTGTCCATCAACACTGAGGCCAATCATGGGTCTTGTGCTTGTCCTGACACTCCTACTTCGAAGAAAGGGAGCGAAGTGATCGAGGAAAAAGAATCGAATAGCTTTTCGAGCAAGGAAGAGGAGACCAACAAGGAAGCAAATGCAAGTTCTGTTAAGTTTGGTCAGGTTTTTTCAGCTCCATTAGGAAACATGAACATTGAGTCTGAGCAGCAGTCAGCAATGCAACAGCAAATAGTAGACATGTACATGAGGAGTATGCAACAGTTTACCGAATCTTTGGCCAAGATGAAGCTGCCAATGAATCTTGACAAGCCCGAATGCGAAGAACGCAAAGATGTGATTCAAAACCGCAGCAATCAACTAGAGATTGAGAAGAAAAAGGACGGATCGCGGGTGTTTTATGGTAGCCGAGCATTCTTCTAGCTAATGATCTTTTGCTGCATAAGTTACCTAGCAGTATTATTTGGGGTCTAATTTTATTTTCTGCCTAAGTACTAGTATTTACGAGTCAAAATTATTTTCCCCCTAATTGCTTAACCTTTCCCTCCTCCTTGTTCACCATGACAGTTTTCTTTGTATGTTTAATTAACACTCTCAAGTACTTGTGGAGTTGTCCTGTTCTGGTCAGGACTTGGAAAGAAGTCCTGCTGTCTGAAGGATTTAGGGCATGTTTAGTACCGACGTCTATCAAAGATTTACCAAAGATGTCCATTTTGTAAAACTGGCTGTATCTTGAATCTAGCACAAAACTTGTGTTCTATTTGCGGGGAGTTTTTATTTCGGGTATTAACTTATAATGGAATGCTGCTTCTTTTTTCTCTGTTCTGAGGCTTTGGTTAAAAAAATAAAACGAAATATGTTATGCAACGATTGTTTATGGGTTGTTTCTTTTTTTAAACAGAAAAAACTTTTAAAAGAGATTTTTTTTGTATAAAAAAGAACGTTAACTATCACCGATACGAAGCTCTAATTACATCGCGAATATTATAATTGTTACCTTATATATAATTTTAAAATTCTTCTTTTGAGCCAAAATGAGATTTTTAAAATTATATTACGTAACCGTTGTAGTACTGTTGTTTGATTGTCGGGCGTTTCTTCTAATAAATTAAACCTCCCAAAAGAAATTTCTAAAAAAATTCCTTCAAAAAAATTGTTGTTAACAGAAAAAAAAAACTCTCAATATAAAACTTTTAAAATTATGCTACATAACAATTGTTAATAGTTCGATTATTTGATAGCTAATCGTTGTTTTTAACAGACTTTTTTTTCAAAAAGAAACTTTTAAAATAATATTTTCTAACGACCGTTAATAGCTGTCATTTGGTTGTTTGTCGTTCCTTTTAATAGAGAACACGCTTCCTTTTTTATAAATCCTAATTAGGTGAGTCAAAAATCAAATTTCTATATTTTTTTCTTCTATGATTCTCGGATTTTATCGTCTTTTCCATTATAAATTACGACTATTTCTCAAAACGTTTATATTATCAATTTTTCATTATATGTTTATTTAGGTTTGAGAGAGTCTTGATGCTAAGTATTAAAGAATGTTGTAGTTAAAGATTAAAATTAACTCTTCTTTCTACCGCAATTGGTGAACCACATCTATATGAGAAATTAGCAACACCACATCTCTCTCTTCCCCCTCACAGCCTCAATACGGCTTGCTCCTTCATCGTTGAGAAGTAGCAACACCACATCCCATTTTTTATTATACATTTTTCTTAATTTTAAATCTACAATAAATCATGTAGGATTTATTTTAAAACATAGTTTTGAAAGAAGCAGGAGCAAACTATCTGGCCTATAGTATGGCCGGATGATCGTTTTCATTTTAAATTTCGGACTGAACTAGATCTTATAAAACGCTATCATATATTCCCTCTGTCTATTACTCCCTCCTTCCCCAATTACATGTCTTTCTCACATCCCAATATTCAGTAGGGAACGCATATCGAGGAGGCCGGATGAGGCACTATTTGACCCCAAAAAATTCCGTACTTTTTTTCGAACGTACGTTAATCCTTAACGTACTTCCGAGAAAAAATTCGGGGCAAAATTGTCTCAAATAGTGACTGTTCCGACCGTCTTAAGGTACGTTCCGAAACAGTAAAAGCAAAAGCTAAAACGTTTAATTGGGGAAGGAGGGAGTATATGTTATATAAAAAAAACTTTTTAAAAAAGATTATACGCTTTTTTTTATAAAAAAATTATTTAAAAGCTATATATTTTAAAAAGATGAACTTAAGTCCGGCTCATAGTCAACCAGGCTCAATATGCTTTAAAATATATTTATGGAATGAAATTACACGTGCATTTGGGTCCAAGAATACTGGACCAGACCTATCAGGGCCTGTGCATGAATAGGCCCATATGTCGTGGGCAGTGTAAAACGACAAAGATGTTAGAACTTAGAACAAAACTTATTATTTTCCTCTTCTTTTACTTTCATTCGAATCGAACCAAAAAAAATGAAAACTAATCAAAGTGTTGAATTAATATGTCAGCAATTAAACTTAATTGAGCTCAATCATATGCCATTTGATGAATTTTTTAATGCATAAAATATGTATTTATAACAAAAAAGAGTGTAAAAATATGTAGTAAATAAATAAAACAACAGTTCAATGAGTTTGACTCAATTGTTTGAATCAACCGGTTCATTACGGGTCAATTGCACACAAACATTTGAGTAGAGTCAAGTTAACTTCCTCTTTATACATAGGTACGGATCAAAATCAATTCAATCATTTTAAAATAATCCTTACATGTTCTTTGATCATCGATAAAAACGTCAGAGAATGACCATCCTACTCTTTTCTAATTAGTTATACCTTTAATCTGATAAGATATAGTCAATGTAGTAACAACAAGTTCTTCCATTAGATAAATTTCACTTAACTTTATCTTTATTTGGGTCACTATGGATAAGAACGCCAGAGAGTGACCAATCCCACCATTTCCTAATTAGTAGTAGCCCTTATCTGACAGCTTATAGCCCTGTCAAAGCATGTTCTTTCATAAGATACATCTCACTTAACCCTATCTTTTATTTTGGTCACCAGCCAGACTGTTAACCAGTAACATAAGTTGTTTGACCATGGATAAAAATGCTAGAAAATGACCTACCACCCTTTCCTAATTAGTTGTAGCCCCAATCTAACAATTTATAAGCATTTATTTCCACACGGTAGATTCTTACCTCAATAAATTTCACACTTTATTTTTTATTTGGGTCACCGATTAGACTATCAACAATTGACACAAATTATTTGACCATTGATAAAAGCGTCGAAAAGCGGCCCTCTCATCTTTCACTAATTAGTTGTAGCCCTAATCTCACTTATGTGGTCATTTATTTTTGCGCGGTGGGTTTTCATATAAGATAAATCATCTAACCTTCTCTTTTTTACCCTATTAAAATTAAGAGAGATCTATTTTGTTTTAGTAAAATATGTTCATATATATACTTTATAATAGTATTTCACGAGACTAATTTTCTCCCGTCTAAATAAAAATAAAGGAAGTATGTTCAAGTAACTTAGTTAAATTCTCTTTTTGCGCTTCTCAATACCTTTTTACTATCTTCTACACTAGTGTAAAATTAGAAATTGTACTGTGGTCCACACACTCTTATATCCTCTTGATAAAAAAACTGAAGAAGAAAAAAACTGAAAACTTAGAAAAAAAGGGAAAAATACAACCTTAAAACATAAAAGGAAACTAAAAATAGTGGCACTACCCTATATCAAAAGTTCCCTTAATAACCCATTCCACTCTCCTATATCATGCCTCCTTCTCCCTTCCTCTCCCCCCACACTCACAACAACAATTCTCCTTCTTCTTCCTCTCTTGCTCTCCCTTTCAAGTCATCAATAAAAAATGTCTGACTTTGGTGGTTCCATCTTTCTCCCTCATGATGTCTTTGATCCCTCTTCTCTCTCCCCCACCCCACTCTCCCCCGCTCCATTCTCCTATGCCAACCATGATGGTGACCTCCTCAACAACAACGTTATCGAGGACGACAACAACTATCATCCCCACTACCCTAACAACCAGCAGCATATGCTCACCACACCCGTCCAGCGTAAGCGACGTGGCAGGCCACCTGGCTCCAAGAACAAGCCGAAACCGCCAGTCACCATCACTCGTGAGAGTGAGCTGGCCATGAAGTCGTTGACCCTCTACATCCCTAAAGGACGTTGTATCATTGACTGGATCCTAACGTTCGCGCGTCGTAACCACGTCGGGGTGAGAGTGATAAGCGCGAGTGGGTCTGTTGCGAGTGTGATGCTCTGTCACCCTATTGTCCTTCCTATGTATGGACCCTTAACCATTCTCTCCCTCCACGGAACTCTAGTAGGAGGAGGCGTTGTTGCTGCGCCAGTCGCGATAGGGAACTCTTATGGTTCTGTTAATCCTAATTCGGGATTGGTTTATTCTTATCCTCCTTTAGGGATATTGCTTGAAGGAATGCAGGGACTAGTGTTCGGCGGCGTTAATGCTGGAAGGCTGGTGGTCTCCTCTCCTGTGTCGGTAGTGGTTTCTACTTTTGCGATTCCTGTTTTTCAATGGATGTCGAACGAGGAGGGTAATGATGGCAACGACGATGAATATAAAAAATTTGTCGATTATCTCCTCGCTAGACTAGGTCCCAACTAGAAGTATAATGATGCAAGATCTTTAATTCATAAGATATCTTAGGCACAATTTTCCTTAATCTTCTCTCACATTTTCGTGCAATCAAGAAAGTTTTCTCTGTTCTTTGAAAAAAGAAGTTTTCTTTGTATGTTTAATTAATGTTAATCTTAAGTAATTTATTATAATCGAATGTCTTCTTACATTAGAAAAAAAAACTATGTCGTGGGCACCATCCGATTCAATTTTCTCATAGTAATTATTTTTCCGTAAAAGTACTATGATATATGATAAGAAAATGAAGTACTCCAAAGAGCTATTTACTTCTTCAAGGTTGGATTGTAATCGAACAAAATTAGTTTTCAATCGAAATGACAGAAAGTGCACATACGAGACCAATATTAGCGAAACCATTTTTTAGTTTTGCCAAAAAAAATTATATATTTTCTTAAGCCGAAAGTTTTGACTTCTAATAGTAATGGTTATAAAATATTACAATGGGCCCTAATTACTAAGCCCAAACCAGATACATCAAAAACAAATACAAAAGACTAAGCCCAGCCCAAAACTAGTGGAGCAACTCAGTGATCACCGAGCTAAAGATTGCGGCCGCACCAGAGTCGGTCACCCCTAAGCACATCCACATAAACGAATCTGTAATCTCTTTTACCTAGTGCGTAAAACGAAAAGAAAAATAACAATGACCTCTATTATGCAAGTGACAACTTTTAGTGAGTTATCAATATAATTAAAAGACATTATATAATGAAAAAATATTATAGTTGATTTAAAATTGTATTACTTAATTAGTTGTTAATAGTATTGACATTTGATTATTGGCCCTTTTTTTGAGTGAGAATTTTTTTCAAATAGAAACTTTTGGGACAATGCGCTTTCGTTTAGTGGTATTATAACAACTAGTATTATCATACAAAACAACAAATAATTTTTTTATAATAAGAAAAATATTATAGTAGAGTAAAATTATATTATTTAACGACGTTATGTTTGGTTGTTGAACGTTATTTTTAACAGAAAAAATCTGTAAAAGTAAACTTTTAGGACAGCGTAGCTCCCTTTTACAGTATGATGACTACCAATTATACAAAACAACAAATAACTCTTCTATAATAAAAAAAATTATGTCATATAGCGGCGTTAAATACATCAACTTTTGATTGTTGAACGTTATTTTTATCAGAAAATACCTTATAAAGAAACTTTTGGGACAACGCACTTTCTTTTTCTGCAAATGCAAATTAGTTAAGTCATTTGAATAATTTTTCTACATTCATTCTCTTCGTAAATTCTCAGATTTCCTGTTATCTTTTTCATTATAAATAGGGATTAGATCTCATAAAATTTTATCATCAATTTTTATTATATGTTGATTTAGATTCCAGAGAGTACTCTATTATTTGTTTTTGTTGAATCTTGATAGTAGGTATTAATGTTATAGACTAAAATTGATTCTCAGTCTTTTACTGTTCGTTTTTGTTATGCATTAAGTTAACTCTTCCTGCTCGCAGCCTCAATCCAACCCTACACAGCCTTCTCATTCGGCGGTCAAAGGTGACAAACATTCCATTCTAAATTGTGCTCCATATTTTTTCATCTTTTAATTTAACTGGCAGCAGACTGTGTAGCATTTATATTAAAAAACAAGTTCTGTAAAACCATTATTAAACGAAATAATTAGTAATTGCCAATCAAAAAAGAAAAAAAAAATTGTAATTACTAGGCCTACAGTTGGCGGGATGACTTAAAATAGATCTGATAAAATGAAACTATATAATACATTTTTAAAATATTTCTCTAGTGTTTTGTTTTTATTTCGCAATTTTACTGTTCGATTTGGAATTATTCTGATCTATTTAATTGTTATAATTATAATATTATCTTTAAAATATGAGGTAATACTTCAAATAAATTTTATTTTTTAATAATTAACAAAAATACATATTTAATAGTTAAATTTCTTTTAATTTATTTAACGAGTCGGTAATTGAAAAAAAAATCTGGGCGATCTGGCTCGTCAACCTAAATTGAAAAAAAAAATTATGGAAATTTTTTTCGTTTTGGGCCTTAAAAGAAAAATATTTATTTTGGTCCAATTAATTGTAATGCTCGCTAAGCCCAGCCTTCCATTTTGTTTCACCATTATTATTTCATATGATTTTTTTGTAACATTAGTAACCTGATTGGTCCAAGTAATTCTCATGTTGGCATTTTTTTATCTGATTCGTACAACCGTACAGGTAACTCCCAAGTCGGCACTTGTCGGAATTTCAGACCAGTTGGTTCGGTTATGGGTTGGTGTTCTTGTTTTTTTTTCTTTCCTTTTTTTGTGTTTAGAGAGAGTTGACTGAGAATTTCAAATTAAAGTGTCGGTTTTTTTATTTCTTACGGAGTATTTTTTATTCAAGCAGTTCAGTTCACAGGAAAAGCATATACAAACCAAATGACATGGGGGCAGTGTAAACGACATGGCGTAGCTATACTAACGACATGATGCTAGAAACCTTGAACAAAAGTCTATCCTTCTCTTATTCTTTTTTTTTCTTTCACAATTTACAAGACAGTTCATATGTATTATCGGAATCAGACCAAAGGAAAAAAAGGACTGATCAAAGTTTTTAACTTAATTGAGTTCAATCATGCACGATTGATGGATTGTATAATGTATATAATATATATGTATTTATAATACTAAAAGAGAATAAAAAAATAAATAAAATTATAGTTTGATGGTTTGACTCAGCCAACTAGCTAAATCGTTCGAATCAATCAGTTTGTTGGATCAATTCCATCGTAGCTAGCATTTTGGTAGAGTGAAGCCTACTTCGGCTTTTATCTTTATTTCACTAAGTGATTGTCAATCCAACAATTTTAAAACAATTGTCCAATAAACTCTGATGTTGTTTGACCATCGATAAGAACATTAGAAAACGACCCCCCCACCATTTTTTTACTAGTTGTAGACCTTATCTCACACCATATAAGTACTTATTATCATAACAAGACATTCTATACGTCAAATCTCAATTAACTTTATATTTTATTTGGGTTACCGGTCAGACCGTTAACAACTATCACAAATTATATAAATATGGATAAGAACGTTAGAGAGTAACCCTTTCACAATTTCCTAATGAGTTATAGCCCTTATGTGACCACTAATAGTCATTTACTATCATAACAAGTCATTCCATAAGATAAACCTTACTAAACCTTATCTATTATTAGGGTTACCGGCCAGACTGTCAATAACTGTCACAGGCTGTTTGACCATGGATAAGAACGCCCAAGAATGACACTCCCACCATTTCCTAATTAGTGGTAGCCCTTATCTGACAGCTAAGAGTCATTTACTATCATAACAAACCCTTCCAGGAGATAAGTCTCACTTAACCTTATCTTTTATTGGGTCACCGGCCAGACTGTCAACAATTGTTTTAGGCTGTTTGACCATAGATAAAAATATTAGAGAGTGACCCTCTCACCATTTTCTAATGATCTGAGAGCTAATAGTCATTTACTATCCTAGTAAGTCCTTCCATAAGATAAGTGTTACTAAATTTTATCTTTTATTAAGGTCATCGGTCAGACTATCAACAACTAACATAAAGTTATTTTACCACGGATAAGAAAATCAAAAAGTGACTCTCCCACCATTTCGTCATTAGTTGTAACCCTAATCTGACATCATGTAGTCATTTACTTTCGCATGGTTAGTTCTCTCACTTACCTTTTTTTTAACCCTCTCATAACTAAGCTAATGTAGGCTTATTGAAAAAAACTAAGCTAATGTATGTATATGTAATTATATAAATATATATTTTTAATTTTTTAGTAAACTATGTGTATATTTTTATTATGTGGTGATTCACGAAACTAATTCTCCCTCTCAGCTAAATCGAAACACACTGAATATAGTCGAGTAATTTAGTTGAATTCTCTTTGCTTTGTGAATACTTTTTTTTACTATTGTAAAATTAAAAAATTTACTTATATCCCCTCGAGAAAGAAAAAGAAACTGAAAAACCTGGAAAAAGGAAAGGTGAGGGAAAACGACAACCTTAAAACATAAAAGGAAATAAAAAGAGTGGCACTACCCTATATCAAAAGTTCCCTTAATAACCCATTCCATTCCCCTATATCATGCCTCCTTCTCCCCTCCTCTCCCTCCACTCACAACAACAACAACAATTCTCCTCCTCCTTCTTCATTTCTTGTTCTCTCCATTTCCAGTCATCAACAAAAAATGTCTGATTTCGGTGCTTCCATCTCTCTCTCCCGTGACCTCTCCGATTCATCCTCCTCCGACCAACCTCCTCTCTCCCCCACCCCACTCTCCTCCGGTGGTGCCCTCCTCACCAACAACACCGTCGTCGACGACGACGACGAAGACCATCACCTCCGTTACCCCAACAACCAGCAGCTCATGCTGACCACACCCATCCAGCGCAAGCCACGTGGCAGGCCACCGGGCTCCAAGAACAAGCCGAAACCGCCCGTCATCATCACTCGTGACAGCGAGTTAGCCATGAAGCCAGTGGTCCTCGACATCCCCGCTGGATGCTGCATCGTCGACAGGATCATGACGTTCGGGCGTCGGAACCACGTCGGGGTGAGTGTGATGAGCGCAAGTGGGTCCGTGGTGGGTGTGACTCTCCGGCAACCTGCCCCTCACGCGCCTCTCGTCTCTTTGCCTGGACCCTTCACTATCCTCTCCCTCTACGGAACTTTCATCGGAGGTGCTGCTGCTGCTGCTGCGCAGGTGGGAAGAGGGAACTCTTCTGTTCCTGGTGCTGCTAATGCTAATCCGGGATTGGTCTATCCCTGTCCTTCGTTTGGGATAGTATTTGCTGGAACACAGGGGCAGGTGTTCGGCGGCCTTGTTGCTGGGAGGCTGGTGGCGGCGTCTCATGTGTGGGTGACGGTTTCTACTTTCGCGGCTCCTGCTTTTCACAGCATGGGGAGCGAGGATTCTGATCAGGATGGCGGCGGCAGTGCTGGTGGCGGCGTTGGAGGGAATGAGGGTTTTGGTGGCGGTGGTAGCTGCGGCGGTGGTGTGAGTACTGGGATGTCAATGGGGATGGGGGTGTATGGTGGTGGTGGGACTCCGATCAGTGTCCAAATGAGTCGTACTCATGATGTCATGCAGTGGGCCAATTCTCATCCACCTCCTGCAGCTTACTAGCTAGGATCATTTCAATAAAAAAGAAGTTAGAATAAAGAGAGGGGGTTATCGGGAATTTTCATAAGAGTAGACACAGGATGAAGTGATGAGAGTTTTGTTTGTCTGGGTTAATCAGTTATTAGAGTTAATGTTTTGAAGTTAATTATGTTTTCTTGTTTTTGAGCTTGGGAGCTGAGGTTTTTTATTGTGAAATGAAGGGTCAAAAGGGTTAAACTCTTTTGGTTCTTGATTTTAATTTTAATGTTCCCATATGAATGCTACACAGTTTTTTTGCTTAATTTTTTAATCTAATCTCCTTCTTAGTTATAATGCGTGCATGGATGCATAGGTAATTCTTGTTGATCATCAAATATTATTAAATTAACTAGTTTCATTAATTAACATATGATGCACCCTTTTGTTCTCCGGATATATATGGATCCTGTTCTGTATATACATTACACAAGACATAAAAACAAATGCTGGCAAGCAACATTCTTCTTCTTTTTTCCATGGTGTGTCTGTTTGCTAGTATATGATACATGAGTCCAAAATCCAGTCAAAATATAATGTTACAATCTTATTATTCTTCAGGATTTTCTGCTACCATTTTCGTCCTCTTCTTCTTCCAACGAATCTAGCAAGTGTCAGCTTGTTTTGTTTTTTTTGTATTCTTTCTTTCTTGGTTGCACAGTTGCACTGGGTTGAAATTAGAATGAGAGAAGTATAATTACTGTTATTTACTAATTACTGCACGGTGAAAACAAACAAATGGTCTTCTTGGTCATGGGTCATATGGTCTTCTTTTTCCTTGGTGTCACTGCATGATGGACTGAAACTGATTAGTGGGGGAAAGGCCAAGTGAGTTGTGCACGCGATGCACGCCATGTCAGTTAAAAACTTAAAAATGCAGGAGCGTTATACACGTGGCACTCAGTGATTAGCCACGGAATTCTCAGCTGACCTTTCTTCCCCCCTTTTTTTCCCCATTTGGTCAAACATGGAAACAAAACGGTGTCGGATGATTGGGCAGTGGTTTTACAAGGGAAGTAGTAGAAGTACTTTTTTTTGGTGTCATAAGGGCATCGTCATCATCATCTCTCTATCTATCCATCCATCCTGCAGTTTGGAAGCAGAATCAGGCTTTTTAGCATATTGTTGGAAATTGGAACTACGTAAGCTACCAACCACAGCCTACAGCTTATATAGGTTTTGGATTCATGAGGCTATTAATGTAAAAGGAGTTTTGTTTTGTTGGTTTGTTTGGTTTTAGGAATAGAACACCCTTCCTTTGCCTTTGCTGTTTTGGTTTCATCATTGATGCCCTTGTGGAAGGTACCCTACACAAGGGTAGGAGGGGACCCATAGGAGTACTAATTTTGGATTTTGGATTTTGGGTACAGAAAATCTATCTTCGTTGTGTTGCTGACTTGCTGTATAGACTACTAAATTGACATGTATAAGAGCACAGTCCTTTGTCCACTGGTTTCTTTCTGATCCCCCCCTCCCCTACTTCCAGGGGTTTTCTATCTCCGTCAAACCAATTAATTCCCTTCCCCTCAATTTTTCGTTTCCTTATTTTCTACCTTAAAAGTCCTTAATCTGTCTGTTAGTCGGTCAATACGATTTTACATCAAAATTTAATAATTCGATTGTTCACATATTTGTAATACTATTTATTTAATTAAGGCTATCAATTAAATAAAGGTAAATACAATTAAGAGTAAAGACAAATAGAAAATCATTTTTATAACTGGAAAAAATTAGTTGTATTATATTATAGATAAAACAGGTCCAAGAACTGCAGCCCAGGTCCATGCTAGACTGAATGATGGGCTGAGTTGTGATGGTTGGGCTTGACCCGTCTCTTCTGGTAAGGGAAATGAGCGGGCTTGATTATTGTTGAATCCTCACATAATGCCTGATAACCAGAAGCATTTTTGGTGCATGTTTGTTCATCCAGTGCTGTATTGGACAGGGATGGAGCAATGTAAAGGAGAAGATAGGGTTGGAGCCTGGAGGAGGATATAGCCAGCTGCTTATTGACAGCGCGTAAGCTGAAAGCAGCAGGGGATTCCATGAGATCGACCCGAGAGTCAACCCGGGAGCGAGGGTTTCGAGGCTTAATGGGGTTCAATTGTCATGATTGGGCTTCTGCTAAGGGAAATGAGCGGGCCTGGTTAAAGCAAGAAAAAGGGCTAATCCAAAATGAAAAAACCGGAGACCACAAGTATGGAAATCGCATTTCATTTTCCCAAGACCAAAAAATTGCAAAAAACAGAAAAAACATTAACAAAAAAGGACGCAAATGTAACTTTCATTCAAGGGTCCGTTATGGAATTTTATTAATTTTCTATCTGCTTCAGAGAGTTGGTAATCAAGCATTCAATCAGAATATCCACCTGTGCTTCCTTTCCTCACTTCTCCTCCTTTATTTCCTTTCAATTCAAATTAAAAATGAAATGATTAATAAACATGACAAAACCTGACTGGAATCTGCATTAATCGACATAAATTTAATTACTAATAAAAATCTCAAGGATCACATTTTGTTTTTGGCACCCAACATTATATTACATAAGTTTTCATCAAACTCAACAAATGCTGCTTTTTGCACTAAACCAATGAAGCAAAAAGAAAAACAGAGAGCAGCAAACTCAAACAGGAGAAAATTAAGCAATTAATTGAGCAACTACAGTCTACAGACAATAGAACATGAAAGAAACAGAGATTTTCATTCTTAGACTCAAAACCCAGAAGCAGCTACATATGCTACCGGCTTGCATCTTCAGGTCCCAGATTTAGCAGGGAGAGGCTTCTTTGATGGGGAAGTACGAGATGCAGAGCTGGATTCATGATCTTGAAGGTGATGATGCTGTTGAGGCAGTTTTGGAGGATCTGCGGCTGGCATCTTAGCGCCACCACAACCACTTGCCTGCTGCCCAATATCTGCTAATGGCTCGTCTCCGGAGAATATCTCCGGCGGCAGAACTTGAGACGCCGACCGCCTATGGCGAGACATGTGTCCCTTGCTGCTCTGTTTTTCCTGTTTTTGTTATTCCTACTCTGAGGAGAATGAGAGACGGAGGCGGTGAGGGAGAGAGGGAGGGGGGGCAGTGTTGTGGTTACTGGCTAGTGTGCCTCCTGTCTTTTATTGCCTTCCTTTATTCATTTATTTGTTTATAACATTTTTTTTTCTTTCGGAAATTTGGATTTTGAGAATAAATAATTGACTCTACACTTGATTTTACTGTTGTATTTTTTCTACCATTAGCTGATAATTAATCCTTTGATATAGTATAAAATTATCTCCAATTATATGTTTCCTTTCGTCTTAGGATGATGTTGCTCTGATAAAGATTAAAATACCCTTTAATTCTATCACAACGGGTTCATTTTATTAACTTCCGATGATATTATAAGTATTTTTTATTCTTAATAGTTCTCGAGATTTTTAACTTTATTGATAAAAAAATAAAATATTTATAATTTTATAATCACATACATTTAAATTTTACGATAAATATTATTTATATGAATAAAAGGTAGAGTGTGACATATAAACTAAAATTTAATTACTGACAGTCTTGGGTTAAGATAACGGATGAAGGGGATTAATATACTTTGTTCTGCACAAGTCACGTGGTATATATCTCTTGGTTTTTTTTAATGTTTTATTTCCTAATTTTTTTTAAAATATTTTATCAGTAATGTTAAACTAGCAAAAGAAACTGTCGAAATTCACAAACAGAATGACGTGGCGTAACAGTTTCGTAAATAAAATGATCGAAATTATCACACTTTATTTATGAAACTGTCACATCACGTCATTTCGTTTGTGAATTCCGACAATTTCTTTCACTAATTTAACATTATTCATTTTATTTCTTAAATAGTTACAAACAACTTTATTGGTTAAATCCAGTGTCACCACTCCTTCGATCTCGTCTCCGCACATGAGTGTGACCTCAATCTTTGTTTTCGTGCTATTTTTCATGATCGGTTCCTCCAAGTTACGTTGATGTATTTACCTTTTTAGTACTCTTTTTATACCGTGACTGCTTTGTTTTTGATTTGCCATTTGTACGTTTGTATGCTGGCACTTGGGTTCATGAGCAGCGGTAGTTGATTTATTTGATGACAAAGAAGTGTTTGGTTCGTGTGAGTAGTTCAATTTTCATGTTTTAAATGCGAGAATGATTGTTTGATATTTATGTCATTATTAATATTATATGTCGATTCAGTGTGAATAAATAATTATTGGTCACACCAATCGTGAATTATAAAATAATCGACAATATATGTACATAAAAAATGCAATAAAATATGAGTTTCTTTTTAAAAAATAAAACTTACAAATGAGAGGAAATTGTAATCATAGTTTTAAAAATTGGACCAAGTATTAAACTGTTCGAACTTTTAAATTAATAATTTAATAGTTTAATCAGGTTTGATTGTTGGTTTAATAGAATATAGAAATATCTATTCATGCCACAAAAATAAAAGCAAAAAACAAAAAAATAGTGAACATTTCCGCTTGGTTTGACCGTCTAGTTTGCTGAATTCGATTGGTTTTTTTCCAGGTTCAAATAATTTTGTGGAAAATTGACGAACGAAACTTGTCAGAGATTTAAATAATCTATTTATTAGTCGGATTGACTATTTCAGTCCAGTTTTTAAAATTATAATTTTGATGATTAGTGTTAGTTCAATTTTTACGTAGAAAATTACATATTAAGAGTATTTTATGTGTAATCCGACGCTCTTATAATTAATTAAAAGAATGTTTTTTTATCATTATCCAAAAGTTAGTATAAAATAAAAGAAGAAAAATCTGCATAAGCAAAGCAAAGCAATCAGATTCAGAGTGTTGTCTATTTGTTGAAGTTATCAGAAAAGAGAGGCATTGCCCATGTGAGGGAATAATGAGACAAATGACAATGGGATACGTGTAGATATAAGGGCCAATTGTTTTTTTTTTGTTGGGTTACCTAACCACCAAAAAAACGTTAATTTCTTCTCAATTTCTCCCTTCCTTCCACCAAACATGTCTCCAAGTTCTTTCATTCTAAACAAAAAGAGAGTAAAACCATACCGGTGAGTTTTTCGATAATGTCAGAATCGAATTGGACATCAAACTAAAATTTTAATTTGTCCGCTGAATTCATAAAAAACTTACTGAAAAGAGTATGCATTTAACTATTTATAACTTAAAGATAAAAATAAATAGGTTAAAATTTATAAATCTTGCAGGAAATTGATTCCACTATTTGGGTTGACTAGTTGAATCGGGTATTTTTTTAAAGTTTTACCTCTTTAGCACACCAAAATAAAAATGGTTTGAGGTCCCCATTTCGGTTCAGGTTCATTTACACCTGGAACTTGGAAGTCGATTTTCCACTTCAATTAAAAACTTTTAATTTTTAATTCTGCCCGTAAACTTTTAAAAAATACAATTGTAACAATGTTCAGCGTACATACCTAGAAAACATGCCTAGCAACGTACATTAGCAACTACTTCAAAGCTCAAACATGCCTAGCAGAGCGAACGAATTTCATAAAGAGTAATCAAAAATAAAATTAGCTCGTTCAAAGAACAACAACAAATTAAATTTATAAATTAAGATATAATATATACTAATATGCGAAAATAATTAATTTATAATTCATGTTCTGGATAAGATATATATGGACTTGGGTAAAAATCCATGTGGTGTTGGCAAGCTCATTGCATGTTGGGGAGCCTTGCCGGATTCAAATCTAAGAAGCAAATTTCTATTTGGACGATGTCATTTTTATGCACTTGGCTCAAGATGCTCGATCCTTCATCCCCTATTCGGTTAGTGATCTCTCTCGCGATATTTAATTGGTTGGCGACTTACCATTGTAATACATTAATAGTTCCGGGCTAGTTCTCTTTGTTTTCCTCGCATTTATTTTTCCTTTTTTTGGAGTTTAATGGAATTGATTTCCTTTGGGGTGGGATGACAACTTTCTAAATTTTATTTTTGGAAGTCGAATTTAGTTTTAGGTTTGGAACGAATTGTGCTCTTCTTATTTTTTGCCTTTTACTACTTTTTAAAGTGATTTTTATATAATTAGCTTTACTAAATTCCGGAGCAATATGACTCATTTTATTTTTTTAGAGAGAAATGTTTAAGAAATTTGAGTAGCTAGAATATGAAAAGCAGAAGAACAGATTAAATTGAACATTTGAGGTACTAGCAGTCAAAGAGCTCCCTCCCTGGTTTTTGGAGCGTCGCATGATCTGATCTGCGGCAAATGTACGTACGTCTGTGGTGAACAGGAGCACGTGCGTACGATGACGGGACATATGTTCGCATTCTAATCCTGGCCGCCTACGTGTGATGCCTACCAGCGACAAACACCGCAACGCTCGCACATGGGCTGCAACATCCAGTCCAAACTGCGAGAAGCTAATAATACTTTGTGTAATGTTTTTTTGTCCATATTTCGAAATTAACTGATAAAAGGCGCATAATTTACATATCGTCTTTCAATTTGATAATAATGGGACTTCTACGGAAGGATAGGAGAGGAAAATGGCTGCTCGGGATCGCTGTACTCGACGTTTGGTGTACCTGCGCCGGAGGGGTTTTCGGCGTAAACACTCCGATGCTTAAATTAGTAAGAATAGTGAGAATGACAGAGTTTTGGCCAACAACCTTAGGCTTACCTTCTCTTCTTGATCTTTGTGGTATTTATAGCAAAAAAATGGGTGTTATCTCGAGTATCCCGTTATCTGGGAGTAATAACGCGGTTGGCGACAACTTGAACCTTCTGTTAACGTCACGTGCCTTCCTGGGATGGGATAACGCCATATTCGACGAGACCCCCGCTGATGTCGACCATCCCAGGATCCTTGGTAAAGAGACAGTACGACCGATACTGTGGATTAGCCTGACCGCTACAGTTTTCTAGTCCTCAAAACAGGGTCAAAGGACGATAACGTCCTCAAAGTCTCATTAATAGTTATCACAATTTAATCAAATTTTAGTTTTGTATTTTAATTTTAGATGATAATATAATTAAACCTTGGCCTAAAATGTAATCAAACTAATTTCACGCATAATTAGTAATTTTTTTTCTTACGAACTTTAAAAACCATCCTATTTATTTTTCAACGAACAAGAAGCAATGCGACATCGTTTGAAAATATCCAATAAGATCAAACGGAAAAAAGATTTGATAAGTTTCAAATTTGCATTTGCATTTGCATTTTCCAAGACCACAAGTAACCAGGACTTGTCTTGTCATGGCCACATTTTTCATGTTTTAGATGACCATAATCTGCGTCTATTCACGTGCTGCAGCTGCAGCTGCACCACAAGTTTTAGTCACTAAAAAATAAAATTATATTTAAGCTAAAAAAACTCGAACCGATGATTAAGTTTGGTTGGGATCGAATAGATCAAGTATTTATAATAAATACAAAATTAATTTTGATGAAATCTATAGATTCCAGAAAGACAATTATGAGCAAGAACAAGAACTTGTAAAAACTAGTCAACTTTCTCTCACCACCAATCACTGCCAAACATTTCACCACACTCACCTGCCGATTAAGAAAAAAACCTCTTTTCCGCAATCTTTCTTGGTTGCTCCAACTCCCTCAATTTCTCCATCTTTTGGCACCAAAATATAAGAACACAAGAAGAAAAGAAAAGATTGAGCTCAAGAAACACACTTTTTTTTTTGTTGAAAATGGCATCTTGTTTCCATCAACCAAGCATTGAAGATGACTCTGTCCTTCTCTTCTCAACTTCAAATTCTTCACAAAATTCCACCACAACATCTTCTTCTACTTCTTTAAATTCCCCTCCACCACCATCCCATCATCTAAAAGCACCTTCAAAACTCATTGTAACAAATCTTGAAGGTGCAGAAGATCACTTATGTGTTTCATGATCCCATCATATTTTAATATTTTAATTAATATTGATAATTTAAAGTATCGTTGGTGCCCCATTACTACAAACTTGCAAATGAATCTTCGCCCTTCATCTTTTATCAATGGCTGAGATTTTGCTAACCGGATGTATCCTGTTGTGGGCAACAGAAGAGGGGCACAACAAATACAATGGATTGATTTTGAGGTATTTTTTTTATCATGTTATCCCTCTAAATCCCTGTAAGGTAGCCTATAAATTAGAGAGAACATTCGTAAGAAATAAAAAAAAAATCATTTCCCTTTTTTCTTGCCAAAGAATAAAGGATCGGGATGGGATGGGTGTTTTCCTTTCCATTGGAAGTAGCGAGTGTTATCTAAAGATCTTAAAAATTTGCAAAACGATTGTAATGGGACTCACTCTTCTTGTGGTCATGCCACTCATAAGGGGCCGCGTTGGATAATTAATGGCAAAAACTTGCATTTTCAACTGTAGTCTGTAGATGTTCCTGGAATGCAGTGATGGGCAGAAATTTTGTTTCTGGGTTCAAAATGCCAGCTTCTATTGGTTGATTTCATGAAGAATTTTTGATGAAATCTAAAGATTCCGGAAAGGAAAATATAAGCAAGAAACAAGAACGTGTAAATTTGTTAGTAGATTTGCTGCTGGCTATTGTTGAAAATAGCAGCCGCCAATGGATTTGTAAATTCAGTGCAGGTTTTCTTTGTAGACAATTAGCAAAATCAAAGCAACATCATCTTTCAGGCCAAGCCAGTGATGCATGGCAGTTGATTATTACAGCATAAAAAGGGGTCCATGATTGAACATACAATGCCACAA
This sequence comes from Viola odorata, assembly GCA_963691705.1. NCBI lineage: Eukaryota > Viridiplantae > Streptophyta > Magnoliopsida > Malpighiales > Violaceae > Viola > Viola odorata. The sequence continues at coordinate 4,206,132 of OY829537.1, forward strand.
ACTTAAAAAAGAGATTACACTTTCAACACGAAAATGCAAAAAACAGTCCTGCTACCTCATAAAACTCAGTTCCTGCCCCTCCTATTTCTTGCTCTCCTTGTTCTTTTTACTCTCACCCTCAAAACCCTAGCAAACCATTCAATGTGCCTTGTCACCACAATGTACCCAATCACTAGTCCAAATACTAGTCCGCTCGCGTATCCTATGGCAACAGGTTCCCACCCAAATTCTAACAGAGAGCTCGAGTCGTCAAATCCCGGAGGGAGTCTTGGCGGAGCCTCTGAATTTCCGCATTTCCTTGACAAAGGATTCCTGCACAACCCCAAGTTCTCCCGGTATGAATCATTTTGGAAAGTGTCAAATTGTTCACCTTGAGGTATAGGTCCTGCAAGAAGGTTGTGTGACACGCTGAAGACTGCAAGGAAATTAAGTTGCGCCAGTTGCTGAGGAATCGATCCTGAGAGTTTGTTCTGAGAAAGGTCCAAGGATTCAAGACGTGTGAGGTTCGCTAAGGTTGATGGAATGTCACCACTGAGATTGTTGTGGGAAAGGTTTAGCAGACGAAGACCTTGTAGGCTGCCTATGACTCCTGGAATGTCTCCCTCGAATCTATTACATGAAAGACCAACTAGAACGAAGTTTTCCAAGATATACTGATATTCTCGTTCAGTGCCTTTGCTTATAATCGACATTGAGTACAAAAGGCCGTAAATAATGTATGTCTCATAAATCTTCTAAGGTGTTTTCATATATTTCAACTGGTCTTCATCAACCGCCTTCATTGCTACCCAATTGAAGAGATATTGTGTTGGCAATGGACCAGTAAAATTGTTTCTTGAAAGGTCAATAATCCTCAACTTTTGAAAATCAAACTCTGTTGTCGTACCCGTTAGTACACCATGGAACTGGTCTGACCTCAAAATGAGAACCTTTAGATGTGGGAGTGGTCCTAGCTAGGACGGGAAAACATCGCGGATCTGATTGTGTCCAATATCTAGGAACTCCAGCATGGTGCAGTTGGACAGTGATCGAGGCACTTCCCCTTGGAGTTGGTTGTAACTTAATTTGATGATTCTCCAACTGCTCCCACTTGAGAATGTTAGAGGAATTGTACCATAGAAAGCATTCGTCCCCAGGTTTAAGTATTCCGGATTGGAACTGAAATTGCCCAAGCATGAAGGAAGTCTGCCACTTAGTTGGTTGTCTCCCATCTCCAGGACATGAAGTGAGGTCAGATTGCAGAACGACAGAGGTATTTCTCCAGTCAGATTGTTGCCGCTAACTGATAGCATGTTTAATAGCCTCGGTTTCACCCTCCTTTCTAGCCCTTTCGGGGGCTCGATGTTACTATTTGACCTTCATTTCAGTTTTATTTGCAGATTAACATCAAAGGAGGGAAAAGGCCGAAAAGGAGCGATTTGAGAGCATTTCTGTGGATTTCCAGTTTCGAGGCCTAAAAGATCGAGCGATGTCGAGACCTCGACGCGAACCAGACCAGTGCGCTGTCCCAAGGCCTCGACAGTTCTGAGCCTTCTTCCAAAGAGCATCTTCTGAGATCCGCACGGAATCCCAGGCGCTTCCAGAAGATACCAGACGTGCCAGGAATCCCAGAATATTCCTTTTGCAAGGACGTGTGCTGTCGCGCCCTCATTGATCCGTCCTCTCCCCTTAGCTGTTTTTGTCTCCTAGCTAGGCTTAGGCTATATAAGCATAGTTTTAGGGTTTTGTAAGGACGGCTGGTTCAAAAAGAGATAATTTCTTACATTAATTTCAGTGCTTATTTTCTGGGAATCATCTCCTCTTCCAAGAGCAACCATTGTCAACAACTTTCCTCTTTGATTATTAATTTTAATCTATCGGTTTACTCTACTCCCTCTTTACTTTTCTTGTTTTATCATTGTATGATTATATATACCTACTGTTTATACTATAGTATGAGTAGCTAAATACCCCTTTCTTGGTGAAGGGTGTTCCACGGGTTGTAGGGTTTGGCTAAGAGGTCTAATGCATGCTTAATATATTCTTTTGTGACACATGACTAATTACCGATTTAATTACATGCTTGTCTAGAAATGTTAAGAGCTTGATCATCTTTTAGTATTTCTGCGTGAGTAATGTCATATTCCAGGGTTATAACTGACGCGAAGCCCTGGAGTTGGAGCAGACACCTAGGGGAGGCAGCGCGAGAGGCCTCACCTAGGGGTAAACAGTTATCTAGGGTATGCGATACGAGTCTGACAAGCTGAGCTATCGCGCCCTAGATCTGTCTTACCTCTCCTTCATGGGCGTTCTGAATTTAGCCTCCCTACTTCGAGCCGTGACAGGCCGGATGGTCAAGGCTACCTTTTGATGACAAGGAAGGTAGCTGGGAGGATGGCTGAACGTCAAGGTCACCTCATATGTGGAAACGGGGGGTGACTCTTATCTACGAAGGTAAGCAGGGGATGCGGTGTGGAAACGCGGTCCCTATAGCAGATCTGCACATGAGTCTAGAAAACTTCTGCACCAATGACTAGCTGACCTAGAAAACAACCCAAGGGAGCACCTTTCGCTAAGATCTCGTCTCATTTGATTAATATCATTTTCATTACTTTTTCCTGCATTTGATCTGTTTACATCTCTTGCTATGGATAACACTTTACGTTTCTTGCCCTGGATTGCGATTTACTTTTGTGCCCTAGATAAGTACTTTCCAATTCTGTTTTGTTAGCTCCCCTACTCTGCGTTGATTAATTTATTAATCAACATAAACCCCCCTCCCCCTGTTATTGTTACTTCGGTCAGATTTGTTGCATATTGCCTTGTCATACTAGTTCGCTAGCAAATTAGTCCTTCAATCTCTGTGGTTCGACCCTGACTTACTTTATACACATTACTTTGTGCATTTAGGCATTAGGATAAATTTAAGTATATTTGAGTGACGATCACTAACATAATAAGTTTCAATTGACGCTGGAGGAAGTGGAGGTGATGATTGCAGCATGTTATCATGCAGAAAAATGCCAATTGCTTTAACCCAAGGGAACACAATTGGGTGTTCTTCAAATCCTATGAGAAAGTTTGAAGAGAGGCTTATAATCTGTAAACTATCTGTATTGGTGTTCCACAACCATTTGGGTATTTGGCCGGCAATACTATTCCTTTGTAAGACCAATAACTCCAGCTTGTCCTGGTAGCGAAGAAAATCTGGAAACACATTTTCGAGATCAAATATAGAACTTTTGGATAAGTAAAAGTATAATTAATTGAAAATTTTAAATATTTAAAGACTAATAAAAAAATTTAAAAATGGAGGGCAAAATATATTTGTTTTGGGTAAATAAACAGGATTAATTAAAATTAGAGACTAAATCGATATTTTTGGAAAAGTTTAAAGAGGCAAGGCACACCCTAATCCACCTCGTCTCCGTCTTACATATAGTATATCACAATTGGTTAAAATCAAGTGATAAAAAACTCATTTATTTTTTATTTATATTTTACGAACGAACAGTAGTAGTAGTCAAATATGATTAATTCTTTATGGGAAAAAAAACTAAGGAAGGATGGTGGGAAAAAATATGCATAATATGTCACAGAACCTAACCTAAATAACAATAATATAAGAAGAAAAGAACAGCAGGAGCATCGTTTACAAAAGAAATTCTTGTATTTAAGAGCATCAGCAGCATCCACTCCAAGTATCCATAACCGAAAGAAAAGAGACAGGTCTTATTCTTAAAAATAAGAAAATAAAACTAGGTATCATTAGCAAACTCGATACGAGTGGGGGCAAATATTGTCTTAAGGAAAATGATATTTCTCGTGACTCAAAACCAGATTATTATTCTTTCCATTTAACACAATTTCCCAACAATTTTAAGACAATATTCGACAATGGAAGAAACAACCGCTTTCAGGTTCATGAATCAAGACCTCGTGAAACTGGACAGGTTCGATGGAACAAATTTCACTTGTTGGCAGGATAAGATGAAGTTCTTCCTGACTGCTCTCAAGATTTTCTATGTTCTGGAAGAAGACCCACTGCTGGAACCGGGTGAGAATGATACTGATGCACAAAAGGCAGCGAAGAAAAATCGTGATGATGACGAACTGGTTTGTAGGGGACACATTCTGAACACTCTGTCTGATTGGTTGTATGATCTGTTTACCGCTACAAAGTCACCGCGTGAAATCTGGAATGCTTTGGAGGTAAAGTACAAAACCGAGAAAATAGGTACGAACAAATTCATCATTCTGAAATACATGGAATTTAAAATGGTTGATAATTTGTCTGTTCTGGACCAAATGCATGAAATTTCAATTCTGGTCTATCAACTTCGTGATCTCAACATTAATGTTCCTGAATCATTCCAAATTGGTGCAATTGATTGCATTGCATTTCATCATGTTTTTACTATCCATTTACTTGTTATTTGGGCAGTAAACCTACTGATTTATCCTTGTATTTCCCATATCTTAGCAGTTCTGGTCTGGAGACAATTTATAGAAAAATCTGATCTGAGGAGCGCTGAAGCTGTTTTCCCGAGTCTTGGCCCAGCGCTTGGCCAAGACTCCGGCCAAGACTCATCCGCGAAAGAGGAATCATGAGCAGCGGCGTTGGGCCTTGCGAGCTGGCAAATCATAGCTGTCCAGCAAGAAAGAGAAGGATCAAGAAGATATTTATTTAAGAATCCTATTAAGGATCTCCTTCCATCTTTTGTATATTTAAAAAATTCCTATTTTTATTCAAAACAAATTAGGAGACTTTTTAGGAGATTATTTAGGAGATTGAGTTGGAGAAGGACAAAGGAGTTTTAGCTTACTTATAGCTGAACTCGTTCTCCTCTCGCGATTTTCTTCTTCTCCTCTCTTCTCCGCCTCTTTTTCTTTTCCCACCATTGAAAACAATTACTTTGCTCCGTGAATTTGATTCACGGATTTATTTTATGCAATTAAATATTTTTATCATTCATTCATGAGTATGAGTAGCTAAACACTTGTTCTTGGTAAGGGTTGATGAGCTGAAGTTCTTATGCATTCGTGAGATCAAACCGTACTTAATAATCTCTTCTCTTGTATTTATTTATTTCTTGAACTTAATTTATCGCTTACTCACTAGAGACAAGAGTTGGCCATTCTTGTACCCTAGTAGAGAAGAGTTGCAACCAGCCTAGAAGGAAAGGGAGCACCCGTCGGCTAGGCGAAGTAGGTGACTAGTCTCGTGCCAGACTAGAAGAAATAAGTAATCTAGGTCAAGACCAGATTGACAACCTAGGGTTTCCATAGGGAGACACCTTGGCCTAGGTACTGTCTTCCCCTATACCATTGAGGAAGTGAATAGCCATTCAAGACAGCAGTCAAACGGATAAACCCTTTAACCAGCAAGGTGTCCCTTGGCTAGGATTATCAGGAAAGGGAGCACCCGCCAGGTAATTTGAAGAGGAGGGAAGACATGAGTGAACAGGAGCACCTCCACTCTATAGCAGTACTATGAATGAAGAGATGAATATCCTTGAGTCTATGATCGAAGCATAAGAACAGAAGCTCTCATATCACCCTTACCTGGAATTCCCTTTTACTTGATTTATTTCAATCTTGACCCCTGTCTAGGCCAAGCCTTTGGCCAATACTGTTTTGTGCTATTTTATTTCTTTCTGTTTTTGTCTTTATTTTCAGATTCAACCAACCAAATTCAGTGACGAGGAAGTCAACCAAGAACTACATTTCCTAGAGGTCTCTGTGGATCGACCCTCTTACCACAATCTACAAACCCTTGTAGACAGTGATAAGTTGTATTTCTACCCCCTTTTCCATACCTATTTCACTCTTATATTTGACGCGTTCGACGCGCGGTCAAATTTTGGCGTCATTGCCGGGGATTTCTAATGGTATTTGTAGTTTTTGTTTTATTTTGTTTTTGATAGTTGATGACCAGGTCCTCTTGCAGAGAAGAAGATTTACTACCATATAATCCGAATCTCACTAAGGCCGAAGCACAACTCAGGAAGATAGCTCAGAAGAGGAAAACCCAAGAAGAAAGTGAATCGGAAGCCTCTAGTTCCGAAAAAGATTACAGTCTAGACCACAGTCTTGGCCTAGACTCCGACCAAGACATGGCAAAAAATCAACCAGAGCCGACGATGAGGGAATTGAACAGAACAGCAGAACAGGAAACCTTTTCCTATATCAGTTTACCAACTGTACCGAATGATTGGTCTATTAAGACCAATATGGTGGCCAACCTTCCTAAGTTCTTTGGCCATTCGAATGAAAACCCATTCAAGCATCTGAGGAACCTACACGTTCAATGTGATATGATGAAACCAGCTGCTGTGAATATGGAAAGAGCAAAGTTGAAAGCTTTTCCATGCTCTCTTGAGGGGGCTGCCCAAAATTGGTTCTACGGTCTACCTCACAACACAGTCAATACATGGGCCGAGATGTCCACTTTGTTCCTAAACAAGTACTGGAATGCAACAAAAGCAGGGGTAGCTAGAAAGAACATGGCTGCCATCCAGCAAAGGAACAATGAGGGTCTAAGTGAATATCATCAACGGTTCCGTGAGTTGCAAGAAGTCTGCCCTACACACGGAGTTGCGGATCAGACAATGATCCAGTACTTTTATGACAGGATGCTCCCAAGTAACCAGGAGAAAGTGGACTCAGCAGCAGGTGGAGCATTGCAAGACTTGACTGTCACAAGAGCCAAGATGCTACTTCAGACTATGGCAGACAATTGCCAAAATAATATTTCTTTTGACCGAAACTCTATTCCTTCAAATCTTTGTGCTATTAATGTTGAACAAAAGTTAACTGAATTAACTGACATGGTCAAAAATCTTTCTGTTAACATTTCAGGTGCAATGCCCACAGGAATTCAGAATCAAAAGCAGGTAGCTTCAGTGTGTGGGATATGCCAGCAGCAGGATCATCAAACCAACAATTGTTATATGGTGCAAAACCCTCCAGATGATATAACTCAGGTTAACGCAGCATATGCACACAACCAAGGGAGCATGCAGAACTACCCTCAGGGAAGTAACGAGTACTCATGGAGAGGCCACCCAAACTTTAGATGGAGCGATCCAGTCCCTCCACAACAGAATCTAGGCCAAGCCTCTGGCCAAGCTCCTGTAGCCCAGCTACCGCTTATCCCTCAACTTTTGCAGATTACTGGTCCATCTATAGAAGACACTCTTAAAAGTTTTATGCAAGTAACCCAAACTGGTTTGGTAGAGATGCAAAAAACTTTTATGCAGTCACAGATAGAGATGCAGAAGAATTTTATGCAATCACAGGCGGAGATGCAGAAGCAAATCAATCAGATGGCTAACCAAGGCAGATTACCTTCGGCCACTGTGAACAACCCCAGGCAGAATGTTAGTGCCATGAGTTTAAGGAGTGGAGTTGTGTTACCTGAGAGGAAAGGTGCGAAAACAGACAAGGAATTGAAAAAAATTCAGTCGCAAGAGTTGGATGAACATGAGCAGGAAGAAATTAAGGCAGATGCGGTCTTGGCCAAGACGCAGGCCACGACGTAGGCCAAGACGCATGCCAAACCTGACCAGAAGGAGGAAGTGATCGAAATTCCTCCACTATTTCCTCCTAGATCCTCAAAAGAGAAGAAGCAAGATGAAGCAAGGGACTTTATGAATTTTTTTGGAAAGATAGCTGGTAATATACCTATGTTAGACTTAATTGCCAAAGTTCCCTCTTATGCTAAATTTCTTAAAGAATTTTGCACTAACAAAAAGAAAGTTGCAGGTATAGAGAAGGTGAATCTAGCTCATAGTATCTCTACAGTGCAACAACTTCCAGAGAAGTGCAAGGATCAAGGGACCTTCACCATTCCATGCCGAATAGGAAACAAGACGATTGAGAAAGCCCTTTGTGATCTAGGGGCTGGCATCAATGTGATGTCCTTGAGTGAATTCGAGACCTTGAAGATAGGTACAATGAAGGAAACTAATCTGGTGATTCAGCTGGCTGACAGATCGTTCATCCGACCCAAGGGAGTTGTGACAGATGTCTTGGTAATGGTAAATGATTTTATATATCCAGTGGATTTTTACATTGTTGAAATGAATGTTCAATTGCCTTCTTGCACCACTGATATCTTATTAGGAAGACCATTTCTAAGGACATCGAAGGCTAAGATTGACTGCTTTGAAGGGAGCATAATTTTAGAATTCTATGGGAGGATTATAAAATTCAACATTACCGAAGCATTACTGCATCCAAATGATTCACCTTGCGTGAATTTTCTTGATATTTTAGATCCAATTACTGATAAAATGGCTGATATTTGTGTTAACGATCCCTTTGAGTATGTGTTGAGTAGGGGAACAACTCTAGCAGGATTGGAGGACAGAACAGGAGATCAGAAGGAACTCCAAGAAATTTTGACCAGTTTGGCAGATCCGGAAAAAACAGATGCAATCTTGGCCTCGAGCTTGGCCAAGACGCGGGCCAAGACACGGGCCAAGACTGCAAAAGTGAAAGGGAAAATAGGACAACAGAATTATGAGCTGGAACAGCCCCCTGATCCATTCAAACGTATACCTTTAGGGGTTGTCAAGGGAATGCCACGCAGAGGTCCTGACAAACTTAGCGCATGGGGGGAATTTGGAGAAGTTTCTTAATGAGAAACCCATGGCAGTGTTGAGCCCAAGACAATAAATAAGGGCGCTACATGGGAGGCAACCCATGCTTCTTTTATTTTTTTATTTCTTTTCATTTGATTTATTTTTCATTTATTTTTGTTCCATTTGAGTTCGCTGGGTTGTTTTGGTTGCTCGCAGGAACTAAGTGTGGGGACGATGCTGCGGATTGGCCTAGAGCTTGGCCAAACCTCAGGCCTGGACTCTGTTGGACCGCCTACACCTTCTGCTCAACAAGGACCTTCCAGACCAGAGTCTAGGCCAAGCATCTGGCCAAGACACCCAGCCTCCAGCGGCTTTAGCTGCTTTTGCCCCCAGGTCGTGCCTTTTCCTCTCTTTAAATTTCTGTCTTTTATTTTCTTTCTCTCCACACAATGAGGACATTGTGTCTTTTAAGTGTGGGGAGGGTGTTTTAATTTCTTGTTTTGTTTTGTTGTGAATATTGATTGATTTGTGTGATTTTGAGTCAATTTTTTGCGTTTTCTTTTTTCTTTTTACACTAGTTTGTCCAGTTTTGAGTCGGCTGTTTGCATAATTTTTTGTTCTTCTTTTTATGCTTGTTTGAGTCTGTCTTGTTGAGTGTACACCACCCCAGTTTTCAACATAGGTTGTTTAGTTTACCACTGAAATTGCAAGTAGACACTTGTCTAGGCGAAACAATGCTATAGTAACAGGGAAGCGAATGAGCGTAACTTGATCAATGCCTAAGGGGCATACCATCCAATGTCACCCAAACAAACGCTATCCACATGGTCTAAAGGACATCTAGCTTAAAACCTTAACGAACATTAGGGTGTCTAGGCTTGCTGCGTCTGATTTGAGTGTGTTGTTCTATCTGGTTGAGTGTGAGACACAAAAAGGTGCTGGAATGTCATAGCAGAATATAGCAAAGGTGGAAGTTCTGGGTGCCCAAAAAGAACAAGCTCTGTCTATATTTGATGCCTGTAAAAATGCAAAGGGCACGCGATATGTCTGTAAAAATACAAGGGCATAGAAAAAAAAGAGAAATCTGCTGAAAATGGTTTAAATGGCACTAGTCTTTAGGCACTTTTGGATAGAATAACGCTCGGTGGGACTCAAATCTGTGGTGAGCTTGTCCTCTATACATTATAAATAAATCTAGCAGGATGTCTTGATACCATTTGGATGGGGATTGTTTAGGGTATTGATTTGTCCTTGTTAGTCTAGCATTGGGTCGCTTAGGGAAGTGTCTTGGTGAATTCAGTGGTGAGGTGAGCAGCCGAAAGGAGAACTCTGGGGTCATGGTGTCTTTTCTGTTTTTGTTGTGTTTATGTTTTATTTTGAGTCTTTGAGTCAGTATGCTTGGGGGCAAGCATAGTTTAAGTGTGGGGAATTTGATTGCATTGCATTTCATCATATTTTTACTATCCATTTACTTGTTATTTGGGCAGTAAACCTACTGATTTATCCTTGTATTTCCCATATCTTAGCAGTTCTGGTCTGGAGACAATTTATAGAAAAATCTGATCTGAGGAGCGCTGAAGCTGTTTTCCCGAGTCTTGGCCCAGCGCTTGGCCAAGACTCATCCGCGAAAGAGGAATCATGAGCAGCGGCGTTGGGCCTTGCGAGCTGGCAAATCACAGCTGTCCAGCAAGAAAGAGAAGGATCAAGAAGATATTTATTTAAGAATCCTATTAAGGATCTCCTTCCATCTTTTGTATATTTTAAAAATTCCTATTTTTATTCAAAACAAATTAGGAGACTTTTTAGGAGATTATTTAGGAGATTGAGTTGGAGAAGGACAGAGGAGTTTTAGCTTACTTATAGCTGAACTCGTTCTCCTCTCGCGATTTTCTTCTTCTCCTCTCTTCTCCACCTCTTTTTCTTTTCCCAACATTGAAAACAATTACTTTGCTTCGTGAATTTGATTCACGGATTTATTTTATGCAATTAAATATTTTTATCATTCATTCATGAGTATGAGTAGCTAAACACTTGTTCTTGGTAAGGGTTGATGAGCTGAAGTTCTTATGCATTCGTGAGATCAAACCGTACTTAATAATCTCTTCTCTCGTATTTATTTATTTCTTGAACTTAATTTATCGCTTACTCACTAGAGACAAGAGTTGGCCATTCTTGTACCCTAGTAGAGAAGAGTTGCAACCAGCCTAGAAGGAAAGGGAGCACCCGTCGGCTAGGCGAAGTAGGTGACTAGTCTCGTGCCAGACTAGAAGAAATAAGTAATCTAGGTCAAGACCAGATTGACAACCTAGGGTTTCCATAGGGAGACACCTTGGCCTAGGTACTGTCTTCCCCTATACCATTAAGGAAGCGAACAACCATTCAAGACAGCAGTCAAACGGATAAACCCTTTAACCAGCAAGGTGTCCCTTGGCTAGGATTATCAGGAAAGGGAGCACCCGCCAGGTAATTTGAAGAGGAGGGAAGACAGGAGTGAACAGGAGCACCTCCACTCTATAGCAGTACTATGAACGAAGAGATGAATATCCTTGAGTCTATGATCGAAGCATAAGAACAGAAGCTCTCATATCACCCTTACCTGGAATTCCCTTTTACTTGATTTATTTCAATCTTGACCCCTGTCTAAGCCAAGCCTTTGGCCAATACTGTTTTGTGCTATTTTATTTCTTTCTGTTTTTGTCTTTATTTTCAGATTCAACCAACCAAATTCAGTGACGAGGAAGTCAACCAAGAACTACATTTCCTAGAGGTCTCTGTGGATCGACCCTCTTACCACAATCTACAAACCCTTGTAGACAGTGATAAGTTGTATTTCTACCCCCTTTTCCATACCTATTTCACTCTTATATTTGACGCGTTCGACGCGCGGTCAGCAATTATTGCAAAACTGCCATCAAGTTGGAATAATTATAGGAAGAAACTGTTGCATATGACCGAGGATCTCACTTTGGAACAGTTCGGTAAACATTTACGTATTGAGGAAGAAAGTAAGATCCGTGATGGTTCCAATACCGAATCTAAAGTGAATGTTAACAATGTTGAGAAAGGGTCCGAAAAGACAAATAAGTATCTGAAATATAAGAAGGGGAAATGTTTTAAAAAGAGTTACTCTAACGATAACACCAAAGACAAAAAGAATAGGGCATGCTTCCATTATGGGAAGCATGACCATTACATTAAAGAATGCAGGATTTTCAAGAGTGAGAAAGAGAAGGCCAATGGTTCTAAAACTGCAAACATGGTTGAGGAAATCATTGCGATGGTTTCGGAGATGCAAATTGGCATAATTACTGAACTCAACATGGCTGCCGTGGCTAATCTTTTTGATTGGTGGTTTGATTCTGGTGCAACTGTGCACGTGTGCAATGACAAGAACCAATTCAAGGCATATAAAGAATCGACCGAAGGACAAGTGGTCCTAATGGGGAACGACAACTCTGCCAAAGTTCTGGGCAAATGAAGTGTGGAACTTCAATTCACTTCCGGAAAGAAGCTTATTCTTACTAATGTTTTCCATGTTCCGGATATTAGGAAAAATCTTGTATCTGCTAATCTTTTGTGTAATAAGGACCTTAAGGTCGTGCTAGAGTCTGATAAGTTGATTCTGTCTAAGGGTGGTGTATTTGTTGGAAAAGGGTACTCTTGTGATGGCATGTTCAAACTAAGTATTAATAATAAAGTTATTTCTGATTATTCTTGTGTTGTTAATTCTTGTACTTTATGGCATGATCGTTTAGCGCATTTAAACTTTAAGTACTTGAAATATATGTCTAAGCATGGGTTAATTTCGTATACACAAAATGAACATGAAAAATGCGAAACATGTATACAAGCAAAGATAACTAAAAGGCCTTTCCCCAGAGCCGAAAGAAAAACACAACTTTTAGAATTAATACATTCTGATATTTGTGAATTAAATGACGTATTAACTAGGGGTGGAAAAAGATATTTCATCACTTTTATAGATGATTACTCTAGGTATACATACGTCTACTTACTAAGAACAAAATATGAGGCTTTTGATATGTTTAAACGCTATAAATCAGAAGTAGAAAATCAAAAGGAAAAGAAAATAAAAGTTCTTAGAAGTGATAGAGGTGGGGAATATTTTCCCAACGAATTTATTGAATTCTGTCAAGAACATGGAATCATTCATGAAAAGACTGCGCCATATACACCCCAACAAAATGGTTTGGCCGAAAGGAAAAATAGAACACTCGTGGATATGGTTAATGCGATGACTTTGAAGGCACAATTATCATTTAACTTATGGGGAGAAGCAATTTTCACCGCTGTTCATGTGCATAACATAGTGCCATCTCGAGTGATTCAAAATTTGTCACCATATGAGTTATGGAATGGACGAAAACCAAATTTGGATTACCTTCAAGTGTGGGGGTGTTTAGCCTTTTATCGAGTATCTGACCTGAAAAGAACTAAATTAGGACCAAGGGCAATCAAAAGTGTTTTCATGGGATATGCTGCAAATTTAAAGGCATATAGACTATTAGACTTGAGTTCTAATGCGATTGTAGAATCAAGGAATGTTGAATTTATTGAGAATCGATTCTGACGAGATTCAGAATCTAGTAATGAACCAACTCAACCTCCCTTAGTTGACTCTGACCAACCCTCTTCTACGAGCAATGGTAAAAGAGTTGTAATTAATTCTCAAATTGAACCACGTAAAAGTCAAAGAGTAAGAAAAGAAAAAGACTTTGGTCCCGATTTTCAGATGTTCCTTGTCGAAGGACATAGGAACAAAAACAAGGTTCTTAATAAAATACCTATTTTGTGTAATGTTGAGGAAGATCCGAAAACGTTTGGAGAAGCAATGGCTTCTAGCGACGTAGGATTCTGGAAGGAAGCTATAAATGATGAGATGGACTCAATATTATTTAATAATACTTGGGTTTTAGTAGATCTTCCTCCAGACCTTGGGTTGCCCAGAACTTTATGAAATTTAGAGGGGGTATATTTCTATGTGTGATGAACATTTTTTGTGTTTTGGACAAGAGAAAATTCGGAGTTAATCGTGTCGATATTGGCCAAAGAAAAATAACGCGCAGCTGAGGCCGAAAGGGAGCAGCTGCTCTTGCGTAAAAACAACTTTGTGAGAGATTTCGTGCTCCGAACCTTCTGAAATTTGGTATGGGTTAACTTTAATGTGTGATGAACAGATTTTGTGTTTTAGTCTAATGGAAAATCCTAGTAAATAATTTTCATTTTGGTCATGACAAACGATTGCGCAGCTGAAGCCGAGAGGGAGCAGTTGTTCTTGCGTTAGAAATTTTTTATGGGCGATTGGGCACCCAGAACTTCCTGAAATTTGGCATGGGAGAATTTTAATGTGTTATGAACATCTTTTTGTGTTTTATTTGAGAGGGAATTATGAGCAAATCATTTTCATTTTGATCATGACAAAAGATTGCGCAGCTGAGGCTGAGAGGGAGCAACTGTTCTTGCGTTAGAATTTTTTTCATGGGAGCTTGGCTGCCCATCCGAATTTTGATTGGAAAATTGATCCTCCTCCTCCCGAGTTAATTCATTCCTTAAACTCCTAATTTTGATCACGTCAAAGTTTGAAATCCTCAACTTAATTCTGGCGGTGACATCAGGAACAAAACCGGCTACTAACAGATCTCCTTTGGTGGTCTGATTTTTGAAAGTCCTTGCCCCAAAAGTATCAAGCGAAAGTAATGCTGGTACTGGCATCTTGATAAGCAGGGTGGGTTCCTAGGAAAACATAAACAGAGTTCTGGTATTAGAAATTTGTACAGAATGTGTTACTAGCTAGTTTTTTTTCTTTTTACATGCATTACTAGGAACAGTGCGGAAAGGAGAAAAATGTAGAAAAACGTGGTAAACCAAGCCACGGTAAAATAAGTGTGATGCAAATGATGAGGGCTTTTGACGTCGACTAAAGTTCTAACGGCCTGAAAGTTCCCGACGATACCATAGAATGGTCCAAAAAGTGTCGTAGGGTGCCTACTAATTCCTTCCCACGAATCCAGGTCACTCTCCAATCATTTACATAGGCCAATGATTGGATCATGTCAACTGAATCCGCTTACCAGAATTGGGCCACCTTCCGGCTAGCTTTAAGGATTCGAGCGGGTTGGTTTTTGTAAACACTACCTAGGACATGAGTCCCGGGGCGTCACTACTAACCGTCCTAAACTTATTTGGTATGGCGACCCCTGGGTGGAGGGCCTATGCATGCAATGTGTGTGACAGTTGATCAAAGCAATAACAGATAGCCACGAAAATAGTTTATCAAAGCAAGTAAATAAAATAAAATAAAAAACAAACACCTTAAAAAAACCCGGCTTCGACCCTACTAGTCCCCAGTGGAGTCTCCAAACTGTCGCACCCCCTTTTTCGTTGAAAAACGAGTTTAAGGTTTGGGACGGATGCTAAGCATAAATGGATGCTTCGCATAATACAATGAAGTCGCCACCCTATTTTTCTAAGGTTTAGGGAACCTAAGCGTCATGGCATAAAATAAAAAACTAAGGCACAATTGGTCTAAACCATTGAACAAAGGTTCGAGGTCGTATTATGGACTTGGGAAGGTGTTAGGCACCCAAGTCACATCCTTAAAAAGGTTACCGGTAAAAAGGTGTTTGAATACAGTTATGATATACAAAGATTTGTTTAATGATCGAAGCATGTCAACCAATTCTTCCCACGAACTCAAGTCACTTTCCAATCATTTACATAGGCCAATGATTGAATCATGTCAACAGAGTCCGCTTACCGGATTGGGACACTTTCCGATTATTTAAACATTTTTGACGTGATTTGGCCCTCAAAGGTGACGTTACATCTTAGCATTTTTCGTCGGGATATGTTATTTCCGATCGGGACACGAAGGACGGGGTTACCGTTTGTTCGTTATGCTAGAGCGGACGTTCCTCCTTTTTCATCATCGGGCCATGCATGATTAACCTAATAACTACGTGATCCTAACATGGATAAATACTAGCACGATGTTAATTTAATGAATGCAAATAACCGTGTGGGATCGAAGCCACCATGCTCACATATCAATATAGCAATTAATCTCATGGCATAAAAAGCAAGTGACGTAAACACGTAAACATGTGGGTTGATTTTATCATGCAAGCAGATATGATTTTTTAGCATTTTTAAATATCATGTATATAGGTAATATTTGCGGAAAACATTGAATAAATAAAAGAGACTTAGAAGGGGCGTACTTGCGTTGCGTGATCTTGATCTACCTCGCAAATTGAAAGTATTAGCGAGGGTTTCGAAAATAATAAATAAGAAAAGCGCATGCAAAACATTTATTTAATTTATGACAAATAGGCAATTAATTAAATAAACATGGCATAAACAAATTAATTAAAGCATGAAAGAATTTAATTAAAAGGAACATGGCATAAACAAATTATTTAAATCATGCAAGCATTTAATTAAACAAAGCATAGCATAAATAAATTATTTAAATCATGTAATCATTTTAATTAAATAAAATATGGCATAAACAAATTATTTATCTCATGTAAGCATTTAATTAAACAAAGCATAGCATAAGCAAATTAATTACAACATGCAAGCATTTAATTAAACAAAGCATAGCATAAGCAAATTAATTACAACATGCAAGCATTTAATTAAACAAAGCATAGCATAAATAAATTATTTAAATTATGTAGGCATTTAATTAAATAAAACATGGCATAAAAAAATTATTTATCTCATGTAAGCATTTAATTAAGCAAAGCATAACATAAATAAATTATTTAAATCATGTAATCATTTTAATTAAATAAAACATGACGTAAACAAATTATTTATCTCATGTAAGCATTTAATTAAACAAAACATGGCATGAACAAAGCATTTAAGGCATGCAAGAATTACGAGAAATTAAATACGCAAGTTTACGAAAATTTAACAACATGCATACGAAACTTTTGGACGAAAATTAAATGGGACGGGCTAGGCCAACTTTCTAATTTTTGAACATAAAAAAAGTGGGCTTGGAATAAATCCAAGCCCATCACCTTTCTTTTTCCTTTCCCGCGTTACCTTTCTGATTGGAGCGTTTAATGTCTGTTTATCATCGTCTTTTACGCCTATTTTAGGACGATGATACTGCTAATTCTTGCGCTTTTCACTCCTTGTTACAGATTATGTTGCTGATAAGCAAAACGATTCATTAGGAGCTGAAATCGTCAAGTTTAGAGCTGTTTTGGTCTGAAGCGTCCTTACCCCAGACCTGGGGTAAGGAAGACCCGAAATTCCAGCGTGGACCAGTTGTCTTGTTCTTCTAGAAGACCTCACGCTGCTGATCTTCTATTCCAGCAAGGAGTCCTGCTGCCACAGAATGTCTGCTACGCTTCTGTTAGGATATTTGGAATAGATATTTTTGAATTTTGTAAATTAATTAATTAAGTAATTAGTAGTTATTTAAAGAGGTTGCACCTCTGTAGAAAAAGACTTCATCTCTTCTCTACAGAATATTTCTTTCTGGGTTGGAACAGTAAACCCATAGCAGGAGCTTGAAAACGCTGTTTGCTATTTTCTTTCTCTTTAATTAATTAAATTCCAGTTTATGCTTTCATCTATTTTATTTATTTAATTATATGATGATAGGCTAAATTCCATCTATTCCTTGTGAGGATTAACAGCCATGCTTAATTGATTGTGAGATCTAAACGACTTTATTAAATTCCATCTTGCATCTTTAATTGTTTTAATTGATTGTCAAATTATGCATACTTCTTTTGAAGCATGATCAACTACACTAGGATTTGCATAATTACTGTCTTCTCTTGATACCTTGGAGTCTACACTGTAGAAAGTGATACGAAGGCAACCAACTAATCGACGGATTAGCTTGGAAAACAATTAGAGTCTGGTTTACAGGAGTAGACACTTCTCTCTCCTGAACCTGGGAAGGTCTCTTACGGTAGAATTATTTGGTTATCTTATTAGACCTAATAGAATAGCTTCTTTAGGCCATAAGATATATCAAGGACCTTAATAGGTGAGAACCTTTAAGAATCTCGAATAGGTAGAGAGCAGGAGATCTAGGTGAGAACCTGATCTCTATAGCCGCCTGCAAATTTGGTATTGAAAATACTTGAATCAATGATCGATTAATTAATTGCATGGGCTCAAAAGAATCCTCACTGGGAATTTGTCACATCTGATTTCACACACCATATCCGTTTATTACTTTCTGTTACTTATATTTTGCAATTATTCACAACAACTCAACATTGGTATTTACCACCTGTTACTTATCTTGTCATTTACAAGGAATTTTAATTGTCCATCGAATCCCTGAGGAACGAACCTTTTACCACTTGCTACTGTTCTTATTTGCATGAGCATAGGTGAATTGTATTATTTTATTTTGACGGTTTCGACGACCATCAAATTTTGGCGCCGTTGCCGGGGATTCATCGGTACTAATTGATTTTTCTTTGTTTATGACTAGGTCCTCTTGTTAGCAATTAAACAACCTAGAGATCATCTGAAGCAGAGGACAGAAAAAAAAAAAAAAAAAACAAAAACAGATCCAGAAAACCACTCTTCATCAGACCAGCGTCAACAACAAACTGCATTTAGATGGCGGGTGCAATTGAGGTATGGTTAAAATCCATAGACAATAAAATAAATAACCTACATATTCGTGTCTCTTCTGTTGTAGATCAGATACAACAACTCTCATATGGAGTGCCTGGCTTCCAATCACATCCTTGGGCGAATGGCCGCAACTACAATCAAGGATGGGAGTATCCCCCGAATTTCGACTGGACTCCACAACAACCACCACAATCACAACAACTCCTGCAGATCACTGGTGTTCCATTTGAAGAGACGCTCAAACAGTGTATGCAAGTTACTCAAGCTAACATGCAAGCTACTCAAGCTAGCCTATCAGCCATTCAGAAAGAGATAGAAGAATTGAAAGCTGAAGAAAATGTCAATCCAGAAAGATCATCCTTCCAACCGACACCCGTAACTCTTCAGAATGTCAGTTCTATGACATTAAGGAGTGGAGCTGAATTTCCATCCGGAACGACCCTTGCCAAACCAGCAGAAGTTCTTATTCCAGACCAGTACGAACCGGAAGCAGAAGTAACTCCTGAAAAATTAGCTAAGGTAAATCCTACTCCAGAACCAGCAATGCCCAAGAAGGAACAGCAGGTAATCCCTCTTCCCTTCCCTTACAAGTCTGAAAAGATCAAGAAGGTAAGGGAAGAAGAAGCTATTTTAGATATTTTTCGTAAAGTAGCTATAAATGTTCCTCTTCTCGATATGATTGCACAAGTTCCTAAATATGCTAAATTTTTAAAAGAATTGTGCACTAACAAGAAAAAGCTTGCAGGTATAGAGAGGATTAATCTTAACGAGAATGTGTCGGCTGTGTTTCAGAAGAAATTGCCCAACAAATGCAAGGATGGAGGGACTTTTGTGATTCCTTGCAAAATCGGTGATCAGACCGTTGAGAAGGCATTATGTGATTTGGGTGCAGGGATAAATGTTTTGTCATTGACCTTGTTTAAAAGTTTAAAAATTGGGGAATTGAAAGACACTAGAGTTGTTATTACATTAGCCGATAGGTCTATAATTTATCCTGTTGGAGTCATTGAAAATGTGTTAGTGCAAGTTAACGATTTTGTCTTCCCTGCTGATTTTTATGTGATTGATATGGACAATGAACACTCTACTAAGTCCCCAGAAATTTTGCTAGGCAGACCTTTCTTAAGGACAGCCAGAGCGAAAATTGATGTTTTTGGAGGGTGCTTGACTTTGGAATTCAGTGGCGAGATTATTACTTTTAATATGTATGATGCCATACGATTTCCTGATGACATGCATAGTGTTAATTGCATAGATATTATTGATCCTGATGCTGATAATATTCATGAATTAATTACTACTGACCACCTGAATTGTGTTCTTAGCAGAAACATTGACAATCCGAAAAAGATAGAAAAGGAGAAAGTTTTGGAAATCAGCAAGGAGATTAAAGAAACTGTGCTTGAACTTGAAGTTTCTAATTCCTATGATAAACTTTCTGATAATGTTAAAGTACCGGGAATTCATAATAAATTTCTCCCTTCAGTTTTGCAGGCACCGAAGATCGAGCTGAAAACCTTGCATGGAGAATCGAAGGAAGAAAGGCTAGCGAGGGTACTAAAGGAGTACGAAGAGGCTGTTGAGCGGAGGATAGCCGACATTAAGAGGACTTCTCAGTCCATCTGTGAGGCAATGTATAGCCCACAACCCACCTGAAACGAAGCAAGAACAGTGTCTAGTCCGAGACTATAAATCAGGACGCTTCATGGGAGTCAACCCATGTGTTTTTAAAATTTTCATTTTCATTTTTACGAATTTTTATTTTTATTTTTATTTTTATTTTTATTATTTTTCTTCTTCGTCCCTGTCAATAAAATTATCATGGAGTTTGATGTTTTGATTTTGTGTTTTTGACAGGAGAATACGAGTTGAAGCTTCTGTTTGGAAATTAAAACCATGGCGGATGAATTATTTTAGCCCAAGGAGGAGCTTTATGGGCTTAAGTAATATAAGCCCATTTCTACCATACATTGCCGTTCACCCAATTCCAAAATCAAATTACCAAAAAACGAGAATCAGCATCACCTTCTTCTTCCTCTCAAACCCTAGCCGCTCCCTCCAAATCCATACCAACCAACAAATCACGGCCATGGTGATGGCAAGAGGAGGCACAACAGCACCAAACAAGACTCGAACTACAAATCAGCCACTCCGGCGTCACCGTTGGAACCCTCCAGCGTCGCCGTTGCAACCCCCCAGCGCCCATCTCCATCGCGGACTGCCATTCCAGCGCCGCCGGAGTCCGTTCGACGACCTTCGCCACTGCCAGCACCCACCTCGACCACCAACGCTCAAACCCCGACAGAAAGTGGTCCACGGATTCCACACAATCCAGGCCCAAGCGTGCCAGAATTCAAGCGAAGAGACATCCTTATCCGACTCCATGGTTGGTTGCAAGTGGAAAATCATCATGACAGGTAACCCCAACCTTGGAAAATCTCCAAGGTTGGTTGCACTTTCATGATTCTGATTCTATTAATTGCTCCTTGTGAAATTTAATTTACCATGATTGTTTGTGCTGCTTGGATTTTGATTTGCTTGGTAAAATGATAATTGTCGAACCCATAGCTACATTGATTCGTAGTATAGGTTGGGAGTATCTTTCTCTCCAGCTATTCACCATATGGTGCAATTTTTGGATTAGGCGCAAGCTAAATTTGTTCTATTGGATAGAACTGCTAAGACTTGCATGCCTTTGGAGCAAATGCCTTCTTCTTTTCAGCTTCCAATTTTTGAACTAACCATATTTTTGGAGCAAATAGCAGAGGGATCTATTTCAGATTCGCTGAAGATGAGGAAGAAAATCCAGCCACTGACCAGCACCAGACAACGAACATTACACCAGGCCCAGCTGGAGGAGCAGCTGAGGAAGACTTTCCTAGGCCTTGGGAAGAGGAGATTTCGTCGTCTAGGCTGATGCGAAAGCTGGACACCATTCTAGAGCAGCAACGTCACTTCACTGCCTTGCACTAGAGGCTGCTCATTTTGCTTCGAGATCAGCCCCTGCCCCACCACAACCATGACTGCCACCGGTTCCTTCTTTCATCTTTATCTCTTTTATTTTACTTTATCGTTGAGTCTTTTCCCTTTCTCACACTTTGAGGACAAAGTATCGTCTAGTGTGGGGGAGGTATTTTATTGTGTTTGCCTGTTTGTTTGCGTTAGTATTGAGTCTGTCTTTGAGTTAGTTTGCGTTGACTGTTTTCAGTCTATCTTTTGTGTATATATGATTGTTTCGCTGAATTTATTGAAAACCACACTGCCCTTGATTTTGAAAACCCCTCTATTTCGAATGAATGGTTTTAGGCACTTTAAACAGGAACACTCATTCCACTGCACATATTCACGCGCACAACCACACTACTTGTTAGCTCCTATATCCATGCCTGGTTGTAGTCGCTTGTGGTCATTTGTTTATCCTGTGAGCTCTTGAACTTTCATGCCGTGATTATCTTTTCTGAGTGGATGCATGATCGTATACTGGCTAGATTTGCATGAGACCCCTGGGTATAGGCACCATTAGACGTGGGAAAGCGATGAAATGATTGAAAACTTTGCATTTTTCTTCTTATCCTTTTTTTTCTTGCTTTTTATATTACCCCTGCCACTCATATCACCTTTCTTTCCATCACCCTTCTAACTGTTTGAGACTTTTCCTTCTATTCTTAGCAGGCGAGAGATATTCTCTAGTAGTTGGCAAGGTGGGGCAAAGAGAAGCAATATCATTAGTGTGGGGGTATCAAGCTGAGACAATAAGACACTAAAAATCAGCGGATTCAAACGAAGAAAAGGAAAATATAGAAGCTGAAAAATTGCGAGATGCGAGATCAAGATGTTGAAAAATATAGGCAGAAACCACCATTCGTTGAAGCCAAGACAATCGATTCGTCTTTGCTGCTCCAGTCAGATATTTGAAAACAGTTTGTAAGCACTCCCTTTTGCTCGAAAAAGAAAAAAAAAAAAAAAAAGAAAAAGAAAAAAAAAAGAAGAAGAAAAAAAAAATAGAATAAAGATTCGAGCAAAAGTGGAGTAGAAATCAGAGACTGAGCAAAGCATAAAGAAAAACAGACGACTGTCCGCGTCGAGTACAGAAGAAGAAAATACCCCTGCTGAAAATCGATCGTTCTTTGCCTTGCCTTCGCTGCTGCCAACAGAGGATGTCTCTTGTCGCTTCGCTTTTCCAGCTAAGAGGCCTTCTATCCTTCCTTCTCTCCCTTTTGAACCCCTTCTCTTACACAATTTCTCTTGCTTACCTTTGCAAAGTTTTCATGATTATTTGATTGCCTGCGCATGTGTTCTCCGTACTCGGGTCGTTATTGCAAGTCTGATTTTGTACATTGTCAATTGCATTGTTGAGTGTAAACACCTTGCCATTATCCTTGCTGAGTTTGAGTGCAAATACTTTTCCCCGTGTGAGGATTGCTTGCGACTATGCTAGGTATGGGAAAGTTTCTCCCTTGGTTTCGTTATTCCTCGGGTTTGATGTGGATGTTATCTAGGTAGAAGGTTGTGTCGAATGTTGTGCTTGTGAGCTGGGTGCGCTTTTCCTGTTTGCCTTGTGGGAAACCATTTGTTTTGTTTAAGGGATGTTTTGAGTGTAATGCTCGAGGGCGAGCATAGGTTAGTGTGGGGGATTTGATTGGAGCGTTTAATGTCTGTTTATCATCGTCTTTTACGCCTATTTTAGGACGATGATACTGCTAATTCTTGCGCTTTTCACTCCTTGTTACAGATTATGTTGCTGATAAGCAAAACGATTCATTAGGAGCTGAAATCGTCAAGTTTAGAGCTGTTTTGGTCTGAAGCGTCCTTACCCCAGACCTGGGGTAAGGAAGACCCGAAATTCCAGCGTGGACCAGTTGTCTTGTTCTTCTAGAAGACCTCACGCTGCTGATCTTCTATTCCAGCAAGGAGTCCTACTGCCACAAAATGTCTGCTACGCTTCTGTTAGGATATTTGGAATAGATATTTTTGAATTTTGTAAATTAATTAATTAAGTAATTAGTAGTTATTTAAAGAGGTTGCACCTCTGTAGAAAAAGACTTCATCTCTTCTCTACAGAATATTTCTTTCTGGGTTGGAACAGTAAACCCATAGCAGGAGCTTGAAAACGCTGTTTGCTATTTTCTTTCTCTTTAATTAATTAAATTCCAGTTTATGCTTTCATCTATTTTATTTATTTAATTATATGATGATAGGCTAAATTCCATCTATTCCTTGTGAGGATTAACAGCCATGCTTAATTGATTGTGAGATCTAAACGACTTTATTAAATTCCATCTTGCATCTTTAATTGTTTTAATTGATTGTCAAATTATGCATACTTCTTTTGAAGCATGATCAACTACACTAGGATTTGCATAATTACTGTCTTCTCTTGATACCTTGGAGTCTACACTGTAGAAAGTGATACGAAGGCAACCAACTAATCGACGGATTAGCTTGGAAAACAATTAGAGTCTGGTTTACAGGAGTAGACACTTCTCTCTCCTGAACCTGGGAAGGTCTCTTACGGTAGAATTATTTGGTTATCTTATTAGACCTAATAGAATAGCTTCTTTAGGCCATAAGATATATCAAGGACCTTAATAGGTGAGAACCTTTAAGAATCTCGAATAGGTAGAGAGCAGGAGATCTAGGTGAGAACCTGATCTCTATAGCCGCCTGCAAATTTGGTATTGAAAATACTTGAATCAATGATCGATTAATTAATTGCATGGGCTCAAAAGAATCCTCACTGGGAATTTGTCACATCTGATTTCACACACCATATCCGTTTATTACTTTCTGTTACTTATATTTTGCAATTATTCACAACAACTCAACATTGGTATTTACCACCTGTTACTTATCTTGTCATTTACAAGGAATTTTAATTGTCCATCGAATCCCTGAGGAACGAACCTTTTACCACTTGCTACTGTTCTTATTTGCATGAGCATAGGTGAATTGTATTATTTTATTTTGACGGTTTCGACGACCATCACTTTCTTTCCTCCTTCTTCTTCTCCATTTGGGCTTGGCTTATGCCAAGCCCATAACCAAACAATTAATTTTAAAGCAGCACAGCCCAACATGCATTCATCTTCTTCACTTCGTCACCTTCCTCCAACCTGAACACGTGAACAGTGTCGGCGCTCCCCTCTGCAACTCCAGCGTCCACGCCTCTGCCGTCCGCCTGCCGCGACGAACTCCGGTGAGTAACCCGACCAGCTCTTCTCCTCTACCCGTCACCAAACGGACCGGAAAAACAACAACAACAAAAATGAAGGAAAAACGAAAAACAATTGAAATTAGAGCAAGCAAATTAAACCCGACAGAGAGAAAATTAATTGAAGACAAAAGCTGGAATTAAACGAAATCAAACGCAGCAATTAATTGAAGAACAACAGTTGAATTGATTGATAAAAACGAAGGCAAGAAATTGAGTAAAAAATAGAGCAATTAATCGAAACTAAACAGCAAGCAAGCAAGCAAATTAATTGAAGATAGATGCCGCATGAATAAGGGGGACGAGCATGAATTGGTCCCCCCCTTTTTCGTTGAAGATTGCTTGCTATTTATAGGCAATCATCCACGAGTGGACTTGGCGAGCACGGTGTGCGTGGGCGTGGTAGGCGTGAGGCGCAAGGGCGAGAGTGGGGATGAGCAGTCCGGTGATGGGAGGTTCGTGATGATGATCACGAAGGAGGGAAGTAAGTCGGTTTGGGCAAAGTGACGGGGAGGATGAGGATGCATTAAATGGGTGATGATGAAAAAAGGAGAGCCGTTGGATGGGCATAAAAGGGGGGCTGAGATTGGTTTGGGAAGGGAAAATATTTAGTATTTATTTAATTGGTTCGAGCTATCGGTACGAGAGAACCCTTTTGAAATAAAAATAAACACGAACCGAAAGGACCAAAAGATGCAGAAAAATAAGACGAAATAAATAGAATACAGTGAGTAAAGACAAAGTTTGGTTTAACGCATTTATTTTCTCTTTTAAAAATGTCCAACGTTCGGACGCAAAATAAATATCTTTACGACAAAAATTGAACGAAACCAATCTCGATGGCGTGAAAGAGAAAAATCATACGTAATTATCAAACAAAGAAAGAACGCGTTCGACCCTCGGTCCCGGGAAACTTACTCGGGACTGAGAGAAGTTCGCGAAAAGACAGTCAAAAGTACGAAAAAAATAAAAGTGCATGAAATGACTCGGAATATTAAACAAACTAGCCTAGGACCAAGAATTGATAGAAATTTAACCTAGACGAGCTATTAAATGAGGTAAACGTTAAATATGCAAAATTGTGACGAGAGAAATCCAAAATCGGGTAGCAACAATATCTATATAGAAGAGACAAAAATTCATGCACCCTTTTTCAAATGGCTTGGAAAGAATTATTCAAAAATAAATGTAATAAAAACTCCAGTAAGCTTATAAAAAACAACTAGAAACGAAGAGATAAAATCAATATATCCACCCTTAGAAGAAATTATCATAAAACATATGGAGCAGAATATTACAGCCTCACCAATAAAAGAAATACGAGATGAGAATAAGGATATAAGTATAAAAGATATAAAAAATATTCAATCCCCAAATAATTATACGAATATTTTATTAAATAAAATGGCTCAACAAATAAACACAATAGAAGATAATACACCTCCTGTAGTTCACTATAAGAGTACTACCATAGGAGAAGATAGTAAGAAAAATGAAGAAAAGAGACCAGTAAAAATTACTCAACCAGTATTCAAACCCAACTCCATGCCAGGTTTTGAAATAAAACTTGGAATGTCTCAACATCAACTCTTAAGTAATATTGAAAAACAACTAGATTCATTAAAAGGCACAACAAAAAATGAAATTAAAATACTAACAGAAGATAATGAAGAATTGTCTGAACAGTTTAAGGATTTACAAATCAACAAGCTAAGAAATAACTATCATCACAAAGAGTAAAGAATTATTATCCAAGACCCTCTTTTCCAGATATACAATCTGAAGAGAAAAATACTAGAGCACAGTCTAGATACGATGGTCAAAGCATAGATGAATGGAACTTAGATGGTCAAAGCGAACATAATATAATAGCCATGCTGGTAGCCATGTGTATGGCTGCAACCGCCCATAGAACAAAAGGAAGTACAGATAAGCAAGCTGCATATATCCTAGTAGCAGGATTTTCAGGAGCACTAAAAGGATGGTGGGATAATTATCTCACTATAAATGAGAAAATAGCTATAATGGAATCCGTAAAAATAGAAGAAGAAGAAGTCTTAGAAGATGCAACA
Organism: Viola odorata; assembly: GCA_963691705.1. Taxonomy (NCBI): domain Eukaryota; kingdom Viridiplantae; phylum Streptophyta; class Magnoliopsida; order Malpighiales; family Violaceae; genus Viola; species Viola odorata. The sequence goes on from OY829537.1 coordinate 4,232,627, forward strand.
ACTGTACTAGTATTTACTATACTTAAACATTTTGTAGGAGATCCAGAACAACTTCAAGAAAAGACAACAGAAATACTTATGAATTTAACTTGCCCAAAACTACAAGACTTTAGATGGTATAAAGACATGTATTTAACTAAGGTATATTTAAAGGAAGACTGTAATCTCCCATTTTGGAAAGAAAAGTTTATTGCGGGATTACCAAAATTATTCGCAGAAAAGGTTAAGGCAAAGATAAAAGACACTCATAAGGGAATAATCCCATATCAAGATTTAACTTATGGAGAACTAGTCGCATTTATCAATAATGTAGGATTAACTTTATATACCGACTTAAAGCTTAAGGCAAAATTGAAAAATGATAATTTAGAACATAGAAAAGAATTATGATCTTTTTGTGCACAATATGGATATGAAACAGTTATGGCACCATCTAGAAAATACAAGAAACAAAGAAAACTACCCAAAAATAAATATAGGCAGAAGTACCAGGATAAATATCCAGATAGGCAAACTAGACCAATGGAAAAATCACAGAATTATAGAAAGCCTTATAAGAAACCATATTATAAAAAAAAGATACAAAAACAATACTCAAAACAAAAGACAACCTGTTTGCTACAAATGTAAACAAGTAGGACACTATAAAAATGAATGTAAAATGAGAGATAATATAAAAACACTAAATTGTGACGACGATATTAAAGAACAGTTATTACAGTTATATGATAATTTACCATCGGAAGATGAATCAGAATATAGTAGTGAAAAGGAAGAAGTCTATAGAATACAAGAAACCTCTTCAGAAGAAGCTAGTGATTTAGAAGAGGAAGAAGACGATTTACTATGCTCATGTATCTATGAAAATTATGATAAAAAGATAAATGTAATAACTCAAGAAACAGAACTTTTAATGAAACTCATTAGAGAAATAGAAGATCTAGAGACACAAAGGGAATATTTGGAGAAGCTTAAAAATGTGATAAATCAAGACAAAAGGAAAAAGGAAATAGAACCCTATACCTTAAAAGAAGTATTTAATAGATTTTCAAAAAAGGAAACTGCAGTAACTACGCAGGATCTAAGAGAAGAAATCAAACAAATAAAATTAGATATAAAAACCCTACAATTAGAATATGCAAAGATTAACCTTAGACTTGACATACTAGGGACTAAAGAAGATGAAAATCCAGAATACGAAGATGTAAATCATGATATCAATAATGAAGCCCTAGGAATAACAGAAGAAGGTTATCTTAATGTAATTTCAAAAGTTGTGTATCAAAAATGGTATTTCAAAATAGATCTAAAAATAGGAAAAGATTTCCATATCACCGTAACAGCCCTAGTCGATTCAGGAGCAGACCAAAATTGCATACAAGAAGGATTAATACCAACGAAATATTATGAAAAAACTAAGGAAAATCTATATGGAGCAAATATGACAAAATTAGACATAAATTATAAAATATCTAATGCCTACATTTGTAATAAAGGATTTTGTTTTAAGAACTCTTTTATCTTAGCAAGAGATATCAGTGAAAATGTTATATTAGGAACCCCCTTTATAACACAACTAATTCCCTTTAGGATTGACTACGAGGGAATTTGGACTAAAGTCCTAGAAACAGAAATCTGTTTCAAATTTCTTCATAAACCAAAACAAAAAAATATAAATATCATGAAAAATTACTCCATAACTAAGAATATAATGATTATACAAAAGAAGAAGCATTTACACTCTTTAACTAGAGAAGTAAATTTCAGGAAGATAGAAGAAGATTTACAAAATACTTATAATAAGAACAAAATAACAGAATACCAAAATCTTTTTGAAAAGGAAGTATGTGCAGACGTACCAAATGCATTCTGGAATAGAAAGAAGTACACAGTAGAATTATCATATGAAAAGGGATTCAATGACCAACAGATCCCAACCAAGGCTAGGCCAATACAGATGAATGAAGAATTATTAGAATACTGTAAAAAAGAGATAAAATCTCTATTAGATAAACGACTAATCAGACCTAGCAAGTCACCATGGTCTTGTGCCGCCTTTTATGTCCAGAACCATGCTGAATTAGAAAGAGGAGCACCAAGGTTAGTAATAAATTATAAACCTTTAAACAAGGCATTGCAATGGATTAGGTATCCAATTCCCAACAAGAGAGACCTAATCAAGAGACTTCACGGAGCCACTATATTTTCAAAATTTGATATGAAGTTAGGTTTTTGGCAAATACAAATTACCGAAAAAGATCGGTATAAAACAGCTTTCACGGTCCCCTTTTGGACATTATGAATGGAATGGTATGCCCTTCGGATTAAAAAATGCATCATCAGAATTCCAAAAAATGATGAATGATATACTAAACCCATACACGAAATTTACCATAGTATACGCTGATGATGTACTAGTATTTTCGAAAACAATAACTGAACATTTCAGCCATTTAAGCAAATTCCTTAGAATTCTAAAAGAAAATGGGTTAGTAGTTTCGGCCCCAAAATTAAAACTATGCCAAACCAAGATAAGATTTTTAGGATTTGACATCTATCAAGGAACATTCAAACCCATTAGTAGATCAATAGAATTTGCTATCAAATTCCCAGATGAAATTAAGGATAAAAAACAATTGCAAAGATTTCTAGGATGCTTAAACTATGTCTCAGATTTTATACAAAATCTAAGATCAATGTGCTCACTATTATACGATAGGCTTAAAAAGAAACCAAAGGAATGGACAGAAGAACACTCTTTTGTAGTAAGAATGATAAAAGAAAGGTAAAAAATCTACCATGCTTAGGCATTCCAGATCCCACAGCAAAGCTAATTGTAGAGACAGACGCCTCAGATTTGGGATACAGCGGTATTCTTAAACAACAAATTACTAATAATGAACAATTAATAAGGTACTGTTCAGGATTATGGATCGGAGCTCAAAAGAATTATTCTACTATAAAAAAGGAAATTTTAGCCATTGTTCTATGCATAACAAAATTTCAAGATGATTTATTCAACAAAAGGTTTTTACTTCGTATTGATTGTCAAAGCGCAAAATACATTTTAGAAAAGGATGTTGAAAATCTTGTTTCAAAGTAAATTTTTGCCAGATGGCAGACTATACTTTCAAGCTTTGATTTCAGTATTGAACACATCAGAGGAGAAAGCAATTCCTTACCAGACTTTTTATCCAGAGAATTCTTATAAGGACAAAAAGATGACCAGCAAGGATGATCCAAAGAAAAAGACTAAGGCCTCGTATGCAATGAGTATACCCAATATACCTACCTCACCAAACCCATTTGCATTACCAAGCCCAAGAACTCCTAGACCAGTAAGCCCATCTTAATTATTCTTACCAAGAACTCCAGGCCCAAGAACACCCTCAAATTATGTCCAAGCACTATAAGTCCAGCCCAATAAAGCCCCATCATCAATAACTACTAGACCATATATTCTAGGAACCATACCAAGACCACAAATCCAAACCAGACCCATAATGCATTATCCCATCAACAAACCATTCGTCCAAAATATAGCATTCATAGAACCAGAATTTGGATTTGACCTCAGGTTAGTACTTTCACATGTATTCCCAAAAGACTTCACCTATATACCAGAATCATTAGACAAAACCAGAGTATTCTACGAATTTGTCTTAGTAGACTCTGATTCAGTAGAAATCACCCATCATACCAGACCCGATTATCCAGAAAAATACATATACTCAAAATGCAGGATACTAAAGGTATTGACTCCAGCTGACTGGAAGATGAATCTGTATACCCAAAGGACTTTTTCTCAACCATTCATTCCGGAAGGCTACAATTATCATGATTACCTGAAGGCATGGCACAATACTTTTCTGTATGAAGAAGGCAAACATTCATGGTTCTTTCATTTCGATAGATACATTTCAGGAGTATTTCCCCATTGGTTCTTAAGATGGTGGCAACACTTTGGAGCCTCAGAAATAGCATTCCTAGACACTGTCAAAGGAGGATTTGAAGCCTTTGAACAAAAATACCAGCAAACCAACCATTATCTAAAGTCGCTATCTTTTGCCCTAATGCTCAATCTCCCATGGATAATCTATTGGGAATTTGAGATTAGAGATAGTACTGAGACAGAACCTCCAATACTCGCTAGGCGATGGAAAATTAAATGGTGGAAAGGTTTTTCTCAGGAGCAAGGATCGAAATCCTCTGTTCTCAAAATACTCTCTGAAAATACCATCAACAATACCACTCCAACTAAAATGCATATACCTCGAGCTAATTCCAGTATGGCCTCTTCATCCTCTTCCAAGAGTGAATACAGAAAGAAACTTATGGAGGAGCTAACCAAGCTCGAAAATGAAGAAGACAAAGGAGAAGGATACACACATGCAAACTCGGACCCAGAGTATGACGAAGGTATGATGTCAGAGCTCTACCCTGAGCTCTGATAAAAAAAAAAAAATATATATATATATATAAATGCAAAATACTGCAAACATGACTCCTATCATAAATAACGACCGACCAAAATATTTAAAAAGAAAAAGAATTCAGAATTCTTCCTTTACCAGAAAAATTTCAAGAAAAATGACGTATGCAATGACGACTAGACAAGGAATGACGTATGCAATGACGACCAGACGCACCAGATAAAAAAGAAGGCTGTATGCAATCAAAAGACAGAAGACGTGGCAGACCAAAATGACGTACGCAATGACGACCAGACGCACTAGATAAAAAAGAATGATGTATACAATCAAAAGACAGAACTATCATGGCAGACATCTTCAATGGAGAAAAGAAAATAAGAGAATAGACATCTTATCTTTTATTCTTGGAAAATGTAATTTCTTTTGAAATCCGTTTGGATTCTTTAGCCTGTATGCCCCTATAAAAGAATGTAAAAGTCTTAGTTAAGAGGCAGAGCAATAAAAACGAAAACAAAATTATCCTAAAAGATCTCTCAAAACTCTCAAGAATCAAAGCAACAATCCCTCAAAAGGCAAATATACCTCTGTAAGTTTAAATTTAAGATTATTTTTAAATCGCTCTCTTTAAAGCTTAAAGTATTTTAAATTTATTTTAAATTGGTTTTTATGCATACAACATCATGTCTATTTTCGATAAACTAGCAACTTGTCTTGTGATCGTCAGTCAAATAGAGATTTATAGTGCCTGAAAATGTGTGTGCACAAGAGATATAGTGTACAGTGGTAGTCAGGGTCGAACACAGGGATTGTGAGAGTATGATCTAAGGTCTTGAATGAATTCGGGGGAGAAAAGCACGAAAAGTAACAATCAGGGGGGGGGGGGGGGGGGTTTACTTGGCTAAACAAGTTAGCCAAGGCAGATTTGGGAGCTAACAATTGTTATCTAGGAAAGCAGTATTCGGGACCTTGAGGTGTCAGTTCGGGGTCCCGAATGATAAAATAAAGCAAGTCAGTACACAAATTCAGAATTAATAAAACAGAAAGTGGAATAAACACAAATAATCAGATAAAGAAGGATTCTTAGCAAAGGCATTCTTGGGTTGCATTCGGGGGCCCGATCGTCATCAGCACAAGGATATTCTATTCAAGACATCATAGAAATGACATAGGGACCAGATTCCTCGGATATCCCCTACTTTTCTCTTAAGAGAAACTACCCCCCGTTTCCACATATGAGGTAGTCTTGACAGTTCGCCATCCCTCCAGGCACGAATGCGGGAGGGTCATACTCAAACTGCCCATGAAGCTAAGAAAAGACAGATCTAGAGCTAAAAGTCCCTCAGTTTGTGAGGCTCGTGACCTCGCTCTAATCAATTACACACCCTATCTGTTCGAGACCACTTTGACACAGTCAAGACTAAACAGATGCACAATCAAGACTAAATAGATGCCTACTTGGTTCATGCAATTTTCCTTCCGTATTCACCACACGAATGACAGCATTCACATAAGATAATTATCAGTTGATCAAGCCTCAAATTATATCATGCAAAGATGTAATTAAAACGATGGATAATTGAATATGACATCAAGAATGTATTAAGCACATGAAGGCCTCGAATCTGCCCTTGCAACCCTTGAATCACCCTTGCTAAAAACTAATGATTTAGCTACTCATACTTGAAGACGAGCAAATAATAATTGAAGAAAGCATAATAGATAAGTAAATAGATTAAGGGAAAAAAACTTTTTTACTAAATTCCGTTTGAAGCCCGGCGGCAAATTTGGAGATGAGCTAATAAGAACTAGAGAGAGAAACTAGAGAGAAGTCTAAGAAAACTAGAACTAACTAAATTATGCTAAGTGATGAGAGATGTAAAAGATTAGATGCCCTTTATATACTAGAGCTCTAAGCACAAAATATCTTCAGCCTAAAACTAGGGACAAAATGCATTAATTGAAAGCCTAAAAAAGTGGATTCATGCTCCTTAAAGCACAAAGCTGAAAAAGCATAAAGTTGTCTGATTTTCCCAGCTTTGGCAGGTCTGGACTGGGCTCAAGGGCTGAGATGGTCAGAGCGGTAGGTATTTGGTGGTCAGTGCAGACTGCTGTAACAGTGTCAGAGGAGGCACATGGAAGCTCTGGCAAGAGGACACGTGGAAATGTCATTCTTCACCCTTCGGGGTCCCGAATGGAGAATCTGATTCAGGACCTTGAACGCTGCTTTGGACTCGGGACCTTGACTCTTGGTCTTGAAGCTCAAAACTGCACAAAATGCCCCAAAAATGCATCTTTTCGTATAAACTCCCATTTTAGGCATAAATCTGCAAAAGTAATGAAAACAAGGGTAAATTAGCAGAATCATGCCTTAAATGGGCGAGAAAATGGGGAGAAAATCGTGCATAAAAACATGCTATCAAATAATCCCCACACTGCCCAATGCTCGCCCTCGAGCATTCACAAAATTTTAAAATAGCCCCAAGACAGAACAGACACACCAGACCATAGCACAGAGAATAAATACTCTTGTCAAGATTCGGGACCCCGAATGGAAACATACTTTACCTAGATACACCTGCATCAAATCAGAAGGATAACGACCCTTAAGAAGAGACTTTTCCATATCAGCCTATTCACCAGTAGTCCTCTCATGGATCAGTGTTTGCACTCACACTCGTAAGGCTAGGTGTTTAAACACTCAAGTATGCAAAAAACGTAGCACGAAACCAAGTTTGCATATCAATCTGAGTACATTAGACACATGCATAGGCAATCTAGCAATCAAAAGACTTCGCATCGGGGGCAAGAAGGGGAAGCAAAGAAAATAAATGACAAGAGGAAATGGAAGAAGCATAATGAGAAGAAAAAGTGAAGAAGAGGGATAGTAAGGAAGTGAAATGAGAAGGTGGTGAAACCAACTAAAACCTTGAACGCTCCCTTGGCAGAAGGAATCGAGATGGTGAGACAATGTTGCTGAGGGCGAAAGCTAGACTAGGCTTTTCTTCTTCGAGGGGGATCCTTGCTTTCTCCACTCGGGACCTTAGCTCGGGACCTTGAATGAACGCTGGCAGTTGATTTTCCTCTTCATGAAATTTGGTCTCTTCTCTCTCTCTTTTATTTATATTTCTGTTTTTCTTTTCTTTTTTCAATTTTTTTTTTCCGAGAGAGAGAGATCTGAATTGAGGATCGAGACCTTGTTCTTCGGGGGTTGGATATTCTGATTTCACTTCCCCACACTTGTGTTTTGCTGTGGGTGGGAAGTGATTTTTCGTTCTGGTCTGCCCTTGATTTCTTCATTTTTGCTTCGAGGTCTTGAATTGGCGCCAGCATTCGGGGTCTTGAATTTGGGGGATCCCCACACTTCGCCTTTGTTGCTTCATTTGTCTAGTCTAGCTCTCGATAGTGCTCCCAACAACATTGCTTCACCTGCCAAGAGAAAGATCAAGGAAAATTCAAATGGTTAGAATTGGAGAGGTCAAGAAGGGATTTGGGGTCAAGAAGGGAGAACAGAACAGAAAAAAATGAGACAGAACAATTCGATGCGAGAACTTAATCTTTTTGCTACTTTCCTATGTCTAAATGTGTCTATACCCATGGATATCGTGCAAACTCAGTCCGTACCTAGTCATGCATTCGCTCAAACAATAAAATAGGCATGAAGGCTCAAGTGCTCACGAGGTGCTGATTCGTGACTACTGGTGTCTAGGTCTTGAAGCAGATATAAGGCATAACAGGCAAAGAATAAATCATTCGGGACCTTGACTATAGACAACATTTTTATTCTATGTGCATAAGTCAGGTGTGTGTCCATCATTGAGGCGTTTTTCAAAAATCTAGGCAAAAATCCGAAGAATAAAAAGAATAACTAAAAGTATCATGCATAAACTTAGGAAAAATAAACTAGGAAATAAAACATGCATAATAAATACTAGCAGTTCAAACTCCTCCCCATACTTAGGCAGCGCATTGTCCTCAATGCGGGAAAGAGACAAAAAGGTAGCAGTTTGGATATTAAAGTAGGAATGTAAATTTTTTAACATAAATAATCAGCCCACGCAGGGGCAAAAGGGTTTGAAATTGTTCAGGATCAAGAGGTAGGGGGTCGAATTGCTCGATTGCAACGGTGAGGGCTTGGATTGCTTGCAGGATGGCGCGATTGGAGTCCCTGATATTAGTGAGTAAGCCGAGGACAGTGTTGTCATTCGGTATCTGCTTGGGACCTGGGTCATGCTCTTCGGGTGCAGTTGGCGCGGCTGTGTTGGCAGAAGGTGGCTCGGGATCAGTAGACTTGCCTCGGGGCTTGGATAGGTCTGGGTACTCAAACTTGCCTTCTATCTTTCCTTTGTTATCTGCATGAAAGCTCAAGATACCATCAGTAACACAAAAGAATCCCATCGTGTCCAAGGTATTGGGACCAATGAGCTTGAAGGAACTCGGGTGCTTGTATAAGTTCAGCTCTTGGAGCTTCCATGTGTACAATTGCGAGGCCAAGCTGGTGACGAGGGACCCAAGAACAGGAGAGCGACCCTAGGGGGCATTTGCAACATTGTGAGCAGAGGTGGCGATCCAATATCCAAGGTTGACCCGCTTCTTGTGGTACATGACCCATAGGAAAAATAGCTCGGATTGAGCAAGCTGTCCTGAGGTCCCGAATTTACTCGCGAGGGCAATGGACAGGAAGCGTTGCAGAATCCGGAGTGCAGGGTCTCGAATGCCATGAGCCTTGGTGTTGCGGGAGTCGAACTTGACCTTGGGATGTCCAGTGAGCTCCTGAAGGGCTTGGTGGTTGTTGAAGTCGGCCGGGACAGTGGTCAAGGCGTTCTGATATGCGTCCCCTTGAATGTCCTCACGACTGGCAAAACCGAGGTAGACATTGAAGTCGTTGAGGGACATAGGGTGCCACTTGCTAGTCAGCCTAAAATTGACGCATCCCCTAGTAGAGAGATCGGGACCTATCCCACCCTTGGGCTTGAACAGATCTGCCTTGTACCAAAAACTCGCAAAGAACTCAAGGCTGAGCTCCAGATATGTAGGCTGATCTATGAAAAACAAGCTTTCCCATCCTATGCCACTAACCAACTCCCGAATTCGGGACCCAATACCCAGCTTATCATACAAATCCATATCTAGCTTAGCACACGGGGCCACCCCCTTATTGTTCATCAAAGTGACCTTATCCAGAGACGGTTTATCATTGAAAATGAACAATTCATTAAAAGTATCAATGTCAGCTGTTACCAGGTAACTGGGTCTGGATCCCGAAGCAGGCGATGGGGTCTCGAGATCGTCGTCCTCCTCTTCAGTTCACTGGGATTTGCGGGGGGTCTCGACTGCGGCTGCCTTGCCCTTGGGAGTGGCCGGGAGCTTTCTTTTCTTGCTGGCCGGGGTCTTGGAGGCTGGGGCCTTGGATGCAAGGGCTTTGGGGGCACTCTTCGCCACTTGTGCCGGTGCTTTAGAGGTCGATTGGGCTTTGGCCTTGCCCTTGGTCTTCTGGGGGGACGGGCTGGGGGGTTTGGGTTGGTCAATCTCACCCTTTCCTTCGTTGGTGGCTTCTGCTGCCGTGTCCTCTCGAACATCCTCGGGACCTTGAGCGGTATGCTCAGGGTCTTGAGCGTCTTGCTCGTCAAGCTGCTCCTGCTGCTCTACCTCTTCTTCCCCTTCTTCTCCTTCTTCTCTTCCGTCTTCTTCCTCAGCCGCCCGTTGGTTGTCGGAATCCCAAGGGAACTGCTCCTTGTTCTCCTTCTCGACCCTCCTGGCCTCATGGAGACTGGAGTTGGTATGTGCCCCGTCCTCTTCCTCGGTATCGGAGGGAATAACGTAGCCAATGGGTTTTCCATCGAGGGGGATGGAGTTCACGGGGCTGCCAGGAGGGGTCGGCGTCGCCGTTGGCTTTTTCGGCTTGCTGCCGGCGGTCGTGGTTGGAGGAACGCGGTGCACCTTGTCGGATCTGGTCATTTTTGGGAGGGGGGCGGTGAAGGTTATCTCGTCGAGGTCTATAGTGTCTTCGGAGGAGGCTGATCCCAGTGGTTCAGTGGCGGTGGGTGACTGATCGGTGGTGGTGTTTTTTGGCTGGGCTTGAGTGGAGAGAGGAGTAGGAGTGGGAGTAGATGAGTGAGAAGTGGTGGGTTTGTTTAGGTTGAGGCTTGCGTGTGCCATGAGGAGGAAGAAGGGTTTTGTGTTTTGAAAGAAGGGAAAGAAATGTTGTGTTTTGATTTGATTAGGAGAGATGAGGGGATTTTGGTTGGGTAACGGATGGGATCTGACGGTTAGGTGGCGTGGGTGAGTGGGTTGGAGGACGTGGAAAGGTGGAGAGAGAGATGGGAGCTGATCTCCTTGGGCTTCGTCTATCACGTATCGCGCCGGGAGAGGACGCGCAGTGCCAAGGGCAGCGTGCGCCTGCATCTGCACGGGAAACGGAGAAAGCAAATCAACTTTAAGGATTTTGAAAATAGGAGAGAGGGGGATAGAACCAAAAGAATTAAATAAGGGTTAATAAAGTAGGGGACAAAGGCATTTAATTGGAGAGAGAGAGACAACGAAATTAAATGAAAGGGAGAGAAGACAAAGAAATTTAAAACAATTGCCTAGGTAACATAAAAAGTGTGTATAGAGAATTTGAAAAGCTAGAATTGACTCAAAATAAAAAAATAAAAAAGGAATAAAGGGTTTAAAAGGAGAATAAGAAGGGACAAATTAATTAAGACCACCTAGGGAAGAGAAGAAATGTGCGTGGGAAAGAGAGAAAAAGACTGTTAGACTCGGAATTTAAAGACAAGAAAATTGAAGAGAGAGGGTTAGGAATTCGGGGGCTGTCCCCACACTTGGCCTTGATTATCATCTAGGCCCAGACGTTTTTTCTTCATTCGGGGGCGTGGACTACTAGGTCCTCGACCCTTGCTTCTTCGGCAGTCGAGGGCTTGAATCCCTCATAGAAGGGTTTGAGCCTGTGCCCGTTCACTTTGAATGGTTCTCCCCCGTCCAGATTCTGGATCTTAACAGCTCCATGTTCAAACACTGCGGTGACTTCGTAGGGTCCCGTCCATTTAGACTTGAGCTTGCCCGAGAAGATCCGCAATCGTGAGTTGTAGAGCAAAACTTTCTGCCCAATCGCGAAGGTTTTGACCACTAGGTGCTTGTCATGCTGGGCCTTGGTTTTGCCCTTGTAAATCATTGAATTTTTATAAGTATTCCCTCGTAGTTCTTCCAACTCTTGAATTTGCAAACAACGGTCTTTGCTTGCCAAGTTCAGATCCATGTTCACTTTTTTGATAGCCCAGAAAGCCTTGTGCTCAATTTCAACCGGGAGGTGACACGGCTTGCCATAGACCAATCGATATGGTGTCATACCGATCAGGGTCTTGAATGCAGTGCGGTAGGCCCATAGCGCGTCTCCCAGTTTGAGACTCTGATCTTTCCTTGACCGGTTGACTGTCTTCTCGAGGATGGCTTTAATCTCCCGATTCGAGACATCAGCTTGCCCATTGGTTTGGGGGTGGTAGGCTGTAGATACTCGATGGGTCACTCCGTACTTGCTGAGTAACGAGGCGACCGTTCGATTGCAGAAGTAGGTCCCCCGATCGCTGATGAGGGCGCGAGGGGTCCCGAATCGGTTGAAGATGTGGGTTTTGAGAAAATCAGCAACTACCCTCGAATCGTCTGTCTTGGTGGCTTTGGCTTCAATCCATTTGGAAACATAGTCCACCGCAAGCAGGATGTACGTGTTCCCGAATGAATTTGGGAACGGTCCCATGAAGTCAATACCCCAAATATCAAAAATTTCGCACGCAAGGATGCTGGTCAAGGGCATTTGGTTTCTCGCCCCGATTTTTCCCATAGCTTGGCACCGAGGGCATGTAGCGCAGAACAAATAACTATCCTTGAAGATTGACGGCCAATACAAACCGGCTTCTAAGACCTTGAGCACTGTCTTCTTCGCAGCAAAGTGCCCTCCTTCGGTGGTCGAGTGGCAGAACTGGAGGATGGACGGGACCTCATCCATTGTGACACAACGTCTGATAATCCAATCTGAACATTGCTTCCATAAATAGGGGTTATCCCAAACATAGGTCCTGGCCTGCCTTCGGATTCAGTTGTGTTCCGGCTCGAGGCCTCGACTGGGAGCGCGCCTGTGGCACAAAAATTTGCTATATCCGTGAACCATGGGAACTTGGCGGTGTCAACTAAGCATAAATGCTCATCTGGAAAAGTCTCCCGAATGGCTACTTGGGAGTCATCTTCTTGGTTCGGGAGCCTACTCAAATGGTCAGCCACACAGTTTTCGGTTCCTTTCTTGTCTTTGATAGCAAGGTTGAACTCTTGGAGCAGTAGGATCCAGTGGATAAGCCTAGGTTTCGCATCAGTCTTCTTGAGCAGGCACCGAAGGGCGGAGTGGTCGGAGTACACGATCACTTCTGTACCCAGGAGGTACTGTCGAAACTTGTCAATGGCATAGACAATCGCCAAAAGCTCCTTCTCCGTAGTCGTATAGTTTTGTTGCACTGGATCTAGCAACTTGGATGCATAGTAGATGACGTACGTCTCCTTGTCTTTCTTCTGGCCCAGAACAGCTCCCAAAGCTTGATTGCTAGCATCACACATGATTTCGAAGGGGAGAGTCCAGTCGGGGCCCCGAATGATAGGAGCAGAAATGAGCTTGGCTTTCAAGGTCTCGAAAGCTGTCTTGCATTTTTCATCAAATATGAAGTCCAAGGGATTGTTGCTTTGATTCTTGAGAGTTTTGAGAGATCTTTTAGGATAATTTTGTTTTCGTTTTTATTGCTCTGCCTCTTAACTAAGACTTTTACATTCTTTTATAGGGGCATACAGGCTAAAGAATCCAAACGGATTTCAAAAGAAATTACATTTTCCAAGAATAAAAGATAAGATGTCTATTCTCTTATTTTCTTTTCTCCATTGAAGATGTCTGCCATGATAGTTCTGTCTTTTGATTGTATACATCATTCTTTTTGATCTAGTGCGTCTGGTCGTCATTGCGTACGTCATTTTGGTCTGCCACGTCTTCTGTCTTTTGATTGCATACAGCCTTCTTTTTTATCTGGTGCGTCTGGTCGTCATTGCATACGTCATTCCTTGTCTAGTCGTCATTGCATACGTCATTTTTCTTGAAATTTTTCTGGTAAAGGAAGAATTCTGAATTCTTTTTCTTTTTAAATATTTTGGTCGGTCGTTATTTATGATAGGAGTCATGTTTGCAGTATTTTGCATATATATATATATATATATATTTTTTTATCAGAGCTCAGGGTAGAGCTCTGACATCATACCTTCGTCATACTCTGGGTCCGAGTTTGCATGTGTGTATCCTTCTCCTTTGTCTTCTTCATTTTCGAGCTTGGTTAGCTCCTCCATAAGTTTCTTTCTGTATTCACTCTTGGAAGAGGATGAAGAGGCCATACTGGAATTAGCTCGAGGTATATGCATTTTAGTTGGAGTGGTATTGTTGATGGTATTTTCAGAGAGTATTTTGAGAACAGAGGATTTCGATCCTTGCTCCTGAGAAAAACCTTTCCACCATTTAATTTTCCATCGCCTAGCGAGTATTGGAGGTTCTGTCTCAGTACTATCTCTAATCTCAAATTCCCAATAGATTATCCATGGGAGATTGAGCATTAGGGCAAAAGATAGCGACTTTAGATAATGGTTGGTTTGCTGGTATTTTTGTTCAAAGGCTTCAAATCCTCCTTTGACAGTGTCTAGGAATGCTAATTCTGAGGCTCCAAAGTGTTGCCACCATCTTAAGAACCAATGGGGAAATACTCCTGAAATGTATCTATCGAAATGAAAGAACCATGAATGTTTGCCTTCTTCATACAGAAAAGTATTGTGCCATGCCTTCAGGTAATCATGATAATTGTAGCCTTCCGGAACGAATGGTTGAGAAAAAGTCCTTTGGGTATACAGATTCATCTTCCAGTCAGCTGGAGTCAATACCTTTAGTATCCTGCATTTTGAGTATATGTATTTTTCTGGATAATCGGGTCTGGTATGATGGGTGATTTCTACTGAATCAGAGTCTACTAAGACAAATTCGTAGAATACTCTGGTTTTGTCTAATGATTCTGGTATATAGGTGAAGTCTTTTGGGAATACATGTGAAAGTACTAACCTGAGGTCAAATCCAAATTCTGGTTCTATGAATGCTATATTTTGGACGAATGGTTTGTTGATGGGATAATGCATTATGGGTCTGGTTTGGATTTGTGGTCTTGGTATGGTTCCTAGAATATATGGTCTAGTAGTTATTGATGATGGGGCCTTATTGGGCTGGACTTATAGTGCTTGGACATAATTTGAGGGTGTTCTTGGGCCTGGAGTTCTTGGTAAGAATAATTAAGATGGGCTTACTGGTCTAGGAGTTCTTGGGCTTGGTAATGCAAATGGGTTTGGTGAGGTAGGTATATTGGGTATACTCATTGCATACGAGGCCTTAGTCTTTTTCTTTGGATCATCCTTGCTGGTCATCTTTTTGTCCTTGTAAGAATTCTCTGGATAAAAAGTCTGGTAAGGAATTGCTTTCTCCTCTGATGTGTTCAATACTGAAATCAAAGCTTGAAAGTATAGTCTGCCATCTGGCAAAAATTTGCTTTGAAATAAGATTTTCAACATCCTTTTCTAAAATGTATTTTGCGCTTTGACAATCAATACGAAGTAAAAACCTTTTGTTGAATAAATCATCTTGAAATTTTGTTATGCATAGAACAATGGCTAAAATTTCCTTTTTTATAGTAGAATAATTCTTTTGAGCTCCGATCCATAATCCTGAACAGTACCTTATTAATTGTTCATTATTAGTAATTTGTTGTTTAAGAATACCGTTGTATCCCAAATCTGAGGCGTCTGTCTCTACAATTAGCTTTGCTGTGGGATCTGGAATGCCTAAGCATGGTAGATTTTTTACCTTTCTTTTATCATTCTTACTACAGAAGAGTGTTCTTCTGTCCATTCCTTTGGTTTCTTTTTAAGCCTATCGTATAATAGTGAGCACATTGATCTTAGATTTTGTATAAAATCTGAGACATAGTTTAAGCATCCTAGAAATCTTTGCAATTGTTTTTTATCCTTAATTTCATCTGGGAATTTGATAGCAAATTCTATTGATCTACTAATGGGTTTGAATGTTCCTTGATAGATGTCAAATCCTAAAAATCTTATCTTGGTTTGGCATAGTTTTAATTTTGGGGCCGAAACTACTAACCCATTTTCTTTTAGAATTCTAAGGAATTTGCTTAAATGGCTGAAATGTTCAGTTATTGTTTTCGAAAATACTAGTACATCATCAACGTATACTATGGTAAATTTCGTGTATGGGTTTAGTATATCATTCATCATTTTTTGGAATTCTGATGATGCATTTTTTAATCCGAAGGGCATAACATTCCATTCATAATGTCCAAAAGGGGACCGTGAAAGCTGTTTTATACCGATCTTTTTCAGTAATTTGTATTTGCCAAAAACCTAACTTCATATCAAATTTTGAAAATATAGTGGCTCCGTGAAGTCTCTTGATTAGGTCTCTCTTGTTGGGAATTGGATACCTAATCCATTGCAATGCCTTGTTTAAAGGTTTATAATTTATTACTAACCTTGGTGCTCCTCTTTCTAATTCAGCATGGTTCTGGACATAAAAGGCGGCACAAGACCATGGTGACTTGCTAGCTCTGATTAGTCGTTTATCTAATAGAGATTTTATCTCTTTTTTACAGTATTCTAATAATTCTTCATTCATCTGTATTGGCCTAGCCTTGGTTGGGATCTGTTGGTCATTGAATCCCTTTTCATATGATAATTCTACTGTGTACTTCTTTCTATTCCAGAATGCATTTGGTACGTCTGCACATACTTCCTTTTCAAAAAGATTTTGGTATTCTGTTATTTTGTTCTTATTATAAGTATTTTGTAAATCTTCTTCTATCTTCCTGAAATTTACTTCTCTAGTTAAAGAGTGTAAATGCTTCTTCTTTTGTATAATCATTATATTCTTAGTTATGGAGTAATTTTTCATGATATTTATATTTTTTTGTTTTGGTTTATGAAGAAATTTGAAACAGATTTCTGTTTCTAGGACTTTAGTCCAAATTCCCTCGTAGTCAATCCTAAAGGGAATTAGTTGTGTTATAAAGGGGGTTCCTAATATAACATTTTCACTGATATCTCTTGCTAAGATAAAAGAGTTCTTAAAACAAAATCCTTTATTACAAATGTAGGCATTAGATATTTTATAATTTATGTCTAATTTTGTCATATTTGCTCCATATAGATTTTCCTTAGTTTTTTCATAATATTTCGTTGGTATTAATCCTTCTTGTATGCAATTTTGGTCTGCTCCTGAATCGACTAGGGCTGTTACGGTGATATGGAAATCTTTTCCTATTTTTAGATCTATTTTGAAATACCATTTTTGATACACAACTTTTGAAATTACATTAAGATAACCTTCTTCTGTTATTCCTAGGGCTTCATTATTGATATCATGATTTACATCTTCGTATTCTGGATTTTCATCTTCTTTAGTCCCTAGTATGTCAAGTCTAAGGTTAATCTTTGCATATTCTAATTGTAGGGTTTTTATATCTAATTTTATTTGTTTGATTTCTTCTCTTAGATCCTGCGTAGTTACTGCAGTTTCCTTTTTTGAAAATCTATTAAATACTTCTTTTAAGGTATAGGGTTCTATTTCCTTTTTCCTTTTGTCTTGATTTATCACATTTTTAAGCTTCTCCAAATATTCCCTTTGTGTCTCTAGATCTTCTATTTCTCTAATGAGTTTCATTAAAAGTTCTGTTTCTTGAGTTATTACATTTATCTTTTTATCATAATTTTCATAGATACATGAGCATAGTAAATCGTCTTCTTCCTCTTCTAAATCACTAGCTTCTTCTGAAGAGGTTTCTTGTATTCTATAGACTTCTTCCTTTTCACTACTATATTCTGATTCATCTTCCGATGGTAAATTATCATATAACTGTAATAACTGTTCTTTAATATCGTCGTCACAATTTAGTGTTTTTATATTATCTCTCATTTTACATTCATTTTTATAGTGTCCTACTTGTTTACATTTGTAGCAAACAGGTTGTCTTTTGTTTTGAGTATTGTTTTTGTATCTTTTTTTTATAATATGGTTTCTTATAAGGCTTTCTATAATTCTGTGATTTTTCCATTGGTCTAGTTTGCCTATCTGGATATTTATCCTGGTACTTCTGCCTATATTTATTTTTGGGTAGTTTTCTTTGTTTCTTGTATTTTCTAGATGGTGCCATAACTGTTTCATATCCATATTGTGCACAAAAAGATCATAATTCTTTTCTATGTTCTAAATTATCATTTTTCAATTTTGCCTTAAGCTTTAAGTCGGTATATAAAGTTAATCCTACATTATTGATAAATGCGACTAGTTCTCCATAAGTTAAATCTTGATATGGGATTATTCCCTTATGAGTGTCTTTTATCTTTGCCTTAACCTTTTCTGCGAATAATTTTGGTAATCCCGCAATAAACTTTTCTTTCCAAAATGGGAGATTACAGTCTTCCTTTAAATATACCTTAGTTAAATACATGTCTTTATACCATCTAAAGTCTTGTAGTTTTGGGCAAGTTAAATTCATAAGTATTTCTGTTGTCTTTTCTTGAAGTTGTTCTGGATCTCCTACAAAATGTTTAAGTATAGTAAATACTAGTACAGTTGTTGCATCTTCTAAGACTTCTTCTTCTTCTATTTTTACGGATTCCATTATAGCTATTTTCTCATTTATAGTGAGATAATTATCCCACCATCCTTTTAGTGCTCCTGAAAATCCTGCTACTAGGATATATGCAGCTTGCTTATCTGTACTTCCTTTTGTTCTATGGGCGGTTGCAGCCATACACATGGCTACCAGCATGGCTATTATATTATGTTCGCTTTGACCATCTAAGTTCCATTCATCTATGCTTTGACCATCGTATCTAGACTGTGCTCTAGTATTTTTCTCTTCAGATTGTATATCTGGAAAAGAGGGTCTTGGATAATAATTCTTTACTCTTTGTGATGATAGTTATTTCTTAGCTTGTTGATTTGTAAATCCTTAAACTGTTCAGACAATTCTTCATTATCTTCTGTTAGTATTTTAATTTCATTTTTTGTTGTGCCTTTTAATGAATCTAGTTGTTTTTCAATATTACTTAAGAGTTGATGTTGAGATATTCCAAGTTTTATTTCAAAACCTGGCATGGAGTTGGGTTTGAATACTGGTTGAGTAATTTTTACTGGTCTCTTTTCTTCATTTTTCTTACTATCTTCTCCTATGGTAGTACTCTTATAGTGAACTACAGGAGGTGTATTATCTTCTATTGTGTTTATTTGTTGAGCCATTTTATTTAATAAAATATTCGTATAATTATTTTGGGATTGAATATTTTTTATATCTTTTATACTTATATCCTTATTCTCATCTCGTATTTCTTTTATTGGTGAGGCTGTAATATGCTGCTCCATATGTTTTATGATATTTTCTTCTAAGGGTGGATATATTGATTTTATCTCTTCGTTTCTAGTTGTTTTCCATGAGCTTACTGGAGTTTTTATTACATTTATTTTTGAATAATTCTTTCCAAGCCATTTGAAAAAGGGTGTATGAATTTTTGTCTCTTCTATATAGATATAATATTCCTTTTGGATTTCAGTTCTTTCTTCCTTTGAAAAACTCTTAAAGAATGCCTCCCTTAATTTCTTTTTATTTGGACTGTAAAAATCCTTTCTTAGTAATTCTTTGTTTATCTTGAATTCCTGTTTTATCATATTTATTTAGTTATTAGTATATCGCATATCACTTTCTGTGGGTGATGGTGATCTAAGGGTGATGTGATCCTGCCTAGGGCTAGTAGGCCGGATTACAATGGAGCTTATGGATGGATCTAGCCGTATCAAATTATCTAATACACACAAGATCACAACAAAAGGAAAGGCACAAATAAGTTTTAGCTAGCGGAGAATAGATAGGAATTAGCAGAGAAATTGGAAAATGAGTACCCGGAAATTGTTAGGATTGACAAGAGATTGAACTTGATCACATGAACATCCAAGAATTAATCCAAGCCACTTGACATCCACGATTCTTGAAATAATTAATCAACAAACCTTCGTACATGCAATTAAACTTGCCGAAATTACAAATACAACTTGAGGATTCCCCGAGCAATAATCGGAAGGAGTAATCTCAACTTAAACGATTCTTGCTCAAGGAAAATGTGAAGAGTTTCAAGGCTTAGGTGATAAAAAGAAGGAGTATTCTCACTTTACAAAATATCACTCAAAGTCTAAAAACTAAAGAGGAAAATGATACAAAGACATATATATAGTAGCATGCATTTTGGGCTTGAAAAGCCCAAAATTCGTACCCAAACCAGATGCTGGCGTGATCACGTTAAGGCCTTAGCGTGATCACGCCAGACAACTTTCCCTTAGCGTGATTCACGCCAACACCTTAGCGTGATCACGCCAAGATGCCCAAAAATCCAAAATAACATCCGAAAGTAGCGTGATTCAAAAACTCTTCACGTTAAGAGCTTGACGTGATTCACGCTAGCATCTTGGTCCTGGCGTGATCACGCTAAGGCCTTAACGTGATCACGCCAAGGATTCCGCCTTGGTTTGATGGACGGTTGCATGGACAGCCTTTTTCCTTGGCTTTGACGGGTTCTTCCTCTCTCATTTTGCCTTCTAACCATAGGGACAACCCTCTTGCTCTGCTTCGGGTGATCGGGCCTTGTGGTACTAGGTCTCGAGTGTCAACATTGGCTTCGGAAGGGTCCGTGATCGCATCAACTCCTTCCCCTTCGAAAGGATTCGTCCTCGAATCCAAGTCTTGAAGGTTCTCTTCATCTCCAGGGCAAAGGGACAGATCATTAACATTGAATGTACGGTTGATCCCTCCATATTCACTTGGAAGATCTAGGACATAGGCATTGGCGTCGATACGGCGGAGGATTTGAAAAGGTCCGTCCCCTCGTGGACTTAGCTTGCTTTGTCTTTCACGTGGGAATCGATCTTTGCTCCAATGAAGCCACACCCATTGACCCGGTTCAAAGGAAGTAGGAATCTTGCCCTTATTGCGCTTGGCCATCTCCTTTTCATTCATGCTTTCAATGCTTTTGCGGACTTGCTCATGGAGTTTCTTAACAACTGTAGCTTTGACATTCCCGTCTACACACTTAAGAGAACTCAAGGGCAGAGGTGAGAGATCAAGAGGGGTTAAGGGTTTGAACCCATAAACCACCTCAAAAGGGGAATAACCAATGGAGGAATGATAAGCATTATTATAAGCAAATTCAACAAAGGCCATACATTCTTCCCATTTTACTCCATATTTAGCAATCATGACATGAAGTAATGATCCTAAAGTCCTATTCACCACCTCCGTTTGACCATCCGTTTGAGGATGACACGTGGTGGAGAAGAGGAGTTTAGTACCTAACTTCACCCAAAGAGTTCGCCAAAAATGACTTAGGAACTTAGTGTCCCTATCACTTACAATACTCTTGGGTATACCATGTATTCTTACCACATGTTGGAAAAATAAAGAAGCAATATGGGTAGCATCATGTGTTTTTGAGCATGGTATAAAATGTGCCATTTTGGAGAAACGATCCACTACAACAAAGATAGAATCATAGCTATTCTTAGACCTAGGCAAGCCTAACACAAAGTCCATAGACAAATCGATCCAAGGATGTTGGGCAACAGGTAAAGGCATATGCACTGCATGATGCTTAGATGTGGACTTAGCAGTTTTGCACACAATACATCGGTTCACAATGTTAGTCACATCTACTTTCATTCGTGGCCAATAGAAATGAGTTTTTAAGGCATGCAACGTTTTAGTAATGCCAAAATGGCCACTCAACGCTCCTCCATGAGCTTCCAACACAAGCAATTCTCTAACATTAGAACGAGGCACACACAATCTATCATATTTGAACAAAAAGTCATCGTGCCTAAAGAAATGCATGTGAGATCCACGAGCACAAGCCAAATATATATCACAGAAGTCTTCATCATTCTCATACAAGTCAATTAAATGAGAAAATCCAAATATTTGGGCATCAAGAGAATTTAAGAGAGCATACCTCCGAGAAAGGGCGTCGGCTACCACATTCTCTTTGCCCTTTTTGTACTTGATGGTATATGGAAATGCTTCAATGAATTCCACCCATTTAGCATGTCTCTTATTCAGCTTGGCTTGGCTCTTAAGGAACTTAAGGCTCAGGTGGTCGGTGTGGATGACGAATTGGTTGGCTAGCAAGTAGTGCTCCCACACCATAAGAGCTCTTACCAACGCATAGAGCTCCTTATCATAGGTTGAGTAGTTGAGTTGAGCGTCATTGAGTTTTTCGCTAAAGTAGGCAATGGGGCGACCCTCTTGGGTTAGGACCGCGCCAATGCCAACTCCGCTTGCATCACACTCCAACTCAAACACTTTGGTGAAATCCGGCAAGGCTAAGATTGGGGACTTTGTAAGTCTTGCTTTGAGCTCCTCGAAGGCCTTGGCTTGCCGTTCTCCCCACACAAATGCAACATTATTCTTGGTCAATTCATTGAGAGGCGCCGCAATTGTTGAAAAGTTGGGCACAAATCGACGGTAAAAGCTTGCAAGACCATGGAATGACCTTATTTCACCTACATTGTGTGGAATAGGCCAATCTTGGATGGCTTTCACCTTTTCTTCATCAACTTGAACGCCCCCTATACTCACAACAAAACCAAGAAAGTGCACTCGTTCCAAACAAAACTCGCACTTAACAAATTTAGCATATAATCGGTGTGTGCGCAAAGTGTCAAATATGGAACGTAAATGGAACACATGTTCCTCAAGTGACGAACTATACACAAGAATATCATCAAAGTATACAACGACATACTTTCCAATAAAATCACGCAAGACATAATTCATCAATCTCATGAATGTACTAGGAGCATTGGATAAACCAAAGGGCATTACCAACCATTCATACAAACCATGCTTGGTCTTGAAGGCGGTTTTCCATTCATCTCCTCCATGCATCCTGATTTGGTGGTATCCACTCATGAGATCAATTTTGGAGTAGATTTGGCTCCCGCTTAGCTCATCAAGCATATCATCGAGGCGTGGGATGGGATGTCGATATCGTACGGTGATCTTGTTGATGGCTCTACAATCAACACACATCCTCCATGTCCCGTCCTTCTTAGGCACAAGCAACACGGGCACGGCGCAGGGTGACATACTCTCTCGGATGTAGCCTTTGCGCAACAAATCTTCCACTTGTCGTTGGAGCTCCTTCGTCTCCTCGGGATTGCATCGGTAAGCCGGCCTATTGGGCAAGGCCGCTCCGGGTATCAAATCTATCTTGTGTTCTATCCCTCGGATTGGAGGAAGGCCACTTGGCATTTCGGATGGAAAGACATCGTCATATTCCTGCAAAAGAGAAACAATGGGACTTGGTAGAGAAGAAGGGGGGTTAGTGTCAATTTCCAAGCAATGTGCCTTGTATCGAAGTACAAGACACACTTTATTAGAAAATAAAGCTCGCCTCACATCCTTACCCCTCGCTATCACACTCAAGTGTTTATGCTCACTCTCTCTACCATGCTTGTTTTTTTCATGGCGGGTATTCGACTCCCCCTTTGTTTTCTTTCCTCTCCTCTCTTGTGTTTTCATCTCATGACTCACATTTTTCTCGCCTCTTTGTGCATGCTCACTTTTTTCATGCACGCTATTTCCCTCATTCACACACCTTACTTTCTTCTCTCCACTCTTTTCCCTCATTTTCTTCGTGATTTGGAACTTGGCACTTGCCTTTTCCATATGCAATCGATCCTCAAGAACTTGAGCGGGTGAAAGTGGAGGAATGCTAAACTTCTTCCCATGGTGAGTGAGGTGAATCTTGTTGGTTCGGCCATCATGCACTACCCAACGATCGAATTGCCATGACCGACCAAGGATGAGATGGCTAGCATCCATGGGAACCACATCACACAATCTCTCATCCTCATAACTACCTACTTTGAAGGCAACAAGAACTTGTTCCTTCACCTTTACTTCTCCATCATCACTAAACCAATGCAAGGAATAAGGATTGGGGTGGGGTGTTGTGGGCAACCCAAGCTTGAAAACTAACAAATAGCTCGCCACATCCACCACACTTCCATTATCAACAATAAGAGATGCGACCTTACCATTGATTTCACACCGAGAATGGAAGAGATTCTCCCGTTGATCTTTGTTGGCAACCTCCTCCTTCGCATGAGCATTCATGCTCCTCCTCACAACTAGAGTCATAGTGGCTGCCGGAACTACCTCTTCTTCACTACTCTCGGTCTCCTCCCTCTTTGCCTCTTTCTCATCCTCACTTGTCTCAATTTCACTCTCCGTTTCATAGTTGCCCTCTCGGATCACCACTACTCTCCGATTTGGACATTCGGACGCAATGTGACCCCTTCCTTGGCACCGAAAACATTGGACATTAGATGAGAATTTTCTTGGTTGGCTAGGATTGGTAGGTGGGTTAGGATTTGTTTTTGGTGGGAATTTTGAGAGATTACTTTTAATGTAGGGGGTGTAGGGTTTAGGAGAGGGTGTATCGATTTTGGAGTCTTTTGGTTTAAAGGGTTCTTTGGAATAAGACTTCCAAGGAGTCTTTGGTGTTGAGGAAAAGGTGTGGGTCTTGCTCGGGTAGGACTTCTTTTTGGCGGCTTCATATGCTTCCACTTTTATGGCATAGTGGAGCATAGGTTGGAGGTGATCGAGCTCTTTCAACTCAAGTTTGTACTTAAGTCGATCATTAAGGCCATTGAGGAACCTAGACATAGTCACTTCTTCTTCCTCCTCCGTGTTGGTCTTAATTAGGAGTCCTTCTAGTTCATTGAAGTACTCTCCCACGGACTTAGACCCTTGCTTGAGACCTTGTAACTTGTTTTGCAAGTCTCTCTTGTAATGCGCGGGCACAAACCTTGCTCTCATCACCCTTTTCATCTCCTCTCAATCTTGAATGGCATCAACTTCTCCTCTCTTCTTACACTCTCTCCCATCAATTTTCGGCATAATCTTCAAACTCCATTGCCGCTAACTTAATCTTTTTCTCTTCCGAATACCGATGACAATTGAAGATTCGTTGAATTTTCCCTTCCCATTTTAGGTACTCCGAAGGATCGGTGGAGCCCCTAAAGGTAGGGATTTGCACCTTGATTCCGCTCAACTTGTCATCAACCCTAGGCTCTTGTGGCCTCTCTTCATGTTCAATAAACCGTGACCCTTGCCCCCTTTGACGTCTTCCCCTTGTTCGTTGGATCACCTCATCAAACTCGGCATGTGTTTCCCCATAAGGATCCTCATAGTACTCTCTAGTATGATGGGGTGTGGTAAGGGCATGGAAATGAGGGACTTTGGGCGGCTACTAGAAGCATGGAAGTCTTCTGGCCCTCGGCTGCCTTGCTCATATTTCTTCCTTATCTCTTTCATTTGCTCTTCCGAAATGGCCAACCCCGGAGGTGAGACAAATGGCTTTCGGCTATCCTCCTTCTTGGGAGTATTTTTCAGCAAGCCAACTCTTCTTCCTACACTTTGGTGACCCTCCGATTCGGTTTCAACGTGGACATGCTCAGTGAGAGGCGTTTGGTGTGCCTTAGGTGGAGGGTTCTTTGAAGGTGTTGCATGCGAAAGGACATCGGAAGGCTTCTCATCCTCTCGCCCACGAGACTTGACAGTCTCCTCTATCAAAGTGAGACGATCCTCCGTGCGAACCATGGTAGCCTTCAATTCCCCTAAGGCTGCCAAAACTCGGTCAAGTGCTTCGGCACTTCGGCTACCACTAGAACTAGGTCTACTTCTTCCGGACATCTTGTATATCCAACTACAATTTCTTTTTCTTCCTTTTTTTTTTTTTTTTTTTTTATACCTGCAAAATGTAAACAAACGAGATATATATATATATATATATATGTTAGTAACAAAACTCTCCCTCACGTGTTTAAACTCTCGTGTTTAGGTGTTTTTCTCTCGAAAAAGTTGTGCTCACAATCACTCAACTTCACGTTTTTCCTTGTACCTGCACACTTAAACAAGAGTTAGGAAAACAATTCACTCCCTCACGTGTTTAAACACTCGTGTTTGATCACTCGAAAAATTGGCCTCACAATCACTCAATTATCTCCCACACACCAAGCTTGCTCTCCACACAATTCTTTGCTTCAAACAAACTTAGAATTCTCTTGCCAATGCTCAAGTGATGGAAACAAAGAAAGGAGACACACAACAAGACTTAAGAGATTTACAAGGACTCAAGGAAAAAGGAAAGGAGGACTTTTCGGAAAGTTACAAGGAAATTCAAAATTTCCAATTTTGGGAGGGAAATTTGGAATTTCCGTAGGAAAGGAAAGGATGATGGAAAATTATGAATTAAAGAAGTAAAAGACTCAAGGAAATATTTAGAAAGGTATTGAAAAGGACTTGGAGGTTTAGGACTTGAATATTTTAAGTTTAAGACTCAAAAGGTTTAAGACTCAAGTTTAGTAATTCTAATAGTTTAGGACTTGAGTGTTTAGGACTTAAATAAATAGAAAAAGGTTGCTGAACCAAGGAGAAGGGAAGGACGTGCTGGCTGGTTAGGGAAAGTGGGTTTATTTGGTTAGAATGGAATTTTGGTTAGGACTTGTTGGTTGCTTTTTGGTCAAATTGTCAAAGAAAGGATGAGGTGGCTTAGAGCATTTAATGCAAGGGATGGGTGATTTTACCCTTGATGATGGTGTTGGCCGGCCAAGTGGAGGGGTTTTAATTAATTAAATGGTACAAACTTGGCTAACAAATATTGCAACAATTATTTTGGATCAAAAAGTGCTAATTGCCAAGAACACCAAGAACAAATGAAGAACACCTCAATTTCACCCAAATGATTTTGTTCCAATTTTAAGAATTTTGTTTTACCAAATTGATTACAACCAACAATCAAAGGCCCACTTGAAATATTTTCCGAAAGTGACGGACGAAACTCAAGATATCAAGGAAGAAAGGTTCTAACACTATTTAACAAAACTAGAAAAATTCGATAGGCGGCCAAAAGCTCCGCTACTACTTGATGTGATCCTGCCTAGGGCTAGTAGGCCGGATTACAATGGAGCTTATGGATGGATCTAGCCATATCAAATTATCTAATACACACAAGATCACAACAAAAGGAAAGGCACAAATAAGTTTTAGCTAGAGGAGAATAGATAGGAATTAGTAGAGAAATTGGAAAATGAGTACCCGGAAATTGTTAGGATTGACAAGAGATTGAACTTGATCACATGAACATCCAAGAATTAATCCAAGCCACTTGACATCCACGATTCTTGAAATAATTAATCAACAAACCTTCGTACATGCAATTAAACTTGCCGAAATTACAAATACAACTTGAGGATTCCCCGAGCAATAATCGGAAGGAGTAATCTCAACTTAAATGATTCTTGCTCAAGGAAAATGTGAAGAGTTTCAAGGCTTAGGTGATAAAAAGAAGGAGTATTCTTACTTTACAAAATATCACTCAAAGTCTAAAAACTAAAGAGGAAAATGATACAAAGACATATATATAGTAGCATGCATTTTGGGCTTGAAAAGCCCAAAATTCGTACCCAAACCAGATGCTGGCGTGATCACGTTAAGGCCTTAGCGTGATCACGCCAAACAACTTTCCCTTAGCGTGATTCACGCCAACACCTTAGCGTGATCACGCCAAGATGCCCAAAAATCCAAAATAACATCCGAAAGTAGCGTGATTCAAAAACTCTTCACGTTAAGAGCTTGACGTGATTCACGCTAGCATCTTGGTCCTGGCGTGATCACGCTAAGGCCTTAACGTGATCACGCCAAGGATTCCGCCTTGGTTTGATGGACGGTTGCACGGACAACCTTTTCCTTGGCTTTGACGGGTTCTTCCTCTCTCATTTTGCCTTCTAACCATAGGGACAACCCTCTTGCTCTGCTTCGGGTGATCGGGCCTTGTGGTACTAGGTCTCGAGTGTCAACATTGGCTTCGGAAGGGTCCGTGATCGCATCAAAGGGTTTCTTGTTCGCCAGTTTGAAAACTTTCCTGATCTGCATAAAAAGGCTAAGGAATGTTCCTATTAAAATCTACGCCAGTTAATACTGAGTTAGATTGACTTCTTAGTAGTCTCGCTCTTGGTATTTCCATCGTGCTTGTAGATCTCCTTGAATTTATTATACTAGGTGTATTTGATGGTCTAATACTAGTGACACTTACACTTCTTCTTGGTGGCTCAAAGACTAATTTTATATTTCCTTGATCGTCTTCTTCAATAATAGTGGGGTGTATTTTAGGGACAGTAGTTTGTGCTTCATTTAAACCTGGTAAAATCCATTGTTCTGGGAAAGTTACCTCATTCCATTTAATGACTCTTGGTATTTGGATGGATGCGTGTTCGGTATTCACTTCTATTAAAAGTGTTTCTTGCTTTGGGGATTTTCTTAAAGCATTTGGGTTTATATTAGTAGACATGACCTTGTAGTATATTCTGTATATTAGTGCAATATTTTTTGATCCTTCTATCATATTGTCTGGTGTTTTAGTATTTAATGTTAAGACTCTAAGTATATTCGGGTTTGTTAACGATACTGTGAAGTTTGGGAAACAATTTAGGTATACTGGTCCTTTTACTAGATTAGAGCTGAACAGAGCTAAAAGGGAGTCATTAAATGACTTAAACCGTGCATCTCTAAGGCACATCAAAACAGGTGAATCTAATTCAGTTCTGTGTAACGGTTTGACTGCTACTTGTATTAATCCTATGTGCATAAATTTATACTTCTTCCTAAATCTTCTTATTTGATTTTCGTCAAGTAGCTGTTTGGTGTCTTCTGTTGGGTTTATCGGAAGGGTTCTTTCTGTGGTTTCAATTACATAATCTTGGAACATATTAAATTTCCCAATTTCGTATATATCTTCTTTTCTTACCTTTGGTATTGTCCAATTTTGTAATCTCTGTTCTATTTCTGCAATCCTAGTTTCTTGCCTATTATAATCTTCTAAATCTATTTGTTCATCCAAGAGTGAGTCATTTTCATTTTCATCTCTAGAATTACCGAAGAACTTTGCAATTCTCTTCATGTTAACCGAGATAAGAAACAATCATCCGTTTTAAGAATAAGAATAAAGACTTTGTTTTCCTTCCTTTCTTTTACACCAAATTTCTCTGCTAGTTTAAACGGGACCACCACCGGGACCACCTCTTACGCTCTCAGCTGGGCTGACCAAATGGATTTGACGGCTGACCAACGCTTAGACTAACTAAGACCTTTTGGGATAGAAGTCTGGATGAATAACAATACCTTTACCCTTTCCCCCTACGGGACGAGAGCTACTTGACTCCGCTACCAATCTTGAACTGGATCGTCTATCGGTTGAGATTACTGATGATGATGAGGAGGATAGTGGAAGATGTTGTCTAACATAGGTGGCATCAAAGGCTTGAATAGTTCTAGGAGCATATGGGTCAGATGATTGAGAGGATGAAGGAGAACTGGATCGTCTGTCTGTGGATCGTCTGTCTGTGGACAGGACTGAGGCATAGGGTTCTGTGGATGAAGATGCTAGTTGTTGTCTAATATAGGTGGCATCGAAGGCATGAATAGTTCTAGGAGCATATGGGTCTGATGATTGAGAGGATGAAGAAGATGAAGATGTTGGCCTGGTATTAGTTAAATCAAGTGCTTTTGTATTTTCAAGGGCTTGTATATTTTCTCTTGTTAGAAAGGGAGGCCTGACAGAGGTTGGCCTTTGTCTAATGATATACGAATGTTGGCTAGTTCTATATACAGAGGGAAGAGGCCTAATTGTTGGAGGAGGTCTCGTATTAATTCTAAGAGTTTGATTTCTATTAACTGTATTAAATACTTTATCAATAGTTTTAGTTGTAGCCATGATCATATTTCTGAATAATTCTATTTTAATTAAATCTTCATTCCATAAGGGTGTTCTTCCTGATGATATTGGGACAGCATTATCATTCTCATCATTTAAATCTTCATTAAGATTTTCAACATATGCTTGTTGTTTAAAATTAGCCTGAGCAATTAATTCTCTTCTA
This sequence comes from Viola odorata, assembly GCA_963691705.1. NCBI lineage: Eukaryota > Viridiplantae > Streptophyta > Magnoliopsida > Malpighiales > Violaceae > Viola > Viola odorata. The sequence goes on from OY829537.1 coordinate 4,262,177, forward strand.
AGTTGTTCTAAATCCATAAGCCTATCAGTGCGTAATAAAGCAAGACAATCGGCTAATTTATCAAACCTACTCATGATTTTGTATGCATGAAAAACTTCTTGAAATAAGAATATTAAAGACAAGACTTTTAAAGAGAGCGATTTAAAAGCGATTAAAATAAAGCTTACAGTGGTAAAGATATTGATTCTTCAGACGTAATAGCGATTTTGCAAACGTAGATTTTGGAGAGTTTTTTGGGAACTGATTTTAGTTTTTATTGCTCTGTCCCTAAACTGAGACTCTTACATCCTTTTATAGGGGCATACAGCTTAAAGAATCCAAACGGATTTCAAAGGAAATTACATTTTTTAAAAATACAAGATAAGGTATCTATCTTCTTCTTATCTTTTCTCCACTGATGCTGTCTGCCATGATAGCCTTGTCTCTTGATGGTATTCAATATTCCTTTTGATTTAGTGTGCCTGGTCGTCATTGCATACGTCATTTTGGTTTGCCACGTCCTTCGTTTCTTGGTTGCATATAGTCTTGATTTGTTGCGCCTAGTCGTCATTGCATACGTCATTCCTTGTCTGGTTGTCATTGCATACGTCATTCTTCTCGAGATTTTTCTTGCCAGAGAAAATTTTTGAATTCTTTTTCTTTTTAAACATTTTGATTGGTTTTCAGCCTTAATAGTCATGTCTCTTTTCTTTCTTTTTTTTTTTTTTTTATCTGAGCTCAGGGTAGAGCTCTGACATCATACCTTCATCATACTCTGGATCTGAGTTGGCCTGAGTGTAACCTGTTCCTTCATCTTCTTCATTTTCGAGTTTTGTTAGTTCCTCCATTAGCTTTTTCCTGTATTCGCTTTTGGAAGAGGAAGAGGAAGCCATGCTTGAGTTAGCTCTAGGAATATGCATCTTGGTAGGGGTGTTATTATGTATGGTGTTTTCTGAGAGCATTTTGAGAATAGAGGATCTTGATCCTTTTTCTAATGGAAAGCCTTTCCACCATTTGATCTTCCATCGTCTGGTGAGTATAGGGGGTTCTGTTTCAGTGTTGTCTCTTATCTCAAATTCCCAGTAGATTATCCATGGGAGATTGAGCATAAGGGCAAAGGAAAGAGTCTTTGGGTAATGGTTTATGGGTTGGTATTTTTGCTCAAAGATATCAAATCCTTCTCTGACAGTATCTGGAAATGCTAATTCTGAGGCTCCATAGTGCTGCCACCATCTTAGGAACCAGTGAGGGAAAATGCCTGAAATATATTTGTCAAAATGAAAAAACCATGAATGTTTGCCTTCTTCATACAAAAACGCCTGATGCCAAGCCTTTAGGTAATCGTGATAATTGTAGCCTTCTGGCATAAATGGTTGGGAGAAAATCCTTTGTGTGTATAGATTCATCTTCCAATCTGCTGGGCTTAGAACCTTCAGTATTCTGCATTTTGAATATATATATTTTTCTGGGTATTCTGGCCTGGTGTGATGGGTAATTTCAACTGAATCTGAGTCTACAAGAACAAACTCATAGAAGACTCTGGTTTTCTCTAATGATTCTGGAATAAAGGTGAAGTCTTTGGGAAAGACATGAGAGAGTATGGTTCTTTGATCAGATCCGAATTCGGGTTCTATGTAGGATATGTTTTGCATACAGGGCTTGTTGATTGGGTAATGCATAGTTGGCCTATTTTGGGTTTGAAATTTGGGTAAGGTGCCTAGGACAGTGGGTCTGGTTGTAACAGTTGCTGGTGATCTATTGGGCTGAACTTGTAAGGCTTGGACATAGTTCGAGGGTGTTTTTGGTGCTGGAGTTCTAGGTAGAAATAATGATGTTGGGCTTACTGGCCTAGGAGTCCTTGGGCTCGGTAATGCAAATGGGTTTGGTGAAATAGGTATATTCGATATACTCATTGCATACGATGCCTTAGTCTTTTTCTTGGGATCATCCTTGCTGGTCATTTTTCTGGCCTTGTAAGAATTCTCTGGATAAAAAATCTGGTAAGGAATTGCTTTCTCCCTTAATATGTTCAATACTGAAATCAAAGCTTGAAAGAATAGCTTGCCATCTGGCAAAAATTTGTTTTGAAACAAGATTTTCAACATCCTTTTCTAAAATGTATTTTGCACTTTGACAATCAATACGAAGTAAAAACCTTTTATTGAATAAATCATCTTGAAATTTTGTTATGCACAAAACAATGGCTAGAATTTCCTTTTTTATAGTTGAATAATTTTTTTGTGCTCCTATCCATAAACCTGAACAATATCTTATTAATTGTTCATCCCTGTTAATTTGTTGCTTAAGAATGCCTCCATATCCTAAATTCGAAGCATCTGTTTCTACTATTAGTTTTGCCATGGGATCTGGAATTCCTAAGCATGGTAGATTTTTTACCTTTTCCTTTATCATTCTTACTACAGAAGAATGTTCTTCTGTCCATTCCTTTGGTTTCTTTTTAAGCCTATCATATAATAATGCACACATTGATCTTAGATTTTGTATGAAATCTGAGACATAATTCAAGCATCCTAGAAACCTTTGTAGTTGTTTTTTATCCTTAATTTCATCTGGAAATTTTGTGGCAAATTCTATTGATCTGCTAATGGGTTTAAATGTTCCTTGATAAATATCAAAGCCTAAAAACCTTATCTTAGTTTGGCATAGTTTTAATTTCGAGGCTGAAACTACTAATCCGTTTTCTTTTAGAATTCTAAGAAATTTGCTTAAATGACTAAAATGTTCAGTTATTGTTTTTGAAAATACTAATACATCATCAATATATACTATGGTAAACTTGGTATATGGGTTTAATATATCATTCATCATTTTTTGGAATTCTGAGGGTGCATTTTTTAATCCAAAAGGCATAACTTTCCATTCGTAATGTCCAAAGGGGACTGTGAAAGCCGTTTTATAGCGGTCTTTCTCAGTAATTTGTATTTGCCAAAAGCCTGATTTCATATCAAATTTTGAAAATATTGTGGCTCCATGGAGTCTTTTAATAAGATCTCTTTTGTTAGGAATTGGATACCTAATCCATTGTAAAGCCTTGTTTAGTGGTTTGTAATTTATTACTAGCCTTGGTGCTCCTCTTTCTAATTCAGCATGGTTTTGGACGTAAAATGCTGCGCACGACCAGGGAGACCTACTAGGCCTAATTAATCCTTTTTCTAGTAGACTTTTTATTTCCTTTTTACAATATTCTAATAATTCTTCATTCATTTGTATTGGCCTGGCTTTGGTTGGGATTTGTTGATCATTAAATTCTTTTTCGTAAGGTAATTCTACTATATACTTTTTTCTATTCCAGAAAGCATTTGGTACTTCCGCACATACTTCTTTTTCAAAAAGATTCTGATATTCTATTATTTTATTTTTGTTATAAGTATTTTTTAGATCTTCTATTTTTCTGAAATTTACTTCTCTAGTTAGAGAGTGTAGATGTTTTTTCTTTTGTATGAGCATTATATTTTTGGTTATTGAATAATTTTTCATTGTATTTATACTTTTTTCTCTTGGTTTATGAAGAAATTTAAAGCATACTTCTGTTTCTAATACCTTAGTCCAGATTCCTTCGTAATCAATCCTAAAAGGAATTAATTGGGTTATGAAAGGAGTACCTAATATAACATTTTCACTGATATCCTTTGCTAGTATAAAAGAATTCTTAAAACAAAATCCTTTATTACATATGTAAGCATTAGATATTTTATAATTTATATCTAATTTCGTCATATTAGCTCCATACAAATTCTCCTTAGTTTTTTCATAATATTGTGTTGGTATTAATCCTTCTTGAATACAGTTTTGGTCTGCCCCTGAGTCAACTAGGGCTGTTACCTTAATATGAAATTTTTTTCCTATTTTTAAATCTATTTTGAAATACCATTTTTGATATATAACTTTTGAGATTACATTAAGGTAACCTTCCTCGGTTATCCCTAGGGCTTCATTGTTGATATCATGATTTATATCTTCGTATTCTGGATTTTCATCTTCTTTAGTTCCTATCATATCGAGTCTAAGATTAACCTTGGCTTGTTCTAATTGTAGGTCTTTATGTCTAATTTTATTTGCTTAATTTCCTCTCTGAGATCTTGTGTAGTTACTGATGTTTCCTTTTTTGAAAATCTATTTAATACTTCTTTTAAGGTATAGGGTTCTATTATTTTTTCCTTTTTATCTTGGTTTATTACATTTTTAAGCTTTTCTAAATATATTCTTTGTGTTTCTGGATTTTCTATTTCTCTGATGAGTTTCATTAAAAGCTCCGTTTCTTGAGTTATTACATTTATTTTCTTATCATAGTTTTCATAAATACATGAGCATAGTAAGTCATCCTCATCCTCTTCTAAATTACTAGCTTCTTCTGAGGAGGATTCTTGTATTCTATAGACTTCTTCATTTTCACTTTCACTACTATATTCTGATTCATTTTCTGATGGCAAGTTGTCATATAACTGTAATAACTGATCTTTTATGGTGTCATCACAATTCAGTATTTTTATATTATCTCTCATTTTGCATTCATTTCTATAATGTCCTACTTGTTTGCATTTGTAACAAACAGGTTGTCTTTTATTCTGAGTATTGTTTTTGTATCTTTTCTTGTAATAAGGTTTCTTATAAGGTTTCCTATAGTTTTGTGATTTCTCCATTGGCCTAGCCTGCTTATCTTGATGTCTTTCTTGATATCTTTGCTTATATTTATTTTTTGGTGGTTTTCTCTGTTTTTTGTATTTCCTAGATGGTGCCATAACAGTTTCATATCCATATTGCGCACAGAAAGATCCTAACTCCTTCCTATGTTCTAAATTATCATTTTTCAACATTGCCTTTAGCTTTAAATCGGTGCATAAGGTTAATCCTACATTATTAATAAATGCTACTAATTCTCCATACGTTAGGTCTTGATATGGAATTATTCCTTTATGAACATCTTTTATTTTTGCCTTAACTTTTTCAGCGAATAATTTTGGTAATCCTGCTATAAACTTTTCTTTCCAAAATGGAAGATTGCAATCTTCCTTTAGATATACTTTGGTTAGATACATATCTTTATACCATCTAAAGTCTTGTAATTTTGGGCAGGTTAGATTCATGAGTATTTCTGTTGTTTTTTCTTGAAGTTGTTCTGGGCCTCCTACGAAATTTTTAAGTATGGTGAATACTAGTACGGTTGTTGCGTCTTCCAGAATCTCTTCTCCTTCTATTTTTACTGATTCCATTATAGTCATTTTCTCATTTGTAGTGAGATAATTATCCCACCATCCTTTTAATGCTCCTGAGAATCCTGCTACTAGGATGTATGCGGCTTGTTTATCGGTACTTCCTTTTGTTCTATGGGCTGTCGCGGCCATGCACATGGCTACCAGCATGGTTATTATATTATGTTCACTTTGACCATCTAAATTCCATTCATCTATACTTAAACCATCGTATCTAGCCTGTGCTCTAGTATTATATTCTTCAGATTGTATATCTGGAAAAGAGGGTCTTGGGTAATAATTTTTTAGTCTTTGTTGTTGATAGTTATTTCTTAGTTTATTAATTTGTGAATCCTCAAACTGTTCTGACAATTCATTGTTATTTTCTGTTAATACTTTAATTTCATTCTTTGTGGTGACTTTTAATGAATCTAGTTGTTTTTCAATATTACTTAGAAGTTGGTGTTGAGACATTCCTAGTTTTATTTCGAAACCTGGCATAGTACTTGGTTTAAATACGGGTTGAGTGATTTTTACTGGTTTCTTTTCTTCCTTTTTCTTACTGCTTTCTCCTATAGTAGTACTTCTGTAATTGACTACCGGGGGTGTGTTTTCTTCTATTATATTTATTTGTTGAGCCATTTTATTTAACAGAATATTTGTATAATTATTTTGGGACTGAATGTTTTTGATATCCTTAATACTTATATCCTTTTTTTCATCTTGTATTTCTTTTATTGGTGATGCGGTAATACTTTGCTCCATATGCTTTATAGTGATTTCTTCTAACGGTGGATATACTGATTTTACCTCTTCATTCCTAGAAGTTTTCCATGAACTTACTGGTGTTTTTATTACATTTATCTTTGAATAATTTTTTCCAAACCATTTAAAAAAGGGTATATGAGTTCTAGATTTTTCTATATAGCTGTAATATTCCGTTTGAATCTCGTCTTTTTCTTCTCTGGAAAAGCTTTTGAAGAACGCTTCTATTGAAATCTACTCCTGTTTGGAAGCTTTCTTGATCATAAAAGGGCTGAGGAATGTTCCTATTGAAATCTACTCCAGTTAATACTGAGTTGGATTGACTCCTTAATAGTCTAGCTCTTGGTATTTCCATAGTACTTGTAGATCTTCTTGAATTTATTATGCTAGGAGTGTTTGATGGTCTAAGGGTAGTGACACTAATACTTCTTCTAGGTGGTTCAAAAACTAATTTTATATTTCCTTGATCATCTTCTTCTATAATAGAGGGTTGTATTTTAGGGACCGTGGTCTGTGCCTCATTTAATCCTGGCAAAATCCATTGTTCTGGGAAAGTTACTTCATTCCATTTTATTACTCTAGGTATTTGGAAAGATGCGTGCTCGGTATTTACTTCTATTAAAAGTGTTTCTTGCTTCGGGGATTTCCTTAAAGCATTTGGATTTATATTGGTGGACATTACTTTGTAGTATATTCTGTATATTAGCGCAATATTTTTTTATCCTTCTATCATGTTATCTGGTGTCTTAGTATTTAGGGTTAAAACTCTGAGTATATTGGGGTCTGTTAATGATACCGTAAAATTTGGAAAACAATTTAGGTATACTGGTCCTTTTACTAGATTTGAGCTAAATAAAGCTAAAAGAGAATCATTAAATGTTTTAAACCTTGTATCTCTGAGGCACATTAGTATGGGTGAATCTAATTCAGTTCTATGCAGTGGTTTTGCCGCTATTTGTACTAGTCCTATGTGCAAGAATTTATACTTTTTTCTAAATCTTTTTATTTGCCTTTCATCAAGAAGTTGTTTGGTGTCTTCAGTTGGGTTTATTGGCAGTGTTTTTTCTGTGGTTTCAATAACATAATCTTGAAATATATTAAATTTTCCGATTTCATATATATCTTCTTTTTTAACTTTTGGAATTGTCCAATTCTGTAATCTTTGTTCTATTTCTGCAATCCTAATTTCCTGCCTATTGTAATCCTCTAAGTCCATTTGTTCGTCTGAGAACGAATCATTTTCATTTTCATGACTAGAATTTCCGAAAAACTTTGCAATTCTATTCATGTTAACTGAGCTAAGAAACAATCGTCCTGATTAGAATAAAGATAAAGATTTTGTTTTTCTTCCTTACTTTCTATTTCAAAGAACTTTGATAGTTTAATCGGGACCACCACCGGGACCACCTCTTACGCTCTTAACTGGGCTGACCAAACGGATTTGACGGCTGACCAACGCTTAGACTACCTAAGATCGTTTGTTATAGAATTCTGGATGAATAACAATGCCTTTATCCCTACCCCCTGCGGGACGAGAGCCACAGACAGACGATCCAGTTCAAGAATCATCTGACCCATATGCTCCTAGAACTATTCAAGCCTTTGATGCCACCTATGTTAGATTGAGAGGATGAAGGAGAAGATAGGGGGAAAGGGTAAATGTATTGTTATTCATCCAGACTTCTATCCCAAAAGGTCTTAGTTAGTCTAAGCGTTGGTCAGCCGTCAAATCTGTTTGGTCAGCCCAGCTGAGAGCGTAAGAGGTGGTCCCGGTGGTGGTCCCGTTTAAACTAGCAGAGAAATTTGGTGTAAAAGAAAGGAAGGAACGAAAACAAAGTCTTTATTCTTATTCTTAAAACGGACGATTGTTTCTTATCTCGGTTAACATGAAGAGAATTGCAAAGTTCTTCGGTAATTCTAGCTATGAAAATGAAAATGACTCACTCTTGGATAAACAAATAGATTTAGGAAGAAGTATAAATTTATGCACATAGGATTAATACAAGTAGCAGTCAAACCGTTACACAGAACTGAATTATATTCACCTGTTTTGATGTGCCTTAGAGATGCACGGTTTAAGTCATTTATTGACTCCCTTTTAGCTCTGTTCAGCTCTAATCTAGTAAAAGGACCAGTATACCTAAATTATTTCCCAAACTTCACAGTATCGTTAACAGACCCGAATATACTTAGAGTCTTAACATTAAATACTAAAACACCAGACAATATGATAGAAGGATCAAAAAATATTGCACTAATATACAGAATACACTACAAGGTCATGTCTACTAATATAAACCCAAATGCTTTAAGAAAATCCCCAAAGCAAGAAACACTTTTAATAGAAGTGAATACCGAACACGCATCCATCCAAATACCAAGAGTCATAAAATGGAATGAGCTAACTTTCCCAGAACAATGGATTTTACCAGGTTTAAATGAAGCACAAACTACTGTCCCTAAAATACACCCCACTATTATTGAAGAAGACGATCAAGGAAATATAAAATTAGTCTTTGAGCCACCAAGAAGAAGTGTAAATGTCACTAGTATTAGACCATCAAATACACCTAGTATAATAAATTCAAGGAGATGTACAAGCACGATGGAAATACCAAGAGCGAGACTACTAAGAAGTCAATCTAACTCGGTATTAACTGGCGTAGATTTTAATAGGAACATTCCTCAGCCTTTTTATGCAGATCAGGAAAGTTTTCAAACTGGCGAACAAGAAACCCTTAGATCACCATCACCCACAGAAAGTGATATGCGATATACTAATAACCAAATCAATATGAAAGGATTTTTACAGTCCAAATAAAAAGAAATTAAGGGAGGCATTCTTTAAGAGTTTTTCAAAGGAAGAAAGAACTGAAATCCAAAAGGAATATTATATCTATATAGAAGAGACAAAAATTCATGCACCCTTTTTCAAATGGCTTGGAAAGAATTATTCAAAAATAAATGTAATAAAAACTCCAGTAAGCTCATGGAAAACAACTAGAAACGAAGAGATAAAATCAATATATCCACCCTTAGAAGAAATTATCATAAAACATATGGAGCAGAATATTACAGCCTCACCAATAAAAGAAATACGAGATGAGAATAAGGATATAAGTATAAAAGATAAAAAATATTCAATCCCAAAATAATTATACGAATATTTTATTAAATAAAATGGCTCAACAAATAAACACAATAGAAGATAATACACCTCCTGTAGTTCACTATAAGAGTACTACCATAGGAGAAGATAGTAAGAAAAATGAAGAAAAGAGACCAGTAAAAATTACTCAACCAGTATTCAAACCCAACTCCATGCCAGGTTTTGAAATAAAACTTGGAATGTCTCAACATCAACTCTTAAGTAATATTGAAAAACAACTAGATTCATTAAAAGGCACAACAAAAAATGAAATTAAAATACTAACAGAAGATAATGAAGAATTGTCTAAACAGTTTAAGGATTTACAAATCAACAAGCTAAGAAATAACTATCAGTCACAAAGAGTAAAGAATTATTATCCAAGACCCTATTTTCCAGATATACAATCTGAAGAGAAAAATACTAGAGCACAGTCTAGATACGATGGTCAAAGCATAGATGAATGGAACTTAGATGGTCAAAGCGAACATAATATAATAGCCATGCTGGTAGCCATGTGTATGGCTGCAACCGCCCATAGAACAAAAGGAACTACAGATAAGCAAGCTGCATATATCCTAGTAGCAAGATTTTCAGGAGCACTAAAAGGATGGTGGGATAATTATCTCACTATAAATGAGAAAATAGCTATAATGGAATCCGTAAAAATAGAAGAAGAAGAAGTCTTAGAAGATGCAACAACTGTACTAGTATTTACTATACTTAAACATTTTGTAGGAGATCCAGAACAACTTCAAGAAAAGACAACAGAAATACTTATGAATTTAACTTGCCCAAAACTACAAGACTTTAGATGGTATAAAGACATGTATTTAACTAAGGTATATTTAAAGGAAGACTGTAATCTCCCATTTTGGAAAGAAAAGTTTATTGCGTGATTACCAAAATTATTCGCAGAAAAGGTTAAGGCAAAGATAAACGACACTCATAAGGGAATAATCCCATATCAAGATTTAACTTATGGAGAACTAGTCGCATTTATCAATAATGTAGGATTAACTTTATGTACCGACTTAAAGCTTAAGGCAAAATTGAAAAATGATAATTTAGAACATAGAAAAGAATTAGGATCTTTTTGTGCACAATATGGATATGAAACAGTTATGGCACCATCTAGAGAATACAAGAAACAAAGAAAACTACCCAAAAATAAATATAGGCAGAAGTACCAGGATAAATATCCAGATAGGCAAACTAGACCAATGGAAAAATCACAGAATTATAGAAAGCCTTATAAGAAACCATATTATAAAAAAAAGATACAAAAACAATACTCAAAACAGAAGAGGAAGAAGACGATTTACTATGCTCATGTATCTATGAAAATTATGATAAAAAGATAAATGTAATAACTCAAGAAATAGAACTTTTAATGAAACTCATTAGAGAAATAGAAGATCTAGAGACACAAAGGGAATATTTGGAGAAGCTTAAAAATGTGATAAATCAAGACAAAAGGAAAAAGGAAATAGAACCCTATACCTTAAAAGAAGTATTTAATAGATTTTCAAAAAAGGAAACTGCAGTAACTACGCAGGATCTAAGAGAAGAAATCAAACAAATAAAATTAGATATAAAAACCCTACAATTAGAATATGCAAAGATTAACCTTAGACTTGACATACTAGGGACTAAAGAAGATGAAAATCCAGAATACGAAGATGTAAATCATGATATCAATAATGAAGCCCTAGGAATAACAGAAGAAGGTTATCTTAATGTAATTTCAAAAGTTGTGTATCAAAAATGGTATTTCAAAATAGATCTAAAAATAGGAAAAGATTTCCATATCACCGTAACAGCCCTAGTCGATTCAGGAGCAGACCAAAATTGCATACAAGAAGGATTAATACCAACGAAATATTATGAAAAAACTAAGGAAAATCTATATGGAGCAAATATGACAAAATTAGACATAAATTATAAAATATCTAATGCCTACATTTGTAATAAAGGATTTTGTTTTAAGAACTCTTTTATCTTAGCAAGAGATATCAGTGAAAATGTTATATTAGGAACCCCCTTTATAACACAACTAATTCCCTTTAGGATTGACTACGAGGGAATTTGGACTAAAGTCCTAGAAACAGAAATCTGTTTCAAATTTCTTCATAAACCAAAACAAAAAAATATAAATATCATGAAAAATTACTCCATAACTAAGAATATAATGATTATACAAAAGAAGAAGCATTTACACTCTTTAACTAGAGAAGTAAATTTCAGGAAGATAGAAGAAGATTTACAAAATATTTATAATAAGAACAAAATAACAGAATACCAAAATCTTTTTGAAAAGGAAGTATGTGCAGACGTACCAAATGCATTCTGGAATAGAAAGAAGTACACAGTAGAATTATCATATGAAAAGGGATTCAATGACCAACAGATCCCAACCAAGGCTAGGCCAATACAGATGAATGAAGAATTATTAGAATACTGTAAAAAAAGAGATAAAATCTCTATTAGATAAACGACTAATCAGACCTAGCAAGTCACCATGGTCTTGTGCCGCCTTTTATGTCCAGAACCATGCTGAATTAGAAAGAGGAGCACCAAGGTTAGTAATAAATTATAAACCTTTAAACAAGGCATTGCAATGGATTAGGTATCCAATTCCCAACAAGAGAGACCTAATCAAGAGACTTCACGGAGCCACTATATTTTCAAAATTTGATATGAAGTTAGGTTTTTGGCAAATACAAATTACCGAAAAAGATCGGTATAAAACAGCTTTCACGGTCCCCTTTGGACATTATGAATGGAATGTTATGCCCTTCGGATTAAAAAATGCATCATCAGAATTCCGAAAAATGATGAATGATATACTAAACCCATACACGAAATTTACCATAGTATACGTTGATGATGTACTAGTATTTTTGAAAACAATAACTGAACATTTCAGCCATTTAAGCAAATTCCTTAGAATTCTAAAAGAAAATGGGTTAGTAGTTTCGGCCCCAAAATTAAAACTATGCCAAACCAAGGTAAGATTTTTAGGATTTGACATCTATCAAGGAACATTCAAACCCATTAGTAGATCAATAGAATTTGCTATCAAATTCCCAGATGAAATTAAGGATAAAAAACAATTGCAAAGATTTCTAGGATGCTTAAACTATGTCTCAGATTTTATACAAAATCTAAGATCAATGTGCTCACTATTATACGACAGGCTTAAAAAGAAACCAAAGGAATGGACAGAAGAACACTCTTCTGTAGTAAGAATGATAAAAGAAAAGGTAAAAAATCTACCATTCTTAGACATTCCAAATCCCACAGCAAAGCTAATTGTAGAGTATTCTCACCCAATCCCTCGCTTAGATGACATGTTAGATGAATTGAGTGGTGCTAGGATGTTTTCAAAAATTGATCTTGTTAGTGGGTACCATCAAATCAAAATGAATAAGGATGATCAATGGAAAACGGCTTTGAAAACCAAATTTGGACTTTATGAATGGCTTGTGATGCCTTTCGGCCTAACTAATGTACCTAGCACATTTATGCAATTGATGAACCATGTGTTGAGACCTTATATAGGTCATTTTATGGTAGTGTACTTTGATGATATATTGGTTTATAGCACCTCACCACAAGCACATCTAGATCATTTGCATCAAGTGTTTCTAACCCTTCGTGAGCACAAGTTATTTGCCAAACTCTCCAAGTGTGAATTTTGCTTGGAAGAGGTCCATTTCCTAGGGTTTATTGTAGGAGCCGAGGATCTCAAGGTGGACAAAGAGAAGGTGAAAGCCATAGCCGAATGGCCCACGCCCACTACCGTAGGTGAGGTCTGTTCCTTCTATGGCCTAGCCGGGTTCTACCGCCGGTTTGTGAAGGACTTCTCTACAATCGCGGCGCCCCTCAATGAGCTCACCAAAAAGGACGTGTCGTTTGTGTGGGGGGAGGAACAAAAGCTAGCCTTCAACACTCTTAAGGCAGGTCTCTCTTCTAGCCTGGTTCTCATTCTTCCTAACTTTGAGAGGACCTTCGAGGTGGAATGCGATGCTAGTGGCATAGGCATTGGCGCCGTGTTGGTGCAAGAAAAGAGGCCTGTGGCCTTCTTTAGTGAGAAATTGAAGGCGGCACAACTCAATTATTATACGTATGACAAGGAAATGTATGCGTTGGTAAGGGCCTTATCCGTTTGGGAGCATTACTTGGTACCAAAAGAATTCGTTGTGCATACGGACCACCTTAGCCTAAAGTACTTGAAGGGGCAAGGCAAACTCAACAAGAGGCATGCTGCTTGGATGGAGTTCATTGAGAGGTTTTCCTACCACATCAAGTATCTCAAAGGAAAGGAAAATGTGGTGGCGGATGCGCTATCACGAAGGTACGCACTTCTCACATCTCTACACTCACGCCTCTTAGGCTTCTCTCACATCACCTCTTTGTATGCCAATGATGTGGATTTCCGTGACATCTACATTGCTTGTGATAATGGTGCATGTGATCATTTTGTGAGGCATGATGCTTTTCTTTTCCGAAAGGGTTTGTGTATTCCAAAGTGTAGCACGCGAGAGTTACTTGTGAGAGAGGCACATGGGGGGGGATTAATGGGACACTTTGGTAGGGATAAAACCCTAGCTACGCTTAAAGAGCACTTTTATTGGCCCAAGATGAAGAAATTGGTGTCTCGGATTGTTGTTGCATGTAAACGTGCTAAAACTATGAGCATTGATCATAGGCATTACATGCCTCTTCCCGTTGCTTCCCACCCTTGGCATGATATCTCTATGGACTTTGTTTTGGGTCTTCCACGTACTAAACATGGCAAAGATGCACTATTTGTTGTGGTAGATAGGTTCCCTAAAATGGCACATTTCATCCCTTGTCATTCCACTAGTGATGCTTCGCATATTGCTACTATGTTCTTCCGTGAAATTGTGAGACTTCATGGCATGCCACGCACCATAGTTAGTGATAGGGATAGCAAATTTCTTGCACATTTTTTGCGTGTATTGTGGGCTAAGTTAGGGACTAAACTCCTTTTCTCTACCTCTTACCATTATCAAACGGATGGCCAAACTGAGGTAGTCAATAGGACGCTCGGTACCCTATTGCGCATCATGATTAAACAAAACCCTAAGTCATGGGAAGATTGCATTCCATTCATAGAATTTGCTTATAACCGCACAATGCACTCATCTACACATTTCTCTCCGTTTGAGCTAGTCTATGGGTTCAATCCGCTTACCCCCATAGACTTGCTACCTATTCCTTTAACCGCATGTGCTAGCCTAGAGGAAAAAGCAAAGGTGGACATAGTGAGCAAGATGCACACGGTGGCGAAGGAGCGCATTGAAGCCATCAACGTCAAGCTCATCAAGAAAAGGTACGTCGACCGCCGCATTCGGTCCTTTGAAGTGGGCGAATTGGTTTGGGTCCACATTGATACGATCCTAGCCCCGAGAATAGCCCTAGCGCACTCACAACGCGCACACGCCTTGCGATCAAGGCCAATCAACCCAAAGCGTCGAGCCCAAGACGTTGCAAAGCTTTCAGTGAGGTTAATACAGCCTCTAGACATGGAGATAGGGCAAGGAACGTTTCTGGATCATGTCCTTAGGCAAAGGATGACATGGAAGGTGGCTTGGAGGCGCATAGTGCAAGGTTGCACAAAATTATTGGTAGCGGAGCCACTTGCCAGCACTTCCGACGGAGGCAGAGGTAAGAATATTGATTGGAATGTTATTTCTTACATCGGAGAAGAAGCCAATTTGGGTGCTTGGTCAGCCAGTAAATCCGTTGGTCAGCCCACAGGAAGGGTGGTCCCAACCAAAAAGGTGTAATCTCGGAATCAAGAAATAATATTACTAATTAATACTATTATCCCTATTTCCCTGTAAAATATCTAAATAAAATCCGTTTTACCATGAAGCGTATCGCAAAATTCTTGGTAGGATCCAATAATCATTTCAACAAAAATATATTAGACCACAATTTACAAGAATATAACAGACAAGAATATCACATAGCAAAAATTGAACAACAATTGCAAAATTGGACTCTACCTAAAGAACCTAAAAAGAAAATATATCAAATAGGAACACTAGATTTATTTCAAGATTATTTAATAGAAACTACCGAACAAACCATACCAATAAATCCTCAAATTGAAACTCTTCAATTAATCGAATCTAATCAGATAGAAACTGCTAAACAAAAATATAAATTTTTGCATATTGGATTAATACAAATTGCAGTAAAACCTTTACATCGACAACGTTTAGATTCACCGATATTAATGTGCCTAAGGGACGCAAGATTTCAAAAATTTAATGATTCTTTATTAGTCATTTTTCAATCAAACTTGGTTAAAGGACCAGTCTATTTTAATTGTTATCCAAACTTTTCAATATCTCTATTTGATCCAAACATTTTAAAAACTTTAACTTTAAATATTAAAACTCCAGATAACATGATTAAAAACTCTAGAAATATAGCATTAATATACATAATATATTGGTTATTGGTAGCGGAGCCAATAAATTCTCAGGTCGGAAAGAGGGAGCTAGCAGAGTTGAGGATGAGGGATGTGGATGTTCTGTACGTTGAGCTAGTAGATCTAGCAAGTGAGCTTCATAAGTAGAAGAGGGAGCTGGCAGAGTTGATGATGATGGACGTAGTAGTTCATGTTCATGTTGATTAGGTGGAGAGATGGGAGTGTTTATAATTTTATTAGTTTCTTCGATCATGTGTTTGTTGGACCCTGCTCGTACAGGGAAGATTAGATTTGGAGGTAGCTCAAGTGATAGTTCAAGCGAAGTTGAAGTGAGGTTGGTTGGATTCATGGTGGTAGTTGGATTATTGATAATTTCTTTTAATCTTTTATATATCCACCTTTTGTTTCTTTTTCTAGCTCTCAACATTTTCTTCATATTGATTAAGTGTATGCATAATAGTTTTATTAGTGGCTTCTATCATATATGTGAAAAGTTCAATTTTTATTAAATCTTCATTCCATAAAGGAGTTTCAGTATTACAGATTGGAATTATACTTTCACTCATTATTTCATTATAAAGATTTTCAATATAGGATTTTTGAATATCATCACATTTAGAAGATAGTTCTGCTTTTAATTCATATAAATCAGAAAGTTTATTAGTTTTTAGTTCAGAAAAACAGTAAGATAATTCTTTGAAAATGAAAGACACTTTTGAAAGAGAAAACTTACAAAGGGAAACTTTTAAGCTTTTATTGCGTTGAGAGATTCTTGTACAGGAGATTTTCGCTTACCTTCAACGGAGGGAAAACCCCTCTATTTATAGGGAGAGTTTAGTACTAATTTTAGAAAATTTAAAGATAAGATTTTACAGATTCTACATTTTTCGAAGTTCGTCATTTTCTGATGTTGCGTTGCAGCTGTGTTTCTTCTGTATTCTTGATTGCTGAGGTGTATACAAGATTTGGCTGATCGATGTAAGTTTTTCCACATGTCTTGCTTTTGTAGTTGATGATAAAGCTTGATTTTGAAGAGGTGGGTTTTTATCTTGTTTGATAAACTTAGAGTCTTCCACGTGTCATGCCACCTGTTTGATTTTTTGAATTGTTGTCTTCTTTGGATGATATGTCTTTGTGCTGAGATGCTTGATTGTTGTCGACTGTAAGATTTTTTCATTTTTTTTTTTTATCTCTAGAGACATTTATTTTTATTTTATTTTAAATCTAGATATAATTCAGCCATCATGTCTTGATCATAATCTGGATCAGAGTTTTGAGGAGTTGCTGATGATGTTGCGTCATCTGCATCTAGTTGAGAAAGTGTTTCTTTTAATTTTTTCTTAAATTCATCTTTGGATGAGGCTGTTGCTAGGTTTGCTTGTAACTGTTTTTTGGATGAGAGAAATATAGATGGTGGTAAAGGAGTAGGGTTGGTAATTGTGGTTTCTGCTAGTTTGTGTAGTACAGTGTTTTTACATGCTTGTTCTTGTGGAAATTTTTTCCACCATTTTACTTTCCACCGTTTTGTCAATATGGGGGGTTCTGTAGTAGTGTGGTCAACTATGTCAAAATCTCAATAGATGATCCAGGGTATTTTGAACATGAAAGTGAATGACATCAATTTAGGTATAGTTTGAGTGTGATAATTTTTTTGAAAGGTTTCAAATCCTTCACTGACTGTTGGAGGATATGCAAGTTCTGATGCTCCGAAGTATTTCCACCATTGGTAGAACCAATGAGGGAATTTTCGTGGTATATCATTATGAAAATGAAAGAACCAGGAGTGATGGTAGTTTGAATATAGGAAGGCGTGTTGCCATGCTTTTTAGTAGTCATGATAATTAAATCCTGTTGGCCGAAAGGGATAGGAAAAAGATTTTTCAGTGTAGGGATTTAAGTCCCAGTCAGATAAGGTCAATACTTTTAGGATTTTACATTTGGAATAAGAGTATTTGCCAGGATATCTTGGATCTTCTACATGAACTATTTCGACAGAATCTGTGTCTACAAGGATAAACTCATAGAATATTCTGTTTTTCTCTAGAGAGTCTGGGATAATTAGAAAATCTTTTGGAAATATATTGGATACAATGGTTTTAAGTTCAGTTCCGTGTTTTGGCTCAATGTAACTGACACTTTTGACGAATGGTTTAGTATGAGGGGTTCCAAGAAGTGTATAACAAGGTCTCCTGGTTACTGAAGCAAGGGAGTTTTGAGGTTGAACCTGTAATGCTTGGAGGTAATTTGGAGTATATCTTTGATTTTGTGGTGGTTGTGGTAATCGAAAGGGATTTGAAGTTACTAGTTGTGAATTAACAATTTTGGATGAACTGGATCTGAGTGGTTCATATTTGTTAGGAGTAATTGGTATATTCATGGCATAGGATGATTTGGTTTTTCTGTTGCATTCTTTTTGTGTTGCCATTACTTCTTTTCCTTTTTGAGACATCAAATCTTTCCCTGTAAAAATTCTCGAGATAAGAAATCAGGTAAAGAGTTATTTTCTCCTTTTATAAATTCAATTTCAAAATCAAAAGTTTGAAAGTAAAGCTTGCCATCGGGCAAAGATTTGTTTAGAAACTATATTTTGAACATCTTTTTCTAAAATATATTTTGCACTTTTACAATCAATTCTTAATAAGAATTTTTTATTGAATAAGTCATCTTGAAAATTAAATATGCATAATACTATTGATAAAATTTCTTTTTTAATTGTTGAGTAATTCTTTTGTGAAGCAATCCATATTCCCGAATAATTTCTAATTAATTGTTCTTTTTCATGTTCTTTTTATTTTAATATTCCTCCATAACAGATATCAAATGCGTTTGTTTCTACTATTAAATCAGCTAAAGGGTTAGGGATTCCCAAACAGGGAAGATTTTTAATTTTTTTCTTTAATTTTTTTAACAATAAGTGTCATATTTTCATTCCATGGTGGAGGATTTTTTCTGAGTCTTTGATATAATGCTAAACAAGTAGTTCTTAGATTTTTAATAAAGTCTGATACATAATTTAGACATCCCAAAAATCTTTGTAATTGTTTTTTATCTTTGATTTCATCAGGAAATTTATCAGTGAATTCTATTGATCTGCTTATTGGTTTAATTGTTTCTTGGTAAATATCAAATCCTAAGAATCTGATTTTTGTTTGACATAATTTTAATTTAGTAGCTGAGACTACCAATCCGTTTTCTTTTAGTATTTTTAAGAATTTGTTTAAATGATTAAAATGTTCTGTTATAGATTTTGAGAATACTAGTACATCATCTATGTAGACAATAGTGAATTTTGTATATGGATTTAGTATATCGTTCATTATATTTTGAAATTCTGAAGGTGCATTTTTTAATCCAAATGGCACTACATTCCATTCATAATGACCAAATGGTACTGTGAATGCAGTTTTATATCTATCTTTTTCAATGATTTGGATTTGCCAAAATCCTGATTTCATATCAAATTTTGAAAATATAGTTTCTCCATTTAGTCTTTTGATTAGATCTCTTTTATTATGTATAGGGTATCTTATCAATTGTAATACTTTATTTAAAGGTTTATAATTAATTACTAATCTTGGCGCTCCTCTTTCTATTTCTGCTTGATTTTGAACATAGAAAGCAGCACAAGACCATGGAGATTTACTTGGTCTAATGAGTTTTTTCTTTAATAGAGTATCTATTTCTTGTTTACAGTATTCTAATAATTCTTTATTCATTTGTATAGGTCTGGCTTTGGTAGGTATATTTCTTTCATTAAAATTTTTTCATAAGGTAATTCTATTATATGTTTTTTTCTATTCCAAAAGGCGTTTGGTAGTTCAGAGCATACTTCTTTTTCAAATTTATTTTGAAAACATTTTATTTTTTCGATATTAGTCTGATTTTGTAATTCTTCTTCAATCCTCTTATAGTTTATTTCTTTTGTTAAAAAATGTAAATGCTTTTTCTTTTGGATTACCATAATATCTTTTGAGATGGAATACTTTTTTAATAAATCAATATCTTTCTGTTGAGGTTTTTGGATAAATGGGAAACAAATTTCTGTATCAAAATTTTTAGTTTTTATACTTTCACTATCCACATTGAATGGATAGATTTGGGTAATAAAAGGAGTTCCTAATATTATCTTTTGATTTAAATTTTTTACGAGTATAAATGAGTTTCCTAGACAGAATCCCTTATTACATATATTTACATTAGAAAGTTTATAATTAATCTGAAGTTTATTTCTGTTAGCTCTATATAAATGTTGTTTAGTCTTTCCATAGTATTGAGTTGGTATTATTCCTTCTTGAATACAATTTTGGTCGGTTCCTGAGTCTACTAATGCCCAAGTATTTATATGAAATTCTTTGTTTATAATTAAATCTATATCAATATACCATTTTTGAAATTCTATTATAGAGATTACATTTAGGAAATTTTCTTCTGTGATTCCTAAAGCTTCATTGGCTATTTCTTGATTTAGTTCTTCTAAATTTTTAAGTTGATTATCGTTTTGTTCTTGCATCATAAATTTTATGTTTAATTTAGCATTTTCTACTTGTAAATTTTTTATATCTATTTTTATCTGTTTTATTTCTTCTTTTAAATCTTGAGTTGATATTTTAGATTCTTTAGGGGAAAATCTATTAATAATTGTTTTTAAACTATAAGGTTCTATTTCTTTACTTTCTTTTTCTTTTATTATTAAATCTTTTAATTTATTTAGATAATCTCTTTGAATTTCGGGATTTTCAATTTTTCCTAATATTTCTATCAACATTTCTTTTTCTTTAGTAATTGTGTTTATTTGTTTACATACACAAGAGCAAATATTAGTATTTTCTTCTTCAGATTGTTCGTTATTTTCGGATGAGTTATCCTGAATTGGGTCAATTTCCAATTCTTCACTACTAGTATTTTCTAGGTATAAGTCTTCTTCATCAGTGCTAGAATTTAATAGTTGTATCATTTGATTTTTAAGTTCTTCATCAATTTGAAGTTCTTGAATTTTCTGTTTCATTCTGCAATTATTTTTATAATGTCCTTTTTGTCCACACTTAAAACAGGTAGGGATTTTATTTTGGTTATTATATTATGCTCGCTTTGTCCATCTAAATTTCATTCTAAAATACTTTGACCATCGTAATTATATTGAGTTCTGGTATTTATATCCTCTGATTGTACATCACGAAAGGTTGGTCTAGGATAAAAGTGTTTTATTCTAGGTTTTTGGTAATTTTTAGTTCTTAGTTTATTAATTTCTAATTCCTGGAATTGCTCTGAGATGTCTTTTATCTCTTTTTCTTCAATTTCTTCTGTTAATACTGAAATTTGATTGTTAGATTTTATATTTATTTTATCTAATTTTTTATTTATTATATCTAAATATTCATCTTCTTTTTTAAATTTAAAATTCATTATTTCAGAATTAGTCATTTCAATGGGTTTGAATAAAGGTTGAGTAAGAATGTTCATTTTTTCTTATTTCTTACTGGTTTCTGCTCCTATAGTAGTACTTTTAAATTGAATAGGTGGAGGAAGATTTGCTTCTACAGTAGTTATTTGTGTTGCTAAAGTATTTAGCATGAGGTTTGTATAATTATTTTGATTTTGAATGTTCTTAATATCTTTTAGATTTATATCTCTGGTTTCTTCAGGAATGTGTTTAAATGGCGAAGCTGTGATGATGTTATTATGATGTATTACATGTAGTTCTTCTAATGGAGGATATACAGATTCTACTTTTGTATCTAAGGCAGTTTGCCATGTCTGCTTTGCAGATTTTATTACATTGATGTTTTTTATATTATGTAAATCTGATTGTTTTTTAAACCAAGTAAAAAATGGAATATGAATCTGTAATTCTTCTAGATCTTTATAAAATCTTTCCTGAATATAATCTTTTTCTTCTTTAGTATAGGTTTTAAAAAATTGTGTTCTTAGTCCAATTTTCGAAGGATCATAAAATTCTTTTCTTAATTTTTCTTTATCTATTTTATATTTATCAGTTTTAATCATATTTAGTTGATTTAAATATCTCATGTCACTATACGTGGGAGATGGTGATGTTATAATTTCTTGCTCGCAATTTTGATCTCTATTTTGATAATATGGTCGTGGAATATTTTTGTTAAAATCAACCTCTTAGTATAAATCCTAATAAAGATCTGGATAAAATTGGTCTTTCGATATTACTTACAGATCTTCTAAAACTAGTTGTGTTTAAAAATTCAGGATATGATTCAAATATTAATCATATATTTCCATATTCATCTTCTTCTGTTTTTACTGGTTGGGTTCGTGGTATTATGGCTTGTGATTCGTTTGCTTTAGATAAAATCCATTAATTAGGTAAAGTAACTTGATTCCATTGTAATAATTTTGGCGTTTGTATCATAGCATGTTCCGTATTAGCTTCAATTAAAAGTGTTTCATTTTTTAGAGAATGTTTTATAGCTTTAGGATTTATATTAGTTGTCATTACCTTGTAATATATTCTGTATATTAATGCTATATTTCTAGAGTTTTTAATCATGTTATCTGGAGTTTTAATATTTAAAGTTAAAGTTTTTAAAATGTTTGGATCAAATAGAGATATTGAAAAGTTTGAATAACAATTAAAATAGACTGGTCCTTTAACCAAGTTTGATTGAAAAACGGCTAATAAAGAGTCATTAAAATTTTGAAATCTTGCGTCTCTTAGGCACATTAATATCGGTGAATCTAAACCTTGTCGATGTAAAGGTTTTATTGCAATTTGTATTAATCCAATATGAAAAAATTTATATTTTTGTTTAGCAGTTTCTATCTGATTAGATTCGATTAATTGAAGAGTTTCAATTTGAGGATTTATTGGTATGGTTTGTTCGGTAGTTTCTATTAAATAATCTTGAAATAAATCTAGTGTTCCTATTTGATATATTTTCTTTTTAGGTTCTTTAGGTATAGTCCAATTTTGCAATTGTTGTTCAATTTTTGCTATGTGATATTCTTGTAAATTGTGGTCTAATATATTTTCGTTGAAATGATTATTGGATCCTACCAAGAATTTTGCGATACGCTTCATGGTAAAACGGATTTTATTTAGATATTTTACAAGGAAATAGGGATAACAGTATTAATTAGTAATATTATTTCTTGCTTCCGAGATTACACCTTTTTTGTTGGGACCACCCTTCCTGCGGGCTGACCAACGGATTTACTGGCTGACCAAGCACCCAAATTGGCTTCTTCTCCGATGTAAGAAATAACATTCCAATCAATATTCTTACCTCTACCTCCGCCGGAAGTGCTGGCAAGTGGCTCCGCTTACCACAAGGTTGGTATGGTTCGATTTCTGCTTACTTTAATACTATTAACTTGAGGTATTGTGGTGCAGGTCTAAAATCAGATTCGAGGGTGAATCTTTTTGAAGAGGGAAGAGATGATACGATCCTAGCCCCGAGACTAGCCCTAGCGCACTCACAACGCGCACACGCCTTGCGATCAAGGCCAATCAACCCAAAGCGTCGAGCCCAAGACGTTGCAAAGCTTTCAGTGAGGTTAATACAGCTTCTAGACATGGAGATAGGGCAAGGAACGTTTCTGGATCATGTCCTTAGGCGAAGGATGACATGGAAGGTGGCTTGGAGGCGCATAGTGCAAGGTTGCCAATTCATGGAAGAAAGGTTCCAAGATAAATACAAGACCGATTGGGATCTTAGGAGAGCCTCTGCCAAGTTTGAGGACATTTGGACGAGCAGTTTGTAAGATGGCTCGTTGCTACTTTTGCATGCACAAGTGCCCTAAGCGCAAACGTGACGGACAACTTCGTCGGACCATATCTCGATCATCAGAGGTCAGAATCGTGCGATCTATATCAATTCTGAAACCTCAGGATGTCTTCTTCATTGTGTATAATGTTCAGATCAAACTACCGAGCCGTTTGTTTGTTATCGATCGAGACATTTTTGCTGACAGTAATCCTACGCGGATGAGGACTTCAAAACGTGTCCGTCAACGCCAACGACCATTCTTTGGACCAGTCAGGCCCGGACCAGGAAGAGGAGCACCCTCCTACTATTTTTGTGTCTTAGCTATCGAATGGGACAAGTTTCAGCCCGTTTGGACTAGCCGTTTGAAAGATAGACCTATGAGACATTTGACTGCGCAATGTGAACGCGAGAAGCCCGCAACTTGGAAAATTCAGCCCAAACCTTGGCCTGATAATGCGAAGGCGTTCTGGAATGATTATATTGTATTTATTAATCTATTGTTTAAGTTATTTGACTATTATTTATCTAGGTGGACTTTATTATTAAGTAGATAAATAATTAGATCTTTAACTTCCTAGATTAGGGTTGCGGATTTCTTTCCATAAAAAGGGAAAGTCGCCACATTGTTTCTTTATGTTGATTATTATTAAAAACCAGAAGAGTTTTCTTCAGTTGATCTCCAAGATCCTTGTTCTATACTCGATTTGATAAGCCGCGTCTAACCTTAAGTAAAACACGAAGTCTATCATCCATTCTTTAGTTTCGTCGGGGTTGTCTAGGTATTGCACCTAGGAGGGTCCGAGTTCTATTGAAGATCCTCGAAGGATTTCATCCAGGTTGCCTAGGCATCGCGCTTAAGAGGGTTGGAGTTTCCAACAAGTCAAGTTTTCCGCATTCAAATCCTTGTCGCTGAGCAACGATCCATCACTTAGAAGGTTTCCGAATTAGGAACCATATCACACATGACCAAGGAACGTCGATCGGGAAAGCTAAGCCAACGTAGCGATGGACCCTTCCTCATCTTGGAGAAAATTAGCGATAACGCCTATGTCCTTGACATTCCTTCTTCCTATGGAAACACGAGCCATTCCTTCAATATTAACGATCTTTCGCCTTATCTTGTAGGTGATGAAGACGAGGAGCTAGAAGGGAGCGACGGTGTGGATTCGGGGACGAATCCTTGCGAAGGGGGAGGGGATGATATAGCCCAAGCCCACGGCCCACCAACCAAAATTTTGAAAATAATAATTAGAGGATATCTTAATATAATAAAAGGTGTCGGTTTATTACTTGTTACGCAAAAACTGATACCCTTTACATTGATTGGATCAAAAGGACATCAGGATTTGTAATTTGCAAGATCCTGACAGAACAACAACAGGAACGGTACACAAATCACGATGGCAAAATCTTTAGAACTGATTTGGAACAATGATAGTTTAATTAGAGAACAAAAGTAACTTGTAAATTCAAGTAAGGTTGATCAGAACAAGAACTTGAATAAACATTGCTACTAATTCTGTAGTTTGGTATTGACGGCTCTAATTAGTTCCACTAACCGGTTGTTGTCTAGAAGCTTTTCCATAATGTCATCAGCTACAGCCGCCTTAAACTCATCAGCTACATTACTTGCTTTGTCAGCCGTCAGTGCTATGATTGGACTGTGAATGCCGTAAGAACTCTCCGCCCTCCTTATCTGCCTCGTCGCTTCAAATCCATTCATTATCGGCATCTGCTAAGACATGAATGAAAAACATGATATTATATAAAATAAAACAGAACAGAATAGTTCTGTGATTTCTTTACCTAGTTGTCCATCAAAATATAAAAAGGAAGAAAAATGGAGGAGCACTCGTGATACTCCAATCAGTTCTGTTGGTGTAGACCCATGCGAACCAGTTCTAGAGCTTCCAGCCCGTTCATACATAACTCAACAGTTGACCCGAGTTTTTCAAGAGCTTTCTCGGCCAGCATTCTTTGAACCTCATTGTCCTCAACTAACAAGATTCTCATCCCACGTAACGATTTGTCACTACTATGTTTTTGGATTTAATCTGATGGATTGATCTGATGTGAACTTCTTGTATCTCTAATTAGTTGAGAAGGAGTAGGTGGTGTTAATTTTACTACCTGCCGTAAATAAATAAGTCACAATCAAACCACACCATATAGAACAGGCAAATACAGTCCACGAGTAAGACATAAAAAACTTAATATCACCTTTTGTGGATTCTTTGAAGAAGAGGAGGAAGAACTAGGATCTGTAGAAACATTTCTGGCTTTGTTTTTTTAGCTTTGGCCTGAAGAAGGGTGCCCCCGAATTCAGGTAGAAGTCTTATAATTTGATACAAGCGAGACCCGTGAAATGGCTTGGGAAAAATCTCATCATTTGGATCAATCACCTCATCATCAGTTGGTTTGCAAGACAAACAACCTTGCAAAAAAGTATTATGAATCCCTCTTTTAAATTCTGTAACTGCCCTGTTGAGTTCCTGAAATGGTCCTACACTCGCGTGAAGCACAAGCAACACAAAACTAGTACTACTACTAATCCTGAAAGAAGGTAGTCTTTGGTATACTCCATCCATGGAACTCAAAGGGACATCCTTGGACCGATTACTGGAGTTGTTGCTCCTATAATCTAATTCTAATTTCCGCGATGAACTGCTAGAGGAAGCATTACTCTGCATCAACAGAGCAACATGGGACCCCTCATTTCTAGGACTAGAACCAAGTATAGACAGCCGAGGACTTGGGGTACGTTTTGTCAGTGCTGGACGAGGTGTTCTAATGGTCAGAGTTGAATATTTATTTACACTTGTCAGATATGGAATCCAGTACTGTCTCAATGTTATCGTTTGAGCATGACCCCCTCTCAGGAACTTGATCTAATGTTGCTAGGAAAATACTTAATCTGAAGCAAGTACCATTTCCGCCGTCCACTTTATCCACAATTCCTATTTCTCCACCCATCAAGCGCACCAACATATAGTAAGAATTGTACAATGTGATATCTTTCAGGACATTAACAAATTTTAGATAGTTAAAAACTTGAACTGCGGTAAAAAGTTGAACTACTTACCAAAGATTGAACAATACCAAGTCTTAAACTAGTGACGCCATTTCCTAGTGCAGTTTCTTCGACCTGAACAAAATTCTCAAACACTGATTGTCTCGTCTCCTTTGGAATTCCTTTACCTGTATCAGACACCTCAAATACAAATTCCATAGAGTTTGGATCCTGCTTCCTTTCATTCATGGCTTCCAGGTCATTACACGCTTCCTTACTCTTGTAACACAAGCATGGGAACTGTTTCCACAAACTATTCCTCTCAGAAACAATTATTTTCTCATCTAAACTAATGTTCTAAGCCCACCCTGGAACTGATACATGCCCCATATCGGTAAACTTAACAGCATTGTTCAATAAATTTAGCAAGACTTGCATCAATTTTACCCTATCACCTCTCACTCTTAAAAATTTAGAATAGAACCATCACAAGGGTCTAGAACCACATGTTTCAACATAGCTGCTGGATGTACCAAATCAACGACATGCTCAATAAGGTTCGCCAATTCAAAGTCTTCTTCCAACTGCATTTTTCCAGCTTCAATCTTGCTCGTTTCAAGAATTGAATTCAACAAATCTGAACAAACAAATACCAACATTTCCGCTACAAGAGAAAAAAACAAAAGGAAAGAGAGAAATTAAGGGTCAAAGGGTATAGTATTTGATCTTACCAACCAAATAATTTTTACATTTATACATATGTACTAAATTCTTCCCTAACTCAAAATCTGGAAGCTCCTCTTCGCAATGCAAATCTTCAGAGGATTTATCCATTTTTTCCAGAAGCTTAGAACCCGGATGCACCTCGTTATAACGCAATTTAATCAAACCAGTATTACTTGCCAACATAGTACGAATGTCATGAGTAGCCCTCGCGAATACCAGGCTCTTGTTCATGCTCTTCCTCTCTGTTTGCTGAGTTGCTTCCATTTGTTTAATCAACTCTGCACAGAAATGCATCTCTTCTAGCAGACCAGAGCATTAACAGTAGGAAAATAAATATGAACACGGCAATCGCAGCAACCATTACTATCAATAAGATGAGAGCAATTCTGTTGCTCCTACCAAAACTACTTGCTAATCCATCCTCATTTAGAAAACTTAACAAAATCACCTACAATTTTTAAACATGCATGTGTCCATAAACTTTGTTGAAAAAAAACCACCGAACCCAATCACACCACCCACATGCTAACAAATAAAGATAAAAGATTGTTTATTCTTTTTGAAATTAAAATTCAAACTACATATTTTGGGATTTTTTTCTTTCTAATTCACGTTTTTCATTTATCTATTTTCCTACCTGAAATGTCAAAAAAGACATGAGGGAATCGAAAGAAATGATGAGAAACATACCGATTGCAACCCCAAAATTTAGAGCGAATAACAGTAGACCAACTCCTTTGCGCCATTAATGTTCAAAGCTGACCCTCTTATTTACCCATCATGACGGATGGGAAGGCATAAAACTTTACCAATTCAGTTTGGCGATTCGAATTCGAGTGGAAAGAAACTGAATTTTCGCTAACCAGCACTTGAGTGTCGTGGACGATGACTCCTTCCCCTATAAGAACGTCGCCATTTTGCAAAACCAGCAGCAATCTGCCGCCGTAAAGACCCAACGACCTATTGAACAAACCCGCAACTGAAAACCCAAAAGAGATGACTCCTTTTTGCCCGTTTAATGAGTTCATAATCAAAGTATCTTGAGCATTGTTGAGTCCACGACCAAACGAGGCGTAAAGTTTATTACTTTTTAGAACTCCTTGAATCCAACTTGAATTGACCATATTAATCGCGGAATTGGATTCGGTAGCATTCCCATATGTGGTCAAATCAGCAGCTTGTTTATACCAATTGGATGAATTTGAGTAAATGACATAGTCCTGATTTTCTTCATGATAGTATGAGAAGAAAGAACCTTCTAATCCTAGAAACAAAATCTGGGACACTAGAGGAATGGTTGAAAATGCTTGAAACAGTAAAGGTGTCACCTGCCCAAAAAAAAAAAAATTAACTTAATCGAAATTTAAACCAATACCCTATAACTGACTCACTTTTTTCATCTTATTTGCGAAACACGAAGAGGTTGATAAATTTTTCTCACTCAATCATAATTAATATTGTACATTTATATGGATGCTTACCTTATTCTTAACAAGGGACGGTGTGAGATTAGTGTCATTGATGGAAGAAGTGAAAAATCTGGCGAAATTTGTTGTGGATGAATTTAAAGGCTCCAACACTTTGGCTGAGTTCTCTAATTAGTAAAGAAAACCATGTTGTTGTAGGATTTGAGGGTTCAAATCTACAAAATATTCCATACGCCGAGCCACTTGATACCACCAAGGGATCACTACACTTGGCAGTAATAACACGGCAAGACCTTGCAAAAATTATTATTATTAACAAATACTAAAGTTATTAATTAGTCATAACGAAATGGAGTTCTCGATCGATCATTGGCAATAAAATCAAAATAATATATAGCTAAATAAAAACTATTAATTAATCGAAATCGTGTTGTTGCATCACCCGAATAAAGAGTGAGTAGAGGTCTTGACGCTATCAAAGAGGTGATCTTCATGGGATCTTTGCTTGTTGTCTAGTTGTTGTGTTTGTATCAGTTAATATTTTTTTTCTCCTGCAACAGTGAAAATTATGTATAGAAAATCATCAAAACATTTAAAAATAAATTAATGGTTGAAAAGTATCTACTGATTATAGAAATCAGCAACAATATATAAGTGAGCATTCAAAAAGCTACGTCGTATTTTCATATGAAGAAATCTAGTTATTCGATTTATATATGAAAAGACTATATTTAAGCAATTAATTACACTATACTTATAGTCATGGGCACGTATCTTAATTCTTCCTTAAAATTAGTTCCGGAAAAAGTTACCTTTATAGTAAACAAAATTCCCAATTAAATATTATTTAACAACTTAATACACCGGACCAAAAAACTTCATTTTTATATCTAATATTGGTGATTCGTCTTTCTTCTTTCCGATAAGCTACTAGAAATTCTTTAAAACATTAATGTATAAAAATCAAACCAAATCAGAAAAGAAAAGAGGAATTAAACATGTTAATAATATCAACTTGAAAAAGAAAATAATCTGCACTATCCTTTTTTATAAAAATCTCAAAAATGAATTTGATTTAATATCCTGATTTTTAGGGTGCATTTTTTCTCTAGAGACATACGTAAAGAGACGGAGGATCACCACCACAACCTCGAAGCCGTACACAAAATCGTACAAGAATAAGAAGAGAATAAAACCTGCAATTACTGCGCAGCAAAAAAGGGTGATGAAAATGTCTGTGTTCGACTCATCGTGCATCTCTCTTTCAGAATCAGAAAAGAATTTTTGAATCCTGTACGGTTGTAGCTGTATAAATACTATGATTATTATATACATATACGCTCTTTCCTGTCTAAGCTAAGTTACCTTATTAGCTATCAAAATTACCATTTAATCTTGTACAATTTAGAAAGATAAATTAAGGATTAGTTTTTTGAAAATTAAAAACCCTGCAAAGTTCAAACCACAATTCATATGGGCTAGGCCCAAAGATTAACTACCAAAGGACACAGCGTTCTTCTTGCCGTCTTAAAAACATGCTGCCAAACACCGGCATATCTATTCAACAGTATTGCTGTGTCCTTTAGTAAGAAGAATGTTGTGTCATTTGGTAGTTAATCTTTGGGCCTAGCCCACATGAATTGTGGTTTAAACTTTGCAGGGTTTTTAATTTTGAAAAGGCTAATCCTTAATTTATCTTCCTAAATTGTACAAGTTTAACGAGTAATTTTGATAGCTAATAAGGTAACTTAGCTTAGACAGGAAAGAGCACATGTATATAATAATCATAATATTTATACAGCTACAGCCGTACAGGACTCAAAAAAAAAATTCTGATTATGAAAGAGAGATACACGACGAGTCGAACACCGGCATTTTCATCACCTTTTTTTGTTGCGCAGTAATTGCAGGTTTTATTCTCTTCTTATTCTTCTTGTACCATTTTGTGTACGGCTTCGAGGTTGTGGTGGAGATCATCCGTCTCTTTACCTATGTCTCTAGAGAAAAAATGCACCCTAAAAATTAGGATATTAAATCAAATTCATTTTTAAGATTTTTATAAAAAAGGATAGTGGAGATTATTTTCTTTTTCAAGTTGATATTATTAACATGTTTAATTCCTCTTTTCTTTTCTGATTTGGTTTGATTTTTATACATTTATGTTTTTAAGAATTTCTAGTAGCTTATCGGGAAGAAGAAAGACGAATCACCAATATTAGATATAAAAAATGAAATTTTTCTGTCCAGTGTACTTAAGTTGTTAAATAATATTTAATTGGTAATTTTGTTTACTATAAAGTTAATTTTTTCCGGAACTAATTTTAAGGAAGAATAAAGATACGAGCCCATGACTATAAGTATAGTGTAATTAATTGCTTAAATATAGTCTTT
Organism: Viola odorata; assembly: GCA_963691705.1. Lineage (NCBI taxonomy): Eukaryota > Viridiplantae > Streptophyta > Magnoliopsida > Malpighiales > Violaceae > Viola > Viola odorata. Next base: position 4,293,044 of record OY829537.1, read on the forward strand.
CCATATATAAATCGAATAACTAGATTTCTTCATATGAAAATACGACGTAGCTTTTGGATTGCTCACTTATATATTGTTGCTGATTTCTATAATCAGTAGATACTTTTCAACCATTAATTTATTTTTAAATATTTGGATGATTTTCTATACATAATTTTCACTGTTGCAGGAGAAAAAAAAGTTTAATTGATACAAACACAGCAACTAGACAACAAGCAAAGATCCCATGAAGATCACCTCTTTGATAGCGTTAAGACCTCTACTCACTCTCTTTATTCGGGTGATGCAACAACACAGTTTTGATTAATTAATAGCTCTTAATTAGCTATACATTATTTTGATTTTATTGCCAATGATCGACCGAGAAGAACTCCATTTCGTTACGACTAATTAATAACTTTAGTATTTGCTAATAATAATAATTTTTGCAAGGTCTTGCCGTGTTAATACTGCCAAGTGTATTGATCCTTTGGTGGTATCAAATGGCTCGGCGCATGGAACATTTTGTAGATTTGAACCCTCAAATCCTACAACATGGTTTTCTTTACCCATTAGATAACTCAGCCAAAGTGTTGGAGCCTTTAAATTCATCCACAACAAATTTCGCCAGATTTTTCACTTCCTCCATCAATGGCACTAATCTCACACCGTCCCTTGTTAAGAATAAGGTAAGCATCCATATAAATGTACAATATTAATAATGATTGAGTGAGAAAGACTTATCAACGTCTTCGTGTTTGGAAAATAAGATGAAAAAAGTGAGTCATTTATAGGGTATTAGTTTAAATTTCGATTAAGTTAATTGTTTTTTTTTTAGGCAGGTGACACCTTTATTGTTTCAAGCATTTTCAACCATTCCTCTAGTGTCCCGGATTTTGTTTCTAGGATTAGAAGGTTATTTCTTCTCATACTATCATGAAGGAAACCAGGACTACGCCGTTTACTCAAATTCATCCAATTGGTATAAACAAGCCGCTGATTCGACCACCGAAATTTCATATGAGAATGCTACAGAATCCAATTCCGCGATTAATATGGTCAATTCAAGTTGGATTCAAGGAGCTCTAAAAAGTAATAAACTTTACGCATCGTTTGGTCGTGGACTCAACAATGCTCAAGATACTTTGATTATGAACTCATTAAACGGGCCAAAAGGAGTCATCTCTTTTGAGTTTTCAGTTGCGGGTTTGTTCAATAGGTCGTCAGGTCTTTACGGCGGCAGATTGCTACTGGTTTTGCAAAATGGATGCGTTCTTACAGGGAAAGGAGTCATCGTCCACGACACTCAAGTGGTGGTTAGTGAAAATTCAGTTTCTTTGCACTTGAATTCGAATCGCCAAACTGAAATTGGTAAAGTTTCATGTTTTCCCATCGATCATGATGGGCAAATAAGAGAGTCAGCTTTGAACATTAATGGCGCAAAGGAGATGGTCTACAGTTATTCGCTCTAAATTTTGGGGTTGGAATCGGTATGTTTCTCATCATTTCTTCCGATTCCCTCTCATGTCTTTTTCGACATTTCAGGCAGGAAAATAGATAAATGAAAAACATGAATTAGAAAGAAAAAAAATCCCAAAATATGTAGTTTGAGTTTTAATTTCAAAAAGAATAAACAATCTTTTATCTTTATTTGTTAGCATGTGGGTGGTGTGATTGGGTTCGGTGGTTTTTTTTCAACAAAGTTTATGGACCCATGCATGTTTAAAAATTGTAGGTGATTTTGTTAAGTTTTCCAAATGAGGATGGATTAGCAAGTAGTTTTGGTAGGAGCAACAGAATTGCTCTCATCTTATTGATAGTAATGGTTGCTGCGATTGCCGTGTTCATTTTTATTTTCCTACTGTTAATGCTCCGGTCTACTAGAAGAGATGCATTTTTGTGCAGAGTTGATTAAACAAATGGAAGCACCTCAGCAAGCAGAGAGGAAGAGCATGAACAAGAGTCTGGCATTCGCAAGGGCTACTCAAGACATTCGTACTGTATTGGCCAGCATTACTGGTTTGATTAAATTGTGTTATAACGAGGTGCATCCGGGTTCTAAGCTTCTGGAAAAAATGGACAAAATCCTCTAAAGATTTGCATTGTGAAGAGGAGCTTCCAGATTTTGAGTTAGGGAAAAATTTAGTACATATGTATAAATGTATAAATTATTTGGTTGGCAAGATCAAATACTATACCCTTTGACCCTTAATTTCTCTTTCCTTTTGTTTTTTTCTTTTGTAGCGGAAATGTTGGTACTTGTTTGTTCAGATTTGTTGAATTTAATTCTTGATACGAGCAAGATTGAAGCTGAAAAAATGCAGTTGGAAGAAGAAGACTTTGAATTGGCGAACCTTATTGAGCATGTCGTTGATTTGGTACATCCAACAGCTATATTGAAACATGTGGATGTGGTTCTGGACCCTTGTGATGGTTCTATTCTAAAATTTTCAAGAGTGAGGTGATGGGGTAAAACTAATGTAAGTCTTGCTAAATTTATTGATCAATGCTGTTAAGTTTACCAATATGGGGCATGTATTAGTTCCAGAATGGGCTCAGAAACTCTGTTTAGAGGAGAAAAGAATTGCTTCTGAGAGGAATAGTTTGTGGAAACAGTTCTCATGATTGTGTTACAAGAGCAAGGAAGCGTGTAATGACCTGGAAGCCATGAATGAAAGGAAGCAAGATCCAAACTCTATGGAATTTGTATTTGAGGTGTCTGATACAGGTAAAGGAATTCCAAAGGAGACGAGACAATCAGTGTTTGAGAATTTTGTTCAGGTCGAAGAAACTGCACTAGGAAATGGCGTCACTGGTTTAAGACTTGGTATTGTTCAATCTTTGGTAAGTAGTTCAACTTTTTACCGCAGTTCAAGTTTTTAACTATCTAAAATTTGTTAATGTCCTGAAAGATATCACATTGTACAATTCTTGCTATATGTAGGTGCGCTTGATGGGTGGAGAAATAGGTTGTGGGAAAAGAAGACGACGGAAATGGTACTTGCTTCAGATTCAGTATTTTCCTAGCAACATTAGATCAAGTTCCTGAGAGGGGGTCATGCTCAAACGATAACATTGAGACAGGACTGGATTCCATATCTGACAGTGTAAATAAATATTCAACTCTGACCATTAGAACACCTCCTCCAGCACTGACAAAACGTACCCCAAGTCCTCGGCTGTCTATACTTGGTTCTAGTCCTAGAAATGAGGGGTCTCATGTTGCTCTGTTGATACAGAGTGAAAAAAGGAGAAGAGCAACTCATAAATTTATGGAAGGTTTGGGGATAAAAGTGACAGGTGTGACTCAGTGGGAGTGTCTTCAATCAATTCTAGCAAGAATAATGAAAACTAAGCAGAGTAATGCTTCCTCTAGCAGTTCATCGCGAAAATCAGAATTAGGTTATAGGAGCAAAGAGAATCAGATTTCTGTCAATCATTGGTTGGTCGTCCTCATAGTGGCGTTACAATGGAAGAGCGGATTCACATCTTTGTCGAATTCGTGAGCAAATCTTTGCAAAGTCAATGCTGAATTTATGGAGTTATTCCCAAGTTTGCGCTATCTATGATCCAGCATTCCCCGCACACTTCCAGTATTGAAGATTGCATACAACTTGCTACTCAGAATAGTGTCAAGGAGCTGGACATCAAACTAAGGCTAAATAAAGATCGGTTAATCATGCCGCAAACCTTGCTTTCTGCCAAGGAATTGATTTTCTTGATTTTATCTGGATGTCATCTCTCTCTATCTCCAACTCATGGTGTTTCCACCTGGCCCTTTCTTCGTAAGCTATGTTTGCAACACTGTCATGTTGATGAGCAAATTTTTCAAAATCACACCTTTAGCTGCCCTTTACTTGAATCTTTATTTCTACTTTATTGTGATGAGTTACGAGACATCAGTCTTTCCGGTTTAACAAAACTCACCGAGGTTGACATTGCTAGGAAATGTGATGATATTCATGATATCATGCTTGAGGTTGATGTGCCATGTCTTAAAACTCCCTTTGTTCAGTGTTGGAGGGCACTGCAATGTTGACCTAACTACGTGCAAGAACATAACAATTTTGAAGATGAGCCACTTTCCCCAATGTTGTCAAGCCAAGACTTGACAAACCTTATTGCTGGACTTCCTGCCCTCGAGAGTTTGGAATTGTATTGGGGGATCTGATAGGATCAAATTTTTAAGTCAGTGACTAGAAAAGTTACAACTTTCGGCGGATCAACTAGTGGAAACTGACTTGCGTGACCTAATTGCTGGACTCCCTGCCTTAAGTTCTTATCCTTGCGTTACGAGTGTGAGGATCAAATTTTCAAGTCTGCAACTAGAGAAGCTACGACTATCGGCAGATAAACTAATGGAAACTGACTAGACTGACCTAATTGTTGGACTCCCTGCGCTCAAGTTCTTATTCTTGTAGTGTAATTTGGAGAGGATCAATTTTTTAAGTCAACAACTTGAAGACCTTCATTTTTCAGTTTATGAGTTGGTGGAAGTTAGTATTGATGCTCCAAGTTTAAAAACATTCAAGTGTTCAAGCAAGGTGCTTTCATCTGATTTGTTTATGGGGAGATCAAACCCTCAGGAAGTCACCATTAACTTTTTTCCATGACTATGCTTCTAGTTTCCTTAAGATGAGAAAATTCTTTGGAGGTTTCAAACAAATAAAGCTTAAGTTGTGTCTTTCTCGACGTAACAAATTGTTGCCTGCAGAATTGATGGATATCCCGCTCCTTGCTTTGCCTGACATCAAGCACTTGAGGGTAAGAATTTTTCCCGTAGTTGAAGGTCTGGCCTCAGCGAAAAGAGACATGACAGACGTATTTTGAACAGATGATACTTGGGTGAGTTCCATGGACGAAGCTGGTGCAAGACCAGAGCCTTACCTTCTTTCAGGATGGGTAGTGTAACTAGTTTTGCAAAAAGTTTAGAGCCTGTCAGACAGACTTGTGATCACCCTCACCAGAAGCTGGTGGAGAACGATCCTATACAGCCGTGAGGTAATACCCGTGGGTCCACAATAGCCGTTAATCACGCTCTGATCACAGGGCCATGGTTCATCAACCAAGCTTTTGTCCACGTCTTATTAGTGCCTAAGGATATACATGTACAAATACTATAGAACAGATCCTCTTCAAGTAAGGTCGTGCAAGGTTTTCAGAGTTCTCATAGGTAGGGGAAATTTTGCTTCTACTTGGCTTCAGAAATCACAACACGACAGAGTGACAGTTTGAATAGAACCGCAATGAAATGACACCTCCTCCAACACTGACAACACGTACCCCAAGTCCTCGGCTGTCTATACTTGGTTCTGGTCCTAGAAATGAGGGGTCCCATGTTGTTCTGTTGATACAGAGTGAAGAAAGGAGAAGACCAACTCATAAATTTATGGACGGTTTGGGGATAAAAGTGACAGTTGTGACTCAATGGGTGCGTCTTCAATCAACTCTAACTAGAATAATGAAAACTAAGTAGAGTAATGCTTCCTCTAGCAGTTCATCGCGGAAATCAGAATTAGGTTATAGGAGCAACAACTCCAGTAATCGATCCAAGGATGTCCCTTTAAGTTCCATGGATAGAACAGACCAAAGACTACCTTCTTTCAGGATTGGTAGTAGTACTAGTTTTGTGTTGTTTGTGCTTCACGTTAGTGCAGTAGCATTTCAGGAACTCAACATGACAGTTACAGAATTTAAAAGAGGGATTCATAATACTTTTGCTAGATATTCAAAACATAAAGGCAGGAGCTTTTCATCAAGAGTGTGCTCAAAACTATGAAAACCCAAAAATAATCAATCAAAACAAATCAGGATTAGTAATCTTTCACTAGTTTTGGATTAAAGTTGGTACCTTTCTGCATGTTGTAGTCAGCGAGGGTGCGCCCATCTTCAAGCTGCTTTCCGGTGAAAATGAGCCTCTGCTGGTCAGGCGGTATCCCTTAGCAAAAAACATGTGAAAAAGATGAGATCTTTAACATGAAAATGAAAAAAAAATGAGGGGAAAATCAAAAAAAGAAGCATGAAAACAAAGAACATGAGAGAAAAAGGAGAAATCGATCGAGATGGGCCAGCCGGGTTTTTTTTCTCACCCTCCTTGTCTTGGATCTTCGCCTTGACACTGTCGATGGTATGGCTCGACTCAACCGCAAGGGTGACGGTCCTGCCAATCAAGGTTTTCACGAAGATCTGCATTTTTTTTTTCTCTCGATTCTCTCTCTTCTTGCTATAATATCTTATTCAAATGATCAACACCGACCATGACAAATTTTAGGTGTTGGTATCATTTGTTTAATGAAAAAGAAGAAAAACAAAGAAAAGAAGGAAAAGAAGAAAAAGTGGACGGAAAAGCTTTAGAAAGGAAAGGAAAATGTTTTAAGAAACAAAAAGAAGAAAAAGGTGGAACATGGATACATGGAAAGTGGAGTTGGCCATATCTATAAATAGGTGCAGATATGCAATGTAATGTATGGGTTGTAAGAGTGTAACGCAGTGCAAGAGAGAGAATAATTTTGCAGGTTGGGCCAAAGTCCGAAGGTTGGGCTCATAATTTTGCAGCCCACCACGGTCACCTCCTCGAAGCCTCAAAACCAGATGGAGGGTGGATTCTGCAGATTAACAACACAAAAAATATCATCATGGTCAGGACTTAATATTAATAATCAAGAATCGATGATGTGTTGTGCACAAAGTTTGAAGAAATCAAAAAAAACAAAAACCCCAAACCACAGATCTACTAGTGAAAACAATATCAAAAATCCAGATCAAAGGACACAAGTTATTAAGTACTACAAGATATTCAAACATAAAGGCAGGAGCTTTTCGTCAAGAGAGTGTGCTCAAAACTATAAAAACCCAAAAATAATCAATCAAAACAAATCAGGATTAGTAATCTTTAACTAGTTTTGGATTAAAGTTGGTACCTTTCTGGATGTTGTAGTCGGCGAGGGTGCGCCCATCTTCAAGCTGCTTTCCGGCAAAAATGAGCCTCTGCTGGTCAGGCGGTATCCCTTAGCAAAAAACATATCTGAAAAAGATGAGATCTTTAACATGAAAATGAAACAAAAATGAGGGGGAAAATCATAAAAAGAAGCATGCAAACCAAGAACATGAGAGAAAAAGGAGAAATCGATCGAGATGGGCCAGCTGGGTTTTTTTTCTCACCCTCCTTGTCTTGGATCTTGGCCTTGACACTGTCGATGGTGTGGCTCGTCTCAACCTCAAGGGTGACGGTCCTGCCAGTCAAGGTTTTCACGAAGATCTGCATTTTCTTTTTTCTCTCGATTTTCTCTCTTCTTGCTATAATATCTTATTCAAATGATCAACACCGACCATGACAAATTTTAGGTGTTGGTATCATTTGTTTAATGAAAAAGAAGAAAAACAAGGAAAAGAAGTAAAAGAAGAAAAAGTGGACGGAAAAAGCTTTAGAAAGGAAAGGAAAAATGTTTTAAGAAACAAAAAGAAGAAAAAGGTCGAACATGGATACATGGAAAGTGGAGTTGGCCATCATCTATAAATAGGTGCAGATATGCAATGTAATGTATGGGTTGTAAGAGTGCAACGCAGTGCAAGAGAGAATAATTTTGTAGGTTGGGCCAAAGTCCGAAGGTTGGGCTCATAATTTTGCAGCCCACCACGGCCACCTCCTCGAAGACTCAAAACCAGATGGAGGGTGGGGTCTGCAGATTAACAACACAGACAACATCATCATGGTCAGGGACTTAATATTAATAATCAAGAATCGATGATGTGTTGTGCACAAAGTTTGAAGAAATCAAAAAAAAACAAAAACCCCAAATCACAGATCTACTAGTGAAAACAATATCAAAAATCCAAATCAAAGGACACAAGTTATTAAGTACTATAAGATATTCAAACATAAAGGCAGGAAGCTTTTCGTCAAGAGTGTGTGCTCAAAACTATAAAAACCCAAAAATAATCAATCAAAACAAATCAGGATTAGTAATCTTTCACTAGTTTTGGATTAAAGTTGGTACCTTTCTGGATGTTGTAGGCGGCGAGGGTGCGCCCATCTTCAAGCTGCTTTCCGGCGAAAATTAGCCTCTGCTGGTCAGGCGGTATCCCTTAGCAAAAAACATATATGAAAAAGATGAGATCTTTAACATGAAAATGAAACAAAAATGAGGGGAAAAATCAAAAAAAGAAGCATCAAAACCAAGAACATGAGAGAAAAAGGAGAAATCGATCGAGATGGGCCAGCTGGGTTTTTTTTCTCACCCTCCTTGTCTTGGATCTTGGCCTTGACACTGTCGATGGTGTGGCTCGACTCAACCTCAAGGGTGACGGTCCTGCCAGTCAAGGTTTTCACGAAGATCTGCATTTTCTTTTTTCTCTCGATTTTCTATCTTCTTGCTATAATATCTTATTCAAATGATCAACACCGACCATGACAAATTTTAGGTGTTGGTATGATTTGTTTAATGAAAAAGAAGAAAAACAAGGAAAAAAAGAAAAAGTGGACGGAAAAGCTTTAGAAAGGAAAGAAAAATGTTTTAAGAAACAAAAAGAAAAAAGGTGGAACATGGATACATGGAAAGTGGCGTTGGCCATCATCTATAAATAGGTGCAGATATGCAATGTAAGGTAGCCCCTGTGCTTCAGCTACATATATTATCATGTCAATAATGACTGCAAGAGAGAGAATAAACGAGAGGCAGCGAGTGAGGTTAAAATATATTATTAGTGTGTGTGAGAGAAAAGTAAGGTTGAGTAAAATAAGTTTCTGGAGTGGGAAGTTTGTGAGTGTTATATGCCTATCCAAAAACAATAAATATTTTATCTTATCTGTAATTTTTCTACTTCTATTTAAATTAAAAGTTCAATTTTTGTAGTTGATATTTTCTCCCGGTTGATTATTAGCTTTGTTAATTTACACCACCTTTTTTAACATATTTGTTCTTGCAGATAGTGAGACATTTCTGAGGGCAATGCCAGGGTTTATAAAGGGTTTTTTCCCTTGGCTATCAGTAATTTTTATTAATTATGAAATATTAAAATGAATTATACAGATTGATAATGATGGAATAATATGCCGGACGTACCCTGAAGCACAACAACGCTGTTGGCAGTCAACACCAACTCAAGTCAAAGAAAAAAAAGACTCTAGAAAGAGGAGTCAAATAGTAGAATGCTGGAAAAAAGAACACACTAGAAGGACACTTGTCTGAAATTAATTACTTTGCTACTGTTTTGACACTTAATATATATTTGTGTTGAGAATGGAGTGGAAGTGGTGGAACAAACGTTCCCACCCACAGCAGAGGCAGAGCAGATGAGTGAGGAAGCATAGAGGAGTTCCCACAGCGGCAGATTGAGAGTTAAAGAGTGTTGCACAGTATTGGCACACTACTCACAGTAAAAGAGTGTGATAAAGATCACACCACTCTCATCTGTAAAATTGTTCTACCATGTGTAGAAATAGAAAAAGATTGTCTCTGTAATGTTTATGTGATGTTTGTGTGTGTAAGTGTTGTTTAATTATTAAATGAAGTTGAATTTGTGTTTGTAGTAGAATTTCCAGAATTTGCAGAAAGTGTTCTTTCCAAAATTTGCAGAGAAGAAGGACTGCACCAGTCCTCTGTTTTTCCAGTTGTTCTAATTTTCTAACAAACGCCAATAATGAGTCCAAAACCCAGGCACCCACGCTTTTCCTGCACTGCCACCTATTGCGTGCGTCCAAATCAATAGGGCTATAACTGTCATTTCCTTTTCCTTTTCTTCTGGGGATTAATTGCTTGACCACCAAGAATAACCAGACGAAACTTGTCGATCCGATCAGTACATCCTCAAATTGATTCGGCCTGATATTCTTAACCTCAAAGTAATTGAATCGGAAATTTCGGTTGTATGGATTTTATTTTATTTTTCATTCATTATTTTCAAAATTTCAACATCTTTTTAAATTATAAATTATGTATTTTTACTTTTTATTCACATCAAACAGTCATATTCAGTTGAATTCACTTGCATTATTATGACATTAACTTATTGTTTGATTAATATTTGTTTACTAAAAAAAAATGATATTGTAAGTAAATGATTGTCTGTTTGGGTTAAAATGTGGGTAAGGCTTTAAATTTGAAATCCAACCTGTAGGATTCGAACCAGCGGCCGAAGGATTACTGAAAGGTTATCCCAATTACAGTCCCACGCTCTAACAATCGTTTGACTTTTTAGTGAATGAAATTGGAAGTTTACGTAATATTGCTTTGATATTTTTTGACATTCTTCTTTGACAATTTTGAGTAAAAAAGTTGTATGCACTCTTAAATGATCAGCTAAGATGCTCAAGACATCCATGACTGACGACGAGCTCCTTCAAAAGCTGGAGGATTCCACTAATAACGCCGCCGATCACCAGCTCCAAACCCTCCACTCCATCCTCCACCACCCGGCCGCCGTGGGTTATCTCCGCCCTTACCTCTCTGGCAGCGACCTGCCCTCACTTGACCCTGCAACTTTCCGCCGCCAAGTTCCCTTATCTACTTACCATGATTACGCTTCAATCAAATGGACGATACCAATCCCCAAACTCAACCCTCTCCTCTGCTTCTTCTACAGGTCAACTCACCCACCTAAAAGGAAGTGTTCTTTATTATTTGTAAATGATGCAAGCTTTATTAGTTCCCCCACCCCCACACCCTCTCCTCTGTAAATGTACTGCCATCTTCTTTGTGGTCCTAAGAATTTTGCTTTGATTGATGCGATTCACGCACGGAATGCTGTAGGATTAGTTAGAGCCTTTGGTATGCTAGAATCAATGTGGGGGAACTGTGTGATGATTTGGAAAACGGGTTTCCGAGTTTGGAGATCACTGATGCTGAAATGTGGGATTATGTTGTTCAGGTTCTTGATGGACCGCAAGTTGCTTTGGCGAGGAGGGTTCGAGCTGTTCAACTATGTGGGTAGATGTTCTTACATTGTCGTTCTTACATTGTCGTTTGGGCGATGTTGTGAGGGGAAGAATTGGGGTGAGATTGTATCGAAACTATGGCCTAGTGTTCGTTATGTGAAGTGTGTTACTACAGGAAGTATGAGTCAGTATTTTGCTAAACTCAAGTATTATGCAGGGGAGGTGGTGGTCTTAGGTGGGGATTACTTTGCATCAGAATGTACATTGGGTATTAATTTGGATATCAAGCAACATCCTGAGAGGACGACCAGCTACGTTATGCTCCCTACTGCGGCTTACTTTGAATTCTCCCGAACGTAAACATTGCTGTTGTTGGTGAAGGTACGGTGGATTTCTCAGGTGTTGAAGTGGTGAAGATGTACGATGTGGTGGCGACTACTTATAGAGGATTGTCCGATACCGTTTGGGCGATGTTGTGAGGGTGGTTGGTTTTCACAATTCATCTCCTCAGGTGCAAATCACTACATCATCCATCTTCTCCAATTTTCTTGATCTGTAAGCTTTAACGTACTTTCATCCCGCCTAATCTAAAAATCGATTCAAAATTTACTTACTCTGTATCATATCACTATTATCAGCTACTATTACATCATGCCATTGCCAATTATTGTATCATACGAAAAAAAAATTACTATACATATACGTAGTAAGTAGACAACAACATTGCGTCCTATAACACTTCTTCGTAAGAAGCAACCCACAACAATAGTACTCAGAAGCTCAAGTGCGTTTCACTGCAGATGTCCCAACAAAATGTACACAAATCATTTCGAAATACGATCTGTCGTAAACACAGTAAACAATCAAACGGTTCTCCGCATCTCAAAATGAGTACTCTTTCAAATCTGATTTCGCATCAATGATGTCCATGTCACCCAAGCATTCTTCTGAGGTGAGGGGAGGGAGTTGCTTGGTCTTGCGCTTCAAATTATGTTTGTGCCAGTCACTCTTAAAGTGCTCCCTATACTGCTTGGCATCTCCTACATAAGCATTGCATGTGCTGCACTTGTTTTGTTTTACTTCTACCTCATCACTCTTTTCTGCAGAGATGGTCTGTTTTCGGATTTTCTCACTCAGTTGGACCACAGCATCTGTTGACTCCTGGGGTTGGGATAATGGCGTATCTTCATGATCATCATATTCGTCAAGATGGGTTTCATCCTCAAAATGCACAGACACTGCAAGAATTTCCAACCTGCCCAGTAGAGTTCTCACCAACCCATCACAGTCCCTGAAGAAAGCTGGATCAATTTCGCAAATCTGCTCAAAGAATCAATGAAAAACTAAGGTCAAAGGAGAACCACTACTATGACCAACCCACCATCAGTCAGGAAACAAGCACAAAACTGGGGCTCACTAGTATATAAGCAAGTGTCTACATTGGGTGGTAATAACACTATATTCTAAGTTGACAGGACTTGCTAATAATCAGAATAGCACTGTATGAGAGAAGCATATATAAATAAGTTTCAAAATGCCACTGGAATGGACAGGGGAGAAAATGGCACAACTATGTGGGTACATGTTCTTACATTGTCGTTTATCTCTCTGATATTTACTCACTCTATGTATACAAATCTCAGGAAAACCAATATCAGTAGACAAACTTAAGAATGCCAATAACAGAAATAACATAGTACATGCTACCCATCAATAAAGCACCCACAACTCCAATTCGCAAAGATACACAGAAAATGTTACCACATCAAACACAAAATCAAACTTACAACGGCTATCTGACTTGTAGATTTATCCTTTGACACAACACTAGCATTCCAATCATTCAGCTTTTCCAAAAGTCGAGACACATTATGCTCAGGAACAAAAAGTCGGAGTCTCATGGGAGCCCGCTTGATTGGGAATTGCTTTTGCAGTTCACGAATCACTTCCAACGCCTGCACAACATATAAACAAAAATTAGCACGTGAAACTTATTCATACTCGAGCACTAAGATATGAATAATGACCTGCTTCTTTGAGCTGCGATGTGGATCAACAGCAAAGTGGATTTCATGCATTAGTCTCTCAATCATACTGATAGTATAAGGGTGTTGTGTTTCTGGATTAATTGTCTTTTGCATAACGATAGTGGCAATATCCCTAAACTGACTGGACAACTGGGATTCCCTCTCTTTTCCTGCAACCTGAAGCTCTCCTTTCTCCAATATCTACATTTCAGAATCACAACACAAGACAAAACATTAGAGTGCGAATATAACGAGTACATTTAGAATATAAATCAAGAAACAGTTTTCTGCATGAAACAAGCACCTCAAGACATATTTTAGTCTGGTCATCATGCCCAAATGCTTTCTCCAAATCTTTCTCACTGTTTTAAATTACAATTCCGAAAAGGGAAATGCTAAACAAGAGGATGAAAGGAGGAAACAAGAACGTCACTCTGACACATTGTGCCACGTCACCTAATTATAAGTTTGCCATCATCTGAAATTTACGAAAATGCCACCCAACCTCCTTCTTCATCATCTCCTCCTTCTTCATCTCTTACGAAATCTAGGTTTTCATTCCTCTTCTCCTCCATAGCAGCCGCTGCTCGTCCTCCATTTTTTCCTTCTTTCGTTTCTTCGTTCTTCACTTCAGCGAGCAGCGCAGCCAGCCACACGACACACCACCTCTCTCTCATCTCCTCCTCCAGCAGTGCTGTTGGTCGGGCTTCAATTCCCTGTTGGTCGCGTCGCTCGTTTCTTGAAGACTGGCAAGTACGCCGAGCGAGTCGGCGCCGGCGCCCCTGTCTACCTGGCTGCCGTGCTCGAGTATCTTGCTGCAGAGGTGAGTCTAAAGAATTGAACAATATTGATCCGAATTTCAATTTTTTGTAGTTAGGATTTGTCCAATTTTATTTATTTATTTTGTGTTTGGTTGATTTAGGTGTTGGAATTGGCTGGGAATGCGGCGAGAGACAACAAGAAGACGAGGGTTGTGCCGAGGCATATCCAGCTGGCGGTGAGGAACGATGAGGAATTGGGGAGGTTGCTTGGATCTGTGACTATTGCTAATGGCAGTGTGATGCCTAATATTCATAATGAAGGCTGTATTTTGATGGCCTGTGACTTCTCTTTCCATAGAAGGCTTTAAAGTGTATATTAGTTTAATAATGATAGCTGCAATGGTAACATTGATGTTTGTTAAACTGTTGAACTTATGGCATTTTCTTTCCAATTGTCATTCTCTCAATTTACTATCTATTCCCACAGGAAGTTGATGAATTTTTTTTGATGTTGGCTCAAAGACAAATGACCTTGGAGATGGTTGCACTTGGATAAATGCTTCACACAATGGATACCAGATATCTGCTCTTTGTTGGACGGTTTGATGTGTATGCATGTTTTATTTGGCTGATCAGCTCACGGCGAGTTTTTCTTATTCTTTGGCCGCTTTCGGCCAGGAAATAGTTGCAACAAACCTCACCCTAATATGGGTTTCTAATGAAATTTCCTCTTTAGTTGGTCTAAAACATAATAAAACATGTTTGGAAATTCAAGGATTGCTCATCCAAAAATGTTTGAAATAACCTGCATGTATTGGATAGAAGAACCTCAATGCTCCAAGTTTGAAAAGATGGGAATACTTCACTATTGTAACGAAACTATTCTTTCTAAACACACAAAATTGCATGATAAATGATTACAAACTTGAGAACTGGTGCAGTTAGTTTAATGACAAATTATATGGATTTCCAATTGCATTCAATGATCTTCTGGGTCAAAGTTCAGTATCCAGTTTCGAGGATGCCGTCGATAAGCCCAAACTCCATAGCCTGCAAGAAAAAGGCGGCATCAGCATGATAGTTTAAATAAATTCTCTCACATTACTTCCTATCTTACACAGCTAAAGCAAAAAATATAGATAGTGCCACATACCTCAGAAGAAGATAAGAAGCGATCCCTCTCGGTGTATTGTTGTACCATCTCAAGTGGTTGGCCAGTGAATGCAGCAAACATTTTGTCAATTTTCTGTACCAAAGGACCATGGTGACCAGACAGAAAATGTTAAACAATCATTAATTGAAGGGCTGGCAGTTGATAAAACGAGAAGCAAGAAATTATCAGCAAGGAAGATAAGAGGTGGGCGCTAATCTCTGATTTTCAGTTGCAGATGACAACTTTGCTATTCTCAAAGCTTAAAATGAGCTAAAGAACTACTCTTGTTTAACTCTGATTAAACACGTAACAAGCATTCAATGAGTCAAGAAAGACTAACATGACGATTTTGAACAGCTTCATTTACTTGTCGCTTCACGTCCTCCACATGACCCTACAGGTTAAATAATGCAAAAATCAGGTGAATGACTTCCAGAAACTAAGTAGGAAAGACCCATGATATGCAAGAATTTCTGAGCAGCTCGAAAGTATGCTACTTCATGTGGCAAGAGTAGCCAAATACAAGTATAAAATCATGCAACCAATCATTTCTGTCCTGATGCAGTAAGTTTGAATTCGTAATAAAGGAATAATTTTCAAACTCTTGCATGAAAAGCAGTACTTTAACTTCCAAATTAATTCTTACCCAACAACCACTTTGTGGTTGATGTATCATAATACGGGCACTAGGCATTGCATACCGCATTCTTTTTTCTCCACCAGCAAGAAGAAGTGCGCCTTGGCTTGCAGCTACTCCAAAACACACAGTGCCAACTTTAGGCTTTATCTGAGAGAGGAGATTACAACAAATCAACACTTCAAGCAAATACAACAGGTAATCCAACAGAGAAAGAGATGGACTGGCAAACTTAAAAAGGCAGCATACATATTCGCATGAATATTTTTGGTCATTTTGACAGAAGCTCCTAGTGTTAATTGATTCTGACCAGAGAACATAATTTAGGCTTACATTTATAAGAGGCAATTGCCTTATTTTGCTAAATGCTAGTGATATACAATTGTCTTTGCAAGCCGGAAGATCACAAACATAGCAGAGGCTTTGATGACAGATAACTGCGTGCAACTACTGTACCATAAATGATAATCGGTGGATTTCCCTTCTGGGATGCAACTACTGTACCATAACTGCGTACAAATATCTATAAATTATGTTACCAACTCACAGCAATGCTAATGATTAGAAAGGAGAAACCAAGGAGAGAAACTACATGACACAGATCGATGTTATGAATAATGATACTCTTCTGTTTTATTGAGTGAATTTTGAGAAGCTGCTCTGAAGCTCCAGTACAAGCATGTTAATGTAGATTTGAACTATATAAACTAGAGAACATTGGACGAGAGTGCAAATCACTTTAAGACCGAGCAAAAAAGAAACAAACCTTTGGTTAATATCACGAAAACCCTTCTCGTCTATCCTCAGTGATAATCCTGGAGAAATCATAAAATTACACTTAATATATCTTCAAGAACGCATAGTTGTCGAAATCTATGCAAATCACTTTTAGACTGCTTTGCTTGAGGCAGCTCTGCTTAATTGTCATCATCAGCAACCTTAGAAGCAGCTCTCTTAGGCAGCAATATGTTATGAATATTAGGCATCACACTGCCATTAGCAATAGTCACAGATCCAAGCAACCTCCCCAGTTCCTCATTGTTCCTCACCGCCAGCTGGATATGCCTCCGCACAACCCTCGTCTTCTTGTTGTCTCTCGCCGCATTCCCAGCCAATTCCAACACCTAAATCAACCAAACACAAAATAAATAAATAAAATTGGACAAATCCTAATTACAAAAAATTGAAATTCGGATCAATATTGTTCAATTCTTTAGACTCACCTCTGCAGCAAGATACTCGAGCACGGCAGCCAGGTAGACAGGGGCGCCCGACCAACAGCGCTGCTGGAGGAGGAGGTCAGAGAGAGGTGGTGTGTCGTGTGGCTGGCTGCGCTGCACGCTGAAGTGAAGAACGAAGAAACGAAAGAAGGGAAAAATGGAGGACGAGCAGCGGCTGCTATGGAGGAGAAGAGGAATGAAAACCTAGATTTCGTAAGAGATGATGAAGAAGGAGGTTGGGTGGCATTTTCGTAAATTTCAGATGATGGCAAACTTGTAATTAGGTGACGTGCACAATGTGGCAGAGTGACGTGGCGGTGCCATTCCTCTTGTTTCATCCTCTTATTTAGCATTTCCCTTCCGAAAATGGAAAATTATGTTTTGCAGTATTGTAATGGAAATAAAGACAAAGAAACAACAAAAACTAGAATACGAAAAGACGAACAAGAAGAAGAAGGTTACTTACACACCGGAGCGCCAGGAGAGGACTTTGTTCTTGTAACAGGCGATCTCGAAGCGAAATCCGTGCTTCTTCAATGATGTGATCCCGGCCGAAACTCGGAAGAGAAATCCGGCCGAAATGACATTCAACGAAAGGAGAATCTAGCTCATGGGTTTGAGCACACAAACAACAATAAAAACAGTAGGAAATATGGATGAACGGAGGGAGACACGCAGCGGAAAGGATTAACTTACAAATTACCCGATTGAATTGCGGAGAGATTAGAGATGACGATTGGAACACGAGGAGGTAACAACGGGTTACACATGTGAAGGATTCTTGTTCTTTTTGATTGACTCAAGCCACGGCGATCCAAGACCAAGGCAAGCACCAATTTGATTTCCCAAAGAGAGATCGGGAGGAGTATTCTCAACTCGACGGATCCCTCTCAAGGAAGGGTGAGCAATGGATGAATGAATAAAGGAAGGAGTAAACTCAACTTAAACATTCATTTATCATCCAAAACTGATTTACAAGTGAGGAGCAAGTCCCTATTTATACTAATTTACAATGGGCTTAAACTATTACACGAAATGGGCTTGAAAAGCCTCAAAACTATCGTTGCCGATTTCTGGGCGTAATTACTTCGTGTCTGGGCGTAATTACTTCCAAAACAGAAGGGAAAATTGTTGCTGGCAGCCTGCGCGCCAAAATGTCGACTAGCATAACTTCGGATCCAACCGTCCAATTGGGCTGAAACTTGTCCCAAACGAAAGCTAAGATCTTGACGTTTCCATCAAGACTCTTTTCTCTCAAATCCGACTCCATTTGCTTGTCCATATGCTTGTTGCGAACACGAGATGCAATATTTGCACAGCTCGGCTGCTCGTGTCCGTCTCCTTTGTCGACGTGGCAAGTTGTTCTATTTCGAAGGGGGCTGTGATCACATCAACCTCTCCCTCTTCAAAAGGATTCGTCGTATTTTTAATTAGCTCAAATCAACAACTAAATTTACTTAGATGAACAAAATGAGATATAGTTATAAAAAATAATTTGAAGTTCATTTGCATGTTTATAATGTGGAATTAAATTATTTTGACATGTATTTATTTTTTCTTAAAATTAAAAGGATAATACATAATAATAATGTCATTTATTAAAATATATTAATAAAATTAAATTTATTTTAGAATAATTTAAGCTCACGTTATTGACAAGAAATAAAACTTTAGTTTATTTGATGACATGAATGACTTTGTTAGAATGTGAGACTAAAATTCTAAGAAAAAATGAGATCATATTTATGCGAAAAAATGGAGGAAGAATAGAGAAGAATTAATCTAATTAGTAATAAAATATTTTGAATTTGTATCATAAATGTCATAGTAAATTCTCTATATTTTTAATTGGTTCGAATCAACATCACCCTTAACAAATTTATCAGTATATTTTAAAAAATTAAAATAATTAGTGATTGATAAAATAATTAAATAACTTTTTACTATCTTTTAATTTTCTAACTATTAGAAAGACCAAAATTGCAATTTTGTTGTAGGCTTACGTTGCAAATTTCAAACCTATTGGGTACAAAGTGAGAGATTTTGCAAACTTTAGGGTTTCTTTATATAGTTTATCTAAAACTATATTTAATTTTTTAATCAATAAAGTTAATAATTTATTATTATTATTATATAATAAAAAATAAAATGTTACAAAATAAATATTTTGAGTATACTTTTAATGATTACGTAAATATATTTCTTGAGATTTTAATATATTTTTTTAGATAAAAACTAGATAATGTTTTCAATTTTAAGATAAACAACAACACGAACTTTAAAATATATATATATATCCTATATGGCAAAAGTAGAAAGAAAATTGGTACATTCGTTAGTCTCTTAGAAAATCACATGGGGTAGGTTGTAATAATATTTTAAATAACACTAATAATAATAAATTAGAAAGTGAACAAACTTATATATTAATTTTTCAACTAAGTAATACAATTTTATTTCTATTATTAAATGACAATTTATTTAATTAATAAAGAATTATAATATTCATAACTTTTGGTAAGAGCTTGAAATTAGTAAATGATTTATCATAGAAAAATATACTTAGTATTGTGAGTTAAGAAAATTAGCAAAACTAAATTATATTTGTATAAACTATATATATATATATATATTTTAAAGTGAATTAATATTAAACTTATGAATAATTAATGTATATTAAATCAATTTTTTAGAATTTAAATTTATATTAAATAATTTTTTGATAGTATGAAAAATGAAATTAGGTGATTTTTTATAATAAAATATTCGCATCATAATACTCCCTCTGGACGCCAAAGCATGACGTCCAGGCACAGTGGGATTGTGCAATCCCATTTTTTTGTTTTTTGTTTTTTTTCTACATCAAATCGAACTTTAATTTTTTGTTCAATAACTTGTCAACCCATCCTTCAATAGTACAAAAAATATGGGATCGAAAAGGTAAAAAAATGTGAGCCTGAAGAAGTAAAATGACAATCATTATGAACAGTAAGAATCCGTAGAAAAGTGACAGTTAATAAAGTCCAGAGGGAGTATTAAATTATAATTAACAAAAAAATTATTTAAATAATTTAATAATTTAAATTCTAAAATACAAAAGAGAAAGATAATTTTTTTAAGAACTAAAATATGTTAAATACTGAAACTATCTTTCTATGAAATTATTCTTATGAACTTTTACTTTTATATATTTTTAAAATTTATCATTGTTAGTGATATTGACATGGGTGAAAAAAATATTTCCTTGGTTGATTACCAACAAGTTTCTAACTATATTCAAAGAGATTGTAAGAAATCAATCTATGTAATGTACTCGTGGAGCTAAAATGTGAGAAATATCTTTAAAAGTATGGAATTGAAAAATAGTCACAATGAGTAAAATATAAGTTAATCTATTTTTAAATTTAGATTATTTGTTAAATATAACATATGTATATTAATCTATTTTTTAAATATAAATTATTTTAATTATTATTATTATATTATTTTAAGAATAATATTCTTTATTTGAGTTAATATTCTTTTTATTATTATTATTAAATTTAGTAAAGGGATTGATTTTAAGAGAGTTGAAGAAACATAAACTAAATAAAAGTAAAAATTAAATTGTAATATTTATACTTTTTCTAACATATAATAAAAAGAAGAAAAAAAATTATGAGAATAAGTGAGAAGTTTATTTATAAGTATTGACAATATTAGCCATATATTATCAAAATAATTTACAATAATTTTAATTTTATGAAAGAGATATTTTATATTGTACATAAAATATTTTTTACATGGGTTAATAGTATTTATATAATTTTTATTATTTAACTATAATTTCAAGGCAGTACATGGTTTATTTTTTCAGAAAAAAATTGCTTTTAAAGTTAAGAAAATCATAAAATTGAAAAATTAAAAGAGAATCTATAAGTTTTCCTAAAATTAATTCAGTGACAAATGTTGATTAATGAGTTTTAATAATATAAAAGGATGAGGTTAGATATTTTAAAAAAATATACTAAAAATTAATATTTTATAATCTAATCATCAAATATTTATGGTTATACATTTTTCTCCAATATTTATAAATTTTTTTCAACTTTTTACCATTTTTTAATATTTTTTAACCACTTATAATGTTTATATTAAAACATTTTAGGATATTATAGGATTTCTGATGTAAATCATAAAATTATAGTGTCCGAAGTGAAAGAATTTTTAAACTATAAAAAATTATATTGTTTACCTTAAAATTTGTGCTAGGTAAAGTGATAAGATATATTTTTAAAAAAAATTGGTTATATTTTTAGTTATCATTATAATATTATGGGTCGAATACATGATCTACATCATCAAAATAATATAAGATAGGTACATAAAATATATTGAATAAATATTTATTGTAAACTTATAGCGTTTGGTTCACGGAATGTTACTTTCCTCCTTGGAATCACTCTCCCGAGAAAGTGATACTTGGGAGAGTGATTGAGGGGAATGTCAATTTTTTGTGTTTGGTTGAGATTTAAGATTCCCGGAAAAGTAACATTATTGTGTTTGTTTTGTACTTGGGAATCCTCAAGGAAAGTAAAAAACAAGACTATTTTATCCTTTTGTTAGGTATTTTTTGTTATCTTGTTAGATGTCTAATTATTCTTTTCTATATATATTGTGTTACACAGTTTCCTCTAAACACGTTAGACTTTCTCTCTATTTAATTATCTATCTTTCAATAATTAAAATATCAAATGAGTTTGTTTTATGACTATGGTTTTTTGCAGGTTAAAGAACATGACAAATGACATAATCTTCGTATTAGAATCATTGAAAATTTGTATCATAAATGTCATAGTAAATTCTCTATATTTTTAATTGGTTCGAATCAACATCACCCTTAACAAATTTATTAGTATATTTTAAAAAACTAAAATAATTAGTGATTGATAAAATAATTAAATAACTTTTTACTATCTTTTAATTTTCTAACTATTAGAAAGACCAAAATTGCAATTTTATTGTAGGCTTACGTTGCAAATTTCAAAACTATTGGGTACAAAGTGAGAGATTTTGCAAACTTTAGGGTTTCTTTATATAGTTTATCTAAAACTATATTTAATTTTTTAATCAATAAAGTTAATAATTTTTTATTATTATTATATAATAATAAAAAATGTTACAAAATAAATATTTTGAGTATACTTTTAATGATTACGTAAATATATTTCTTGAGATTTTAATATATTTTTTTAGATAAAAACTAGATAATGTTTTCAATTTTAAGATAAACAACAACACGAACTTTAAAATATATATATATATATATATATATATATATATATATATATATTTCCTATATGGAAAAAGTAGAAAGAAAATTGATACATTCGTTAGTCTCTTAGAAAATCACATGGGGTAGCTTGTAATAATATTTTAAATAACACTAATAATAATAAATTAGAAAGTGAACAAACTTATAAATTAATTTTTCAATTAAGTAATACAATTTTATTTCTATTATTAAATGACAATTTATTTAATTAATAAAAAATTATAATATTCATAAATTTTGATAAGAGCTTGAAATTAGTAAATGATTTATCATAGAAGAATATACTTAGTATTGTGAGTTAAGAAAATTAGCAAAAATAAATTATATTTTTATAAACTATATATATATTTTTTAAAGTGAATTAATATTAAACTTATGAATAATTAATGTATATTAAATCAATTTTTTAGAATTTAAATTTATATTAAATAATTTTTTGATAGTATGAAAAATGAAATAAGGTAATTTTTTATAATAAAATATTCGCATCATAATATTAAATTATAATTAACAAAACAATTATTTAAATAATTTAATAATTTAAATTCTAAAATACAAAAGAGAAAGATAATTTTTTTAAGAACTAAAATATGTTAAATACTGAAACTATCTTCCTATGAAATTATTCTTATGAACTTTTACTTTTATATATTTTTAAAATTTATCATTGTTAGTGATATTGACATGGGTGAAAAAAATATTTCCTTGGTTGATTACCAACAAGTTTCTAACTATATTCAAAGAGATTGTAAGAAATCAATCTATGTAATGTACTCGTGGAGCTACAATGTGAGAAATATCTTTAAAAGTATGGAATTGAAAAATAGTCACAATGAGTAAAATATAAGTTAATCTATTTTTAAATTTAGATTATTTGTTAAATATAACATATGTATATTAATCTATTTTTTAAATGTAAATTATTTTAATTATTATTATTATATTATTTTAAGAATAATATTCTTTATTTGAGTTAATATTTGTTTTTATTTTATTATTAAATGTAGTAAAGGGATTGATTTTAAGAGAGTTGAAGAAACATAAACTAAATAAAAGTGAAAATTAAATTGTAATATTTATACTTTTTCTAACATATAATAAAAAGAAGAAAAAAAATTATGAGAATAAGTGAGAAGTTTATTTATAAGTATTGACAATATTAGCCATATATTATCAAAATAATTTACATTAATTTTAATTTTATGAAAGAAATATTTTATATTGTACATAAAATATTTTTTACATGGGTTTAGTAGTATTTATTTAATTTTTATTATTTAACTATAATTTCAAGGCAGTACATGGTTTCTTTTTTCAGAAAAAAAATTACTTCTAAAGTTAAGAAAATCATATAATTGAAAAATTAAAAGAGAATTTATAACTTTTCCTAAAATTAATTCAGTGACAAATGTTGATTAATGAGTTTTAATAATATAAAAGGATGAGGTTAGATATTTAAAAAAATATACTAAAAATTAATATTTTATAATCTAATCATCAAATATTTATGGTTATACATTTTTCTCCAATATTTATAAGTTTTTTTCAACTTTTTACCATTTTTTTAATATTTTTTAACCACTTATAATGTTTATATTAAAAAAATTTAGGATATTATAAGATTTTTAATGTAAATCTTAAAATTATAGTGTCCGAAGTGAAAGAATTTTTAAACTATAAAAAATTATATTGTTTACCTTAAAATTTGTGTTAGGTAAAGTGATACGATATATTTTTAAAACAAATTGGTTATATTTTTAGTTATCATTATAATATTATGGGTCGAATACATGATCTACATCATCAAAATAATATAAGATAGGTACATAAAATATATTGAATAAATATTTATTGTAAACTTAAAGTCGTTAGAAACTTAAAGTTAAATTAACTTTGAAATGAGATATTGTTACAATGAGTAACCTTTTGAATCTTTAAATTGATAATTAAAATTAGATGACACAACTCTGAATCCCACCTCTCTAGAAAAAAAAGTGCAACTCAATATGCATGAGTCATATATTAAAAAAATAATAAAATAAATTGATTAATTGTTAGTTACTAATTTACAAGTTATCATTATACCTAAAATAATTAAATAAATATTTATCGTAAATTTAAAGTCCTTAAAACCTTAAATTTAAATTATTTTTTCAATTAATAACAAATGGATGAGGGTAAATTTGTGTAACGTAATAGACTGCTATAAAAGTACATAGAAGATCTCACTCATGGATTCTTAATGCGAGTGACGAAATGTTGATGAAGTTGATATAAATAAGAAAATTAAATAAGAAATTATGTTCTAAGCCATAAGTTATAGGAAAGAAAAGCTAAAAGTTATGGATTAGATGAGATACATAAATATTCTAATGTTATTATCATCTTAATCTAATAAAAAATATTTTAAAGTTCGAATATTTTATTTATTTATAATAATAATAAAAGTTTCATGACTTAACTATTACTACTATTATTATTCTAATCCAAAAATTTATGAAAGTATATTTTTTGTTTCAAAAGATAACAAAATATGATATTATTACGAAAAGAACAAAAAAATAAAGGACAAATATAATAACAAAGTTATTCCTTTTATTAAATTATAATCAAAATTAATTTAGACTATTTTTTTAATTATTATTGTTTTTGTTATTTTATATTTCATGCATTGTCATTATTAAAATAAGAACTAGAAAGAAAGAAATATGAGAGAAAAAATAAAAAAATAAAGTGAAAAATGATAATTATTTTTAGTTAAAAATTAAAAAACTATAAAAAATATGTAAAATAAATATGAAATTATCTTGCCACAATAAACTATTTTTTAATAAAATATTAAAAAAACTATGAAAACTTTTTTATAATGTACTCCTATTATTCTTAAAAAATATATATACACAAATATTAAATTACTTAAGTTTGATTTCGTAAAATTTGTAATGATAAGGAATTATTTTGCGTTAGCTAATTATGTGATTTTTTATCATACATAAACATGAAGAAAAATAGTTTTTACATTTAATTAAATCATAATCTTTCATTAAATGTTAAACTTATTTTTTTATTGAGTTTGATTTTTTAAAGAAAAATTCATTAGTGGTTGTTTTTAAATAACTACATAATTATTTACAATATTTGGAGAACTGGAAAAAAAAATGAAACATTATTTTAAATATTTAAATTTTAATTTATAAAAATAAATTACTTAATTGCGTTAAAACTGTTTTAATTCTAATAACTTAAAATTAATTATTTCAGAATTAATGAAAGATTTTTTTGTCAACACCTGCGTTAAAACATCAATAACAATACTAATATACTTTTTTTCAAAAAAAAATTTAATACTAATAAACTGGTTACAATATAGTTTAAACACCATAGTAAAAATTTATGTTAATCCCATTTTTTGAGACATTATTAAAACTTTTATATTATACCAAAAATATTTTGTATGAAATATTTTTTTGTGCATAAATATGATATTTTAACATTTTCAAATCTAAATAAATTTTGCACGTGCAACGCCACGTGCCAAAATAATCTAGTATAATAAAAGGTGCCGGTTTATTACTTGTTACGCAAAAACTGATACCTTTTACATTGGATCAAAAGGACATGAGGATTTGTAATTTGCAAGATCCTGACAGAACAACAACAGGGATCGGTAGACAAATTGCGATGGCAAAATCTTTAGAACTGATTTGGAACAAGGATAGTTTAATTAGAGAACGAAATTAACTTGTAAATTCAAGCAAGGTTGATCAGAACAAGAACTTGAATAAACATTGCTAGTAATTATGTAGTTTGGTATTGACGGCTCTAATTAGTTCCACCAGCCGGTTGTTGTCTACAGGCTTTTCCATAATGTCATCGGCTCCAGCCGCCTTAAACTCGTCAGCTACATCACTTGCTTTGTCAGCCGTCAGTGCTATGATTGGAATGTGAATGCCGTAAGAACTCTCCACCATCCTTATCTGCCTCGTCGCTTCGAATCCGTTCATTATCGGCATCTGTTAAGACATGACATGAATGAAAAACATGATACTATATAAAATAAAACAGAACAAAATAGCTCCGTGATTTCTTTACCTGGCAGTCCATCAAAATATAATCATAAGGAAGAAAAATGGAGGAGCACTCGTGATGCTCCAATCGGTTGTGTTGTTGTAGACCCATGCGAACCAGTTCTAGAGCTTCCAGCCCATTCATACAGAACTCAGAAGTTGACCCGAGTTTTTCAAGAGCTTTCTCGGCCAGCATTCTTTGAACCTCATTGTCCTCAACTACCAAGATTCTCATCCCATGTAACGGTTTGTTACTACTATGTTCTTGGATTTGATCTGATGGCTTGATCTGATGTGAACTTCTTGTATCTCTAATTAGTTGATGAGAAGGAGTAGGTGGTGTTAATTTTACTACCTGCCGTGAATAAATAAGTCACAATCAACACACATCATATAGAACAGACAAATAAAATCCATGAGTAAGACATAGAAAACTTAACATCACCTTTTGTGGATTCTTTGAAGAGGAGGAAGAGCTAGGATCTGTAGAAATATTTCTGGCTTTGTTTTTTTTAACTTTGGCCGATTTGGCCTGAAGAAGGGTGCCCCCGAATTCAGGTAGAAGTCTTATGACTTGATACAAGCGAGACCCATGAAATGGCTTGGGAAAAATCTCATCATTTGGATCAATCACCTCATCATCAGTTGGTTTGCCAAGCCAAACAACCTTGCAAAAAGTATTATGAATCCCTCTTTTAAATTCTGTAACTGCCCTGTTGAGTTCCTGAAATGGTCCTGCACTTGCGTCAAGCACAAGCAACACAAAACTAGTACTACTACCAATCCTAAAAGAAGGTAGTCTTTGATCTGCTCCATCCATAGAACTCAAAGGGACATCCTTGGACCGATTGCTGGAGTTGTTACTCCTATAACCTAATTCTGATTTCCGCGATGAACTGCTAGAGGAAGCATTACTCTGCTTAGTTTTCATTATTCTAGCTAGAGTTGATTGAAGACGCTCCCACTGAGTCACAATTGTCACTTTTATCCCCAAACCTTCCATAAATTTATGAGTTGCTCTTCTCCTTTCTTCACTCTGTATCAACAGAACAACATGGGACCCCACATTTCTAGGACTAGAACCAAGTATAGACAGCCGAGGACTTGGAGTACGTGTTGTCAGCGCTAGAGGAGGTGTTCTAATGGTCAGAGTTGAATATTTATTTACACTCTCAGATATGGAATCCAGTCCTGTCTCAATGTTATCGTTTGAGAATGTCCCCCTCTCAGGAACTTGATCTAATGTTGCTAGGAAAATATTGAATCTAAAGCAAGTGCCATTTTCGCCATCCTCTTTATCCACAATTCCTATTTCTCCACCCATCAAGCGCACCTACATATAGCAAAAATCGTACAGTGTGATATCTTTCAGGACATTAATAAATTTCAGATAGATAGTTAAAAAGTTGAACTACTTACCAAAGACTGAACAATCCCAAGTCCTAAACCAGTGCCGCCTTTTCCTAGTGCAGTTTCTTCGACCTGAACAAAATTCTCAAACACTGATCGTCTCTTCTCCTTTGGAATTCCTTTACCTGTATCAGACACCTCAAATACAAATTCCATAGAGTTTGGATCCTGCTTCCTTTCATTCATGGCTTCCAGGTCATTACACGCTTCCTTGCTCTTGTAACACAAGCATGAGAACTGTTTCCACAAACTATTCCTCTCAAAAGTAATTATTTTCTCCTCCAAACTGGGTTTCTGAGCCCACCCTCGAACTGATACATGCCCCATATCGGTAAACTTAACAGCATTGTTCAATAAATTCAGCAAGACTTGCATCAGTTTTACCCTATCACCTCTCACTCTTGAAAATTTCAGAATAGAACCATCACAAGGGTCCAGAACCACATCCACATGTTTCAACATAGCTGCTGGATGAACCAAATCAACGACATGTTCAACAAGGTTCGCCAATTCAAAGTCTTCTTCTTCCAACTGCATTTTTCCAGCTTCAATCTTGCTCGTATCAAGAATTGAATTCAACAAATCTGAACAAACAAAGACCAACATTTCAGCTACAAGAGAAAAAAACAAAAGGAAAGAGAAATTAAGGGTCAAAGGGTATAGTATTTGATCTTACCAACCAAATAATTTTTGCATTTATACATTTGTACTAAATTCTTCCCTAGCTCAAAATCTGGAAGTTCCTCTTCACAATGCAAATCTTCAGAGGATTTATCCATTTTTTCCAGAAGCTTAGAACCCGGATGCACCTCGTTATAACACAATTTAATCAAACCAGTAATGCTTGCTAACACAGTACGAATGTCATGAGTAGACCTCGCGAATGCCAGGCTCTTGTTCATGCTCTTCCTCTCTGCTTGCTGAGTTGCTTCCATCTGTTTAATCAACTCTGCACAGAAATGCATCTCTCTTCTAGCAGACCGGAGCATTAACAGTAGGAAAATAAAAATGAACACGGCAATCGCAGCAACCATTACTATCAATAAGATGAGAGCAAGTCTATTGCTCCTGCCAAAACTACTTGCTAATCCATCCTCATCTGGAAAACTTAACAAAACCACCTGCAATTTTTAAACATGCATGTGTCCATAAACTTTGTTGAAAAAAAAACTACCACCCAACCCAATCACACCAGCCACATGCTAACAAATAGAGATAAAAGATCGTTTATTCTTTTTTAAATTAAAACTCAAACTACATATTTTGGATTTTTCTCTTTCTAATTCACGTTTTTCATTTATCTACTTTCCTACCTGAAATGTCGAAAAAGACATATGAGAGGGAATCGGAAAAAATGATGAGAAACAAACCGATTGCAACCCCAAAATTTGGAGCGAATAACAGTAGACCATCTCCTTTGCGCCATTAATGTTCAAAGCTGACCCTCTTACTTGCCCATCATGATGGATGGGAAAGCATGAAACTTTACCAATTTCAGTTTGACGATTTGAATTCGAGTGGAAAGAAACTGAATTTCCGCTAACCACCACTTGAGTGTCATGGACGACGAATCCTTCCCCTGTGAGAACGTCGCCATTCTGTGAAACCAGTAGCAATCTGCCGCCGTAAAAGCCCGACGACCCATTGAACAAACCCGCAACTGAAAACCCAAAAGAGATGACTCCTCCTGGCCCGTTTAATGAATTCATAATCAAAGGATCTTGAGCATTGTTGAGTCCACGACCAAACGAGGCGTAAAGTTGATTACTTTTTAGGGCTCCTTGAATCCAACTTGAATTGACCATATTAATCGAGGAATTGGATTCTGTAGCATTCCCATATGGAATTCCGGTGGTCGAATCAACGGCTTGTTTATACCAATTGGATGAATTTGAGTAAATGGCATAGTTCTGGTTTCCTTCATGATAGAATGAGAAGAAAGAACCTTCTAATCCTAGAAACAAAATCTGGGACACTAGAGGAATGGTTGAAAATGCTTGAAACAATAAAGGCGCCACCTGCCCAAACAAAAAAACAATTAACTTAATCAAAATTTAAACCAATACCCTATAACTGACTCACTATTTTCCATCTTATTTACCAAACTCGAAGAGGTTGATAAGTCTTTCTCACTCAATCATAATTAATATTGGTCTAAATCAACCATGTTGATAATAATCACCTGCTACATTATGAGAAAATTAACAAGTGAGATGGTACATTTATATGGATGCTTACCTTATTCTTAACAAGGGATGGTGTGAGATTAGTGCCATTGATGGAAGAAGTGAAAAATGTGGCGAAATTTGTTGTGGATGAATTTAAATGCTCCAACACTTTGGCTGAATTCTCTAATTGGTAAAGAAAACCATGTTGTTGTAGGATTTGAGGGTTCAAATCTACAAAATGTTCCATGCGCCGAGCCACTTGATACCACCAAGGGATCACTACAATCGGCAGTATTAACACACCAAGACCCTGCAAAAATTATTATTATTAGCAAATACTAAAGTTATTAATTAGTTGTAACGAAATGGATTTCTTCTCGATCGATCATTGGCAATAAAATCGAAATAATGTATAGCTAATTAAGAACTATTAATTAATCGAAACTGTGTTGTTGCATCACCAGAATAAAGAGAGAGAGTAGAGGTCTTGACGCTATCAAAGAGGTGATCTTCATGGGATCTTTGCTTGTTGTCTAGTTGCTGTGTTTGTATCAGTAATCTTTTTTTTCTCCTGCAACCGTGAGAATTATATATAGAAAATCATCAAAACATTTAAAAATAAATTAATAGATGAAAAGTATCTATTAATTCTTCCCTGATTATATAAATCAGCAACAATATATTAGTTAGCAATCCAAAAGCTACGTCGTATTTTCATATGGAGAAATATAGTTATTCGATTTATATATACATGGAAAGACTATATTTAAGCAATTAATTACACTATATTTTTCCCGATAAGCTACTAGAAATTCTTAAAAACATAAATGTATAAAAATCAGACCAAATCAGAAAAGAAAAGAAGAATTAAACATGTTAATAATATCAACTTGAAAAAGGAAATAATCTCTAAAAATCTCAAAAATTAATTTGATTTAATATCCTGATTTTTAGTATATACTAAATTAAATTAACAATCCAGTATGGTAATTAAGTACCCAAGCAAATAAACAATTATCGATTCAATTAATTCATTAATATTTTAACAGAGAGATTGGTAATTAAGTAAGAAAAAAAGTAGGCATTCAAAAAGTTAGAGTGGAAAATAGCTAGGATTCGTACTTGCGGTTGCGGCAGACTTTTTTATCAGAGTTAAACTTCTGGGCCAAAGTCCGAAGGTTGGGCTCATAATTTCGCAGCCCACCACGGCCACCTCCTCGAAGCCTCAAAACCAGATGGAGGGTGGATTCTGCAGATTAACAACACAGAACATCATCATGGTCAGGACTTAATATTAATAATCAAAAATCGATGATGTGTTGTGCACAAAGTTTGAAGAAATAAAAAAAAAAACAAAAACCCCAAATCACAGATCTACTAGTGAAAACAATATCAAAAATCCAAATCAAAGGACACAAGTTATTAAGTACTACAAGATATTCAAAACATAAAGGCAGGAGCTTTTCATCAAGAGAGTGTGCTCAAAACTATAAAAACCCAAAAATAATCAATCAAAACAAATCAGGATTAGTAATCTTTCACTAGTTTTGGATTAAAGTTGGTACCTTTCTGGATGTTGTAGTCGGCGAGGGTGCGCCCATCTTCAAGCTGCTTTCCGGCGAAAATGAGCCTCTGCTGGTCAGGCGGTATCCCTTAGCAAAAAACATCTTGCTGCCCTCTAACACTGAACAAAGAGAGAGTTTTAAGACATGGCACATCAACCTCAAGCATGATATCACGAGTATCATCAAATTTCCTAGCAATGTCAACCTCGGTGAGTTTTGTTAAACCAGAAAGACTAATGTCTCGTAACTCATCACAATAAAGTAGAAACAAAGATTCAAGTAAAGGGCAGCTAAAGATGAGGTTCTGAAAAATCTGCTCATCAGCATGACAGTGTTGCAAAACATAGCTTACGAAGAAAGGGCCAGGTGGGAACACCATGAGTGGGAGACAGAGAGAGATGGCATTCAGATAAACCCAAGAAAACCAATTCCTTGGCAGAAAGCAAGGTTTGCGACATGATTAACCGATCTTTATTTAGCCTTAGTTTGATGTCCAGCTCCTTGACATTATTTTGAGTAGCAAGTTGTATGCAATCTTCAATACTGGAAGTGTGCGGGGAATGCTGGATCATAGATGCAAACTTGGGAATAATTCCATAAATTCGGCATTGACTAATGTCTCGTGATATTTGCGCACGAATTCGACAAAGATGTGAATCCGCTCTTCCATTGTAACGCCGCTACGAGGACGGCCAACCAATGATTGGCAGAAATCTGAAATAGCGAAGGAAGTGGATGTGTGATACCATGTCTTGGACAAAATCCCAGTACGGACCACATCTTTTGTCCGGAGGAAAGAGAGGATGTGATGAAGTATGGGACGCGGCAATTGGGAGATTCGATCGGTGGTATGAATGGGACTGAAAACTACATCTTCTCTTTTTCGTTTTGGTGGGTCTGGACAGCAGCTACTACTTCCATCCATTGCTTTAGACCTGAAGTGATGGGGACAAACGTTCCATTCAATTCCACAAAATGACCATAAATTTGCATGCCCATCACTATAAGCAAGCACCGCAATTGGATTCAAATAGGAAAAACAGAACCCAAAATGGAGACAAAAAATAAAACCCACAGCAGAACAAAGTACAGAGTAGATTATTGCACTAATTTAGTTAGATACCATTATTCGCTAACCCTAACCTTGAGAATTTTCATCCAGTTCCACTTTTAAGCAACTTTTCAGAAGAAATGAATAACAAGAAAGGATGCCATGAAAAGTGTAATTACCGGTCACCGTTTCAGAGGAAGAACAACCAGACTTTAATCTTTGAGCTGAGCGGTGAATGAAAGCGAGATGAGGCCTTACTAGCTACTCCTATCTTCTGTCTTCTGTGTTACCGTTGGTTAGGGGTGTAACCGGGCCGGTTCGGTCCGGTTCTGAGATACCAGAACCGGACCCGGACCGTAAAATTCCGGTTCTGGCATTTCCGGATCGGTTCGGTTCCCTGTTTTTGTATTTTTTTTTTTTTAAATAAAGAAAAAGGCCCAGCCCGCTCTCGCTCCCCAGCCCAGCCCAGCCCAGCCCCTCAGCCAATGAAGGAAAAAATTAAAGAAATTTGAAGGGAAGGGGATTTGAACCCCTACCCTTTTGAAGGGGAGTGAATGACTTAACCACTGTGGCAAAGCTGAACTTTTGTTAATTTATGCATCATATATATATTTATATATATACAAATTTCCAATTTTTTTCACATAACGCCGTTTAATTATTAAACACACGTCGTTTAGTTGTTAAACACACCTTACATCGTTTATTATTTAATTTTGATACTTGTTTATAACTTGCTCACAAAATTAAAAATACTACAAACGAGACATTGAATATCAAGGATGAGCACCGGGCATAAAAAGGTCTACAAAAATAAATGCCTTATGTTTTTGGTGACGAAGTCGAACACAACTCTTGGCTATGGTATATGATAGTTTTATCAACCATAACTTTTTCCGATTAAATTATATTTTGCAAAATTATGTAATGAGCTTGAATAACAAGCACATTAGCTAGCAAACAATCCAAAATATTTTTATTTAAGTTTAAATGAAAAAAAAAATTAATGCTAAACCTCTTAACAATTAACTCAAGTAAATAATGATATTAAAATATGGATACCATAAATCTAAATCATAAATGTCCATTAACCATTATGCAAATTCATTATTTTAGTTGTCATCTAATTAGTAATTACATTTTTTATGACAATTGATATCATTCTTTCTTACAACAATATAATTCTTTTTTTATTAAGTAAAATATTGAACAATAAACATATATTCACGACATATCTTAATAATTATGTAATAGAGTAAGTATTAATAAAAATATTACTACTATATGTCGTATCATTAATAATCAATGGTCTTAATTTATACATATAGTTGACTAATGACATGACTATTATTTTATTTTTTCTATATATTTTTTGTTACGTGTTAATAATCTAATATACTAATTAATTAGATACGTGTTTATAATGAGATCAATTGATTATAATTAAAATGTATTGATACAATTATAAAATTGGTAGTTGGATGATTTATTTCTAAATAAAAAAAGTGGATTTTTCAAAAAAAAATTAAATCAAGAAACGGGCCCGGCCCAGCCCAGCCCCAGCCTCAGCCCAACGCCATCCCCAGCCCACCCAGGAAAAACATAAAGAAAATTGAGGGGAAGGGGGAACCCCTTCCCCCTTGAAAGGAAGGGTAAGATTTTACCACTGAAGCAAAGCTGAACTTTTGATTATTAATGCATATATATATATATATATATATATATATATATATAAAACTTTTCGGTTCAAACGGTTCTACGGTTCGGTTCCGGGTTTTTTATTAGACAGACCCGGACCCGAACCGGAAATTTTTGGTTCTAGTAAAATAGAACCGGACCGGACCGAAATATTACGGTTCGAACCGGTTTGGGCCAAAATTTTCCGGTTCCGATTCCGGTCCGGTTTCTTACACCCCTACCGTTGGTGCGAAAGGAAAGGAAAAGTGAACTCTCTTTCTCTTTATTACTAAGCTTACCTTTATCCCTTGTATTTAGCTAATTTATAAACTGTCTTAATATATGTTATTAGAAATCCTTACTTTTTTTAGAAATGTTATTAAATTATTACAGTCTTAATATATGTATATAATATAGTCAAAAAGTTAAAAAATAATTAATTATAATAATTTTTTTTTTTGAAAATAATAGTAATTAGAGGATATCTTAATCTTAATCTATACTATATAAAAAACATGAAGGGTCTTATTCTTTAAAAGTCTATTATACCCTTAAATTATTAAAAAACTTAAGAGTGTAATAAACTTTTAAATATTTTAATTAATTAACTTACCTATTAAATTAATTAACCTACCTATTAAGTTATTTTATTGTAATAGACTTTTAAATATTTTAATTAATTAATTAATTTAATTAATTAACCTCTCTATTAAATTAATTAACCTACCTATTAAATTATTTATATTTTTAATTGGTTCGAATCAACATCACTCTTAAAAACTTAATCAGTATATATTAAAAAATTAAAATAATTAATGATTGATAAAATAATTAAATAACTTAATAATATTTTTTACCATCTTTTAAATTTCTAATTATTAGAAAGACAGAAATGAGATATTGTTACAATGAGTAACCTTTTGAATCTTTAAATTGATAATTAAAATTAGATGACACAACTCTAAATCCCGCCTCTCTAGAAAAAAACGTGCAACTTAATATGCATGAGTCATATATTAAAAAAATAAAAAAATAAATTGATTAATAGTTAGTTACTCATTTACAAGTTATCATTATACCTAAAATAATTAAATAAATATTTATCGTAAATTTAAAATCCTTAAAACCTTAAATTTAAATTATTTTTTCAATTAATAACAAATGGATGAGGGTAAATTTGTGTAACGTAATAGACTGCTATAAAAGTACATAGAAGATCTCACTCATGGATTCTTAATGCGAGTGACGAAATGTTGATGAAGTTGATATAAATAAGAAAATTATATAAGAAATTAGGTTCTAAGCCATAAGTTATAGGAAAGAAAAGCTAAAAGTTATGGATTAGATGAGATACATAAATATTCTAACGTTATTATCATCTTAATCTAATAAAAAATATTTTAAAGTCTATACTATATAAAAAACATGAAGGGCCTTATTCTTTAAAAGTCTATTATACCCTTAAATTATTAAAAAACTTAAGAGTGTAATAAACTTTTAAATATTTTAATTAATTAACTTACCTATTAAATTAATTAACCTACCTATTAAGTTATTTGATTGTAATAGACTTTTAAATATTTTAATTAATTAATTAATTAACCTACCTATTAAATTAATTATATTTTCAATTGGTTCGAATCAACATCACTCTTAAAAAATTAATCAGTATATATTAAAAAATTAAAATAATTAATGATTGATAAAATAATTAAATAACTTAATAATATTTTTTACCATCTTTTAAATTTCTAATTATTAGAAAGACAGAAATTGTAATTTTATTGCAGGCTTAGATTGCAAATTTCAGGCTTATATTGCAAATTTCAAAACTATTGGGTTCAAAGTTGGAGATTTTGTAAACTTTAAGATTTCTTTATATAGTTTATCTAAAAATATATTTAATTTTTTAATAAATAAGGTTAATAATTTTTTATTATTAAATAATAAAAATTAAAATGTTACAAAATAAATATTTTGAGTATATTTTTAATGATTACGTAAATATATTTCTTGAAATTTTAGTATATTTTTTTAGATAAAAACTAGACAATGTTTTTAATTTCAAGCTAAAAAATAACACAAACTTTAAAATAAATAAAAAATTCCTATATGGCAAAAGTGGAAAGAAAATTGGATCTCCTACATTCGTTAGTCTCTTAAAACTTCACATGGGAGTAGCTTGTAATAATATTTTAAATAACACTAATAATAGTAAATTATAAAGTGAAAAATCTTATAAATTAATTTTTTAATTAAGTTATGCAATTTTATTTCTATTATTAAATGAAAATTATTTAATTAATAAATAATTATAATTTTTATAATTTTTAGTAAGAGATTGAAATTAGTAAATAATTTATCATAGAAAAATATACTTAGTATTAGTATTGTGAGTTAAGAAAGTTAGCAAAAATAAACTATATTTGTATAAACTATATTTTATCATATATATATTGAAATGAATTAATATTAAAGTTATGAATAATTAGTGTATATTAAATTAATTATTTAGAATTTAAATTTATATTAATTTTTTTTTGATAGTATGAAAAATGAAACAAGGTGATTTTTATACCTTAAGTTATTGTTTAAAAGTCTATTACACTCTTAATTTTCTTTTAAGTTTTTATAAATCTGTTAAAAACTTTATCCAATAATAATTATTGCTTTTAAATTTGAGAAAAAATAGTTCAGCCAATTTATCTATAAAAAAAGTTGCAAATAATTAAAAAACATTATGGGAACATTCAAAATTCTTAACAATAGTGGGAGTATTGATATTAATTCAGTTGGTAGTTAAGTTAGATAATATATATTAAATATATAGTATATATATATAATAAAATACCTAAATACCCGGTCACGTGCGAATAAAATTAGTCTTGATCCACATGATTTAAAGAGACCAAAATAAAATATATAATTAGTTTTCCAAGAATGTAATAATATAAGTAACTAAAATAAGAAACATAATTACTTAATTTAAATTATAATCATAATTATTTGTTCTGTTTTCATATTTTTTATAAATTAATTTATTTTATTGTTTGTGTTTAATGATTAATATTTGTGTATTTACATTTAGTAATTCCTCGATCATAAACCAAGATATATTCAACTTCTCTATTATATTTCTTAGTGATAATTAGATTTGGTATTGCTTAATTTTTAATTTTTCTACATAACTAGCCTAACCTAATTAGAATATAGTCATATACAACATTTTATTCAATTTATTTTTTAAAAATAAAGAATGTACAACTCCTTGAGGGAATCCATGTTTGGTTGATTTTAAGGTTTTTTCCCCTATTCAAAACATAGAATTTTCTAGAGAAATTTATATATATGATACTCAATTGATTCAAAATTGGGAATATAAACTTAACAACTTTATGTCCTAATTATTTTATATAATGTTTCAATGGTATGTTAGTTTTTCTTAAAGACAGGTAGTAAGGATCTCATAAACAGAAATAAAATTAAATAGCAACTTAAGTGAGCTAATTAGAAAAGAAGACCCCGAGTTATTTCGTTGCTTACGGCTCTAAATGTTGTACATAGATATCTAAGTTCTTATTTACGAGAATTTGGAAGAAGCAACGATCAATAATTAATGTTTTGCACTTGCCTATACATTTCCAACTAATATCAAATAAGTTCATGTATTTTTAATTAGCTCAAATCAACAACTAAATTTACTTAGATGAACAAAATGAGATATAGTTATAAAAAATAATTTGAAGTTCATTTGCATGTTTATAATGTGGTATTAAATTATTTTGACATGTATTTATTTTTTCTTAAAATTAAAAGGATAATACATAATAAATAATGTCATTTATTAAAAATATATTAATAAAATTAAATTCATTTTAGAATAATTTAAGCTCACGTTATTGACAAGAAATAAAACTTTAGTTTATTTGATGACATGAATGACTTTGTTAGAATAGGAGACTAAAATTCTAAGAAAAAAATGAGATCATATTTATGCGAAAAAATGGAGGAAGAATAGAGAAGAATTAATCTAATTAGTAATAAAATATTTTGAATTTGTATCATAAATGTCATAGTAAATTCTCTATATTTTTAATTGGTTCGAATCAACATCACCCTTAACAAATTTATCAGTATATTTTAAAAAATTAAAATAATTAGTGATTGATAAAATAATTAAATAACTTTTTACCATCTTTTAATTTTCTAACTAGTAGAAAGACCAAAATTGCAATTTTTTTGTAGGCTTACGTTGCAAATTTCAAAACTATTGGGTACAAAGTGAGAGATTTTGCAAACTTAAGGTTTCTTTATATAGTTTATCTAAAACTATATTTAATTTTTTAATCAATAAAGTTAATAATTTTTTATTATTATTATATAATAAAAAATAAAATGTTACAAAATAAATATTTTGAGTATATTTTTAATGATTACGTAAATATATTTCTTGAGATTTTAATATATTTTTTTAGATAAAAACTAGATAATGTTTTCAATTTTAAGATAAACAACAACACGAACTTTAAAATATATATATATCCTATATGGCAAAAGTAGAAAGAAAATTGGTACATTCGTTAGTCTCTTAGAAAATCACATGGGGTAGCTTGTAATAATATTTTAAATAACACTAATAATAATAAATTAGAAAGTGAACAAACTTATATATTAATTTTTCAACTAAGTAATACAATTTTATTTCTATTATTAAATGACAATTTATTTAATTAATAAAGAATTATAATATTCATAACTTTTGGTAAGAGCTTGAAATTAGTAAATGATTTATCATAGAAAAATATACTCCCTCCGTCCATTATTAATGGACGCTTTAACTTTGGACATGCATTTTAAGGAGGCCGGATGACTCACTATTTGACCCTAAAAAATTCTGTACTTTTTTTCGAACGTACGTTAATCCTTAACGTACGCCCGAGAAAAAATTCGGGGTAAAATTGTCTCAAATAGTGAGTCATCCGGCTTCTTAAAAATGCGTGCGCAAAATCAAAGTGACAGTTATTTATGGACGGAGGGAGTACTTAGTATTGTGAGTTAAGAAAATTAGCAAAAATAAATTATATTTGTATAAACTATATATATATATTTTAAAGTGAATTAATATTAAACTTATGAATAATTAATGTATATTAAATCAATTTTTTAGAATTTAAATTTATATTAAATAATTTTTTGATAGTATGAAAAATGAAATTAGGTGATTTTTTATAATAAAATATTTGCATCATAATATTAAATTATAATTAACAAAAAAATTAAATTTTTTTTTTAATAAGCGACAAAAAAAAAAAAAAAATTTAAAAAAATTTAATAATTTAAATTCTAAAATACAAAAGAGAAAGATAATTTTTTTAAGAACTAAAATATGTTAAATACTAAAACTATCTTCCTATGAAATTATTCTTATGAACTTTTACTTTTATATATTTTTAAAATTTATCATTGTTAGTGATATTGACATGGGTGAAAAAAATATTTCCTTGGTTGATTACTGACCGCGCGTCGAACACGTCAAATATAGTAGTGAAATAGTTATGGAATTGGGGGTAGAAATACAACTTATCACTGTCTACAATAGCTTGTAGGTGATGGTAAGAGGATCGTCCACAGAGACCTCTAGGAAACGTAGTTCTTGAGTTTGACTTCCTCGTCACTGAGAGTGGGTTTGGTTGGTATCTGAAACTGAAAGACAAAACAAAAAGTAATGAAAACAGTTTAATATAAAATAGTATTGGCCGAAGTCTAGGCCAAGACTGCGGGCTAGATTGGGAAATAAGTCTAGTGATACGGAATTCCAGGTAAGGGCGATGGGTGAGCTTGCGTTCTTATGCAGCGATCATTGACCGAAGTATGTTCATCTTTTCTTCATAGTACTGCTATAGAGGGGAGGAACTCCTTTTCCCTCCTATCTTCCCTCCTCTTCAAACTACCTGGCGGGTACTCCCTCTCCTGATAATCCTAGCCAAGGGACACCTTGCTGGTTAAAGGGTTTATCCGTTTGACTGCTGTCTTGAATGGTTGCTCACCTCTTCAATGACACAGGGGAAGACAGTACCTAGGCTAAGTTCCTAGGTTGTCAATCTGGTCTCTACCTATTTTACCTATTCTTCTAGTCTGCTCGAGACTAGTCACCTACTCCGTCTAGCCGGCGGGTACTCCCTCTCCTTCTAGACTGGTTACAACTCTTCTCTCCTAGAGAACAAGGATGATCAAACCTTGGCTCTAGTGAGTAAGCGATAGATTAAGTTCAAGAATAAATAAATACAAAGAAAGAGATTGTGAAGAACGGATTGTGTCTCACGATTGCATTAAGAACTTCAGCTCATCACCCTTACCAGGAAAGGGTTTTTAGTTACTCATACTCATGGATAAAAGATAAAGAAATTAACTTGCATAAATAATATAAATCCGAAGTAAAAATTCGGAGCAAAGTATTTGACAATGGTGAACTAAGAAAGAAGGATTGCGTAGCTATTTCGTTGAGATTCGATTGCGGACAGAGGTGAACAATGTTCAGCTAAAATAGCCATCAAAACCTCTGTCCCAATCCAACTCAAACTCCTAAAATATCCTAAAAGATTATTACAATTTAATTGTTCATAAATGGAAATTAAATCGCTAGATAATAGAGAGGGAGATCCCATTCGGGATTCTACATAAGATTGTCTTCAGATCCCTCTAAAATAACTGAACAGCTGCTACGTGCCAGCTGTGAGAGTTCAACTCAGAAAGTACTTCAATTGCTCCAAGCTGCAGTCTGATCGCAAAGGAGTCTTGGCCGAAGTCTAGGCCAAGACGATTCTGGTAAGCGCACTGCGTCAGATACGATCTTGTCTAGGCCAAGATCCAGGCCTAGACTCGAATAAACAGCTTCAGCTCTAAAATTCGTGAATTCTTCTCATTCAGCCTCCAAACCAGACCTGATCAAATGTGGGAAATAAAAGGGAATATCAATAGAATTACTGTCCAAAATAACTAGAAAATGGACAATAAAACATGATGAAATGCAATGCAATCAAACTCCCCACACTTAAACAATGCTTGCCCCCAAGCATACAGACTCAAAGACTCAATAAAAATTAAAAACACATCAAAACAAAACAGACATCCTGAACCCCCCGGACTTTCTCATTTTCAGATTGCTCACCCCTCTACTGGAACTGCCAAGACACTTTTCTAGAGTGCCCAATGTAAGACTAACAAGGAATGATCAATACCCCGAACGTACACCTTCCACATGGTATCAAGTCACCCTACTAGACAAGATGGATAAAGTATAGGGCAACAAGGTTTACCAAGGATTTAAGTCCCACCAAGTGTCGTCTATTCAAAAGTGCCTAAAGACTGGTGCCATTTAAACCACTTTGACAAAATATATATTTTTTCTTTTATTTTCTCTTGTGTCTTAAGCAAAAAAAAAATTTCTGAAAAATCATGTGTCTTTTCTATGATATATTTTTCTGTTTTATAGACACGACATCACATAGACAGAGCTTGTCCTTTTCAGCGGGGACTTCCACCTTTGCTATGTCTGTCCTATGGTATTCCAACACCTTATTTGTCTCACACTACAAGCAAATAGATCGACACACTCAAATCTGGCAGCAAACCTCATCACCCTAATAGAGATAAAGGTCCTAGCTAGGTGTTCTTACGACCATATGGATGACTAACGTTCGGGAAACATCAGATTAAATGCCCCTTAGGCATTGATCATTTACGCTCATGTGCATCCCTGTTACTAAAGCATTGTATTCCCTAGCAAGTGTCTAGGTGCAATCCCACCAAAAGAATAGACAATCTAAGCAAGAAAACAGGGATTCGGATGTCACAATAAAACAGACTCAAAACATGCATAAAAAATAAAAATAAAAATCATGCAATGACTGACTCTATACTGGACATATTGAAATAAAAATTAAAAATTAAAACACACTAATTTGACTCACATAAACAGACACAAAACACACAAACAAACATTCAATATTCAAAAACACAAGACATATTTAACACCCTCCCCACACTTAAAAGACACAATGTCCTCATTGTGTGGAGAGACAAAAAGAAAAACAAAAAGAAAAGTAAAAGAAAGGAAAAGGACGACCTGGGGCAGAAGCAACTCAAGTTGCTGGGGTCTGGGGATCTTGGCCAGAGGCTTGGCCTAGATCAGGGGCAGGAGAGTCCTTCGGCTTTGGATCTCTCGGAGCTGGAGGGCGCATTGAAGGGTGCGGTGACTTTGCGGGCTGTGATGATGGTGCTGGTACTTCCTCCTCATCGGATGACTCGGAGTCTGAGCCTAGATTGTCGTGAAGGTCTTTGAGGAGCTTGAAATGGGCCTCGAGGTGCTAGTATACGTGGAGGACGTTTGTCCTGGTGAGCTTCATCTGCTCAAGGAGGACATCCTGCCTGTCATTAAGACATTGGGCCCATTGAGGCGCCACTTCTGCACTGCTGGATGCGGGAGGCTGGTCTTGACTTTTGTCTTGGCCTAGACGGTCCAGAATTATCTTCTGCTGCTCAAGAATGAGCAGCTGTCGTGCTTGAAATTCCTTGGCCCACGCTGGAGGCTCACAGGTGCTACTGGCAGGAGGATCTTGGCTCGTGTCTTGGCCTAGATCGGCTGCGGCAGCAGGAATGGGGGTGTCTTGGCCAGCGTCTTGGCCTAGATCCTGGGCAAGATTGCCCTCTGCTTCTTCTCCTGGAATGATAATGGGTCGTAGCTTGTACTTCCCTCCATTCTTCTTCGAGAATATGTGCTCCGAAATCGGCGTAAATCCTGTATTACATGCAACAAACTCTCCTTCCAAATGGAAATGTCCCATTTGGTCGAAGGATCTAAAACCAAGGATTTTCGGGGAACACCATGAATGTAAATCAGAAGCAATAGGATCTAAACTAGCAGTTTGCATAGCAAGCCAAGTTATCAAAGAACCAAAGATCAGTTTTGTTTTGGACTCACGGGCATGCAACACTTCAACCAAATACAAGCCTAAGTTGACCTTTTTCTTGTGCAAAATGCACCACAACAGAAACAATTCAGACTTGGCTAAATTTCCAGAGACCTTTGTCTTCCCCGAGAGGTTGATAGACAAGACCCTATGGAGCATTCTAAGCGCAGGGTTTAGTATGGCATGTGCCTTAGAATTCCTATCAAATTTTGCATTTTGATCACCCGTAATTTCCCTAAAAGCTACATTATTATCCCAATCAGTGGGATAATCAAATATAGCCTCATCACTAAAGGCAAATCCAAGCAAAGCATTAAATTTATTCACAGACAAGTGACTCCATTTGTCACACAACCTAAAATTAACTATTTCGGGGGCTGCAAAATCAGGTTTGTCTCTACCCCTAACATACAAGGCAGGTTCATCAAACCAAAAGGTTGTGTGAAACTCAAGACACAACTCAACATAAGCATCACACTCAAGAGACATAAAAGGTACCCAACCAAGAGCATACACATATTCCCTAATTTTATTCCCTAAAGCCATCTCATTCAAGAAATCAAACTCCAAACGAGCATAAGCAGGAATATCACAGACATGCATATCACGCAACTTAGATTTATGGTCAGGGGTATCAAATGTTAACCAGCCTTTGAGTGTGTGCAGGGGAGGAAGAGAGCGTACCTTAGGAGTCTTGGCCGAAATCTTGGCCAAGACTGAAACGTCTTCATCGTCCTCGTCAGAGTCCTCCTCAACCACCTTCTGCTTCCCTTTGCTTTTGGCTGAGGAAGGGGCGGCAGTGGCTCTGGTCTGCTTAGGGTTTGGAGGCGGTGGTGGTGTTGCGATTGGGGTTTTTGCCGGCTTCTTAGGGGGGGCCGTTTTGTGTGCCACTTGCTTAAAGCGCCCGGACTTCTTAGGCGGAGCAGTGACCGATTTTTTCTTCGCCGGAGGTGGCGGTGGTGGTGTGGTAATGGTGTCATCAACGGCAGCAGCGGGAGTGGGTTTCTTCTTTGCAGCGGTGGTCGGAGCTGGGTTAGAGGCTCCGGCAGCTGCCATTTTCTTCGCATGCCTGCTGGCTCGACGGGCTTCTCTGTCTCCAGTCGTCGGCGGGGCAGAGGTCTTCATCCTCTTCGTGAGAGGGACTTCATCGGAGTCCTCATCAGAAACAACCACAGCTCGGTCGGCTCCCTGGACACTCTCCTCTGATTCCTCGGGTAAATCGTC
Source organism: Viola odorata (assembly GCA_963691705.1). NCBI lineage: Eukaryota > Viridiplantae > Streptophyta > Magnoliopsida > Malpighiales > Violaceae > Viola > Viola odorata. The sequence goes on from OY829537.1 coordinate 4,337,139, forward strand.
CTCGGAGGACATGGAATCGTCGTCTTCCAGTGCGTTTAGCAACCGTCGGAAGGGCAGTCGGTTGAGCTCCGTAGAGGTCGTCACTTTCCTCAGGGATTTGGGAAGGTGAAGGACGGCTGGGTGCAGTCATTGTCGAGAGATGGAGAAGAAGATGAAAGGATTTTCGGATGTTTGGATTCTTCGCGTACTGTGCGATTTTGATTGGGGAAGAAGAAGGAGAAAGGTTTTATGCTTTTAGCTCAGGTGGGAGAGGTTTAATTTGTATTGGTCGTGAGAAGATCGTGTCAGAGTGGGAGAGAATATGCAGGGGTGGTGGTTTTAATTCCCACGCTGCCTAATTAATTCAATTTAATTGATTTTTGGAGCTGTCCGTTCCAAAAGCAATTAAATGACTTAATTAGGACGAGCTGACACGTGTCCCACCATTTAAAAGAGGCTCTTCACACGCTAGGCAGTCTAGCTCTCAGTCTTGGCCAAGATCTCGGCCACGACTACAATTTCCCCACACTTAATTTCCTGCACAAAAACGAAAAATACCCGGAAATTAAATGTGACAAAAACAAATATTTACATCCTAAAATTTTAAAAGACACAAGGGTTGCCTCCCTTGCAGCGCCCCTATTTTAAGTCCTAGGCTTGACTCTCAATTTTTCTTCAGTTGTTTTGAGGTGGCTCGTCCACCTTTTCTGAAACTTTATCTTCCTGAAAATTCTCAAAGAACGGCTTCACTATCTGCCCGTTCACCTTGAGCTCGGCACCTGTTTTCTCATTCCTAATATCTACTGCACCATGTGGGTAAATGTTAGTAATAACAAAAGGGCCTTCCCAACGAGTTTGTAATTTTCCAGGAAATAATTTAAAACGGGAATTATAAAGAAGAACTTTCTCCCCTGTGTGGAGAGGTTTTCCAATAATTCTCTTGTCGTGGTAAGCTTTCATTCTGACCTTGACAATCAACTGATTGTCATAGGCTAGGTCCCTCAACTCCTCTAGTTCGTGGAGTTGTAATTTTCTTTCTTGGCCAGCCTCATCATAACTTAGGTTGCATTTCCGTATTGCCCAATAAGCTTTGTGTTGCAATCCCACTGGCAAGTGACATGTCTTCCCATAGACAAGCTTGTATGGTGTCATCCCGATTGGTCCTTTGTAAGCCGTTCTACAGGCCCACAATGCGTCATCTAACCGCTGGCTCCAATCGCGTCTGTCTAGGCCTACTGTCTTGGCCAAGACTGACTTCACCTCTCTATTTGACACTTCGGCTTGGCCGTTTGTTTGAGGGTGATAGGCTGTGGATACCCTATGTGTGATGCCATATTTCCTGAAAAGAGAAGATAAAATCTTGTTGCAGAAGTGAGTTCCTCGATCACTAATGATCCCTCGAGGAATCCCAAATCTGTTTAAGATATTAGTTTTAATAAAGGAAATAACAGTTCTAGCATCATCATTTTTTGTGGCTTTCGCCTCTATCCATTTTGATACATAATCCACAGCTAAGAGAATATATCTGTTGCCAAAAGAAGTAGGAAAAGGTCCCATAAAATCTATGCCCCACATGTCAAATATTTCACAAGAAAGAATAAAATTCATAGGCATTTCATTTCGAGAACTAATGTTTCCCACTTTTTGACATGCCGAACAAGTTTTACAAAATAGAGCACTATCCTGAAAAATTGTTGGCCAATAAAAACCAGCCTCTAAGATTTTTAGGGTTGTTCTTCTCGCGCCAAAGTGGCCTCCACATGCTTGAGAATGACAGAATTCAAGTATGGATTTTGTTTCACTTTGAGGTACACACCTCCTTAGCAATTGATCGGATCCTATCTTCCATAAATATGGATCATCCCAAACATAATACTTACTGTCATGCTTGACCTTTACCTTCTCATAGGTAGTCATGTCACCCTAGTGTTTACCTGTTGCTAGGTAATTCGCTATTTCAGCGTACCATGGTCGCGGGTTTGGCTGGAGTCTAGGCCTAGACTCCTGGCTAGACAGTGCGATAGAAAACAGCTTCTCATCTGGAAATTCTGCTTTGATCTCATTCGTGTCCCCCTTTGCTAGGCAACGACTCAGGTGATCTGCCACGAGATTTTCCCTTCCACTCTTGTCCTTTATTTCCAGATTGTGCTCCTGCATAAGAAGAATCCAACGGATTAATCTTGGTTTAGCATCATGCTTAACCAAAAGATATTTTAATGCGGAATGATCTGAAAATACAATAATCTTAGTGCCCAATAAATATGATCTAAATTTTTCCAGGGCAAAAACTATTGCAAAGAGTTCTTTTTCAGTTGTGGTATAATTCCGTTGGGCATCATCTAGCATCTTCGATGCATAGTAGATGACGTGGGGGTCTTTCCCTTTCTTTTGGCCAAGAACCGCGCCAACAGTAGCATCACTTGCGTCGCACATCAGCTCGAATGGCAAGCTCCAATCTGGTGGTTGGATGATCGGAGCTGTGGTCAGTCGCTCCTTCAATTCTTTGAACGACTTCTTGCACGCTTCATTGAAGTCGAACTCCACCTCTTTTTGTAGTAACTTGCACATTGGTTCAGCCACCTTTGAGAAGTCCTTAATGAACCTACGGTAGAAACTTGCATAATCAAGAAAACTACGAACCTCACGCAAGCATGAGGGGTAAGGCAAGCTCTTGATAGTGTCAATTTTGGCTTGATCAACCTCAATGCCTTTCTTAGAGACTACATGTCCAAGGACAATCCCTTGTTCCACCATAAAATGGCACTTTTCAAAGTTTAAGACTAAACATGTATCTATACATCTTTTTAAAATATTTTCTAAGTTATGTAAGCATTGATCGAAGTCATTACCATACACGGTAAAGTCGTCCATAAACACTTCGATACTTCTCTCGACATACTCAGAAAATATGCTTACCATGCACCTTTGAAAGGTGGCTGGCGCATTACAAAGCCCAAACGGCATGCGCCTATAGGCAAACGTTCCAAATGGACAAGTGAACGTTGTCTTTTGTTGATCTTCGGGAGCAACGGGGATTTGATGAAACCCCGAGTATCCGTCTAGGAAACAGTAGTGAGACTTTCCAGTAAGTCTCTCTACCATTTGATCGATGAAAGGCAGCGGGAAGTGGTCCTTCCGGGTGACTTGATTCAGCCTTCGGTAGTCAATACATACCCTCCATCCGTTTTGAATTCTGGCTGTTCTTTGAGCGCCATCTTCTCCTTCGATCACTGTTATTCCAGTCTTCTTAGGGACTATCTGCACCGGAGATACCCAATTACTATCTGAGATAGGGTAAATAACACCCGAATCTAATAACTTAATTATTTCTTTCTTGACAACTTCCATCATAGGAGGGTTTAATCTCCTCTGGGGTTGCCGAATGGGTTTCTTATCCTCTTCCACATGTATTTTGTGGGTACATATGTTGGATGATATCCCCTTGATGTCTGCCATAGTCCAGCCAATCGCTTCTTTGTATTGTTTCAAGACAACAATCAATTTGTCTTCTTCATCTCTTGATAGCTTGGCTGAAATTATGACGGGAAGGGTGTCATCTTGGCCTAGATAGGCGTACTTCAAGTGATCTGGTAGGGACTTTAATTCTAACTGTGGTGCCTGCACAACAGAAGGCAGAAATCCAGGAGTCGTTGATTTCACATATTGGCAACTAACTACTTTTCTTCTTTTGTTGGCAGTCTTGGCCTGCGTCTTGGCCAAGATCGAGGCCAAGACTAAGTCTTCTTCTCCTTGTTCGGCCAAACTGTCCACAATTTCTTGGAGTTCCTCCTGATCTCCAGTGCTGTCTTCTAGCTCTGGAAGTGTTTGAGTGGAAATTCCCCTGGTCAAAACATACTCAAGGGGATCGTTATGATAAATGTCAGCAATTTCTTCTGTAATTGGATCTAAAATATCCAAAAAACTAACACAATGTAAATCGTTTGGATGCTTTAGGGCATCCGAAATGCTGAACTTAATTGTTCTTCCACAAAATTCAAGAATAATGCTTCCTTCGAAGCAATCTATCTTCGCTTTTGAGGTCCTTAGGAAAGGTCTTCCTAATAAAATGTCAGTGGTACAAGATGGCAATTGAACATTCATCTCAACTATATAAAAATCAACTGGATAGATAAAATCATTTACCATTACCAGGACATCAGTCACTACACCTTTAGGTCGGATGATTGTTCGATCAGCTAGCTGTATCACCAAGTCAGTCTCCTTCATGGTTCCAATCTTCAAGGTCTCGAATTCACTTAGAGACATTACATTGATACCAGCCCCTAAATCACAAAGGGCTTTCTCAATGATTTTGTTCCCTATTTGGCATGGAATTGTGAAGGTTCCTTGATCCTTGCACTTCTCTGGGAGTTGTTGTACTGCTGAAACGTTGTTGGATAAATTTACCCTTTCTACACCTGCAATTTTCTTTTTATTAGTGCACAATTCTTTAAGGAATTTAGCATAAGAAGGGACTTTTGCAATTAAATCCAACATTGGAATATTCACGGCTATTTTTCCAAAAACAGCCATGAAGTCTCTCGCTTCATCTTGTTTCTTTTCTTTCGAAGATCTTGGTGGGAAGGGTGGAATGATTTCTATAACCTCCTCCTTATGGTCTGGCTTGACCTGCGGCTTGGCCAAGACAGGCTCTTTTTTCTCTGGTTCTGCGGTAATGGTAGGCTTGGCCTGAGTCTTGGTCAAGACTACCTCCGCTTCTGCTTCTTCTTCCTCATCTTCGTCCACATCCTCCGAAATGATTTTCTTCATTTCCTCATCTGTCTTCGCTTCTTTCCTTTCTGGCAACACCACTCCACTCCTCAAACTTATAGCACTCACATTATGGGCTGGATTATTTACCGTAGTAGGAGGTAATTTTACTTGATTTGCTATTTGAGTGATTTGCTTTTGTAGCTCCGCCAAGCTGGTCTGTGTGGACTGCATGTGATTTTTCTGCAGCTCCATCAGTTGCTTGAGCGTGTCCTCTACTGAAGGGCCAGTAAGCTGCAAGGGCCTAGGGGCAGGTGGTAGTTGAGGTAAAGGAGGTTGGCCTGGAGCTTGGCCTAGATTCGGGCCAAGATTCTGATTTGGGGGTCGCGGCACGAAATGTTGGAAGTTGATAGGAGGTTGTTGTTGTTGCTGGGGTACACCTTGATTCTGATTCTGATTTGGAGGGACTGGGTCTTTCCATCTGAAGTTTGGGTGTGATCTCCATGCATATTGGTTGCTTCCTTGAGGATAGTTTAGCATGCTACCTTGGTTCTGTGGATATGCGGCGTTAACCTGAATTATCTCTTCTGGGTGCTGGACCATATAACAGTTGTTGGTCTGATGGTCTTGTTGCTGGCATATCCCACATACCGTGGCTATTTGCTCTTGATTTCCTGAAGTCATCGAACCTGAAATATTAACAGAAATGGTTTTAATCATATCGGTTAAATCATTTAATTTTTGTTCAACATTAATCGAATTTAGAGAAGAAGGAGAAGCATTTCTATCCGAAATGGTATTATTTTGGCAGTTGTCTGCCAATGTTTGGAGCAACATCTTTGCTCTCGTGACTGTTAAATCTTGCAATGCTCCACTTGCGGCTGAATCTACTTTTTCCTTGCAACTTGGAAGCATTCCATCATAGAAATACTGTATCATAGTGTTGTCTGCTACGCCATGAGTGGGGCAGACTTCTTGCAAATCCCTGAACCTCTGATGATACTCAGAGAAGCTTTCTCCGCTTCTTTGTTGTATCGCGGCCATATCTTTCCTAGCTATGCCAGCCTTCGTGGCATTCCAATACTTGTTAAGGAACATGGTGGACATCTCCGCCCATGTGTTGATGGTATTATGAGGCAGACTGTAAAACCAGTTCTGAGCTCCCCCTTCTAGAGAGCTTGGAAAGGCCTTCAGCTTCGCCCTCTCCATGGTTACAATAGTGGGTTTCATGATGTCGCACTGAACATGTAAGTTTCTTAAGTGCTTGAATGGATTTTCGTTGGAATGGCCGTAAAACTTGGGAAGGTTGGCCACCATGTTGGTCTTTATGGACCAATCATTGGCCACTGGAGGGAGATTGATGCAGGAAAAGGTCTCCTGCTCAGCTGTTTTATTCAGCTCCCTCATTGTCGGTTCTGGTTGCTGGTCAGCCATGTCTTGGTCTGAATCTAGGCCAAGACCGTGGTCTAGACTATTTTCTGATTCGGAGTTGGAACTTTCCGATTCACTTTCTTCTTGGGCTGCTCTTAATCGAGCTTGCTTCCTTAGCTGTGCTTCGGTCCTAGCGAGATTGGGATTGATGGGTAACAAATCCTGTTCTCTAGTTGAGGACCTGGTCATCAACTGTCATAAAATAAAACAAAATAAAACAAAAACTACAAATACCGTTAGAGATCCCCGGCAACGGCGCCAAAATTTGACCGCGCGTCGAACACGTCAAATATAGTAGTGAAATAGTTATGGAATTGGGGGTAGAAATACAACTTATCACTGTCTACAATAGCTTGTAGATGATGGTAAGAGGATCGTCCACAGAGACCTCTAGGAAACGTAGTTCTTGAGTTTGACTTCCTCGTCACTGAGAGTGGGTTTGGTTGGTATCTGAAACTGAAAGACAAAACAAAAAGTAATGAAAACAGTTTAATATAAAATAGTATTGGCCGAAGTCTAGGCCAAGACTGCGGGCTAGATTGGGAAATAAGTCTAGTGATACGGAATTTCAGGTAAGGGCGATGGGTGAGCTTGCGTTCTTATGCAGCGATCATTGACCGAAGTATGTTCATCTCTTCTTCATAGTACTGCTATAGAGGGGAGGAACTCCTTTTCCCTCCTATCTTCCCTCCTCTTCAAACTACCTGGCGGGTACTCCCTCTCCTGATAATCCTAGCCAAGGGACACCTTGCTGGTTAAAGGGTTTATCCGTTTGACTGCTGTCTTGAATGGTTGCTCACCTCTTCAATGGCACAGGGGAAAACAGTACCTAGGCTAAGTTCCTAGGTTGTCAATCTGGTCTCTACCTATTTTACCTATTCTTCTAGTCTGCTCGAGACTAGTCACCTACTCCGTCTAGCCTGCGGGTACTCCCTCTCCTTCTAGACTGGTTACAACTCTTCTCTCCTAGAGAACAAGGATGATCAAACCTTGGCTCTAGTGAGTAAGCGATAGATTAAGTTCAAGAATAAATAAATACAAAGAAAGAGATTGTGAAGAACGGATTGTGTCTCACGATTGCATTAAGAACTTCAGCTCATCACCCTTACCAGGAAAGGGTTTTTAGTTACTCATACTCATGGATAAAAGATAAAGAAATTAACTTGCATAAATAATATAAATCCGAAGTAAAAATTCGGAGCAAAGTATTTGACAATGGTGAACTAAGAAAGAAGGATTGCGTAGCTATTTCGTTGAGATTCGATTGCGGACAGAGGTGAACAATGTTCAGCTAAAATAGCCATCAGAACCTCTGTCCCAATCCAACTCAAACTCCTAAAATATCCTAAAAGATTATTACAATTTAATTGTTCATAAATGGAAATTAAATCGCTAGATAATAGAGAGGGAGATCCCATTCGGGATTCTACATAAGATTGTCTTCAGATCCCTCTAAAATAGTTGAACAGCTGCTACGTGCCAGCTGTGAGAGTTCAACTCAGAAAGTACTTCAATTGCTCCAAGCTGCAGTCTGATCGCAAAGGAGTCTTGGCCGAAGTCTAGGCCAAGACGATTCTAGTAAGCGCACTGCGTCAGATACGATCTTGTCTAGGCCAAGATCCAGGCCTAGACTCGAATAAACAGCTTCAGCTCTAAAATTCGTGAATTCTTCTCATTCGGCTTCCAAACCAGACCTGATCAAATGTGGGAAATAAAAGGGAATATCAATAGAATTACTGTCCAAAATAACTAGAAAATGGACAATAAAACATGATGAAATGCAATGCAATCAATTACCAACAAGTTTCTAACTATATTCAAAGAGATTGTAAGAAATCAATCTATGTAATGTACTCGTGGAGCTAAAATGTGAGAAATATCGTTAAAAGTATGGAATTGAAAAATAGTCACAATGAGTAAAATATAAGTTAATCTATTTTTAAATTTAGATTATTTGTTAAATATAACATATGTATATTAATCTATTTTTTAAATGTAAATTATTTTAATTATTATTATTATATTATTTTAAGAATAATATTCTTTATTTGAGTTAATATTCTTTTTATTATTATTATTAAATTTAGTAAAGGGATTGATTTTAAGAGAGTTGAAGAAACATAAACTAAATAAAAGTGAAAATTAAATTGTAATATTTATACTTTTTCTAACATATAATAAAAAGAAGAAAAAAAATTATGAGAATAAGTGAGAAGTTTATTTATAAGCATTGACAATATTAGCCATATATTATCAAAATAATTTACATTAATTTTATTTTTATGAAAGAAATATTTTATATTGTACATAAAATATTTTTTACATGGGTTAATAGTATTTATATAATTTTTATTATTTAACTATAATTTCAAGGCAGTACATGGTTTATTTTTTCAGAAAAAAAATTGCTTTTAAAGTTAAGAAAATCATAAAATTGAAAAATTAAAAGAGAATTTATAACTTTTCCTTAAATTAATTCAGTGACAAATGTTGATTAATGAGTTTTAATAATATAAAAGGATGAGGTTAGATATTTAAAAAAAATATACTAAAAATTAATATTTTATAATCTAATCATCAAATATTTATGGTTATGCATTTTTCTCCAATATTTATAAATTTGTTTCAACTTTTTACCAATTTTTAATATTTTTTAACCACTTATAATGTTTATATTAAAAGATTTTAGGATATTATAGGATTTCTAATGTAAATCTTAAAATTATAGTGTCCGAAGTGAAAGAATTTTTAAACTATAAAAAATTATATTGTTTACCTTAAAATTTGTGCTAGGTGAAGTGATAAGATATATTTTTTAAAAAAATTGGTTATATTTTTAGTTATCATTATAATATTATGGGTCGAATACATGATCTACATCATCAAAATAATATAAGATAGGTACATAAAATATATTGAATAAATATTTATTGTAAACTTATAGCGTTTGGTTCACGGAATGTTACTTTCCTCCTTGGAATCACTCTCCCGGGAAAGTGATACCTGGGAGAGTGATTGAGGGGAATGTCAATTTTTTGTGTTTGGTTGAGATTTAAGATTCCCGGAAAAGTAACATTATTATGTTTGTTTTGTACTTGGGAATCCTCAAGGAAAGTAAAAAATAAGACTATTTTATCCTTTTGTTAGGTATTTTTTGTTATCTTGTTAGATGTCTAATTATTCTTTTCTATATATATTGTGTTACACAGTTTCCTCTAAACACGTTAGACTTTCTCTCTATTTAATTATCTATCTTTCAATAATTAAAATATCAAATGAGTTTGTTTTATGACTATGGTTTTTTGCAGGTTAAAGAACATGACAAATGACATAATCTTCGTATTAGAATCTTTGAAAATTATAGCAAAGTATGACACATATTGTTCTAACAATGTAAAAAAAATATAATTGCAACAATAGACAAATCTAGGATATGGATTTCTTGGATGATTTATTCCTGTTTCTAACCATATTTTCTTCTACATATTATTATTTACATCATTACTATGTATTTTTATGTGATTATTATAATTTTTATGTAATTTTTATAATTTTTTTGTAATTAATATAATTTTTATGTAATTAATTATAATTTTTGTGTAATTAATATAATTTGGTGAAGTTTTAGAAAATAGAGAAGGAAGAAGATGCTTTATTAGGTTAATTTTTTTATAATTAGTTTTGGATAAATATGTCATTTAACAAAAAAAATTACTTTCTCTGTAGGAGGGAATCACTCTCCCCACCCCCTAACCAAGGAATCACTTTCCCCCATTTTTGGGAAAGTCAAGACAGTCAAGGAAAGTTGGATTCCGGGAGAGAGTGATTCCTTGTCGCAACCAAACGCAATAAATCTCAGAATCTCAGATTCCCGAGTTACTTTCCTCCCTGATTCCGCCAACCAAACGCTACCTAAAGTTAAATTAACTTTGAAATGAGATATTGTTACAATGAGTAACCTTTTGAATATTTAAATTGATAATTAAAATTAGATGACACAACTCTGAATCCCACCTCCCTAGAAAAAAACGTGCAACTCAATATGCATGAGGTATATATTAAAAAAATAATATAATAAATTGATTAATAGTTAGTTACTAATTTACAAGTTATCATTATACCTAAAATAATTAAATAAATATTTATCGTAAATTTAAAGTCCTTAAAATATTAAATTTAAATTATTTTTTCAATTAATAACAAATGGATGAGGGTAAATTTGTGTAACGTAATAGACTGCTATAAAAGTACATAGAAGATCTCACTCATGGATTCTTAATGCGAGTGACGAAATGTTGATGAAGTTGATATAAATAAGAAAATTAAATAAGAAATTATGTTCTAAGCCATAAGTTATAGGAAAGAAAAGCTAAAAGTTATGGATTAGATGAGATACATAAATATTCTAATGTTATTATCATCTTAATCTAATAAAAAATACTTTAAAGTCAATACTATATAAAAAACATGAAGGGCCTTATTATTTAAAAGTCTATTATACCTTTAAATTATTAAAAAACTTAAGGGTGTAATAAACTTTTAAATATTTTAATTAATTAACTTACCTATTAAATTAATTAACCTACCTATTAAGTTATTTGATTGTAATAGACTTTTACACGTAATAGACTTTTAAATATTTTAATTAATTAATTAACCTCTCTATTAAATTAATTAACCTACCTATTAAATTATTTATATTTTTTATTGGTTTGAATCAACATCACTCATAAAAAATTAATCAGTACATATTAAAAAATTAAAATAATTAATGATTGATAAAATAATTAAATAACTTAATAATATTTTTTACCATCTTTTAAATTTCTAATTATTAGAAAGACAGAAATTGTAATTTTATTGCAGGCTTACATTGCAAATTTTAGGCTTATATTGCAAATTTCAAAACTATTGGGTTCAAAGTGGGAGATTTTGTAAACTTTAAGATTTCTTTATATAGTTTATCTAAAACTATATTTAATTTTTTAATCAATAAAGTTAATAATTTTTTATTATTAAATAATAAAATTAAAATGTTACAAAAAAAATATTTTGAGTATATTTTTAATGATTACGTAAATATATTTCTTGAAATTTTAGTATATTTGTTTAGATAAAAACTAGACAATGTTTTTAATTTCAAGCTAAAAAATAACACAAACTTTAAAATAAATAAAAAATTCCTATATGGCAAAAGTGGAAAGAAAATCGGATCTCCTACATTCGTTAGTCTCTTAAAAATTCAAATGGGAGTAGCTTGTAATAATATTTTAAATAACACTAATAATAGTAAATTATAAAGTGAAAAATCTTATAAATTAATTTTTTAATTAAGTTATGCAATTTTATTTCTATTATTAAATGAAAATTATTTAATTAATAAATAATTATAATTTTTATAATTTTTAGTAAGAGCTTGAAATTAGTAAATAATTTATCATAGAAAAATATACTTAGTATTAGTATTGTGAGTTAAGAAAGTTAGCAAAAATAAACTATATTTGTATAAACTATATATATATATATATATTAAAATGAATTAATATTAAAGTTATGAATAATTAGTGTATATTAAATTAATTATTTAGAATTTAAATTTATATTAAATATATTTTTGATAGTATGAAAAATGAAACAAGGTGATTTTTATACCTTAAGTTATTGTTTAAAAGTCTATTACACTCTTAATTTTCTTTTAAGTTTTTATAAATCTGTTAAACACTTTATCCAATAATAATTATTGCTTTTAAATTTGAGAAAAATAGTTCAGCCAATTTATCTATAAAAAAAGTTGGAAATAATTAAAAAACATTATGAGAACATTCAAAATTCTTAACAATAGTGGGAGTATTGATATTAATTCAGTTGGTAGTTAAGTTAGATAATATATATTAAATATATAGTATATATATATAATAAAATACCAAAATACCCGGTCACGTGCGAATATAATTAGTCTTGATCCACATGATTTAAAGAGACCAAAATAAAATATATAATTAGTTTTCCAAGAATGTAATAATATAAGTAACTAAAATAAAAAACATAATTACTTAATTTAAATTATAATCATAATTATTGGTTCTGTTTTCATATTTTTTTTAAATTAATTTATTTTATTGTTTGTGTTTAATGATTAATATTTGTGTATTTACATTTAGTAATTCCTCGATCATAAACCAAGATATATTCAACTTCTCTATTATATTTCTTAGTGATAATTAGATTTGGTATTGCTTAATTTTTAACTTTTCTACATAACTAGCCTAACCTAATTAGCATATAGTCATATACAACATTTTATTCAATTTATTTTTTAAAAATAAAGAATGTACAACTCCTTGAGGGAATCCATGTTTGGTTGATTTTTATGAATTAATTTTGCATATCCGGGTTGATTTTAAGGTTTTTTCCCCTATTCAAAACATAGAATTTTCTAGAGAAATTTATATATATGATACTCAATTGATTCAAAATTGGGAATATAAACTTAACAATTTTATGTCCTAATTATTTTATATAATGTTTCAATGGTATGTTAGTTTTTCTTAAAGACAGGTAGTAAGGATCTCATAAATAGAAATGAAAATTAAATAGCAACTTAAGTGAGCTAATTAGAAAAGAAGACCCCGAGTTATTTCGTTGCTTACGGCTCAGGTTCTAAACCTATCGGATCTAAATGGGTATTTAGAAGAAAATATAATAGTGATGGGTCAATTCTTGCTTTTAAAGCAAGGCTGGTGGCAAAGGGTTTTAGACAAAAGGAGGGAGTTGACTATTTTGATACATATGCTCATGTTGCTAGGATCACTTCAATCCGGGTCCTTATAGCTCTTGCGTCGATTCATGATTTGTATGTGCATCAAATGGATGTAAAAATAGCTTTTCTAAATGGTGATTTAGATGAAGAAGTGTATATGGAACAACCCGAGGGATTTGTTCTACCTGGACAAGAGAGAAAAGTGTGCAAGTTGGTTAAGTCTTTATATGGCTTGAAACAAGCCCCAAAACAATGGCATGAGAAATTTGATTCTGTTATACTATCTAACGGATTTAAGCACAATGGTGCCGACAAATGCATATACTTTAAATTCACGAGTGAATATGGAGTCATTGTTTGTCTTTATGTGGGTGACATGCTGATTTTTGGGACTAATATGAAAGGTGTGAATGAAACCAAAAGGTACTTAACTTCGGTATTTAAAATGAAAGACCTTAACGAGGTTGATACTATTTTGGGAATAAAAGTAAAGAGGCAAGGCGATGGCTTTGCATTGTGTCAGTCTCATTATATTGAGAAAGTGCTTCAAAGATTTAATCACTTAGAGATTAAAGAAGCAAACACACCTTATGATCCTAGTGTTAAACTTACAAATAAGTCTGGAAGAGCGATAGCACAACTCGAGTATGGCAGTGCTATCAGAAGCATGATGTATGTCATGCATTGTACAAGACCAGACATAGCGTTTGCTGTGTGCAAACTTTCTCGTTCCACTAGTAATCCTGGTATAGAACATTGGAAAGCAATTGGAAGAGTCCTTGGATATTTAAAGAAAACAATTAATCTTGGACTTTCCTATTCTAAGTTTCCGGCTGTACTTGAAGGGTACACGAATGCTAGTTGGATTACTAGTGCAAGTGATAACTTGTCTACATCTGGTTGGGTCTTTACTCTTGGTGGAGGAGCCATATCTTGGTCCTCTAAGAAACAGACCGTTATTTCACATTCCACGATAGAATCTGAATTCATAGCGCTAAATGTGGCATGCAAGGAAGCAGAATGGCTGAGAAACATGTTATTGGATATAGAGTTGTGGCCACAACCGATGGGAGCCATTTCCTTGTATTGTGATAGTGAAGCCACTATGTCAAGAGCATACAATAAAATCTATAATAGAAAGTCTAGACACATTAGCCTTAGGCATGAGTACGTTAGACAACTAATAGTTGATGGAGTCATAACTATTGTCTACGTTCGGTCAAGCAGAAACTTGGCAGATCCTTTTACCAAGGGTTTATCTAGAGACTTGGTAAGAACAACATCCATAGGGATGAGACTAAAACCCTTTTAAGAGAATCACTAGTAATGGGAACCCAGCCTTACTTTAGATTTCATCTACTGACCAAGGTTTAAAGGGTAATAACAAGTTACTAATACGTGGTTAGGAAAAGTGCTATTTGAAATAAAGTCCCGTCCAGAATGGATTAGTGCTGACAGTTACGATTGAGAAGGATGAGTTATACTCTTAATGAAGTTCAAAACAAATCAGGTGATATGTCTTGGTAACGGGGACATTAATGGAACTTCACCTATATGAACATAAAAGTGGTGCCGCTTTAACATAAGCTTGGTTTTACTTATGTAAATATTCATGAAATCAAGACGAAAGCACATGGCCATAGCAGTGCTAAAAAGTGTGAATTTCTAAAAAATTCAGATACCTCTATTTGTGGCTTGTCTCCTGTCTTAGGATAAAGAATTTTGGTTTAAGCTTAGGCCACTTTTAATTCTCTTAAGATTTTGAGATAAGTTCACTAAGGGATGGTTTAAGTCGAAAGATACCTTCTTTTATGCATAGTGATATCAAAAGTGATCTGGTTTGCGGTAACATTACAATTTAGTGGGGGAATGTTATATATATACATATACTGTGGAAGATATGTCAACCCCACTGAGATAGAGGACCTCTAGGCGGCGGGTTAAGTTGTTGAAGAGGGGTCTAAAATCAAAGTTCATAGTTAAAAGACAAATCAAGAGAAGACAAGCTTGACAGATCTGAAACATTGGATGGAATTGGGCCAGAAAGGAAAGAATTTGTCATGTTCAAATACACTAGCTTTGAAAGGAGGCCAACAACAGGTGGTAATGTGCGAGTAATTAGAATGATTGAAGGCCAAGTTAAGCTTACGCAGATGAACAAGACGGAACAGGCTACTGCTAGAGTTGATGGAACCATAAAGACAGCTGCTACTGAGGTCAAGACCGATCACATGACTGGTGAGGTGGTCGCACTCTACTCCGTCCCACGAGCAACAATCACTTGCTGCTCCGTTGTGCTTCCATGACTAAACTTTTGGGTAAGCAAAAGGGTCATCAGAAGAAGCATGATCCAAATCTATGATAAAGCTCTCCTTCAACTGTAACAAGGCCGATCGCTCATCATCATGGCAGAGTGGAAGGTGAGTTGAATTGAAGGCAGAGGTGGGTGGAATAGGAAACATTGAGGACAAGAATAACAAACTCATGAAGGAGAATAGAGTAAAGGACTCATCCATGGCTGTCTTTTTGTCCAATTTATTAGATAACAATGAACGAGAATACGATCTAACCCTTAATTATACCCAAATCATTATCGTATTATCTCTTTGAAAGTGAATTCAATTGTAACAATTTTGGATGTTTTCCTAAATTTGTTTTAATGAAATTTCATTTGGATACAACAACAAAAAATTGTGTACGGAGCCAATTTGCCTTCCTATGTGTGAGCCATAATAATTGGGCTTTCTGAATGGGTTAAAGTTAAAGTAGTCATGGGTTGGGCTATGATTAATGTCAATGGGATTTTGAAACAACTTCTAAATGGGCCCATAAAATTTCAACAGAAGAAAGTAAATTGCCCGCACGTTGCCGGAAAAAAAAATCATTGCATTAAGTTTTCTTCAAGATAAGGGAAAAAAGTATTTTGGAAGAATTATACATCATCTTTATACTTCAAGATGTTCCTAGATAAATAACTTTTGCATAATTAATAATTAATACTCCCTCCGGTCTCGATTAATTGTCCAGATTGCTACAGTAACATTCAGTAAACCAAACACTAAAAAGTCAAATAAAGTGTACAGTAACATTCCGTATAAAGTGGACAATTATTTGAGACCGGAGAGAGTAATAATTAGAGAAAAACTTTGATAGGTGCTTCACTTTAAATTGCTATTTATTATTATTATTATTATTATTTACTATTTTCTCCAAACAGAACCATGCAATGCAACACAAACAAACAATATGGATTACGAAGGCCAAGGCATGAATTCACTTTCAAAGAGATAATACGATAACTGCATAATTATTACGATCTAACCCTTAATTATACCCAAATCATTGCGCGCTAATCTCCCTTCTGATCTTGAATGGAGATCATGATATAGTCGTTAACTTCAAGCTGCGAGCTGAGTCGAAACGCCTTTACCCTCTCCTCTTCCAAATCTTCCCTGCTGTAAACTCTCATCTTCCTAATATTTTCAGCCACACTCCTCCTCTCCAACTCTTCTTTCTTCTGACAGGGTCTCCTCGATGGTTCGCGGAGAAAACGAGGAGTAAGCCCAGGATTCATCCGTCAATGTCAGCTTGAACGAAACCTGGGGTTTGATCCAAAGTCGGTCTTGATAAACTTTTTTCGTGTACAAGTAAGAAATACTAGAGAAAGTAGGACTAGGAGCTGTAGTCACTAATCAGAATTCCTCTAGGATTATCCAGGTTGGGGCTTGTATTAAAAAAATTGTTGGCCCATCTACAATTTAGTTTGGCCCATTTCAGGTGGAATGCCATCTAGCATACAAAAACTTCCTCTCTTAAACAAAAAAGGGATGAGGACTACATGAGTGGGCAAATAATACTAGTATTTTTTTTTATGAAAAAAAGGGATGCCAAAACAAGAATATATCCTACCCAGCCTTGATAACCTACAATCCAATTTCATAAGGCTGGCGATCAGGCATCCACTCTACCAGCTTCATCGACGATGACGGGTTTCCCTGGTTCCTTTCCCAGCAGGTCAGTGAACTCTTGGTAAGGAGACCTGGTGAAGTGCGTTTCCTTCCAGAAATCAGGCGTCAAGAAACCGTAGGTTTTCAGAAGACAATCAAATGTGGCCTGCATTCAAGTAATATATGACCATGAATAAATCAGCAGTGAATAGGTGAAAACAAAGTAATAAACTACGTAAGGAGAGGGATTTCTCATTCCACACAGCAATAGAAAGTCCGTGGAACCAAGACTGAAATGTCAACAACTTCGTGAAAACAAAGATGCAACTATTTAGAGAAGAATTATATCACATTAAACAGCTATAGTCCCCTCGTAGCGAGATGCAACAAACACAATCATGTTCGCCCTCATCACTAAAGTAAGAATAATGATACGAAAATAGTCAAGTTTCCTGTGGGTATAAAAAATAAGATCTCTGCTGCAAATATACAAGGAAGTTTGTGGTAAACAAACCGAAAAACACTGCAGAAAAAGGCATGGGACATTTCTTAGGGTCACTCCAATCACTCTTTGTTTTCCCTAAACACAAAAAACTTTTGCACAAAATGAAATGCAAGTACTTTCTATTAGTCATCAGTAACCTCATCAACGAGATGAAACACACACTAAGAACACAAACCACAAGCATGAATAGCTGCCTTCTACTCTTCTACAGTGCCATTGCAAATATAATTGCATATGCTTTGTGAAATCAGAAAGATTTCATAATGTTCCAGGAAATTGCAATCCATGTGGGTAGACGCTCCCCATCTGTTTGAAGAAATGCGCGACAGAGATGTGGATATGTTGTTGCGGGAAATATCTGTGTGTATTCTTGCCCCGTAATCCAACTGCAAATTGTAAAACACAGATTGGCTGGCTTCAACTATCAAATCATTATTCTCACTTCTACCATAATATTTCTTCAATTTTATTATTCTCAGATCATTTATTATATTTGGTTCCAAATTTTACCTTTTGAGCAACCAGTCAACTAATGTTCCCGTAAGGCAGAAATTTTGTTTCTGGGTTCAAAATGCCAGGTTCTATTGATTGATTTCATGAAGATTTTTTTATGAAATCTAAAGATTCCGGAAAGAAAAATATAAGCAAGAACCAAGAACTTGTAAATTTGTTAGTAGATTTGCTGCTGGCTATTGTTGAAAATAGCAGCCGCCAATGGATTTGTAAATTCAGTGCAGGCTTTCTTTGTAGACAATTCAGTGTCAAAAAAAGATTACACTTTCAATACAAAATGCAAAAAACAATCATGCTACCTCATAAAACTCAGTTCCTGCCCCTCCTATTTCTTGCTCTCCTTGTTCTTTTTACTCTCACCCTCAAAACCCTAGCAAACCATTCAAAGTGCCTTGTCACCACAATGTACCCAATGACTAGGCCAAATACTAGTCCACTCGTGTATCCTATGGCAACAGGTTCCCAACCAAATCCTAATAGAGAGCTCGAGTCGTCTTCGTCATCAAGACCCGGAGGGAGTCTTGGCGGAGCCTCCGAATTTCCGCATTTCCTTGACAAAGGATTCCCGCACAACCCCAAGTTCTCCTGGTATGAATCATTTTGGAAAGTGTTAAATTGCTTACCTTGAGGTATAGGCCCTGCAAGAAGGTTGTGTGACACGTTGAAGACTGCAAGAGAATTAAGTTGCTCCAGATGTTGAGGAATCTCTCCCGAGAGTTTGTTCTGAGAAAGGTCCAAGGATTCAAGACGTGTGAGGTTCGCTAAGGTTGATGGAATATCACCACTGAGATTGTTGCGGGAAAGGTTTAGCAGACGAAGACCTTGCAGGCTGCCTATGACTCCTGGAATGTCTCCCTCAAATCTGTTACATGAAAGATCAACTACGCCAAAGTATTCCAAAATACGCTCATATAGTCGCTCAGTGCCTTTGCTCGTAATCAACATTGAGTATGAAAAATTAACACTGTATCTCGATCTCTTATCCCTCGCAGGTGCTGCCATATATGTCAATTGGTCTTCATCAACTGCCTTCATTGCTACCCAATTGAAGAAATATTGCGTTGGTCAATTGACCAGAAAAATTGTTTCTCGACAGGTCAATAATGCTCAACTTTTGAAAATCAAACTCTGTTGTCGTACCCGTTAGTACACCATGGAACTGGTTTGACCTCAAAATGAGAACCTTTAGATTTGGGAGTGGCCCTAGCCAGGACGGGAAAACATCGCGGATCTGATTGTTTCCAATATCTAGGAACTCCAGTATAGTGCAGTTGGACAGTGATCGAGGCACTTCCCCTTGGAGTTGGTTGTAACCTAATTTGATCATTCTCAAGTTGCTACCATTTGATAACGTTAGATGGATTTTTCCATAGAAATTATTTTTTCCCAGGTTTAGGGATTTCAGATTGGTACTGAAATTGCCCAAGCATGAAGGAAGTCTGCCACTTAGTTGGTTGTCTGCCATATCTAGGTGATGAAGTGAGGTCAGATTGCAGAACGATAGAGGTATTTCTCCAGTCAATTTGTTGCTGGCAACAAAATAAGTTTCAATTGATGCTGGAGAAAGTGGAGGTGATGACTGTAGCATGTTACTTTCCAGAAGAATGTCAGTTGCTTTAACCCAAGAGAGCACAATTGGGTGTGCTTCAAATCCTGTGAGAAAGTTGAAAGAGAAGTCCAAAACTTGTAAACTATTTGTACCATTCCACAACCATTTGAGTATTTGGCCGGCAATACTATTCTCTGATAAGTCCAAATACTCCAACTTGTCCTGGTAGCGTAGAAAATCTGGAAACAGAACCAACTTGCACCCTCCGAATCCTATACCAATAAACTTTTGAAAAGTCTTGCTTGAACTGGTGTTAATGACCAAAGTTAAGTTGTTAAATGACAAAATAATGTGCTGCAATTTCTCAAGCTTAAGAAATATATCCCACTCCAGCGTGCCACTGAAACTATTTGAACCCAGGTTAAGAAATTTAAGATTCCTTAGTTGAGAGATGGACTTAGGAATTGAACCTTGTAATCTATTGTCAGAGAGGTTAAGAGAAGTTAAGTCGGTAAGGTTGATAAGTGAGGTGGGAAATGGGTCTGTCAATTAATTGATCCCTAGGTTTAAATAAGAAAGTTGGGTCAAATTAGCAAACAAAGAAGGAAATTCACCATATAAATTTGCTTTCGAAAAGCCTAATTTCACGAGTTTGGTTAACCTGCCGAGCCATGACAAGGATGAAGTTTGTTGACGATCAAAGGCGTTGATTGAAAGGTATATATAGGAGAGATTAGTGAGTTTTCCAAGAGAGGAACTTAACTTCCCAGAAAAAATACAGCTACGAAGATTCAAGATAGTCAAGGAATCTAAGTTTCCAATAGACCCTGGAATTTCACCGGAGAAACTGGTGGATGCTAGTCTCAATATTCTTAGTGGGCTAGTTGAGTGAAATTCAGGCAAATAACCTCTGAGATTTTTGTTAAAACCCAAACTAAGAACCTCCAATTCGGGCAAATGAAAAATCTCAACAGAAAATTCACCATATAATCCACAGTTTTCTAAAACAAGGGATGAAAGAGAGGATGAATTTACCAAGATAGCAGGCACATGTCAACCTCACTAAGATCGAGGACCCCTAGGCGGCGGGTTAAGTTGTTGACGAGGTGTCTAAAATCAGATGCTTGAAACGACAATTGATAGTTCAAGGACAAAACGAGAGAAGACAAGCTTGACAGATGTGAAACATTGGATGGAATTGAGCCAGAAAGGAAAGAATTTGACATGTTCAGATACACTAGCATAGAAAGAAGACCAACAGCAGGTGGTATTTGCGAGTAATTAAAATGATTGAAGGCCAAGTTAAGCTTACGTAGATGAACAAGACGGAACAGGCTACTGCTAGAGTTGATGGAACCATAAAGACAGCTGCTGCTGAGGTCAAGACCGATCACATTACCGGTGAGGTGGTCGCACTCTACTCCGTCCCACGAGCAACAATCACTTGCTGCTCCGTTGAGCTTCCATGACTCAACTTTTGGGTAAGCAAAAGGGTCATCAGAAGAAGCATGATCCAAATCTATGATAAAGCTCATCTTCAACTGTAACAAGGCCGAGCGCTCATCATCATGGCAGAGTGGAAGGTGAGTTGAATTGAAGGCAGAGGTGGGTGGAATAGGAAACATTGAGGACAAGAATAAGAAACTCATGAAGGAGAATAGAGTAAAGGACTCATCCATGGCTGTCTTTTGTCCAATTTAGTAGATAACAATGAACGAGAATCCATGTGGTTTTATAGGCAACAAGAGCAGTATGTATAGAATGCTTAGTCATTCAAGTGGAACCACCAATCAGTTCAGTCACTACCAGAACTAAAATCATGAAGAGTCAAACATTTCTCCCTGGTCCTACTAAACAAACCACAGACAAACTCAACCTAAAGCCGCCCTGAACTTTTTGCTTTAGTTGTGGCCACAATTTGTTTTTCTCCTTCAAAATTAATAAATTATTATACCCCCCCACTTCAAGGTAATTACCTAGCTAGCCACCTCATGCTGAAACAGATTGCGTTATCCCCTGTTTAGTTTTCAACAATCTTTATCGATCCATTTATTTTTAAATTTTTAAATAAATGTCCATAATTAAATAATATTCTCTCTCAGTTTTATTAATTGTTGCTTTGATTTTGAACACGTATATTAAAGAGATCGGATTATTCACTATTTGAGATAATTTTGTCCTTTACTTTTTCTCGAATTACATGAATGGTACGCGTACGTTTGAGAAAAAATAACATTCCGGGAGAGTGATTGAGAGGAATGCTAGTTTTTTGTGTTTGGTTGGGATTTAAGATTCCCTAAAAAATAGCATTGTTGTGTTTGTTTTGTACATGGAAATCCTCGTGGAAAGTAAAAAAAATGTCTATTTATCTTTTTCTATATTTGTGTCTTTTTTATCTTGCTAGGCGTCTAATTATTCTTTTCTATATATATTTTATCATGGACTTTGTCTCTATTTAGCTATCTATTGTTCAACAATTAAAATATCAAATGAATTTTAGTTTTATGAACTTTGTTTATCCAACCTTTAGAATATATATTTTTATCTAACTTAAATAAATTAAAAATGTACCAAAACTTTTATAAAAAATTTGAAACATACAAAAGGAGAAATTCTAGAAAAAAAATTAAAATTAAATATAAAAAATATGAAATTAAAAAAATAACACATATGTTAGTGAATAAATATGAAACAAGTTTTTTTCTCTTTTCATACAATAATGCTAATAAAAAAGGACAAATATGTAATTTAAGTAAAAAATTAGTTTTCCTTGCATCAAAGAATTACTGTCCCCACCTTCTAACCAAGAAATCATTTTCCCTCATTTTTTAGAAAATCAAAGGGGTCAAGAAAAGTTGGATTACGGGGAGAGTGATTCTTTGTCTCAACCAAACGCAATAAAGCTCAAAATCTTAAATTTTCGAGTTACTTTTCTCTCTGATTCATCCAACCAAACGCACTCTAAGAGTAAATACCGGGTTAACACACTCTCGGGCCCTAAGATTATTATTTTTATTTTATTAAATCTCCAAAACAAAAAAAAGGTTCAAATTGGTCTTACATTTTACATTTGTTAATTAAATGTAATTCACGCCGTCAGAAAAATAACTAATGAAATAAACGTCACTTAAATTTTACTCCCTCCGTCCCATATTGTTTGACTTCCTCGCATCCCAATATTCAGTAGGGGACGCATATCGAGGAGGTCGGATGAGGTACTATTTGACCCCCAAAAAATCTGAAATTTTTTGTGAACGTACGTTAATCCTTAACGTACTTCCCAGAAAAAATTAGGGGCAAAATTGTCTCAAATAGTGAATCTACCGGCCGTTTTAACATACGTGCCGAAACAGTAAAAGCAAAAGCTAAAACGTCAAACAATATGGGACGGAGGGAGTATTATTTTATTAGATAAAGAGGACGGATGCGAGTCATATGTTCAGATTTTTAATTAAAAAAATTAACAAAAGAAATTTATAATTAAAAAAATTTAAAATTAACAATTAAAATAATAAAAAATCCAAAAGATCTTGCAGAAGTAATTGTATGATCATGACCACCACCACTGGACATCTGTGAAAGAACAACAAAAAAAATTATCACCAAATTAATTAGTTGATGAAAGAAGATGGTGATGATAGCAATTGAAATCGACCTCTACGGCCTCCTCTCCTCTTCTCCGACTTCCGCGAGCCCGGAATCTCCTCTCTTCCAGCGGCCTCCCCCGCACGGATTCGAGACTTAATAGCGGATCTGTGGGTTGGATGACTTGAATGGGTGTCGATCTGTGGAGATGGTGGCAGATCTGTGGAGGTGGTGGGTTGTGGGGGTTGGAGGTGATGACATGAATTTTTACTTAAAATAAATTCGTGTGAAAGCTTCGTTGGTTAAAGCAGCAATGCAGATCCGGTGGTGTTCGGGGATGAAGTTCAAGATGGCCTTTGAAACAGAGGACTCTTCGCGGATTAGTTGGTTCCTGGGAACTATTTCTTATGTTCACTTCGCTGATCCTATTCGGTGGCCAGATTCTCCATGGAGGCTTCTCCAGGTACTGCCGTCTCCTCTTAATTTTCATTTCTAAAAAAATATTCCTAGTTGTCTGAGTTTTTTTATGATGTTTGTCCTTTTTGTCCTTTTTGATTCCAACTACCAGTAGAACCAAGAGAAAAGAAATTGGGCTCCTTTTAAATATTCATTTATTGATCAATTGGCCTCTTCACCTAGCTTTGAATGTGTATATGAAAGCTTCATTGTGTCTGAGACCTTGCATTTTGCATGTGTTACACCTCAAGTTCATCATTGTTTGACCATGTTCATAGTAATTTGTAAGTTGTTTGTTAAGTGATGTATCCATCATGAGACTTTATCTTCATGGTTACTATTGTCATGATGCTTGGATACTTGAACATATTGAATTTCCATTTTGGATTTTGACCAAGGAATCTGACTCCAATTTTGATTAGATGGTGTTTCATCAACTAATTAATTTGGTGATAAAATTTCTTTTTTGTTCTTTTTCACAGATGCACAATGGTGGTGGTCATGATCATACAATTACTTCTGCACGACCTTGTCAGATTTTCTATTATTTTAATTTGAAATTTCTTTTGTTAATTTTTTTAATTAAAAGTCTGAACATATGGGTTCGTGCCAGTCCATTTTATCATAAAAAATATTAAAATAATTTAATTTAAGAGACGTTTGTCTTTGCTTTTCTGAAGACAAATATTACGTTGAATTAACGGATATAATAGATGAGACTGGTTTGAACTGAAATTTTTGTTAGGGATGAACAAAAATGAAAATAATTACCTTAATTCAGTAAATAAATAGGATTAATTAAAAATTAGAGACTAATTCGATATTTTTGGAAAAGTTTAAAGAGGCAAGGCCCACCCTAATCCACCTTGTCCGTATATCACAATTTGTTAAAATCAAGTGATAAAAAAGTCAAATACGATTAATTCTTTATGAAAAAAAAAAACTAAGGAATGATGGTGGGAAAAAATATGCATAACATGTCATAGGACCAAACCTAAATAACAATAATATAAGAAGAAGAAAAGAACAGCAGGAGCATCGTTTACAAAAGAAATTCTTGTATTAAGAGCATCAGCAGCATCCACTCCAAGTATCCATAACCAAAAGAAAAGAGACAGATCTTCTTCTTCTTAAAAATAAGAAAACAAAACTAGGTATCATTTTTTTCTTTTTTCTTTTTTCTTTTTTCTTTTGTCTTTTGTCTGGTCTGGTGGAAGTGCAAAGCACGCAATTAAAAATAAGCAGCAAAAGAGCCAAATTATTCGCCGCATCTTATTGACTTTTAAACATACGCCTCTATACGATGAACTACGAAGTACCACATCAAACCTCCACTTTAAAAGCCTAAAATATGCATTAATGGCGGTATTAGTAGTAGAATTCACCATCAGTAGCATTGATTAGAGAGATTTAAGTATTCCCAACTTGTCAAACCTCCGCGGTCTATATCACACCGTTGACAGGAATCCGGTTTCTCATCCCGTTTTCCCTCTCTCCCTCCCTCTCTGCGCAAGTCTCTGGTCTTTTGTTTCCAGGTAAAATATGAAATGACCCATTCCAGATCTATGCATGCCCATCTCAAAAACCAATCTCAATTTTTTTCCTTGCATAACCCACATGCGGAATTGTACATATATTTATGCATGTGTGTTTGTCTCATTGTTTGATACTGATTATAATTGTGATTCTTCCTGTCTTTTGGGTTGATTTTGACTTTGCATTTCCTTTGTTCTCTTGCAATTGTAATGCAGATTCATGCTTATTGTTCTGATCTCATAAAGTTATAGGAGGTTCTATTTCCTGGGGATTTTGTGTTGGAGTTTGTAAATTGGTGGCATAAATGTGAACTCTTTTGGTGATTTTAAGTGGTTTCATAGATGGTACAATTGGGGTTCTGTTGAGTTTTTGAGTTGTAAGGAGTTTGGTTTTGGAGGTTAGTTTTCTGTATACTAGGTAGTTAAAAAAAGATGCTTGGGAGAAAGAATATGGGGCGAGTTTCACCACTGCTTTTGATGCTTTTGGCATTAGGGGTTTTCTTTGCCACTTACAACTTGTTAACTTTGGTAGTACAATATAAAGAGTCCAACCCGGGTGATGGATCAGATGAATCTGATCCTGTTACCCTGATGCCTAAGAATGCGAGGAAATTTGGGAGGTCAAATCCAAAATATCATGTTGCCCTCACAGCTACTGATGCTCCGTATAGCCAATGGCAATGCCGGATCATGTACTATTGGTATAAGAAGATGAAAGACATGCCCGGATCAGACATGGGGAAGTTTACACGAGTCTTGCATTCAGGGAAAGGCGACAATTTGATGGATGAGATTCCAACTTTGGTTGTTGATCCTCTTCCAGAGGGTCTAGACCGGGTGAGATTTTCTTCTATTGCATTTTCTGTTCCTCATTTTCTCTCTTTTTTATGTATCTGTTGATTATTAACTACTGTGGACTGAAATTTCGGGAATCAAGTTAATTTTGATTGAAGTATAAGAACTATACAACCAACGCTTCACTTGATTTATGTGTCACAAGAAGCCTGGGATAATCATGAAAGAAGAAAAAGAAAACTGTATGCAAATGCAAAAAAAGTCCTAAAATTTGGGTTATAGAATCTTTGTTTATGATATAATAGAATGTGCTCTTATACTCTTGTAATGATTTTCTTGCTCTACACAGGGGTATGTTGTCTTAAATAGACCA
Organism: Viola odorata; assembly: GCA_963691705.1. Taxonomy (NCBI): domain Eukaryota; kingdom Viridiplantae; phylum Streptophyta; class Magnoliopsida; order Malpighiales; family Violaceae; genus Viola; species Viola odorata. The sequence goes on from OY829537.1 coordinate 4,363,277, forward strand.
TGGGCTTTCATGCAATGGCTTGAAAAAGCAACAATCGAGGAAGAGTTGAGTTTCTGAAATTATGATCCATTACTTTTTGTTTAGTTTTCTTTTTTAATCCCATCTCAAAGCTAGTGCTTTTTGTAATTCACACAGATACATTCTGATGGCAGAGCCTGACCATATATTTGTAAATCCTTTGCCAAATTTGGCACATGGAGACCATCCTGCTGGTTTTCCATTTTTCTACATTAAGCCAACTGAACATGAAAAAGTTATCCGAAAATATTATCCTGAGGAGAAGGGTCCTGTAACTGATGTTGATCCCATTGGAAACTCTCCGGTGATAATAAAGAAGGTAGAGCTTTTATTGACATTGCAGCCTGCAGGAACTAATTATTCTAATTGGAAGTTCCAGAAAACCTTTAACTTTTGCATCTCTGATGTTGTTTAGAATCTTGAAAGAAATTTCAGAAAGTAAACTTCAAACTGTTAAAAAAGGGAGCAATAATTGTTAATTTGCTATGCAGTCATCTCATGCCCATCATATCGCTGTTTTTGTTATCCATTGGTTGAACTATTTGATTTTACCTTGGACAATATTTCCTTCTTAACGATGGGCCAACCATCTATTTCAGGCCACACTGGAGGAGATTTCACCAACATGGGTGAATATTTCATTGAGAATGAAAGATGACCCGGAGACTGATAAGGCCTTTGGTTGGGTGCTAGAAATGTGAGTAAATGAATATGACTTTCATTTTGGTTCATGGTTTTTGTATCTTGAATTATCTGAAATGTTTTCTCATATTGCTTCTTCTCTTTTGATCCTAGGTATGCATATGCTGTGGCATCAGCATTACATGGTGTGCGGCATATACTTCGTAAAGACTTCATGTTACAGGTATCCATGATAGACAATTAGGTTTCCTGTATTTCACAATTACTTTTGTCTTAAACATCTTTGGTGCATCTATGCTATTTCAGCCTCCATGGGATTTGGAAATTGGGAAGAAGTTCATCATCCATTATACCTATGGATGTGATTATAATTTAAAGGTACTTTCTGCACTTGTTTTTCCTTGTATTTGATGACAGTGTGGCTTAGTGTTTATCTTAGTTTGTTAACTATTTCAATTTGTAACCATCCAGGGAGAATTGACTTATGGAAAGATCGGAGAATGGCGGTTTGACAAGAGGTCTCATCTAAATGGTCCTCCACCAAGGAACCTCTCCTTGCCCCCACCAGGAGTTCCTGAAAGTGTGGTATGTTGCATGTATAAATTTCCAAGCTTTATTTCGTGGCATTGAATATGAATAATGGGCGTTTTGAAAAACATCATAGAACCCATGTTTCTAAATTGATATAACGGTCTAATGATATTGAAATGATGTTTGTGCTTACTTGGCCATATTTCTCAAATGGCATAAGTAACCGGATGTACTAAATCTTCTTTTCCATTAGAAGTGCATTCTAATTAAAGATGCCGAGTTGGGGTCAATAACTGAGTATATACAAGAAAAGATCGTCATTGGCAGATTCAGAAGATCCAGTAACAGTAGCTGAACTGTCCTTCTATCTATTATTCATAACCTTTGATCTTGCTGATACACCAAATTCTCTCCATATTTTACTTAATTTGTATTTGCTGGTTTCTAGCTTGTTCATGGCTAAGAATACTATGCCTCTGAATACGGATCGCCATACTTATCTTCTTCCCCGTTGAACTCGTCGAATAGGATTATATGAAAACAATGTGTTCTCTACTCCACTCACTCTCCCCTCTCTCTGAGTTAATTCATTCACTTTGATTGTATACAGGTGAGACTAGTAAAGGCGGTGAATGAGGCTACGGCCAATATCCCAGGCTGGGACAAACAGTAGCTGAGACCAAATACCAAGTGATAAGTCTGATGAACTTTTTGTTCGGTGTGGTGCATCCTCCAAGAGTGTCATTTATACTTTTTACAGAGTAGCGAAAGAGGAGTACAGAGATAACATAGGATGATCTTTGCATCTATAGGAGGAGTCTATTGTTTTGATGTGATATACTCTCGGATTAATCATGGCCGGCATCTGCATTCTTTTTGTACAAGTCTGCTACATTTGAAATTAGTGAGAGTTTTTGGTTTCATAATATCTCAGTCTCGTATATCTAAAATTCCTTGTTCTTTGTCTGTGATTCCGTTGTGAGTTAGGTAACCATGGAAATATCGTTGTTGCTTGCTATCGATTGTGAATTGAGAATCTAGTTTAGGATGAATTTATTTATGACAAATTTTTGCTTACCATTGTATAAAATGTAATCTGGATATGATATTATCAATGATGGTCAAGGCTTGATATGACATAGTTTAGCAGTACGTAAAGATGTTCTTATTTGTCCTGTGAATTTTTGTAGCTATCAATACACTTTGCACTTGATTATTGTAACATATTAAGCTTCTAAGGGTGGGTTGTTGATGATCTTGTGGTGAGTGAGGGTCTCATCTGAACAATTTGTTCATCATCAACACCCATTTTCTTAGCATAAAGTCCCGTCTCGATGAAGCGTTTCATCGCATCCTCCATGTACTCCTTCGCTTGCTTCACTGTCATATGCTTCCCGATCTTCTCTGGATAACTTGTCAAAATGTTGTCTCCCTTTAGAACTGCTGCCAGCTGTATCATTTCTTGCTGGAATTCACTAGGTTTAGCGTCTTCCTTCGCCTCCGTCTTCCTTATCGTGACCGGATTTGGGAGTTGTACTGCTCAAATGTTAATTGAAACGGTTGTAATTACACAAAAATGTCAGATTGATCATCTTCAAAAAGACTGCTTCTAATTCAGTTTTTTCTAAACAAGGTTTAATCAAGAGAAGAACTAACCTGGGCAGTCAGTTCTGGGCTCGGTCCGGGTCTGGACTATGGACTCGAAGGATCCGGCCCATTCATCCCTCTTAGTGAGGAAAGAAGGCAGCTTGTAGAGTTTCTTCACAGTAGCTGGAATGGATGAGTGCTCATATTCGGAATTTGGAAATGGTCCTTTTGGCCCATGAACAACTGTAATACCCATGCAAAAAGGACATGGAAGGATGTTACAAATATTAAGGATGGATGCATGCATGAATGGGATGATTGAATGTTTATGTCCCTTGCACGCAACAAAAACCCACTTCCTTTTTCCTCCTTTTGGGCACATTTCTTTTGCTTCCATCTGTTTGGACATAACCAATAAACAACCTCCTTGAATTGTAGCCCTGTTTCTTCCCTGATTAAATTTCCTCACATTACAACACACAATTTTAGTAGTGGTGGTTACTTACCGGTGCCCTTCTCAATCCAAGGTGAGATCGCAATTGTAGGAACCCGAACCCCCAACCGATCAAACTTGAAGAAGAATGGGTCTGGGCCCACTATCCCATCCGGGCTCGGAACATTGGTCGGTGTGGCCACATGATCATAGAACCCACCATGCTCATCATATGTGATCACCAACAGTGTCTCATTCCACTGCGGGCTAGCCCTTAGTGTCTCATACACCTGCAATCAATTTCTCAGACACCTTTAATTAAATAATCAACAACAAACAACACACATCTATGATCACTAATTAAGTCAATTTCTCAAGCACGGTTGCGAACGGGTCAGCCAATTTTACGACATTCTGAAGTACCCCATGCCATTTCCGATCTTCATTTTGGAGATATATAGATCTCGTAAGGCTTTAAAGTCGCTCTCTTTTAATAAAATATAAATTAGAACAAATAATACAAAAACTAGCTAAATTTTCAATTTTTATTTTTATAATTTTCCGCGTACGAGACTCGTCTCTTACATGAAGTAAAGCTAGAAAGATTGAGGACGATATTGAATAAATCTTCGGCCATAATAGCCTTTTGTTATAACGACCAACTCTATTTCATTATGAAAAATTTGAACCAGCTTTAATTTTCTTAATTATAGACAAAAATTAATGTGTGGAAAAATTGTGAAAATTATATAGGTACCTCTTTGACAAGCATTTGGCCTTGATGGACGTCATGAGATGGGTGATCATCATTGGCAGGGAACAGCTTAGTATCCATGTACTGCTGCTCCACCACAACATAACCCGGCAGCTTACCTTGTTGCGCGTGTGTCTTAAACGTGCTGTAGAAGTGAAACCTAGGAATGTATTTGAGTTTCCTTAGGTTCCTATAGAACAATGTCGCCGGAATATTCTGGTAGTAGATTCCCCAGGATATTCCGGCGTCATCCAGGTTCTCGAAAATAGTCCTTTGCGGGTAACCCTTGGCTAGCAGCGCAGCAATGTTGCTGGTTGCTCCGGCGGACGTCCCTGAATGAACGTATAGCCTATTGGGTTGTGTGGACGCCGGCACCGACGCAAACCACCTGCCAAAACCAAATTAACACATGGTTTAGTACTGTTGCGTAACTTTCCAATAATTATAAACTTTTTAAAATTTTCATTATTCGATCTCTACCCTTCTAGCTCGAGAATAATTTAAGTCAAGCACGGTCGAACTTTAAAGAGATATTTCTATCGGGGGTGTTATAGCTACTTTGGTCACACATTTACTTGATTTTGCAAACTTATGATCTAGATTCTAGTGATTTATTTATTGTTGTCACATGTGATAGCGCCTGGCTAAGATAAATGTGATGTTACAAGATCTAAACTTTACCTAAATGAAGATCTTCTCTCTTGTTATGATAAAATGAACCGGTCAAAATAATAAAATTTAACCATATTGGTGGATTTAAGAAGAGGTAAAAAAAAAAAAACCTCTTAATTAATATGTAACTTATTATTTATGCGCACGTGGTAAAATAGTTATAAATTTTCGATTTATGTGTCGGAATTGTCAATAAAAAGATTGACTAAAAAACTAATCCTCACAAAATCAAGTTAAAATCATCTTTTTTTCAAAAAACAACATTCCTCCAAAGAAAAGAATAAAAAAGTTCCAAATAAAAATAAATTAAAAACACTAATACTACAAACCAAACAAGCAAGTTTTTATGTAAAATTCCATTTTCTTGGTAACTGGAAATTTGCTAACTTTGATGCAAACACAAAAATAAAAAAAGAGAAATTTATTTACCTGTCAAAGACCGCAAATTCAGATACCAGAGTTTTATAAACAGCAACCTTGTCGGGCTCGAACCCATTCATCACATCACGAGACATATTAGCAGTTGGGTCCATGGACAGAGCTTGCTGGGCGAACCCATTCATAAGTGGCGGGTTCTTGGTTGTGTCATTCGACCCAAAAATCTGCTCCCTTATTGCCTGGAACGAATGACCCGGATCCGGGTCTACATAATCCGCTTGATTATTGAACAACAATTTTGGTGATGTCGGGTCGGATGTGTTCAGCCGGTTGGATTCAGACCCATCAACCCCATTGATGTCCGGGTTGAGTTTCTTCATCCACCCAAGCATGTGGTCGAATGAACGATTCTCCATCACAAGAACAACTATGGTTTTTATGGGATTACTTGCTTGAATTGTTTGGCCATGGAGGAGGAGAAGCAGAAAACAAAGAAGAACAGTAATGGTGGTAGTGGTTGTTCTTTTAGTGGACATTTTTCTTTTTTTTGAGAGAATTGGGTTTGCAATTTTGGAGTTCAAGCCCGTGAAAACTAGTGGATGAGGTGTTTTATAAAGGAGCAGAGGCAGCGTACTCTGTTTTTTTTACAGCTTTTCTTTTTGTTTGTTTTTGTTTCAATAATTCTTGTTCAGAATTGGTAGCTTTTCTTTTGGTTTAAGGTAATCAATAGTAACTGAGAAACTTCGATACACTTATTTTACCTTAACTGGAGATTTTGGGTTTGAGCGTTGGATAAAAAGTTTTACTACTTTTCTAAATTTTGTCCGAATAAATTCGAATAGTCGATATTTAATATAGTAATTTGATACACAAAGGGTCTTGAAATACTAGCTTTTCGAACGCGGGAGAGAGAGAGAGATAAGCGTGTATCGAAGTTGGTGGGTTAGCATCTTCCATTTATGATGGAATCAGTATTCTGTATCTAACAATGACATTTGGTAACTTTTCACCGTCACAAATTTTGATCATTCATCATTACATGAATGGAAATTAATATACTAATTAAGGCTTTTTCAAATGCAATTACGAAGAGATTCAGCACCATCAAAATCTCCAGATGTATAAAAGCAAGGCTTATTTTCCTCAAAAATAAATTATAAGAGAACATGGCGGAAATGCCACGAATGTTGATAGATGTCACCACTAGCATTGTAGTGGAGGGAAATTAAAAGAGTAGTGATTAAGATAATTACTCTAAATAATTGTCCATTAATATTGTTCGTATGATTAATCCATAATAAAAAAGAAAAAAGAAAAAATAAATAATTATTCATGTTCACATACGTGGACTAATCACTTAAAAAGTGTTGATGAACAACTGATTAGAGTAAATGTTCTTAACACTACTCAAATTAAATATATAGAGGAAAAAAGGAGAGTATATTTAACCTTGATGGAAGCATGATGAAGAGACTACAATACAATAACTCTCTAAGATACATGATCTTAGAAATTTTAAAATTTTAATGTCCATTTCTGAATTTACATAAATTCGATCCTTCTAATTTTCTAATGGGATAATTTTTGTGGTATCTGTTCAAATAACCTTGTTTTATATGGACGATCAACCACCGTCCGAGGAGGTCTATCTTCTTTTTTTCTTTTAATCATACTCTAAAATTTGAATAAAGTTCAAAATCTCTCTTCCTTTTATCTACACCCCACTTTATTATAAATTTCTGTGCCAAAATAAAACTTCATTAAACCTTATCCATTGGTACAATTATTGGACGGCGCCCACCAAAACGAGCGCAAAACGGGTGCTTGGTTTGTTGATAAACCTATGGTTTTTTCCACAACCGTATCAATAACGATAACAGTAAATGTCAACTCAGAGCATTAAAAAGCCTTGCTTGCATAAAAAACCGATGAGAAGAATCAAGTTCTGAGATTTTTTTCTTTTTGATAAGTACTTTATTATTTTCTCATGGAGAAACTCTAACTTACCAATCCATGCATGTCTAAAACCAACAGCAAAACCATAATAAACACAATAATAGTATATAGAATCTTCCAACATAGAAATTCAATCCAAATTCCACAACTTATTTCCAGCAAGTTCAAAGGGTGCAACCCCAAAAGCTTGACATGACACAGAAAAGTCAATCCATAGTCTAGTTCCATATATACCCGATAAAGCATATCAAAATAAAAACCGACTCTTCGACCTTTAGACACTAAAGACCATAACACATTCAAACTGTCACTCACCCAACCATGGATTTACTTCCACAAACTGCCCCACTTAAATCCCCACCACACCAACTTCTGCAGCCAAGACCACAGACCTTCCTGGTAGAGCTTGAATCTCTGACACAGAACAGGTCCAGTACAACATAAATTACCACTGCAGACTGATTAATCCAGTAGAATGCACAGCTAGGGTGAAGAGAAAGTTTAACAGAATGGTGACTACACCATCTCTTTATTTCACCGACTCCTCCAGTATAAGCCCAAAACCAACAGTTGCTCTTATTAACACATTCTATCTCCAACCGAGGCATAACCAGACAAGGCATTTACTGCTTAGTATTAAGCACCATCAAGTTGTCTCCATTCTGTCTTCTCCTTGCAGGGGAGCTCATGAAAACTGGACAAAGAAGGGGAGAAATTAGAGAAAACACTCTGTATACAGAAAGAAAACAGGTAAGAAAATTGATAATCCAATAGGAAACTAAGATAGATATTCACCAGGTCAGCAGCAAGTGCCCACACCAAGCCTTACCACCAAGCTCCAACAGAAACTTAAAACTTGAAATTTGACAAGGCGGCAAAGTTGGAGTTTGTACTTGGTAGCAAAGGATGCAGAACATTCGCCAACATCGTTCTCAGAACCTCATGAGAGAAACAGAGATGTTAGATTCTTACAACACAAAAGAAGAGATCTTATACAGAACAATTGCACATCTAAATGAAGCTGCTCATTCAAACAACCTTACCATCTTTTCTTTCATACTCTCACACAATGAAACGTCCACCCCAGATGGATTGTCCATGATATTGCTCGGGCATGGGGGCAAACTGTTGATTTCCATTTATGAGTTGTTGCTGCAGCTGCTGTTCTTGATGTACCCTTAATTGTTCAAGAGCCTGAAAATTCTGCCAACCGTTCTGTTTTTCTGCCTGGAGTTGTACTGGGGGAACCTGTCTCCCAGGGAAGGGAAAGCCAGCCATCCCAGCCAAGCCAGCACTAGTACCAACAAATTGAGGTGATGCATGGGAAGGGAAATTAGTGGACCCATTCAGAGTAGAGCCTATCGCAGAAGATGGCAACTGATAACCATCTAGCCACCCGTAGTTATCTCCTAGTGGATTTTCACTAGTGAATTCTGAACCAGAAAGAGGTTCACTCACTTGTCTGGGAGGAACAGGTCTAAAACCAGGAGGCGGCCCAAGATGCCTAACAGGTCGACTAACTGGACTTTTTCTCAAGGCCACTGGTGTAGGTGCTGATGTCCTTGCAGCCAAAGTTTCAGTGATGACTCCAGAAGGCACAACATCAACCCGGGATGAAACCACAGCATCTGGCACTTTTGTCTGCCCATAAAACATACCACCACTATGCACATTGACAGATGGCTGGACAGGAACTGGCCGCGCAATAGGGTGCACATGCCCATTCTCCATGAACCTAACAGCTTTCAAGCTATTAGCAAGGGAAGAAGATTCATCATCCAACCACATTGAAGTAGAAAGCTGAATTGGTTGCAGGTGCTGATTACTAGCAGATGTAGGGATTGCTGGAACCAAGTCACAAGCAGATAGATGCTGAAGATTATCCAGAGGAGCAGAAATAGGAGCACCATAGCATTGCAAATCACCAGCAGACACATTTTGTGAAGACTTCAATCCATCATAAAGGGGCCAATTTGGACTACTCACACCATTTTGCTTCTCCGTCACTGCTGGCTTGAAAACAATCACTTCATCTTCCTCTTCCCCCTCCTCAACATAAAACTGTGGGTTGGAATGCAAGATTCCAAGATCCTGTGTTTTGTCAGTAGGAATTTCTTGCACCACATCATTAGCTTTTGGCAAGTCATCATTCACATTCAACATGAAAGCTTCTGAAACCCGAGGTTCAGCACCAATCACAAACTTCTTTGCCTTTGAATCAAAATGTATTGTTTTCTGGTCGACCCTAACCATATTTGCCAGCACCTTTCCAGCAGCAAGAATCCTTTTAACGCGTGCCACTTTTCCGTTACTTCCATCACTTCCAAAGGAGTGTTTCCTGGAGAAGTCTAAAATGGTGTGTGCTGGAAGAAGTGGCAAATACCCTCTCAACTCAAAGTCTTCTGACAAAGCAAGTCGGTTTTGAGTCTCCCCTTCATCATAACGGCTCATGTTAACAAAACAAGTGTCCTCCTCATTATCATCAAGAGACATGGAACAATACGACAATATGTTGTTCAAGAAAGAGATGCAATGGTTCCAAAAATTCAAGCGAACTGCAGCCTGCTTCTCATTAGCGTCACTGCCTGATGCAACATCAGGACAACAAGCCAACCACTCAACAAAAACAAGAATGCCAGGCAGAAGGTAACTTGAAGATGGATCCTGCAGCTGTGCACCTCTCTCAAAGATGAATCCCACGAACTCAAAAACTGCAGTAAAGGCATTCTGAAGACGAACATCGCGCTGCACAATTTCTGCATATGTCTGACCATCAACCTCCTTTTTGACATTATGAACAGTAAATATAAGTATGGCAATCAACCGAACAATGAAAAGCCCATTCTCAGCAACATCAGCTCCAAAATTCAGTTCCTCTTTGGGACCAGAAGATAGAAGATAGGAGAACCCTCTGCTAACTAACCCCAATACCTCCGGAAATGTCTCCAGGCTGGACAACACAACAAAAAGAACATAAAGGAAAAATCAACTCACAGAAGTTCGAAATCATTCATAAAAGCAGAATGCTGTAAAGGCCAAATTTCACAACAAAATACCTTGTGCGCGTGAACAGAATACCATTAAGACGGACAAATCGAGTGCAGAATGATTTAAATGTCTCAGGGATGGAAACATTGGCTTCCGAGCTTGACGCACTGTTAGAAGATGGTCTAACTTCCTTGTTCCCTCTTGCTCTGCCAGTCAAGCGTCCAGGCAACTCCCTGGTTGCAGAAGCATTAGCATCTCCAACCAGTTGAGAGTAACTTTGACGGTTCTGCCAAAAAGCAAAGAAGAAAGGACTCTTATAGCATGCAAATAACGGTATAATTGAACCCTACAAAGATTCATCATATTAAAACATCTAAAACAGTCACCACAGCAACATAAATTCAATAGCAAGAAATCCAGCAAGGCCTAACGAACACAAAATGCATTGATACCGATAAAGTGAGCACAAAAGTCTCATCCACTAAATATGAGAGGGAAAATTTCTCCCCCAACTGCTTGGGCACATAATACAATAAAATTACACAACTCTGGTAGGTTGGAAATTTCATGACATGGTTCTGTAATAGGTAAAATGCATCTAAAAAACGAACTATAAAAACCATCATACAGAAGTATAAGTAGAGATTACGCACTAGTACCTTCTCAAAAGCAACAATCAAGTTATCTCTTGCAGTTGCAAAGGGATTCTCCACTGCCAAACTTCTAAAATAATGATACACTGCCACCAACTCTTCCCCTGAGTAGGAAGCCAAAATCGCAAGCTGAAACATGCATAACAATTGTCAGAGAAAAACCAGAATAATATCAAATACATGATTGAAAGAATGCACAATATTCCAGTATACCTGATGATGGGGGTTTCCACTTGATGGATTAAGAGACGCAGCTTGCAAGTAGTAACTTGAAGCAGCATCATACTCCCGAGTTTTGGAGTCACCTTCCCCATATACCCCTTTGTACCTAGCCAGGTCACCCAAATATATCAAACAACGATGACAGGACATCAAACCTTTCTTCACATCAGCAGATTTCTTTCCATCACTTTCCATCACAACTCGATTATCTGAATCTTCAGAGAAATAACCCAGAGGAAGTCCATACTTGGCTCTGATTTTCAAAATCAAGTCATGATAAAACCCAGTTGCCTCTGAAAGAAATGTTTTAAACTGCAGCCTTATCCTTGTGATTTTCTCACGTTGTGCAGTAACGTTAGCACCATGGGTCGAATTTGAACCAGTAGAAGCTAAAGCAGTATTGAATAAAGCTCTATGTTCCTCAATCCGCCTATAATGCAACTGCCACAGTGCATATTCTATGCTGTGCTGCTCAGAAAAAGCATGATCCTCAAGAATTATAGCTTCATAATTCTCGCGCATCTGTTGCCAGGCATTGGGATCAGATAGAACTCTTCCCTGAGCTGCCTTTCGACGCTTACTTTCCAACTCAATATTCTGCACAAAGAATGCAACAAAAAAATAAATAAAAAGGATTGCAAACTTGAATGTGATTGACATTCAATATTACAGAGGGGGAGAACCCGTTAGTCTTGAATGAATAAGAGAGCAAACTTGAAAATCTAGAGTAAAAAGAGAAACCTTCTGATAAAGGCGTTGCGCACGCTCCCTAGATGAAGGAGCAGACATATTATCCATCTGCACAATCATCATCCATCAGATATACTTTACTCCCAAATTGGAAACCCAATCTGCAGAAAAGCCAGAAGTATCACCAAGAGCTTAGGAATAAGCAGAAAACCATTCCTATATTTCAGCAAGGAAAGGTAAGCAGTCGATTTAACAAAGACCAAGTACAGACTAAAAGAATTTACAACAGAAAAAGGTATAAAATCTCACACTACAAGCGACTATGCAAAGAGTATACCTCCATTCGCTAGTTATGTCAATTAAACATAAACTGTCAAAATTCATACATTTGAGTTGGGGGAGGGGAAAACAAGGACATTTACAAGTCCATCAACAATGCCAAGCATTGAATTATAATTATCGCAACTAAGTGTTATATTTCATTTATGGATTCAAGTACATGATTGAAATTCCTATGACATACTTTTTCGATCAAATTCCTGAATAACAAAACAATCCATTGCGCAAATAACACTTCAGATTTGCAAAACCAAACCTCATTCACACAAGTCTCCCGTGCGGTTCCAGAGAAGTAAGAAAATCAACCGGCGTTAAAACCGTTTGTCCTATTAGCAAAATCTAGCTTCAAAAGTCAAAATTATTCAGAAAAAATAAAATAAAACATCGTGTAAATCTAGAGTTTCCATCACGATGCCCTCGTATTTTCCAAGAGAAATCAAAATTTCCGAACACGAAACAATTACGTACATCAAACAAGCAAATAAGAGCCTGAATCGTAACTGATCCGTTGATTTTGCCCATATAATTCTCAAATACACATCAAAATAGAATCCACGAGCACTCCCAAAAGAGCAAAACGAAAAAAAAGAACAATTCGTATTTATTAAAATTTTAGAAAAATAATAATACAACAACAAGCTTAGTAAAGGAAAAGGACAGCACCTGAATAATCAGATCCAGAACGACGGATGTTAGGGCTGGATCAAGGCATCGACCGGTGGATTAGCGCGAGGGATTTCTTGTTAGGGTTTGTGCGTTAGGTGGAAAGAGGAAAACGAAAAAAAATTAGAGAGGAGAGGAAAAAAAGGGCGTGGGTGTATCTCTTTAGTCCAGTTCGGAATGAGGCTTTTTTACAATATTCAATGTGTTTTTCTTCGCTGTTTCGCGTCATTTTGTTTCCAGGCAGCTGTTTATTTATATTGTTGGAAACGGCACCGTCTAGGTTTATTATAATTCTTTTTTTCCTTTGATATACAAAAATAGAATTTTAAATTCGAAACTATACTAGTACTTTATCATTAGCACAATAAATTATATATGTATCATTAATAATAATGTTTTACTAACAAAACATGCGCTCTAATCCGAGCCTCAAGTATGATTCTTTTGGCATCATTTTACAAAATGTGTGGATTTATCACACTCTAAAATTACCAAGGGAAAAGATGAGAAATACTAGCCTACTACTAGGTGAAAAGAATAGGAGGATCAAGGAGTGCGGGCACAGCACGCGCCACACGGGAGAGTGGGTAAAGCATACGTCGGGCAGTGACCGAGATGAGGGTACGCATTGGAAATGTCGATCAATCGACCCAGTCCTATCTCAAATCTCGTACCTTGGGCCCACCACAAATGCTCTCGTCCATTCTTTGAAGCCATCGGGCCGTCAAAAGACTCAGGTTTGCATCTTGACGGTCAAAAGAATTTTCCTTATGAGCATTTTCATTTTTATTTGTATTTTTAGCACAAAACCAAGATAATTAAAAATGCTCAAGTCAATCCAATCCTCAATTTTCACGATTTCTTTTCACAGCTGGCACCAGTCAAATATAATGTATTTAATTATCAACACTGCATTTACTTAAAATAAAAATTACAAATATGGCTAAACCTAGTTTGCATCAAAATTAATATTTTTTTCATTCAGTAATTCATCTCATATTTAAATATATCATTTTCTGAATGAGGATGATGTATTGGCCCTTGGATTAATTATCACTTTATGATTTGTAATTGGATGGTGGATGTTGACTTTATACCATAGTAACATGATCATTGATCAATGACGTGAGAGCTCAGAGAAATTATCATTCTCCATTGATGTTGAAAGCATGCTTGTAACCCAAGTTGTTTCCCAATTCCCACAAGTGGTAATGCACTGAAGAAGCTGAACTACAAATAACAACCTTTCCATAACAAGAAGTTAAGTTAAATACACTCCTTGTCTGCACCCATGTCGCGACTTTTACAAGGATGAAGACTCGCAACTCGCAAGAGAACCGAGTCTAGCTCTAACATTCAGAAACAGCACAACAGTTGCAAATGCCTTTGGTGCAGAGGATTACAGGAGCTGTGATGTGAATTTACAATTCAAATATAAAATGGTCAATGCCAACATTGTAGAATGACAGCGGTAAGACTCAAATGTTCTGTTCACAAATACCATTACCTCAAAAGTAAGCAAATTGTAACCCTCAATGTTAATACATCCCATAATATAGTCAATAATGTCAACTTGCAAAACACAGAGCATTGAGTTAGTAGCAAAGAGCTCACAAACCTGTACGAAATTCACAGCAACCATTGAAGTTCACACATCAGAAATTCAACCTGTCCAAACATGCAAGGCAATCAAACAAATTACAACCAATTAATTAAACTGTACACCGTAACTCCAAAGAGTATCTCGTGTCTGATAACTAGTAGAAGAAAAGATGGTGATCAAGAGGTGACTTCTGTCGAATAACCAGAGTTTCTACCAAAACAATGGTTCATAACCAGAGAAAACTAGTACGATCAGCATTTAGAGAGAAGATTGAACAATGAAGTGCAGATCCTAAGCAACTAGAAGTCCTCTGAGAGAAACAGTGAAGCTCGGCACTCCAAACAGAAGAATGTTATAATCCATGAACTACTTGATTCTCTGAAAAAGTAACATCACCAAATGAAATAAGTACAGACAAATAGGCACACTTAAGGCCGTAATTCCAAATCCACTGTCTTTCTACAATGTACAGGTTCTAGCAAATGCCAACCAATAGCATATAAACACTCTTACAAACGCCAATAGCAAGCAACTAAACAGGGAGTGGCAAGTAAACTCTAGAGCAATTTACACTATATTCATCTCTGATAAAGCAAAACAAGAGTATGATGTCTCAAATTCCAACGAGCTCATTTTTGATAAATGAGGACAGGAAAATTGACAACAGATGGAACAATAGGATATACAAGAAGAACATCATTGAAATCCAAACAAATCCAGTGGATTTTCTCAGCATTTGTGATTCCCTTTCAAGTTTTCTGAAATCTCCAGCTTCTCCAATTGACACTACTAAGCCATCCAAAATTGATCAAAGGCTCTCTCGACTGTATCTTCACAAGCTGCGTTCTATACGGTATCAGAACATTCTTAAGGCCTGCACACATTAAGTCAAAACACAACAGAACAATCACTAACAACCAAGCATCATGAAAACACAACACAATACCAATCACACTTTTCCTCCCCCAATTAGCAAGCAATACAAACACACCAATTTACCTGAAATGCACATAGTCTTGTAAATGAGAGCAACATGAGCATCTCCTCGTGTAGCCATGTTCTTCCTCTCCAAGCACTCGAGAAACACCAAGTCAGCCTTCAACAACTCCGCTTGATCATGAGAATCATAACCCATATCATGGCAATAACAGCAATAATCCAACCAATCAATCGGCCTCTTATCCCAAATAAGGGTACCCCTATCTTTCCCACTCGACCAATTTGGCCCGCAGTAATGCCCATACCGTGGAAAAAACTGTGAAAGAACAGCTCTAGCACCGGTGTGCCATGGCTCCTTAGACACATAAGGTCTAAACCGCAAACGATTACCAGAAAACTCCACAACCCCACCTGACAATTTCCCCCGAGCGCGCCTCTTCAACCTTTTGTTTAAAGTGGTTGGTGGTTTAACAGCCCATGGAAAAACTGCGGCAAGAGACCAACCCCATATCTTGAAATCAAAAGTGAGCTTTACCTGAGGTGGTTCAATCGCGGTGCTCATTGATAAAACAGCATTTGCAGGTTCGAGTCTTGGTACCGAATCGCTCGTGCCATTTGAGTTCTTATTGAGCCATGGAAAATTACTTAGAAGCTCTCCTAGGTCCATCGTTGAGTGAGTAAACCTATCAAAAATCAGGGATTAAGAAAGAAACTATTACAATCTAAAGACCATTTGTGGAAGATTGACATAACGAAATCTGGAGAACTTACTGAAGATTGGAGTCATCAGCTTGTGTACGAGAGTGTGAAAGGGAGAGGGAGTAGCGTCGGTCGAGAATAGAGGGAGATGGATGTTTCCAGAGAAAGGTTTCGCTGTGCGGTGGCGTCGCGTTGCCGTTTCTCACTCCGACACCGGCATGGCTTGATACGCATGGATCCTACTACAATAATAATCCAAACTTCCAAAATGTGGGCCAGCTGGTAAGAGGATTCTTTACGTGGCAAACATTTAGTGGTGCGTTCAGTGGTTGGCCTGGAATATGCTTTATTCAATGGTTTGTACTGTATGGCATTCTGCGACGTCGTTTCTGCTTGGAGGGCGGGATCGCATTTTCAAGCTCTCTTGAAACTAGCAGGCATTAAACTTGTCTTGGCATAAAAATTGAAGAGTACAACTTTCTTTTTTCTCTATCAAGTCGATCACAATCCATTCCCAAGGAGGATAAATCCTGTTAGACCATTCCATTGAAATCCAATTGTTCCTCTACAGAAATCACACACAAAAATCAATGAATTTATAGGTCAGTAATGCCAAATATAAAAGAGGAAAGTTAAGTAGCGGTCGGGCTAAATAAGCCAAGCCTTGGAACAATGATACAGAGGAATTCTCAAAAGACAAAAAATCCTTCTCCCAATATGTTTGTCGAAAACTTATGTTCCACCTAATATTATTAACACAACAATTAACACTCACTTTTTTCATTTTTTTTACAACCGTTCATCGGTAAGAGACAGCTTGATCAAATAAGAATCCAACCATAATCCCACAGGAAAAACGCCAAGTAGGAAAAAGAAAACGAAAACAAAAAAGAGACAGGGAAGGAGTTTCCCACGGGTGCACAAGGGTACAAGAGATGGACTATACGCAACACAGGAATGTACAACAACATGGCTCATTTGGTGAGAGCACTCCTTTTCTGCTTATTTCCACGGTGGGGAGGACGGTCTATAAATAAAATCTTGCGAAGGTGTTGACCCGTAGTTCAGATCGAGGTTGTGGAGCTGTTCCATGAGCTGAGAACGCCTTTCCTTGAAGAAATCGAGCCGAGTTGTTAATTCTACCAAGGCAGAGGATGCTGCTGTCGGATGTCTCGGATATTCCATCTGCATCAAATATACAAGAACATCAACACTGAAGGTTCTATTGAATGCACAAACTGCGAAGTGAGAATGCACTGGTGCGTTTCTGTTCAGCTCAAAAGGTTCCAAGTAATTGAAAAAAATTAACAAAACTTGCCTCTACTGCTCTTGATGTGGATGGGGCAGATTCAACGCAGGAAAGCTCATCCATGGACATGTTAGTAGATGCCTCCGTACTTTTGGAGTCACTAAGGCTGGTTGATTCCGTAAATTGCTTCCGAGGCTGCCTGCTACTGCTGCCAACAGCCAATCCTGGTCCCTTGACATTCCTCCAATCAGCTCCCAACAAACCCTCCTGCAAGACAACAGTTACAGATACTTATGATGAATTTCCAGCTAAATAAAAGACCAAGAGATGACATGCAAAATTACAGCAGTTGAGAGATGGAATGGGTTGTAGTCACACCGTTCAACATGCAAAAAAACACCATGAGTAATGTACAACCACGAAGATAATCTCCTTTTTAGGCAAGGGAATGACAAATGGGGAAAGAGAGATGAGGTCAGGAGTAATGAGCATCAAACAAAACAAAGAGGCAATACCTCGGTCCGTTGTTTCCTTTCATGGTTAACATAAGCAAGGGTTGAATCAAAATCTTGTTGAAGAAATCTACTGCAGACATCAAACACAGTAAAAGAACATGATAAGAATCCATGATGCATAATTGACCCCATAAGTGGTACCAAAGGAAGAAAATTGGTGAGGTGCACTGACTGTTGAGGGGTATGATTTGGGATATGCTGATAGCGGTCACATGCATCAGGTAGGGAGCCATAGTGATGTTGTCGCTGCTGATTAAGCTGATGGTGAAGTTCTGCAACTTTTTGCTTCAACCTGGCGACATCTGCTTCAGCAAGAGCAATCTCCTCAAGCTCAGCCCTTGTCTTCATAACAGTTTTAACTCATGAGAATGTTTACCACTCAAGTTTCGAAATGTAAAGCTAGAGATAAAAAGTTAAAGCCACAAAGGATTTATACACACCTTAGAATCCATGCCACGAGAACTGGAGAACTGTCCAGAAGACATGCTCAAACCGACTTCCAACGCAGCCCTAAGATCTCTTTCGGCTTGCAGCTGCTCTTGCAATCTTGAAACCTGTATGGCCACTTAAAAGTCAATAGACCAATGCAGGACAGAACTGCAGGTACATTTAACACCTAAAGAAAACATGGGTAGCTAGGAGAGACATTATACAATGTTAGAAAGCTATTCCTAAAAAGAAATGAGTGTGCGCAAGCCTATTAAAAAGCATATGAAATCATGTGCCTCCTAGCATCTGCATTTGTGAGTCATAAGTTCTTGGATAACGATGGTCAGTACAGGAGGCATGAAATGCACAAAAGAAAATTGTTGGTAATTTTCATAGATGCACTCTTGTGCTATTTCAATCTTAAAATGCAACCACATTTGTGTTCTTCCTCAATTGTGAATTCATAACTACTATCCAAATTATGAAAATTCTTTTGGTCTTGCAAGGTGAAAACTACTAAAGGAGCAATGGCAATTAAAGCAGGAGAGATAAAAGATTCGACACTAGGTTTAAGCTTCAATTAAAAATGCAGCACAGAGTCAAAAGCTGGTAAGGTTTGAGAAGAAAAGAGCAAAAATTATGAATCAGAATCAGAATCAGAATCAGAATCAGAATCAGAATCGTACATCTTGTTCAAGTGCCAGGCGACGCTCATGCAAAGCTTGTTTTCTCCTCTCTAAACTTGCTTGTAAAATTGCATTTCCTCGAGCCTATACATACAAAAAACCAATAATGTCAGGTAATATTGCCAATATTACAGAATTGAAAAAAGAGCAGGTTCAAAGAAAGTAATGAGGACCTCCTTGGCAATTCGGTGTCTCAAGTCATTTTTTGCGATCTCAAGCCTCTGAATAGCAAGCCTATAAACAATACAACTCAACTTTGTTAAAATCAAATAGCATAACAATGAAGATCAAGTTACAAACAGGAAATAGAACAATAACGGTTGATAATGCTTCTATGATTGCAGTTTTCTTCTCTTCTTTTTTTAACAATAAAACTGTGCAGTTTTGAAATCAATATTTAATTTAGATTCGCAACAGTATGGACCAAAGAACCATAAACCTACATAAGGATATAACAATTTACAACCCCAAAAAGTGTGTGAGAGACAATGCATGTAATGAGCACCATACTCTTCTCCAAGAATTAGCTGACAGTATTATTGATGAACCAAAAAACCTTAATAAATTCAGAGCAGATTATAACACTACAGCACACATTCTATGGTGTTAAAGATAATGACATATAATGAACATCTTACTCTTCCTCTCCAGAAGAATCAACTGACTCTACTGATAATGTCTTCCTGGCCTGTACAAGTATTAAAAAAGAAGGTATTATTGGAAACTTTTTTTTGAAAGGGTATTATTGGATACTTAATATCGCAATATCTTCAAAAGTAAAATGTATTGGTCAACAAGTATCACAATAATTTCAAAAGTAAAATGTAACTGCATTATACAACAGACTTTCTTGATTGGCACAAAAAGAAAGCTAATATGACCCATACATAGTCACCAGAATTAATGTTAAGATGGTTTCAGGTGACAATAACTTACATTACTTCTTCCCCAGAATGTTGACCGCTTCCCATTAGCACTGGAGGCTGTACCTTTACCCACTGGCTTCTCTGAAGATGATTCAAGTCCAGATATGGGTACAGGAGGCACTGGATCCATGGAAGACAGATATTCCCCCATTGATCGGTAAGATTCACCTACTGGTAACATACTTGATGCATCCTCAGTAGCTAAATTTCCATTTCCTTTATTAGAACTTTCAATTCCTTTATTATGTTTACTTTGTTGCTCTGGGGGTTGAACATTTTGATCTCCAGTTTGAGAAGGATCAACAGGCAAATTTGAACCCCCAGCTGGAGTGTTACTGTTTCTAGGAGAGCCAACATCTGAATCATCACCACCAAAAGCCTGCATGTGCACAAATTGAACAACCACATTCATCAAGATGTTTACAATCCATCCTGATTAGTCTCAATAAATTAGAACCACGCAAAAAAATTAAAATACAGAACTAAAATTGAATCGATTTGTTTTATCTGTTCCATAATCCTCAACTCTGTGGATAGTAAATGATGGGATCTTTAAACAACCCATCGGACATTATTCAAAGGCTGTAGAGAAATTGACAGAGATGCTATGATATTAAAGTGAATAATTGTGAGACTTCCATTCATCCTTTGAAGCTAGAGTCAGGCAGAAGCCCTGGGAACAGAAAAGGGTTTATTTCCTCATCCTGTCGATCCACTTACACAGCACCCATTATGGGATGGATTGCTTTCTTCATAAATAAGAGATGGAGTGGACAATTCATTACCAATAGACGCAGTCACAACTAATCTAATAAACTTTGTTAAAAAAAAAAAACTAATATATTTAACATGCAGGCAAAAATAAAAATTGGAGAAAAAAAAATCAGAATCCTTTGCATGTGATTGTGTAAGAACCTTATAATCATAGAGATCACTGCCAGCATAACCACTGCTTTCACTTAATTTTCCACTGTGTACGCGTTCACGATCATCATCTGTTTCATGGTCAACCCCATTTTCTGCATCATGATAGCCATTATTTTTCAAATCCACATTTTCATCATCAGATGAATCTTCGCTCCCACTGTTTTCCAATCGAGAATCAGCTGAAATAGAGCATCTGTGTAGATTTTCTTCCTGAAACATTGAAAAATAGTTGAGCGTCTTTACTTCAACAAGCATAAAGCAAAGACAGTTTACAAACAAGAAACTGAGAACCAACATGAAAGCAGAGGGAGATTACAAATTTACTATGTTCTAATATCCCACAGGAAGGCACTAAATCATAGGAACAGAGATGCACAGATAGACACATTATGCAGTATATAGAGAGGCAATAGTACTAAAATTGCATAATTAGACTAACACCACTATCCATTTGAGAATATCTTACATCAAAAATATTATCATACTCTTCCAAAAGAGTAGTAATGATGGCTTGGGCATTATTAGCAGCATTTGCGGCAGCAAGAAGCTGGGCAGAATTGTCACCATTAACATCAAAATCATCCTCCAGCTCACATTCACCAGCTAGTAGAGGACGCAGTAGCAACGGTGCCATGCAAGCAGCCACTGCAGATGGAGTCATTCGATTCACATGTGCACTTGAAGAGATGGTATGCATCATCTTCAGAATTCTGCAAAGTATTGTGAAAGTTTAAAAATCAGATTCATGCATGTATATATGAGCTGAGATAAGAAAAGTAAAAAATATAGTCATAATCAGTGAACTTGAAGTGCACTCGTGAATTATCAATGCCAAGAATTGGAGATGGAAAGGGGGAGGAAATACATAAAGAAAGATCACCTCTGTAATAGACGTCGGTTTGGTTCAGGAAATGTTTCAGAAATTGCGGAGCGCATTGCACTAATCCGAGCTTCCTTCCGATCAATTTCTTATCAAATAAAACAGGGAAACAAAAAAATCAGCACCAAACAGGACCTTTTAAACATGGTTCACTCCAGTAACAAGAGACGGAGATATTTTAAATTGCCAGGATCTCCCTACACACATGAATGAGAGAAATCTCTGACAACACAAGTAATTGTTTCTCATAAGTATTTACTATTTCATTTTGAAATAACAATTCCTCCTACTCTTGGATTGCATTTTTCATACATGTGAAGATGATGATTTAAACTCAGGTGTTTGTTGATAATAATACAAGTATTTCATCATTTAACCCCAAAGTGTACGGATAAGAACTTCATGCATAATTGACATAGAGCTTTACATCATCTGAATTGTAGTTTGTCTAAAAAATTAATATTACAATCTTAACGGCAGTTTGAAATATAAAAAGGGTTCACAATCAGAACAATTTACACAATAGTTTTCCGCAGATACTTATTATTTAAAACAAAAACAAAAAGATATCATGAGAGAGAAACAAGAACTTTTGCAGTAGAAAAACCTAATGAAAGAGAAGATATGTAGATCTGAACTTACTGTAAGCCTCCAGCAATGCAGTGCAGCAAGATGCAGGAACAGGAGAAGAAGGCAGCTCCCTTAAAACATGCTGCAGATTGAAAAAAAAAATGGGGTAGCATATGTTACCAATATTTTTAAGCATGCCATGAATTGAGCCATATAATCCCAGAAAGTACCTTAACGCAATCACCAACAACATGGGCATCTTCATGTGATTCAAATTCAGTCCTGCCTAGTAATGATCAAGAGAAAAGGAGGAAAAAAAGAAACAAAAGCCTCAGTTTTGGAAAAGCATCTGCCCGACTGGCTTGGAACAGGAACTTGACGAACTATGAAATTAAGAACCATTCTGTAAAAGAATTTCAGTGAATAAGAATTGACATGAAAAGAAAGGTTACCTTGTTCATATTCTTGAACTCTGCGGTCAACCTCCTCTACATCTGCAGCCTGTCGTAAAATTCCTTCAACTTTTGTTCCTGTTAGAAGAAACGAGACAACAGTTTTGAGCTTCTTGTTTTCTCCTTGATGTATAATGGTACCCACAATGATAAAGGTAGCATTACCCAAACAGCATAAGACAGAAAAGACATAAGGAAACAGAAAGAGTCAGGGGTTTTTAAACGTTAACAGAAAAACTAGACAAAGAAAAGTAATATTCAGAAAAATATCAGAAACAAAAATAAACCAGGTGCCGCCAACCTAAGTAGAAAGTGGATGATAACTTACCAAACTTCTCAAGAAATCGAAGAGCTTTCTCCAGAAAAGATGGACCACCATCAATATCTTCAAGGGCAAGTAAAATTGGTCTACCCACAACCAGTGACTTCACAGGACGTTTATCCCTCCCTAAGTAAATATGCAAAGTCCAAATTTATTAAGATGGAAAAACTGAACAGTAATTGCATATTAGAGAGCAGAGACCGTTGAAAAGCGAGAAAGAAAGTTAAGATGCCTGAGGCAGAAGTACTAACATTGATGGAAAGACCCTTCAACAGCATCGTTTGTCTCAATGCGGAAAATCCCATTGTGGCCCATCACAAGGGCAGCACTCGGTGCTTGCGCAAGGGCATGTTCCAGTGCCGTCTTCCATTCATACAAATCTTCTGGTGTCTCGGCCTGTAGTTTTGAATTACAAAACAAACAACAGGATTCCATGTTTAACGTTTTGTATAAAAAAAATTGAAAATATAGTTTGCATTAGGGACGCCCCATGTCATACCAAAGATAAGGATAACAGTCACTTTGAAAAGGAAAGAATGTTGAAAAGAAGAAAAGGGGGAGAAAATAACATGCCTTAAGGGTGAAGGCTCGACCATCCCGTCCATCAGGAAACAACACAGTCAATAATTTTTTATCTTCTCTAACAACAACACTGTAAGGAGGCAATAACAACCATAAGCCATCCACTTGAGAAATCAGTGTCAGACCATAGACATGAACAAGCATACCTTCCGGAATTATTCAGGTCGATGCCCCCCAAAGTTAGATTTACTTCACCACCTCTTTGTGGCAGGACACTCTACACGACAAAGAAACACAAGCGTTAGGTAAATTAATTCATAATCACTAAAATTATACATGTCAACAGCTATAAGGAGGTGAATATAAGCAGCAGATTGAGACACAGGCAAGAATGAAAATTTTGCTTAGAAAGCGGAGATCACATTACTAGATGAGACAAGTTGTGCACTTGTTTTTTGGTTGAATCTTAGTCATTTTCTCATAAAATAAAACGTAAAAACAAAATGAGAAGGCAGTCAATGGATACTAACAGGATCATTTTTGAAGAACACCAAGGATGTGCGTGTGAGGATAAACCAACGTTTCTTCCATGACTTCCAACCAATTCCTGCAGAAATTCAGCATTAACTTAGTTCAGTGGCAAAGAATTTTTTTTACAAGCATAAGTGATGATGGATTGAAATGCATCATGACCATGTCTCGCAGAATGTAGCGTAACCATCAAATCAACAAAAATGTAAAACCAACACGAAAACTAATTACGAACCTTTGGAAGAAATGAAAAGTGGGCCACTCTTGAAAACCTATCATGCAATCACAGATTAGAAGAGATAAATAATCATCGTAACAAAATTGTTGAGAGGATGACTTGGTAGATAAACATAAATAACCATCGTAAGCTAATATTTGAGGGATGACTAGATAGATACACATGGATACACTGCATTCCTACAATCAATAGAAGAGGAAAACAGCACAAACATTGCTGCAGCAATGAGTGAAATCTAGGATACCTAGCCCATACTTTGACAAAGCCAACAAACAGTGTCCGAGTACACACAATAGGAAAATGATTTTGTTGATAGTAAAAAGAGAAAATAGAAGCACATTTGGTTCTTTCTAAGGACTGCCTATAAGGTGAGTTACAGCAGCGTGACAATCCATGGGTGCACAAGTCCATTCTTAGCATCCAAAATTTCATAAAATTTTGAAAGAAGATTCATTGAAAGAACAAAGAGAACAACACTTTGATTTCTATATACAACACATAACCCAATTTGGAGAACATGAAACATCAGCATTTTAATTAGGATCAACTACTTCACTTGGAACTAACGTGGGATGATTCCACATTTTTTGTGCCACCCATCAATCAAAATGATGTCTCTTATCAACCAATGACTCGTTACTGACAACTAGAAGCAAAAGCTAAACCAAGCTTCAACAGTAACGATAGATTTTGAATGAACTCATCCCTACATTGAATTCCTCTGATGTCATTGGCTCATTTGCAGCCAAGACACAACAAAAAATTCCTAGACACAGACTACAGACTTGCATTCAATTAACAAACTTCACACAAATTACATCAAATATCAATACCCCAAACTTCGATTTCAATTTCTCTTCTCCCTCCGTTATACTCATCCACAGAAGAACCCAAAAAATTAAAATGCAGTTCAATTTCTGAAATGAAGGCACAAAAACTTCTTCCATAGTTACCAATCGTAAACCTAGGATCCCAAAGAGAAACAAGAAGTCCTCCCCCAAAACACGATGAAACGAACACGCACCGTATTCGAAGCTCCGCCTCTCGGCCGCTCGAAAGCCGCTAACGAAGCCGACATTGGAACAACTTCAACTTCCAGTACCACCACAAAACGCTTAACATTTCATCAAACCGCCGGAGTTCCCCATACCGCCAGCTCAGCTCAACTTGAACTCGCCGGAGCTGACACCCGCATCACAGATCCACCGCGCTACCTCTCCACCTTAAGATCTGAACACGACCTCTTCCGATTTTGTAAGCACTTGGGCTTGCTTTTGTTATTATTATTTACAGATGGAGAATAAAGAAGAATCACCAACTCGAAGCTACCGCACTGTATATGTATGAATATAGTATTTCTTAATAAATACGAATACAAAAAGGAAAACAAATAAATGAGTGCGGTCTGTATTAGTGAATTTTTTAACTTCCCTTCCCTTCTTTTATCTTGCTTATAAGGTAATTTTGTTGATTTAAAAATGTATTTAATCAAGGGTTTGCTCGGTTTAGGTATCGGATTAGGTAGAGAGAGAGAGAGAGAGAGAGAGAGAGAGAGAGAGAGAGAGGTTTGCTTTTCACCCACTTCTCTGGCAAGGAAAGTGAAGGAGGAGGGAAGAAGGCGGAGGGGGTGTGACTGCTTGTGGTCGGGTTCGGTCCAATCAAGTCAAGAGCCAATGGTAATGGTACACGTGTCCATGAGGTCGTGATTTTGATTCCTAACTTCCAACTTCCGAGCCTGGTCAGGATGCGTGTGTTTGGGAAAGAGTCAACTTGATTTCATTTCACAACAGCTTGTCTCGGACACTTATCAGATACTATTAATTTAGATAGTTGATTAATTAACTACTACTAAATTAGTAATTAATCAATTTAATTTGATACGTTGATGATGCTCGACTATTTCGTTGTCTTCTTGAGTGGTTCAAGTCGCCGGTTTAAATTCAGCCTAATGAAAGGTTTGAAGTTGGAACCAAATGCTATTTTATCTAATTTTAAAATTGGGATGTAATTAGTTTAATTTTGTTATGTTTAAGGTGTGATTTGGAGAAATTAAAATTTAGGGTGTTGATTTGGTCATTCGATACAAACACGAGCTGTATTTAATATTTATATTTATTTAAATTTAAAATCGCATTATAAGAAATTTATTTTTCAGACCCCTACAAAATTTCAAGCTCTACCACAAAACATTATAAGAAATAAGCATATCTTATACTCCCTCCAGTGTTAATTAAACGTCGTTTTACGATTTATTTTTACGGTAGTTTTTACTTGTATTTTTAGTGTTAAACCTACTGAATATTGGGATGCGAAAAAAACATTTAATTTGCACCAGAAGGAGTATCAATTCATTCTCATTCCATTCCATGTCATGTCCTCCTCCAGTGTGGCGGGCTAGATAAGAAAAATTAGGGGGGTCAAATTAAACAAACAATGAAAAAATGTTAAGGGATCATATATATAAAAAAGTTGAGGGCATTTATATAAAAATAACTCCCTCTGGCCCGAAATATTTGTCGTTTGGGCCGGAATCATGAACATTAAGGCAAACCTGTGTACTGCAAAATGGCCAGCTTTTTGTCAAGCATGTCAGTAGCCTAAGACCACGCGTCGGCCTCCAATTCATTTTTCAAGGGTTTGATTTTTCAAACCCAAACGTAAGCTCCTTCCTCAACACTCTCTCTTCTCTGCTTCTCTTTTTAAAATTCAAAATCCTCCATTTCATCATAAAATATGAGGATATTCATATAATTTGAATCCTCTATTTTTTGTTTGATCGAGCTTTGGTTTTGTTGTTAAGTAAAGAAGAAAGGAAATAGAGGAGATGGAGTGAATGATTGTTAGAGACGTCTGGTTGTGTCTCCAACAAAAGCCAAAATCAAACTTCAGAAAAGGTAAGCTAACTTTTTCATTTCAAAAAAAGCTCACGTATGACACGCCGTTCCACGTCGAACGACAAGTCATTTGAGGGATAAAAGTGTAAAAGTACAAAGTAAGTGGACACAATTATCCAGGACGACAAATAATTTCAGGCAGCGAAAATTGAGCCAAAACGACAAGTATTTTCAGCCAGTAAAATATAAGGATGAAAATTAATATTTTCAGAAAATTGTGGGGCCACAAATATAAATTCAATTATGGAAGAAAAAAAATAGGAGGATGGAAATTGATGTTTTCAAAAAATTGCCATTGCCCTCCTCTCCCCAATCATAATATATAGATAGTGAAATTTGATTCTCATTTTACTGCATATAAAACACTCTGCTAATCGCAAATAATGAAAAATTATGCCTACTAATATACAATAATTAGCCAAACAATTGAAAGAGTTTGCCTTGAACAAATCCCACAAAAGCGTGCGTAACCAATTCACCAAACAAAAGGAATGTACACAATCCTTGACACACAAAACGACACAAACAATCCAATCAGCATGCCCTCATTGGCCCGTTCATATGTGACTACTTACCAGATATGAGCACATGGAATGGAACGCGAAGCATCGCCCTTTTTTACTACGCGCAGAAAATCTATCTACTTCCAGTCCAGCCCAGCCCACCAGCCGCTTTACTTAAATACTTACAACGATATCCCACGCGCCAAGAACAGGTGAAATTTGCACTTCTTCCCACTTTTCTTTCTTCCAATAAGGGCGTGTGTATGACACACAGAATACTGCGAGCGTGAGCTGTACTATTAATAATAAAACCAAATTAAACGGTAACAGGTTACAGTTGCAGTGCTTCATTATGCTTTCCTGGTACTTTTTGTCCATTTTTGGTTCGGAATAGTGGAATACAAAGATGGAATGGTTTGCTTTCTTCCTGGAAAAGTAGATCAATCAAACTTAAAAGAAAGAGAGAAGTATTGGGTAGTTTCTGTTGTTTTTTATTTAATACAAGCATACAACATTACTACTTTACTTAACCCAAACTTCATTCCATTTAATTAAATTTAATGGCTCCGTAATCATATAACCAACAATGATCTGACGATCTTTATAAAAAGTACTCTTTTTCTTGTAAATTTTAAGCTCGAGTCTAGCGTAGTACGGGTAAGTAACAACTAACAAATGTCATGATGAGAGTCTTTTCTTTCTTTCTTTTCACCACATTTTTTCTAAAATCCTATACTTGATCATAATTCTTAATTAATAAAAAAAAACTCAACACACTAGATTTCTATTTTTTCTACAAATGTGCATGGTAATTAATGGTTTGTCATAAAACTGCATTATAAATTTGTGTTTATGTATGCTTTGAATTTATTTATTTTTATCGAAAATATGTACGCTTTTATTGAGATTTCTGACTACAGTATTATTAAATGGCATAACTTTTTTAAACAAATGTCATATCTGAGTTAGCATTTCATCATCTCACCCGCATTTGTCTCTTAGGAAGGCTTTAGTACTGAAGTCACATGCGGTACAGTAGCAAAGTAGATGGTCCAATAAAACTAGGGTCCATGCATTCCACTTTCAATAAATGGGCCCAAGCAATTGATCAAGCAAAGGTTTGGACTTATCAATCCAAGGGCCCAAACCAGCTGTTTCATGTTTATTCATCGAAAATCTGCAATACACAAAAAAAAAAAAAAAAAATCACACTTTTCGATGTATTTTTGATAAGAGACTTCAAGAATGATGGTTAGAGGTGAGCGTTCGGATTTCGGATCGAATTACGACGAGTTCGGATCAAATAGGTTCAAATTCTGATAATTTTGGATCAGATTTTTTGTCAGCAAATCTGATTCCAATCTGACAAGTTCGGATTCGAATCGGTCAAATTTTTCGAATGGACCGGCCTATTATAAATACAGAAAAATTAAAATAACCAAATTAATTAAAGTTTACGGATATAACCAAATTAGTTGTTTTTTTAGTGGAGTAAATATAAATGATTAAAGTAAAATTCACGGGGTCCGTCCCTCTAATTTGGTGCCATTCATTTTTGTTCAGCATTTGTTTGAGAAAATCGTTTTTCTTTCTGAAAAAAAATTACCATCTTTTTTATTCTAATTTGTTTTTCAAAAAAAAAAAATTATGCTCATTTTATTCATATAATGGCATAAAAATAAAAATTATAAACTAATAAGACATACTTTAGTAATTTCACCCATTGAGTAGTCGGCGTCGATGCAAACTCCGTTCCCTCAACACTCCTCACAAGACCAGCCAACACACTAGCACTCTTCAAATCCGTCCTTCTCATTGCCACTGTCACAACTGACTGAACCGAACCGCCGTTAGCCATGGTCTCGGTGATGAAGCTTCTCGTCGTCTTCCTTCTCTCCGTCATCGGCCCCGCCTTCTCTCTCTATGAAGATCAAGTCGGCCTCATGGACTGGTAAACGACTTTCTTTAACTGTCTCTTCTTCGCTTATTACTATTCCATTAGTCGAAGTTTAGCTTAGCTAAACTCAGTGTATTGTTTGTAATTGTGCCGATTAATGGTTTGATTTTTTTCAGTCTGGAGACACGTTCTTGGATCAGATCGGTCAGATTTCCGACAATCCACCTATCGAAATCCAAAAATAGCCTCCTTCGATCCCGTTTCCGATATTATTTGGATTCGGTCAGAATTCTTGAGCTCGGATCGGCATTTAGACATTTAATATAGTTTTTTTCTGAACTTTTTTATTTTTGTTTTAGTAGGGGTTGGGTGCGGATTTTGCTTATGTGAGCGGCCCAAAACAAAAGGCCAAAAAAAACTGTCCACGAGCCCAATGTCATAAGCCCCTAATCCCCTCCTCCCAAACAAAGCCAGCCATTTCTCGTTGCGCCTACATTTTAGTTTCTTCCAGGTTAATGTGGCGTTTGGCTTCTCCATGTCTTCTGCGCAAAACCTCTTCTAAAACCCCTTCACTCTCCCTCTCGGCGTTGTTGTTTTCTGATGAAAACACCATTTCTACTCGTTGTTTTGCTAATTTATCCTCCAGCCCCAGCTTATCGATATGGAGGCGAAAGAAGGAGATGGGAAAAGAAGGGCTAATTGCAGCCAAGGAGCTCAAGAGACTCCAGTCCAATCCAATCCGGCTCGACCGGTTCATTAAATCCAATGTTTCTCGTTTGCTCAAGTCTGATATCCTATCTGTACTGGCCGAGTTGCAGAGGCAGGACCAGGTTTTCCTATGCATGAAGGTTCGTATTGTTCTTTGATTTTATTTGGGAAATTTAATTTTGAAGAACAATTTTAGGGTAGAATGTAGAAAGCAGTGAATTCGAAAACTCCGTTATGATCTATTTGTTCATTCAATTTCGTTTCTAATTACTCAAATTGTGCGATGTCCGTTTGCAATGTCAGGGGTGAGTGTAATACACTTGGGGTATTGAAACTGTAATTCTAGGTTTAGGTAAGGGATTAGAGAATGTGATTTATGTTGCAATGCAATAGTTTCTGGTGTATAGTTTGGATTGTTTTGTTGCGTACTTTCAGTTGTTAGTTGAATGCTTTTAATTTTATGTTTTTGTATGTATGCAGTTATATGATGTTGTTCGTAAAGAGATATGGTATCGGCCAGACATGTTCTTTCACAGGGACATGCTCATGATGCTTGCAAGGAACAAGAAAGTTGAGGAAGCCAGGCGGGTTTGGCAAGATTTGAAAAGAGAGGAAGTTTTGTTTGATCAACATACTTTTGGTGACATAGTTAGGGTGTTTTTGGATAGTGGGTTGCCTGAGGAGGCGATGGAGATATACGAGGAGATGCGACAGTCTCCTGATCCGCCGCTTTCTTTGCCCTTTCGAGTGATATTGAAAGGGCTAATTCCATACCCGGAGTTAAGGGAGATGGTGAAAGATGACTTCTTGGAGCTTTTTCCTAACATGATGGTTTATGATCCGGCTGAGGACTTGTTTGAAGGTCAAGAATTGAGGAGCGACAGCGAGAGTGATTAGAGGCTCTTCTGCATGGCAGATGATTTTCTACTTAATGGCCTTTTCAGAAGCCGTCAATTTCCCCTTCAGAGGCTAAAAGGGGATGAATATGATACTGGGTGATGTGCTTCTTTTTCAGGTCTTCAAACTCAGTCACGGATGTCTAAGGATGAAGTTACTCCTGTAGCTCTTCATTGCAAGTTTTCCCTCATTCTCGCCTCCTGATGCTCGGTGTGGAGCCTGTAATACAAAGTCAGAGTATGTTATGAGATGGTTTTTGTTCAGCAACTGTTTCCAATCAATCGTATGATGTTGACGAGACGCATTTTCAATCGATTCTATAACGTTGAATGGATGTCTTTGTGATTACCTCTGTAGGTGGTCATTCTGTCTTCATCTCAGAAGTTTCTTACAACTGTTTATTTGTGTGATTGGTCTGGTTTGGTGCACTCAACTTGTCATTGTCTCCTTCTTACTACCTTTAGTTGCCGCATTTGACCAGGATGTGTATGCTCCTATTGATCATCCTCTCTCAATTAGAATGTTGGAAGAAAAGTGTATTATATCGTTAGAGCCGTTGTCTTTCCTTTCTTGGACTTGAACTAAAGATCTTGATGAAGTGGATAAAATTCGACAACAACCAATACCATTGTCGGACTTAAAAAAATCAATGCCGTTCTATAAAAGAGGATTTGATAAATTTACATGGTCGAATTTAGATTTCAAACCAGAAATTTAGCAATGCAAAATAAAATACTAAAAAAGACTATTGGAAGGTAAATAATCTGGAGGATCAGATGCGTTGAACTCTGCCAACTTGTGAAGATACAGATGGGCCCAACTTACTTATTTGTAGACCACCCAGTCATTTCATCCATGGGCCATGGGCCTCATTTTTATTTGTTTTATATTCTCTTGATGCCAATTGGAATTTGTATTCTGTCTCAAATTGCAATATTATATCTTGAAATTTTGCAGACTACGTTGTTTTGCAACTCAAATTGCGGTTAACATAATATGTAACTAAAAATAAAGAGTAAAATATATAGTTTGTGTTCGTTGACTTGACCATACAATTATTGAACTTTTTTTGGGAAAAAGTATCTATGTTTTTTTATTAAATTCTTTAGGTATTAAATTGACCGATATAATTTCGAACATTTTCTGTCGAGCAGTTAATCATATATATTTATATTTTTAATATCATATAATTGAAAAAAAATGAATTAATTATTTTTAAATGTACTCCCTCCCACCTAATTACTTTTTCTTATCTTTAAAAAAATGTCGTTTTCATCATTTTTAAATTATTTCGGAATTAAAATTAGTATTGATAGAGCGTAGTTAATAAAACGATTAAAAATAATTGGTTAAAAATACATAAAAAATATATATATTAATATTTGTTTTTTTAGGACACAGGAGGAGTACTCCGTATAACTTATGGCACAGCTTTCAAGTTTTTTTGTTCTTTTACTCTTCAATTCTTTTTAAAAAGCTCATTCTCAGGTCTCGCCACACTCCAATTCCTTCTCTCTATTCTCCGTCTTATTAAACTCATACAATCTCACCCTTTTTGTTCATCTAATTTCTATACTTGAATTTAAATAACACACAAATAGTATTTATGACGTCACGTTACGGCCGGTTAACCGTCGGCCTAGCAGCACCGAGCGGTTCCCTTCAATCGCGGTCGCGGACGATCGAGATTGCATCTCTCCCTCTCAGTCGCAATCACGCGATTCAACGGACAGGAATTTCACTAAGATCGTCAACCCATTCGAAATCGTTCGTAGTGGAGGCGGTGAGGCCGTGGGATCGATCAGACGGTGGGAATGAAGCGGAGACTCAGCCAACGCCGCGCGCATACTCGGTCGGGAATCACGCGGTGAAGGAGGAGAGCGAGACGAGAGGAGGAGATCGGGCGGTGGAGATAAATGGGAAGAGGAGTTTGGTGGAGAGAGGAGGGAGCAGTAAGAGTAGTAATGATCGGAAGATGGAGGTGGCGATAGCGGCGGCGGCTACGGTGGTGTTTGGGGTTGGGAATCGGGTGCTGTATAAATTAGCTCTGGTTCCGCTCAAGCATTACCCGTTCTTTCTCGCTCAGCTCGCCACATTCGGGTACTGTTACTTAACTGTTTTGTTTTTTTCTTGTTCGTTTTTTTATTATATTGCCAAAACCGTTTTTGCTGCTTCCACGGTTGCTAAATTCCTGCGTGCTCCACTTTTGGGAGTGAAAAGGCGTGGAAGCTGTGGAAAATTACTAACTAACCACGGTCGCCGGCGTGATGACGTGGATTTTCTGTTTAGTTTTTATTTAAAATGACGTGGAGGGGGTAGTGGAATTCTAGTCAAACTAGCTTAAAATAGCCGTCGGTAGTGTTTGGGAATTGAGATTAAGCAAAAGTCTAAAAAATAAATAATAAAAAATAAAGATTAATTATAGGCAAAACAATGTTGTTAATGTTATACTTCTTATTTGATAAATTATGTTCAAAAGGAGATTAATATTGAGGCTAAGAATACATTTATTTATT
Source organism: Viola odorata (assembly GCA_963691705.1). Lineage (NCBI taxonomy): Eukaryota > Viridiplantae > Streptophyta > Magnoliopsida > Malpighiales > Violaceae > Viola > Viola odorata. The sequence continues at coordinate 4,396,706 of OY829537.1, forward strand.
TATTTTCCAGTGAATTTAATGGTACTCATCTGAATTAAAATTGGCGGCTTGTATAAAAATGTCAATGAAAAACTCTGAAATCATGAATCATGTCTTACACATGGACACTTGTCCTTTAGGAGGATGTATCGTGCCCAACTCAACATCTTCATTCATTTTCGTGTGGCATCTTGCCCCTTGCATCCCATTAGCTCTCTTTTTGTCCACATCTACATCTCTACCGTACTACCGACCCCTTATTTTCCTTTCTTAGAGATGCTGGGCTGTTCTATTCATTTCTCAATTCATGCAGCGTGCTTGGTTTTTCAACAAATTATTATTTTCCTTCGCTAGAGTTTGGAATTTCAATAATGATAAACCCATTTGATATGAGTCGTTGGGAATCAATAATTGATTTTACTGCGTGGCTGCGTGCGGATTCTTTGGTTAACAAAATGTTTCTTTTTTCTTTTCCAGATTAGTTAAGTACTTAAGTTGGGTTGGTGGCTCATGGTTCTCTTTAAAAAAAACAACGAAATGGATTCCCCAAAAAAATTGAAATAGATGAGTAGGTTTTACGAAAAGAGATTTTTCTAGGTGGATCTGTATATCATTGAGCTTTATGTTATATTATTGTCATTGTCGAAAGCGTAAAGATGCCAAGTCCACTTTGGATGAACTAAATTAATCAAGCATTGAAGGCATTCATTCTCAGTAGCTATACCGGAAAAGAAAGTGGTTCTTTTTCCCTGCAAAATCGTTGTCCTAGGATGCAAAAAGGAAAAGAAATTGGTAGAGGGAATCTTTGGGTAAAATATTGTAGAGAGGCTGGAATTATTTATGTAAAAGAATCAGAAAATAACCAAAAAAAAGGAATAAAGAAAAATAATGATGCACAATTGGTGGGGCCAATGGAAATGAGGGCCTTAGAATAAGGGTCAAAGACGTTTGTGTGTCGCCACAGATATCTCACATCAAAGAGAAAGTGGTACTTGATAGGCATAGGTAGGCTGTAGGCAGCTCTTGGAAAATTCTAGTTGCACTTAGCACTCCAGGAGTTGTGAGAAAAAAAAAGAGTCAAGAGTACAAAGATGAAAGATGTAACTAAGTAGAATGCTTTTGGCATTTTTTTGGAGTGCGGATATCAATCATTCCCAAGTTTCTTCTCGGCTGCTTGTAATAGTGGCGGGCCAGGTTGGGAATTGGTAGTTGGGGGGTCTGATCCCTCCCCTCGGCCCTCCCTAGTCCCTCCCCTTCTGTCTGTCAACCTTTTGTTTTAGTGGTCCAGGAACAACTTTTACATTTCACATCATAATTTCGTCACTTTCTTTTTTGGTACATGATTTCATCAAATTACATAACTTGCAAGCAACTGACTAAAAATTTTATTTAGTACCCAAGGAAAAATTACAGTTGTTAAATCAAGAAAAAGAAGAAGGTAAAACAAAGTTCAGTCATAATCGAAAGAGAAGAAGGTAAAACATAATTCGTCATAATCTAATTTGATTGATAGCTCCTATGTGCTGTTGTGGTGAAATCATGTGTATGCAGCTTCTTTTACGTGTGTAGATAGCCTTTTGAATATCATCATCAATTTCTATGGAAATGAATGAAAAGCATGGAGTTAATCTCTAACCTCTGGAATGACAATGCTAACTATGGATCAATTATGCACATGTTCTCTTATTTCTTTATTTTAATTTTGATCTTGTTGTTCTCTATCACTTACAATTGACTTAGTGACTGAGCTGTAATTCAAGAGTCTTGCACATAGCTAGTACATTGAAAAACCTGCACATACTGCAGCACAATTGGACATCCTGAAACGTGCCTTTTCATTTTTTGTCCTCCTCATTTTGCAATGCTTCTGTTTATTCTGCCAGATATGTTGTCGTATACTTCAGTATCTTGTACATCCGGTACCATGCTGGCATTGTCACCGATGAGATGATATCTACACCAAAAGCTCCATTTATTTTTGTTGGACTTTTGGAGGCTCTCGCAGCTGCAACTGGAATGGCAGCTGGAGGTATATGTCTCATTGATGTCTGTCTGCATTTTCATTTTTGTTTGCTAAGCGTATGTTAGTATCTCACCCGTTTAATTTGTTATATCTTCTACCTTGGATCAGCAATGCTTTCTGGAGCGTCGATTCCAATTTTATCTCAGGTGAGAAATATCCAGTGAGAGGGTTGCTTTTCACCCTGTTTCTAATTTAGCATTTTGGAGCTACAAAATTAAACCAAGTCACTAGGGTTGGCTGTGCAGCTTAGGGTCAAAACTGGGAACTATTTTTTTGAAGAAGAAATTATCCAATATTTGATAGTTAATTTGGTCTATTACTCCTCTGCAGACCTTTCTTGTGTGGCAGATTCTCCTATCAACAGTTTTTCTTGGGAGGAGATATAGAGTCAACCAGTTGTTTGGATGCTTCTTAGTCTCCGTTGGTGTAATAATAACTGTAGCAAGGTAATTTACTCACATTTGAAAGGTTGGTTAAATATGATCTCAGGTTTTTACATCAGCAAATTGTTGTGGCACAGTGTGGAAAAAATTACTGGATATTTGTCCTTTTGTGATCTTGACTTTGAATAACTATCATTTGTGCCTGGAGTATTTTATTTTTATGGCTGCGTTTACTTTTTGTAGTGGCTCTGGTGCTAGTCATTCATTGAAGGATGCCGGCATTTTTTGGAGTTTTCTGATGATATTTTCTTTTCTATTACAAGCTGCTGATACAGTATACAAGGTTGGCTTTCTAAAAAAGTGAGTTCTGATCTTGTTCTTTCTGTAAGACTAAACTGGGACATTTGTTGTCTGTAGGAAACTATTTTCCTGGATGCTCGTCAGCGGTTAAAGGTATGATGATGTTGGACTCAAGAAAATTGTTAGTGTGTAGTCTTTTAGGTTTTGATGCTAATATTTTGGTAATGTTGCTCCATCTGTTACAGGGAGGTTCCTTAGATCTATTCATTGTGAACTCCTATTCATCTGCCTTCCAAGTAGGTACTCTATAGCGAGTTATATAGATGTCATTTACAGCTCTTTTACAGCTCTTTTACAGCTCTTTTACAGCAGAGGAATTAAAATTCTCATCTTCGTTTTTGTAGGCACTTTTCATATGCCTTCTTCTACCTTTTATGTCAAAATTATGGGGCATACCTTTTAGTCAGCTTCCGAGCTATCTTAAAGATGGCGCAGCTTGCTTTCTGAACATCGGTAGCTTATCAAGTGGTATGGCTTTTTTTAGCAGCTACCTCTTTTTTTTTCTCCATCTTATTGTGGTCTACGACATATGACTTTGTTTGAATATGGTTATCTACCAGGATGTAACGGCGCACCTCTGCTGCCGTTGCTGTTTATTATTGTCAACATGGGATTTAACATATCCTTACTACATCTCCTCAAGATCTCCTCTGCTGTTGTATCTTGCCTTGCTTCCACATTTTCAGGTGTGTTAACATCTGTCATTACAGTTACTGCAACATATAGGCAATTAGGCCACAACAATAAGGAATATCTGCATAATACGATTCTAGGAATGCAGAAAGTTCATCAATTTCAGCTTCTGGACTATAGACATGAATCTTTTTCTTAGACGTAAAAATGCTTCCCATGTTCTGCTAGAAAATATACTCAACTCTTTCGGTTGACCAGATTTGTGGTATATTACAGCTGTCATGTTGATCATCCAAGAACTGTTGTTCGCAGGCATCTGATTTCCTTTTAAGTTTTTCGTTTTCATATTAACTGCTTGAGAATTGACATTTTTTCTGGGTTTTCGTGGCAGTTCCATTAGCGGTGTATATGTTCACATTACCGCTGCCATTTCTCGGTGTTGCATCCTCCCTTCCGAATGGCTTTGTGGCAGGAGCAGTCATTCTTGTTTTAGGGGTGCTCTTCTATGCATGGACGCCGCAAGAACATGCTAAGGCCAGTTAGTGCATCTTCCCCACTACCAGTTGCTTAACTAAGGATAGTACTGGTTTTCCTAATCATCTCCGTTTTCAACCTCAGGAAATGGGATGATTGCCAATAAATGGGAAAAAGGAAGAATGCCGAATAATAATTGTATAGTTTTGTGATTGTAGTAATTCTTTGTTGTAAAACATTGATGGATCAATTAGAAAGAAAAGGTCAATGAGCAATGATGTGGATCTTATCAAAATGTTCTAAAAATCAACGCAACGGCAAGTACATTTCTAAAACTAGAAAAAAAAAATCCATTATAAAATTAAAGCTCAATAATATTATTGGAATTGGATAACAAATCAACTGTATAAAAATTTCTGATTAACTTTGGTATTCTACTCGTAAATAATACACATGAATTTCAGCATGTCAAATACATAGCCGTCAGCGAACTTACAATCATACCACCTATGTTAACAGCAGGCAAACCCTCCTCATCTACTAGCTTCAATTTTCAAATTAACATGTACAGACAGTCATATAAATGAAATATTTACAGAGCAGAGAGCACTATATCAACACCACCAGAATAGCACTTGCATCCAAAACCTGTTGCCTGTCGCCTGACACTGGTAAATTATTAAGCGAGCAAATAATTTCAAGTAACCTATCAATATACGGGACATGTTTTCCCACCGACATGTCGCTTCCCACAAGCTATATGCAAAATGAATTGCTAATAAGCCTTAACTAGAGCTCATCAAGAGCAATATCAGCGGGGTCTCCGATCCAAGGCCGCCCTTCTCTCCATTTAAATTTAATTCGTAGTTTTCCATTAGCTTCCACCCCGACTACCTTACCCTTGCTAGCGTGCGTCTCCATTCCCCATCCCCACCTCGGTGTCGCCATTCCTTCTCTGAATCTCACACTATCACCTACTTTGTATGCTCTGACTTTTTCCATCTCGTACTCTTTGCATAGCCAAAGCTGATCAAGGAAGCAAAATTCTACCAACAGCTCCCCATCTTCCATTCGGTGAACCACTCCGATACTGCCATGAGTAACCTCTCCCCATTGGTATATGGGTGTAGTTATAGATGATTTGACCCTTACCCAATCTCCAATCTGTAGCATCTCTTCTTCAATTACGATAACTTCTGATGGATCGAGCATCCATGTCCTTGCACCAGCTGGTGTGAAAATCCTTAGTTTTCCGTCAGCATCTATTGCTGAAATAAAACCAACATTATCATGCGCGTGGCCCGACCAACCGAATCGCGGTTGCTTTACACAAGGCTTCACCCTCACCTTTTCGCCCACTGCAAGCCTGTCCACTCTTTCAAGCTCATATGTTGGTCCCACCCATGTTTCAGATTCACCACAGAACCCAACAAGAACAGTGCCATTCCAGTCATCTCCTTCATATCCCATCCCTTGAACAACTCCGACACTTCCCGGCCCCAAACTCTTCCAGCAGGCAGCATCTTCTTTTAATCTTACCCATTCCCCCACCTCAAACATTTCTTCTACCTCAAAATCAGCGGGGTCACCCCTCCACAAGCTTAGCAAACCAGAAAATGAAATTCTTAATTCACCATCAGCATTTACACCAGTCACGAGGCCTCTTGAATTATGGCATGCTCCTCTCCACCCCCATCTGGGTTCAGCCAGTCCACTACGAAACCGAACACGCTGCCCTATTTTTATGCGAGCAACTTTTTCAACTTCTGAGAAGTGAACAGGCAGCTTCGATTGACGAAAACAACAGACCAGATCCAGGTAGTAAGAATCCTGTATGCTGTGCACTACTCCTATACTGTCCTTCCTAATGGTATTCCACTCATAGCTGTGTCTAGTCCCCAAAAATTGCTTCAACCTAACCCAGTCACCTACTGACAGTCCTGGAAGTCTTTCTGCATCGCCTGGAGAAACTTTCCACAAACTCTCTCTGCCAGCAACTCGCACCTTAACAAGATAATCAGGAGAAAGTCTTTAATACAGCAGTTAAATAATTCTAAAGGTAAAATGGCAACAATCTGAAAACAACCTACACGAGGAATCTAGCTAACTTAAATAATCCCCACATATACACCATTGGCGACGCATGAAAATTCTAGTTAATGGTTCATGCCACTCATTCCAATGCAAACACTACACCCATGAATTACCTGACATCAGAGTAAGGAATCTGCTATTGGATATTTTAACCCAAAACCACGGCTAAGGTGTTGAAACTTGGAGTTGGAACCATAATTGCATTAATACAAATTCACATTCATGTTATTACAGATACCACTAGGTTTTTATTGGTCAAAAGGAAGAATCTACTTATAGTGACAAAGGAAAAGTATACTTACATTAAGGGTGCCATCCATGTCAATCCTTGCAATGCTCCCAATGGTAGCTGGACTTTCATTTGACCATCCGAGTAGTGGCTGAGTGACAGAAGGCATAATACGTATATCTTGACCCACTTCAAAAAACGATACCTTTTCCATGTCCGTCACACAACATGTGAAAGGTTTGCTTCGAAAGCAGAATGCAACAGCCATATCACCATCTTCTTCTAAGCTATGGATAATACCAATACTAGTCTTTGTGACATCATCCCACCCATATTTTGGAGAGGGGACTGAAGCTTTTACTCTAACCCAATCACCAACCTGATTATATAAGACAAACAAATGATAAAGCAATGTTTACAGATATTCCAATAAGTATGGCAAATAAAAGCAACCGTATAAACCCCAATTATATTACCTTAAATTTCTCCACCCTCTCCATGTCTGAAGGATCAGCTTTCCATGGAATGGAACGGTTTGGTATTTCAATTACCAGAAGACCGTTACTCTTTATGTCACTTATTCTTCCTGCACTATGATGTGTCTCACCACCCCAGGCACATCTGGGCTCTGCAACAGAACGCTTCACACATACCAGTTCCCCTATCTGCAATTGCAACATCATTAATTCAATACAGTATCTTCAGGGACTAGAATACATAGAGGTGATGTGAGGAATACATAAAGAACAGTTTCCTTCCAAAATTTGAGAAAAAATGAACGAAAACCAAACGTATTCTACTCACTCTGAAAGGATCAACCGGTTCAACCTCCTCTGGTTCACAGAGCCATGGACTGAACAAGTAACTGAATTCTACCAATAAACTACTATCAGGTCTGATACCACATACTATCCCAATACTTCCAGGAGTAACAGCCCCAAGATCATGCTTTGTAGCCACAAGTGTGTTGTGAACACGAACCCAGTCACCTACCTTGAATTCTTCAAACCTATGAAAATCTGCAGGATCAGCTTGCCACCCCCTAGAAGCACCAGTAAACCCAATGCGCATAATCCCATCATCTTCAATGCATAGAACAGTTCCTACGCTATCACGTGATTGTCCGCGCAATTCAAACCTGAGGAGAAAAATGACCATCTTTTAGCTTCAATAACTTCCTAAAAGGGCATATGAGGTAAGAGTCCAGACACTTGCAATGTTCAGAATATAAAAAAATCACACTAGTTGTGCATCCAGCAAAGGTCTGTTGATGTTTTTGTATAAAGCTGTTATGACCTCTTAGAGAACCACTGGCCCAACCCCTGACGGTTATTGATGATAAAATAAAGCCTACTCTCAACCAAATAAAAATGTTTAAAAGTCCACCCTACTTTTTAAAGTCCCACCACTCCAGAGGATGAGCCCTGAGGGTAAAATCCAACTATGAGATGATAAATGTTGAACTCTTAAACCCCATGAAAGAGTAAACAGAGAATTCCTAAGCAGGTGAAAAGTTGGAATCCTTGAATCTTAGCAAATGCGAGACCATTAACAATCAACTACATTATCACCTTAACACCTGCAATAACAATCATGAAGAACAATACATAGTAGCATTTCTAACAGCACTTATAGAGATTAATACCTAGGCTGTTTGATGTCAGGTTTAAGTTGAACGAGTTGTCCCCTGTCCAAAGGAATCACTTTCATGACTTCATTTGCCAAGAGATGAGCAACTCCAGTGCAAAATGATACAATAAGACTACCATTGCCTGGAATACTCCGTACAAAACCAACACTACCATGTCTTGCACCTTGCCACCCATGCGCAGGCTTCTTAACACTTCTCTTAAATTTCACCCAATTCCCCACTTCAAATCTACAAGTCATTCCAAGCACATAACATTAGCATATTGTCAAATATCATTTCATCATTGGCACATACCATAACAGTACTCACATTGTTGGAGACAAATAAATTCCCTTGTTAGCAAGTGCCTCCATAAGATCTTCTGAAATCCATTCACAAGGCAGGCCTTCTAAAAAGTCACGTAAGGTCTTACCACTGTTTCCAATTATGTACATACATGCAAAGAAGGCAAACATGTATATATAATATCAATTGATTGTACATGTGAACACTGTATAAACTATTTGCAAATTTAGATAAAAAACGCTTGATGTGCATACAAGCAAAAATGGAAAACAAAATTATCAAGACCACTACTTTTACTCACCTGTTATTCCTTATTTCAGTGACTACATTTGGGCATTTCAGCATAAGAATGATACAGTCAAGGTTCTCACGTATCAATTTTGCTGCATCAGCAGCAATATGAAAAGCATTGTCACCATCATCATCCTAACCATGATTACCAAAAAAGTTACTCAAAACAGAAATAATATCAACCAATTATTGTGCAATCATACAAAACATAGAAATTAGTTGAAGTTCATACTGTCAGTAGTAAGAACAGAATTAAAAACAGATAGATACAAAGCCAACCTGCAAATTACAATCAGCTCCAGCAGCCAACAGCAACTCAACACATGGTTTTGCACCTTTAGCCAATGCCAAATGAAGAGGTATCGTGTTGTGCACGTTTCGGATATTAGCATCCACTCCAGCATCAAGAATAATCTAGTTTAAAAAAAGCAAGCATCTTTCTTATCAGAATTTGGAGAGCACTTCCAATCTTCATTGCACACTTTTAAAATTGAAGCCTCAGGTGCTCTAAGATGACTGCCCTTTTAAGAAGTTTTTTTTTTAACAAGTAATAAAGAAGCCAGTAACAAATTAAATGTGAAGGAGACAGGCACCAGGAATCACCTTGACCAACTCAACATCGTTTTCCATGGAAGCTGTATGCAAAGCTGTTCGATAATGTTCGAGATCTTGGGCAGCTGGGTTTGCTCCAGCTGCAAGCAGTAATCTCACTAATTCTCTGCCCTCTACGAAGAAACATAAGTATATTTATCAAATCAAAAGGATGTTTTATATGCAAGCAGAGGCTGAGGCAAGTAAGAAGATCATGTATAGTATTCTGCACTCTATCCGAACAAAAGAAGAAAATATAAGCTTTTCCTTCTTTTTTCTTTTGATAAGCAAGATGATAATATAGACTTATATACACACACACTCCAAACTCAGACATACATGCTCCAAACTCAGAGCTTTAAACAAACTAGTCAATTGTTTGAGCCTTCTTTCCTAAATGGATAAAGAAAAAGGAACGTACTTACACAATAATGCCAATGATGGAAAAACAGTTTGAAAATCAAAGATCACTTTTAAGTCAACAATCAAGGACTTGCATACACATGCCACATCTTTTAATGGGGTGAGGATGATAATATAAGAATATGAAACTTATAATCAAAAGAAAAGTAACAGCATGACAATCATATATGAAAACAAATTTCGAAATAAGCAAAACAAGAAAAGAAAAAAGAAGACGACTTGAACAGGATTATACAGAACGTCCAATGGTATGAAATAACAATGCCACTACCTGTTTCATGATCTTTCCTTAAACAAGCTGTGGCACATAATGCTGTTCCAGCTGAACTTGGTATGTCAATTGCTTCAGTAATCTCTTCTGCTGACGCAACTTCAAGCCATCTCTTGACAACAGCCACATTAAGCGATTCTATGCAGATGTGCAATGGCCTGTTATAATAGAAGGTAACATAGAAAGAGTTAATGGACTCAAGTGTAAGAAACACAAATTGGCATACTGCAGATAAACATGTATTTCTACTGATGCAATATTAACCCAAAAAACACATCTACAGTAGAAATCCACATAGGCCATATTCTTGTGCTCCAAAAAGGATGGAATACTTCCATATTACTGACTGTCTGAGTACTTTTGTTCATAATTCTACTGCAAGTAAGACTTGCGTGTTAGTAGTATTTTGTGTGTGGTCTATCATTCACAAACTTTCATGTACGGAGTTACTCTCAAAGGCTAATCCTCAGCATTGTTCATTAGTGGAACAAAAGGTGATTTGATATGGAAAAACATGAACAAATGGATATTAACGTTTTCCACAGCACAGATGAGACTGACTAGCAGAATAATGCAAATAAACAAGGACTACAAAACCATTAGTTAGGATGGTGCACGAAGCTGTGATATCCATCATCCAGGGAACACATTCATCACAAAATCAGGAATATCATACATGCTTGAAATCCAAAAAAGCATTTTACATTGCTGAGAAAAGTTAACCAAGTTATCATGTGCAAAGCAGTACGAACTCTTACGTCAAATTTTTTGAATTCAAAGCACTCATTGATCTGCATCCTCCATTTTCCAAAATGACAATAGCACATTCCGTATATTTCCCAGTGATGGCTAAATGCAACACAGATTCACCATCATCATCCACTGCATTGGGATCAGCACCAGCCAACAGCAACTCCTGTAACCAGTTCAGCACGTTTGGTATGGTCAGCCATGAAGGACTAAGAGGGAACAGAAATTTCCTAATCAATTCTTGGTCATGAGAACTTACCAACATGCAATCAGGTTGTCCGTAGTATGCACATACATGAGCAACTGACCGACCAAAGCCTTCCCTCATCCGAGACGTAGCATAATCTGATCTTCCAATAAGAGCTCGTGCACATTCTGGGGATCCAGCTGCTAAAGCAAACACTATCGGTGGATTTCCCTCTTTGTCAGGAATATCCACATCCACATCACTGTATGCTAAAATAGCATTAACAAGTTTTGGGCAACCACGTCTACAGGCCAAGTGCAATGCAGTTTGGCCATCAGCATTATGTGCTTCTAGTAGAGAAATAACTGAACTGCCATTGTTTCCTGCAGCAGACTTGGCCAGAAGATCTCTGCACAAATGACCAGATTCCTAAGAATTCTTGAAGATTCTGACTAAGAAAGCGCATAAAACAAGGACTAACCTAACACCATCCAAGTCCCCTTCAGATAAGAGTTGATGCAAATGGTCACTTTTAACCTGGAAAATGTCCAAGACAGATGTAGGAGATTGCTCCAACGTATCAATTCTAGAACAGCTTGCAAGTTCCCTGGAATTGATAAATATGAAGCACTTTCAAAATTTTGGTAAATAAATAGAAGATTGAGAAATGTTTAGTAGCTTATTATTAGTAACCGTTTAAGCATAATACTCACAGACCCTTTACATCTTTAAACCAAATGAAAAGCAAGAACAAGCACCACAAAATGAGCACTAAAATAATCCCAAAAATGTAATCTGAGATGGTTTGAAGTTTGGCACTCAATAATCTATAAAGAGAAACTAAGCTGAACTAAGAAACACAGAAATTGAAAATTCTTACGTAGTAGGAACCACAGGACCTTGCAGTATCCCTTGCAAATGGCGAAGAAATACAGCAAGTATTATATGAAACGTTGGTCTCTTCGATGCCTTAAACTGTAAACAGTCTCCAATCATCCTCCACAACTCTGTAGGAATTCCATGACCGACAACTCCTACATACTCTGGAGGCGACATTCCATCCTTAACAATAGCTCGATATATTTCGTCATTAGTTAATCCAGCCCACCTGCAGACAGACACTAAGATTAACAAGATAACACATGAAAACAATCAACATTCTGAACTGATCTCACTTACGGAGTGAAGCCAGTGCACATCTCAATAAGGGCACAACCAAAGCTCCAAGAATCGGATTGTGCAGTTAAAGCAATCATATCATCTCTAAACAAGTGCAAGGACTTTCTTAAGGGCTCCCAGGCCTCAGGTGGTGAGTAATGCGGGTTTAAGTGCATACAATCAGTACAGCAGTGCTGTTTCGGAGGATCGACATCATGCATACTAACTCGAGCTTTTGCGCAGAAAGGTTTCTTCAGAATCATGGGGAGTCCATAATCGGAGACAACTGCACGGCCACTCTCGTCTAGAAGGAAATTCGAGGGTTTTAAGTTCATGCACACCACACCTGCCGCATGAAGCTCAAGAACTCCACGCGCCACATCAGCTCCGTATCTACAATAAAGAGAAGATTATGGATTTCCAATTCACAATAAAAGCGAGTTATAGAAGACTAAAACAACCTTAGAATTTGGTCGAGAGTGAGACGGCCGCCACTCTGCTGCATCTGTGACTGAACGGAACCGCAACACTTCTCCATTACGATGCCTAACTCGTTGTGTTCCGTTCTGGTGACTCCATGAAATCCACAGACGTTCCTACACCACATGGATTTACTCCTTAGATTCTCCAACTCCTTCTCCACCCAATCAATATCCGCCACGTCATCACTCTTCACTCGCCTCACCATAACCTTATGTCTGCACCTGCTGCTCTCTTTCTTCTTCTTCACCAGCACTCCCTCTTTCCCTTTCCCCATCCTCAGCTCGTGATCCCTACACAAACTCCCACCCAACCGCCTCCCGCCACGCAAGCAGGACGGATTCCGACTCTGACCCCCGCCTCCATCGTCATCATCTTCTCCGCTGAGGTCAGATTCAGAGTCAGTGTCGTGCGAGGAGGAGGATGAGGAAGGTATGAGAGATGACAAGAGGGAGAAGTTCTTAGGGAGGGAGAGGAGGGAGTTGCCGATGGGGGACACGTGGCGGCATTTTGGGCAGGAGAGGGAAGGTTTAGGTGTAGGCTTGGCGGAGGAGTTGAGGAGACGAGAGAGACAAGGGAGGCAGAAGGAGTGGCCGCAGGAGAGGAGGAGCGGCGCGTGAGAATGATCATTGTAGGCGGTTTGGCAGATCGGACATTTAGGTACTGGGATGTGACGGATTCTGCTCCGCCTGCCTGGCATGGCGTGCCGTGGAGCGAAAGAGGAAGAGGAGACTTGGAAATGGTAGAGCAGAGGAAGAAGAAGAAGAAACGGATGGAGAGTAGAGAAGGAAAGGTTTTTTAAAAAAAAATTTGTTACTGTATTTTTTAAACATTATTGGTAGTATAATTTTCAGGTGAATTTTATTTATTATTATTATTATTTTGAAATCGTCGATAAAATTCAGTTGCGGCGGGGGTGTACGGTTGTTGAAAATGGGAATTTGTTTGCCGCGTGAGCCTACAGAGGTCAATGCACTTTCGGCTACGAAAAAGTCGCAGCTACAGTACAAGTACAACAACCCCCGACCGCTAAGTGCTCTTGGGTCGGTTTGACCCGGCCCGTTTTTAGTTGGAGGCCTACTCCACTTTAGGGCCTAGTTTGTTGGTATGAGACCGTAATTTGGGCCGAGATAGATGTATTTGGTTTCTCACCCTATATCTTACAAAAATCTAGGATTATACTATCCATCAATTAAATTTCCAACCCAAGTGGCACAACGCATCCCTTCCCTCTTCATTCCATCTTATCAACAATAGTGCTCTGAAGAAGGGATACAAATTTACAATGGTAAAAACTGATCAAACCAAGCTTGAGAAGGAGAGAACGTCTGTTATTTGAGTCCAATTAACAGGCTCTCAATCGTCCAATAATAAAAAAATAGTGGGAGTAGTTGTTAAGTGTGGGTTCACCGTGTTCCGGGAAGAGTTAATAAACTTTCTATTGAAGCTCCGAGTGTTTTGTTTCTTTTTTCCTTTTTTTTAACAACCAACAATGCCAACCTCGAATGGGCTTCAATTAGATCCAGGCCCACTGTTACAATATGGGCCAGCCTTAAAGAATATTCTTTTCACCACCCCGGTTCCATGGTTCGATAACAAGATGACTACTGCAAGTCTGCAACTGCAAGAGAAGTGACACAGTCGTCTCTCTACAGCCTACACTCTACACAGATAAAGGCCATAAACAAGTAGCTAAAGATGTTAAGAGCATCACCAGCTCTATCTGCTCTTAAACTTTCTTTCATTCCTACACTTTCCTTCTCTTCTTCTTCCTCTTCCTCTCATATCCGCAAACTCACTACATTTGCTCCACTCCTCAACTCCATCCCCCGCAAAAGTCTCACACAAAAATCACTTTCTGTTCTGCTCAAGAGGATCCCATCTATGTTGGGCCGCCATCGTTATGCTCAAGGTACACTTGTATCATCATCCCGTCATTCAAAACTCTATTTTTCTACTATCTAAGATTCTGATTAGCTCAAAAATAAAATAAGTTATGAGAGTTTCAATCTTTTTATGTTTTCGGTTTTGGTTTTGTGTTAGCTTCCTTTAGTTCCGCGAGCAGCTCTGAAGGTCCTACAGAGAGATTAGTACAGCACTTGCTTGTTAAAGAAAATGATGTCAAGCTTTTGTCGGAGATTCAGCAAAGAATTGCTAGAGGTCTGTCCTCATTCTTTTGCTATTAGTTTTGTTTGATGATTTTTGGAAAATGGGAATGGAAAAGAATGCATCTTTACGAATGATAATTTATTGTTGCTTGATGAAGGAGAGGACTTGAGTGATCTTGCTGTGGAATACTCAATATGTCCTTCTAAACAAGAAGGGGGGATGCTTGGCTGGGTCGGGAAGGGTCAAATGGTAACCCAATGGGATTGAATTTGTGTTTGTGGATGTTTTTTATTATTTATGATTCTTGGAGAGGCTGTTTCCTGATAATATATTTGGCTTTAATGTTCGAGTGGGCTTAATGACACGTGACACAAAATGATAGATGAATGGGTGACTGAACTTTGCTGGCCAGTTTTGTTGATATTTTATAGTTTCAAATGTCTAGGTACCAGAATTTGAGGAAGCTGCATTCAGTGCCCCTTTGAACAAAGTCGTGAGGTGTAAAACTCAATTTGGATGGCATTTGCTGCAAGCTATTTCAGAAAGGTATGACATAGTCGCTTAATTTGTTCTCTTTTCTTTATTATTTAAGATCAATGGCATTGTTGAGTGAGAATGCTTGCTTCCCATGTGCTTATCTCCTGCTACATTTGTAATTTATGTTACTAGGGGACAGCCTTTGCTTCAAGTCATTGAACCTGATCAGCTTTATGTAAAAATGCAAGATCCCACGTTTTTGGAAGAGGCTCAATTGATTGATGTTTGAGAACCTGATGAAGTGTAAGCCTTTTTTTCATTTTACTTCCCCTGCTTATGCTGATATTCTCCATGTTCAGAGGCTAAGTTTCAGACCTGATTGAGATGCCCTCTAAAGGTTCACAATTTGTAGCTGCATGTAGGTTTACTATTTTTCTAGCTACAGGACGGTAATAAGTTCAAGTTATTGATCTTATGCTGTGGTAGTAAATACGGTTTCAGTTGTCTAGACAGGAAAGATTTGCACGTTAATACTATCTTTCATAATGTTGGAATATTTTTTAACTCTCGGTGAGGCTTATTTGACTGGATGGGGAAATTTAGGTAAATTAGGAAGAAATCAGATGGTCACAATATCTGTCTAGAACATCGAGTACAGTGATTGTGTAGTAAAACAATGAGAAAGTTCTGTATGTGATGCCTAGCTCAAATATTTAACGTCCATGAAATCGAGTTTTGTCCTTCTGCACAAAATCTGATTTGGGAGATGAGGAGGCATCTCTCCCATCTGCACAAGAATGCTCGTGCTTTGTGAATACTACAGTATTACCATATTTCCTTAAGGAGCAGTTGTCCTTGTCCAATTTCTGTTTTAAATACCTGTTTTCCTTGTTTATGATGGGTATCATGTGTTTGAACTTTTAACTTTACTCTTTATGTTCACATAACAGGGAAAAAGCTTCTTTGCCAGGTTTCCAAGTTCTTCCACTCTGTGAGTTTGGAACCTGGGGACCCGAAATTACTACGAAGTTTGATCCAAAGAAGGATACTTATGTTATGGTGGGTACATTCTTTAATTTACCAGAAATGGTTCTGGTTCCTTGTTGACCTTTGTTTTGTTTGTAACAATGAAAGGGAATTGTTATGATGGAAGTATCGCACATTGACTAATTTTTCCCTTCACAATTCATGGGAAATGTTTTTTTCAGCATTTCCACTTAAGATGTTGAATTTCGTTGGTGGGTAATCAAGCATTTCTTTTTCCTTCTTTTTTGCAGTGTCATCATGGTATGCGGTCCTTACAAATTGCCAAGTGATTGCAAACACAGGTAAAATCCTTCTTTATGTGCTGCCTTATTCGCTTATTCATTTTCCCCAAGATAAATTGCTTCCGAAAGTGTTTGTATACATTAGGGAAATGTTATCTTTAAATTTTTTTTCTTAGTGTATTAGATTCTTGTTTCAGAGTTCAATTACTGCCATAAATTCAACTTAATATTCTCCTCTTGTTTTTTGGAATTGAAAACTGAATGCACCCTAGAGTTGAAACTAAGTATCCAAAAAATGGGAAAAGAAGGTGAGTATAACTCATTCTTGTTGGTCTGTAAAAGGTCACTTTTGCGAATGCCTCAGTACAATATCTGCCTGAATTTTTTTTATAGGTTAGCTTGCACCTTCCAACTTCAACTTTAACTAGTAAAACCATTTCAATTCCTGCATCTTTAAGTTAAGACTTAAGAGCCACCAACTATATCTACCTTTAAATTAGAGTGTTAGATAACTTGTAGTATGTGAAGCCTCAATTGATAGAAGATGCAAGATTTAAAGTAGAAAGTGCTAATGGAAAAGGATGCACTGTGTTACTGGCAGCAAACTTGTGTTTTCTATTTTCCATAATTTTCTAGATAACAGAAAGGTAACAGATACAAATTGCTATCAACTCCTTTTTTGGATTGTGACCACATCTTGTTCGTTCGCTACACCGAGTATCTTTACAAAACCTGAAGATAGAAAATGAAAAAAAGAGAGTGTCAAAGCTTTATCAGAATCCTGTTATATCTCCTCCATACTATTCTCCGCCACTTGGTTTCTGTTGTATCTGTATGATCTATCCTACAAGTGAGTTCAGTATCTTACTAATTAGACGGGGTGCACAATGCATTTTTGGCTTCAGAATGACAGTTGTTATCAACATTATTTAATTGGTACTTGAGAGTTTTGGACAGGTGTGGTTTGTTATTGTCAATATGGCTCTGATTTTTCGTTTTTGTTTTATGCGATTTTGGCTGCTCAGGGTTTCAGGAAAGTATTTAATGTGTCTGGGGGAATACATGAATATGCTGTCAAGGTCGATCCATCAATCCCTACTTACTAATAGTTTTTCTCCTTCCAATTGATGAAATCATTTCTGTTATAATTGAGACTGTTAGGTTGTATAAGGAATTTTGATAACTCACCTCATTCTGAAATCATATTGATTCGATCATTTGGTCTCATTCAACCAATTTGATGTCCCCGATACTGGAAATAGTGTTGTGAACTGATCCAAATATCTCCTTTCTGGTTATTTGGGCTAGAACATCTTTTGCCTTATTCCTTTTGTAGAGTTTATAGGGACGGATTCCATTTTTGTTGCTGTAGTTTTTTGAGTATACTTCATACCATACTTATCATAACCGAACAGGGCATCAACCGCTTGAGCTCTTAGCTCAATGAGTGAATGGAACTACCGGATTTGTCAAGTGGATCAATAGCTAGCATTCCATGTCAAACCAGTTCAACTGCTTTTCTGATCGGATTCAACCGGTTTGAGGTCTAGGTCTAGATCGCCGGTTTATCAGTTGGATGGGCTGGTCCGGTCATTGCTTTCTATCTTATGCTGCTTATGATACTAGTCAAGGCAGTCATTATCAACTTCCTGACGAGTATTGAATCTTGACCTCTCTGTAGAATAAAACAAAACAAACCTTCTCATTTTGGGCAAATGATGTTCTGTAATGCTCGTATTCATATATAGATAGCTGTAATCTATTATTATTACCAACATACATAGTTACATGATTTTCCCGCGAAATTCTCTCATTCTTTATCTAAAAGTCTATCCTTTCCCTAATTTGCAAAAACGTACCAAAAGACTCATTCAACACATTTCATACACACCAATCCTAAAATCCCTCACTATCAGTCCTCTCTCTTTTGTTACACCATCCACTCTGTATCCTAACCTTTTTTTCTTCTCTAACATTGATACGTCTCTCTTTCTAAATCATCTCTTCCCCTCCATCATCAAAAAGATTACAAGAACTTTCACCCGCTAGGGCTTCCGGCATTACTACCCCTTCTCCCCCTCTCCACTTTCTTCATTCCTCCATCAATGGGCAATTGTTGCTCTCGTGGTAGTGGTGCAGGGAATGCCTCGGGTGAAAGTGAAAATGCCGCAAATGATGCTGCGATTAATCCGAGCAACGGTCAACAAGGGGATTCCTCCACCCAAAAACCCAAGACCGCTCCACCTTCACCTCCTCCAGGAGCTTCCCCTAAACCCGCCAAGGCCGCCCCGATAGGGACGGTATTAGGCCGGCCGATGGAGGATGTGAAATCAATCTACACCATTGGTAAAGAACTAGGCAGGGGCCAATTTGGTGTCACACATTTGTGTACTAACAAGGTGACTGGAGAGCAATTTGCTTGCAAAACAATTGCTAAGAGGAAACTTGTTAATAAGGAAGATGTGGAGGATGTTAGGAGGGAGGTTCAGATCATGCACCATTTGACAGGACAGCCTAACATTGTGGAACTCAAAGGTGCTTATGAGGATAAGCATTCTGTCCATTTGGTGATGGAGTTGTGTGCTGGAGGTGAGCTGTTTGATCGTATCATCGCGAAAGGTCATTACACGGAACGCGCTGCAGCATCCTTGCTCAGGACCATTGTTCAAATTGTGCACACCTGCCATTCAATGGGAGTCATCCATAGAGATCTCAAGCCTGAAAATTTCCTTCTGCTCAGCAAAGATGAGAATGCCCCACTCAAGGCCACTGATTTCGGTCTCTCTGTGTTCTACAAGCCAGGTCGCTATCTTTTCTGTTTCTCTGGCATGGTACAGTAAAATTTACATTAACACCTGTAGTAACATTGGTTTCATCAATTTTTTGCAGGGGAAGTTTTTAAGGATATCGTCGGCAGCGCATACTACATTGCTCCTGAAGTCTTGAAGAGGAGATATGGACCAGAAGCTGATATATGGAGCATTGGGGTCATGTTTTATATTCTTCTGTCTGGTGTTCCTCCTTTCTGGGCTGGTAAATCATTATTTTCCCATCTTTTTTCTCTCGTTTCTTTTGTGTAAAACAACATTGTGGCCAGTGCAATTTCTGAAGATAATAATGGGAAGAATTGCTTGACAGAATCGGAACATGGGATATTCAATGCAATCTTGCGCGGTCACATTGATTTCACAAGTGATCCATGGCCTTCAATTTCAACTCAAGCGAAGGACCTGGTCCGTAAAATGCTCACTTCAGACCCCAAGCAAAGGTTGACAGCCGCCCAGGTACTTGGTAAGTATATATTTATTACACACGAAAACATTATCACGATTACACTTTCTGTGCAGAACTATTGAAAATCAATCAAGTCACTGATGTTATATGTCTAATTGGTTTTTGCTTTCAGCTCATGCATGGATCAAGGAGGATGGAGAAGCACCTGATACTCCTCTTGACAATGCAGTCATGAGTAGGCTCAAACAGTTCAAAGCGATGAATCAATTCAAGAAAGTTGCTTTGAGGGTATTATTCATCATTACACCAATTTTATACAGGGTTTTAGGCGGAACTTGGTCTGTGAAACTTGGTTCTAAAGTTTATATTTTTCTCGGTACACGTAGGTCATTGCTGGATGTCTGTCAGAAGAAGAGATCATGGGATTGAAGCAGATGTTCAAGGGCATGGACACCGACAATAGTGGAACCATAACCATGGAAGAGCTCAAACAAGGACTTGCTAAGCAGGGGACAAAGCTATCTGAAATGGAAGTCAAACAATTGCTGGAAGCTGTAAGACTCAATTTTGTTGTTAAAGAACGAAAATTCTTCACTTTTCTCATTTTCACAGACATCTAACCCTTACATTTTCCTTTTTTTTCATTTCTTCCGTGAATAAATAGGCTGATTCGGATGGCAATGGTACCATAGATTACGATGAGTTCATCACAGCAACAATGCATATGAACAGAATGGACAGAGAAGAACATCTTTACACAGCCTTCCAACACTTTGACAAAGACAATAGCGGGTAAGACAAATGGGTAATTCTTTGCCTGAATGAACTCTGAACTTGGTCACTGTTGAGCTTGTAGTTTAGCTGTACTTTTTGCAAAGCAGGGAGACCTAGGTCTCGAATCTAGTCCTTTAGTCGCACTACTATCTATAAAAGAAAAATCTGAACTTGATCTAGTTGTCTTTGTTAGTTAATCTCTTAATACTTACTAATTTCAGGTTATGCTTTGTGTTAAACTATTTCAGGTTCATTACAACTGAAGAACTAGAGCAAGCTCTCCGCGAGTATGGCATGCACGACGGAAGGGACATAAAGGAGATCATTTCTGAAGTTGATGGTGATAACGTAAGCATTAAAACATGATCAAACTGCTCTACTGCATATATAATCTTTTTCCTAATTCAAATATTGTTCATTGCAATGACGACATTGTTATGCATGATTTGTCAGGATGGACGTATAAACTACGATGAATTTGTTGCCATGATGAGGAAAGGGAACCCAGAAGGGAATCATAACCCGAAGAAAAGGCGAGACGATTTCAAAATCGAATGAGCTTTTGCAGGAGAAAGTGACAGAAAAAAAAACAGACAATTACAACTATACCAACTATCTTTGCTGACAAATTCTAGTGGGTGTGGAGGGAAGCTGGCATGGATGCTCGCTCATGTACATTTGTGGTGCTGAAGGGAAGGGAAGAAAATGTGCTTTGACTATTATATGGGGATTTTAAGGGCAGTTAAGTATATGATAGGTCCTTTGTTCTTTAGGTCTCTCCCTTCTCTAAACTCTAAAATTCTAACCATTCAAAAAAAAAAACCAAATGTTTAGGAAAAAGTAAAGGGTGATCCTATTGTATTTATTCTTTGTTCAATGTAGGGGATCAATTGCTTGATTTGTCGTTTGCCTACTGAGTGAAAATGTGTGTGCTATATATATTATTTACTAATTTGTGCTCTCTTTGCTACATTTCTTTTAACTTTTAACCCTTTTATATGGTCAAAGATAAAAATTCTTTTTTATAATCATAATTTTGGGATAAAATCCAAGTGGATAAAAATGCACAAAAAAATTATTTATACAAAAAGCCGGTAACTCATAATAAATATCAATAAACTAACTCCAGAAGTGTTGGTAGCCTTAATAACTTATATATTTAACATAAGAAAGAAACAGAAACCATACATTTATTCACCCAATTATTAACGACGTCTCAGGAAAAGCAAGTAAAGCGCACACCTTAAAACACAAACCTCTAAACGACAAGTCGTACGACCACCACCGGCTAGAAATATCCCCCTTCTCGATTTGGGCCCAGAAAACTAGGCCCATATTCTCAGTTAACATACGCGCTTGGTGCCAATCGTGGGCTGACCATAGCCGAGAGAGGTACGGCCTTTTGCAACGCAAGCCCAAAATATTCATCCATGTTAAGCTCCTTGACCCCATCAGGTAATTTCCAATCAAAAGAATGGACCAAAGTGCCCAGAATATAATCTACAAGGACCATTCCCATCCTAGTCCCTGCACAAATTCTCCTCCCTGCTCCAAATGGAATTAGCTCAAAATCATTCCCACCTGGATTGATTTTAGCATTCTTTTCAGACAAGAATCTTTCAGGCAAGAACTCCAATGGATTCTCCCAAACATCTGGGTCCCTACCTATTGCCCAAATGTTGACACTGAGTCTCGTGTTTTTAGGGATGTAGTAACCATTCACTTCACATGCTTGGATTGCAATCCTAGGCAGGTTTAAAGGTGTTGACGGGTGTTTGCGATATGTTTCTTTAGCTATGGCTTTTAGGTATGGAAGATTCGTTATGTCAGATTCGAGCAGTCTCCGGTCACGACCGATGACCCGATCCATCTCTTCTTGTGCCTTTTTCAGGATCGTTGGGTTCTTCATCATCTCGGCTAACGCCCATTCGATTATGCTTGAAGATGTGTCCGTACCAGCTGTGAATAAATTCTTGCAAAAGGAGAACAAACACATGCGGTTTATATGTATAGAAACAAAAATACACAACAACACCTACCAATAAACTCATAATTAACTCAGTAGTGTCTCCATATTTTTTTATGCTAAATGAATACAGTGATTCTGACAATTTTTGCTCTATATTTATCCATAAGAAATGTCAAAATACATTGAAGCCTGTGCGTGCCCTAAATTTGGAAATTACAGTAAAACATATTTTTTTTTTGGTTAAAAAACATTTAATTTTTTCGTCCCATGATCCATGATCCATGATCCATGATCATACTTTATTTCTATCTGTCTTTACCTTTAGAATATAAAATCCATTAATTAAAACTACACCGCACTAATTGTCCTATTCTAGGTTGACCACACTATCTAGTAGCATAGGTGTAGACATCAATTATTCAATTCAATGTTGGTAGTAATTATGGAAATATATAGGTGTAATTACCTTTTAAGGTCTACATTTTAAAGATCACTGCACATATTGTACCATTTCATTGACGTTCATAGGCTCATAGGTATACCATTGTGTCATTGACAACAACAACAAAAACCGGGAATGAAAAAAATACCAAAAAAAGAGATAATTTTTTTAGCACTCATGTTATCATATCTCATAACTTACACCCGTTAGATTTAAATGTAATGATGTAAACTTATTGTGCGTAGAGTATTCTAAAAAAAAAAAGTATTAATTGACAAAGTAATATAGCAAAGAATCATACCAGAAGAACAGCTTTGACATTGGTGATAGTAAGTTTCTCGTCATATGTATTTTCACATTTCTCCAAGAGAACATCGAGAAAATCCGTTTTCCCGATGCGTTCATGACTTGTCTCTCTATGCTCCTTTATCATCTTAGTCAACAACACATCAAACTTCTTGTGCAACTTCTTCATCCCTCGTTCAATCCCTTGCAAATCCATCCAAGCAATCGATGGTATAAAATCACCAATATTAAAATACCCTGCCGACGTCATCAACTCGACCACCATATCTTTGAACTCGTTAGACTCGGTCCCGTTCGTGACGAACAGGCGCCGACTAAGTATCACCTGGCCGATCATGTTCGCCATGGCATACGTTAGCATTTCAGCCAACACCACGGGCTCACCACGTTGGCTCGCCTCACACATGGCCTTAAGCATGTGGCCCAGTTCGGTGACCCTCACATGGGCCCAATCATCCAATGCCTTGCCACCTAGCATGTGGAGGTTGCTCAGTTTCCGCAGTATCTTCCACCTAGGACCATAGTGCGCGAAGACCAAGTCTTGCGCGTCGTAGGCTAAGTGGGTTGCGCCGGCGTTGGGTGGACGGTTGGAGAAATTGAGGTCTAGGGTTTTGAGGAAGGCTCGAGCCGACTCGGGAGTTGATGCAACCACCATGCCACAAGTGCCCATTTTTAGGTACATGATTGGACCGTACTTTTTTGCTAGCTTGGCTAGTGTGACATGGGGCATGGCGCCTATGAGAGGGAGTGCACCCACCAAGGGCCAACCGGAAGGACCCGGCGGAATGCGGGTAGGTTTTTTGGAAAGGGAGCGAATTAAAAAGTGAGTGATCAAGAAGAGGAGAACTGCAACAAGAAAATCAGTGACTAGTAGTGCCATGATGCGTAACATGTGTGCGTGTCTGGTTTTGAGAAAAAAGTAGTGGTATAAATAGAAACCAAAATGATTAACATAGAGTGGCAAAATTGAAATTAAACTGAATGTACAGAATGGATGGTTGGTGGCGGGGGGGGGTTAGGTTCGTGCACGTGACATAATTAGGTTCTCCACAAAATCAAATACTAACCCAATTTATGGCAATGGATGGTAAAATATACTTTCTCTGCTACAAAATAAATGACTTTTTTATGATAATAAAAATTCATTTTACCATGATTTTTAATCTTATTTTATTTCATATTATTTCATTTTTACTCCTAATTTTCACTCAAATTAAAACATCATCATCAAATTGGGTTGATACATAAAAAAAAATTGTCATTTGCACAAAATATTGGTTTCAAAAAAGATAAAATAACAAGTATTATGAAATGTAAGAATTCACATTTTTTTTTTCACTGGAGGGAGTATTTATCATAATCAATATAAAGAAAAAGACTTGAAGTAACAAAAGTAACAAATTTTTATCTTCTTATTCTCTGCGGTTTTCTTGATTGTATTAATCTTTCTTTACTTCTTGTCAATTTTATTTTGGCGTTGTGTCCCATTTTGATATTAGAGAAAAAAATTTGTTTGTCTTGAAAAAGACTCTTGATGGGTTGTTGTTGTCAATCGGGTAGATGCGTAGTTAAATTATAGGAAAATGATTGGAATATAAACTATTTTATAAATTATTTTGTATCAATTGATGTGATTGAAATTTATATCTTTCTAATTAAATTATATTATTATTTTTATTTAAATAAATAACTAGTAAATAAGTGTAAAAATGAAACGTGTACTTTTTGTATAAAAATTTGAAAAAGTAATTATATTTCTAATACTACTCTAAATTATATTTTGAGTTTTTTTACATTTTTTTTACATTCCTGACACAAAAATGAGTTTCGTTTGGTGATGCACTGAATCTTCATTCTTGACCCAGGGAAAGGGAAAGAAGATGAGGTGAGATACTCTTTCTACTTCGCGGTAGGGATGGTAATGGGTAGCCATACCCGCATACCCGTCCATAATTATACCCGCAATTATCCGTTTGAGCGGGTAATTGCGGGTATAGTTTAGGTATGGATAATACCCGCATTTATAAATGCGGGTATAATTGGGTATGGTACCCGCATAATACCCGCAAAATACCCGCATTTTTTTCAACTTCCTTGAAAAAAAAATTCTTTGGTTTTGTCTCTCTCCTCTTTCCTCTCTCTCATCTTTTTAATTTTTCTTTCGTAATAAAAACTCAATATTCTTGCTTAATACTTTGAACAAAATAAATTAAAAATTATAAAAACATAATCTTTATCTCAAGATGAGTAATTAGACATCCATTTTTCATATTTTTCTTAAATTTTTTATAAATGAGTTTTACAGAATATGATGCTATAAAAAAATAATATAAATAAAATAAAATTATAGTAAATTTTTACTTAATTATAAAAAAATAAAAATTTGGTGAAATAATTTTATTAAGTTAAATAATAAATAAGTAAGTGTAATTGGATATCCATTACATACCCAACTGGGTATTGGACATATTGGGTATGGATAATAATGGATATTTAGTTGTGGGTATGAGTTGGATATTTACCCATACCCGCCCATACCCGCCCAATTGTCATCCCTACTTCGCGGAGCAACTAACTGATTTGTACAAGTAGGACCCACAAATGTGTAAAAAAATATTAAATATTTTTCATGAATGTAAAGGGTTGTTTATTTACGGAGAATTCTAAAAAAAGTTCTAATTTTCAGAAAACTGGAAATATTTCTGAAATTATGTTTCAGTATTTTTTTCAAAATGAAAAAATCTCTAATTTTTTAATTTTTTTAAAATTAACACTGAAAATTAGAAACGCCCAAAATGAAATTTTCTAATTTTTCCAAAACTATTTTTCTGATTTTTCTAAAATAACTCCTCCTCACAACCACTCCTTTTCTTTTCACTTTTCTTTTATTTTCTTCATCTTTACTTTTATTTTCAACTAATTTTGTAACTTTAAAAAAAATAAAAAATTGAAACTAATAATTATAACATTTCATAAAAATAAGACAAACACTTGAGTTAACGTATAGGTGACTTTCCAATTAATGGTGTTTTCTTACCTCCCGGCCACCACGTAAAATGGGATAGGAAAGAACAAAAAAATCTTGTCTAAGTTTATAGTATGGGCGAATGAGAGTGCAAAGAAATGGAGTTGGACATAATTTTATAATCACCAATTTTAATGTTCATATTTGTAGTGTTCACTTAATGAACAAATAATTCAAGACTATTTTATATGTATTTTATTTTTATGAATGAAATTATTATATTTATATTTGATCTTTAATATGAATAAAGTTAACATATTTATATTTGATCTTTAACAAAATTAAAACGGGCTACTGCTTAGTTTATTAATATTCTAAAAAAACGATAGCATGATTTTTTAATTAAAATCAAATTGATTGAACAAGATTAATAGTTTTCATTTTTTTTTTAAAAAAGAAATAGTTGTTAGGTGAACACGATTTCGAGTTTTCTAAAGCTGAATTTTTTTATATTTAGTACAAATAAAACACGATTTCCAATTTTCTAGTGTTTTTTAAAATCAGAGATATTTCTGAAAAACAGAAACTAAAAAAACAGAAATTTCTCCGCAAGTAAACAAGCCCTAAGATTTTTTATTTCTATTAATATTTTTATCCACCTCACCATGCCATGTATGATATTAATAAAGAAAAGAATTTTCTAAAAATAGGAAATGATTTAATTAAATGAATTACACTAATTTTAGCCGATTATATAAAATTAGGGATTAATTTCTGTTAATATCAAACTTGGAAATTAATTTAAGATTTTTTGACAAACCTAAAGCCTTAAATTAAATGTAAAAACAGAAAAAGAAAAAGATCCATCCTCATACGTTTTTTCTTCTCTAAAAATGTCACATCACTTCCTTTCCTCTCCAGCTTTCAATGCATTCCAATCTCTCTTCTTTTTTTTCATTTTCGATTTTCTTGAGATGTTATAAGAGACGGAGAATTTAATGAAAATTGGAAACAAAATCAACGGAAAAAGTCATGAGAATCCAAGATCTATGATCTAAAATCATATTTTTTTCAAGTTTGAAGACATATTTTTCAGATCTAAGACTATCTTTTGGTATAATCTATAAAAAAACCCTGATGCCAAATCCCCAAATCAGTCAAACCTCCTTTAAAATGGCTTCTCATTTTTTAAAATTAAGATTCTGTAGAAAATGGGATTCAAGAAATATTCTTTCAAGTTTTTTCAAAATGTAAAATTATATATAACTTTGTATTATAAAACTTTTAAAAAGAAGGTTGATTTGTGTCTCAATGGTTTCCAAATAATTTTGTTAAGAGATAACTTTCTTTTGTATTTTATCTTATAAATTATATAACTTTGTCTTGTATTTTTCTAATAGCTAGTTTGAAACCTTAAATTTATTAAAAAATGAGATAATTTGATTTCACATCCAATACTTGGTAGATAAGTGACTAAAATTTAAACTCTAATCAAACTTTGTTCAAATCACAACTCTTTATTTTTTATCAGAAAATAAATCCCACTAGAATAGGTCAGATTTGTGTGAGAATTCTATAGAGATTTTACCCAAAATATTAAAATTACAAACATAACTTTAATTATATTGGCAACTAAAATAAAACTAATTGATAAGGGCTTATTCGGTGTAGTTTTTGTCTCTGATTTTTTGTTTTTTTTCCTGATTTTTAAAACACAAAACTAGTGATTTCTGATTTTTAAAATTATGATTATGTTTTCATAAATTGTTCATTTAAAAGAATAAATTTAAAATAAAAAATTATTTTACAAAACACGTTTTATGTTTTTCTTTAAAAAACTAAAATCAAAAACAAAAACAATAACGAACAAACCCTAAGTAAATGAAACATATATATTGACGGAGATTTTTAACCTAATAGTATAACTCATCAGTTATACATACATGGAACATATATATTCAAATCCCCCACCTCCATGTTTTTTCCCCTTATTTTTTGAAGTAATTCGTTACACCTTTCAAGTCTCACACGAATCTTTTGTTTGTTACATATAAATAGTAAAATTGAAAACTTGATTGTTACAAAATGTCAAAGATAGATCAATTTGATCGATCATTAATTGAGAGGGTAAGAAATTCTTCCTTTTATTATTTACGATATATGGACGAAGCATATATAGCGCTTCCTGCACTAGAATATCAATATGGTGAAATAAACGAAACATTCATCCGTAGTTTGTGGAAAGAAGACTCTTTCTCTGGTACATTTCAATCTATTGCACCAGGAGATCCCTCTCTCACATGCAAGAATGGTCTACTACGCTTGAATCCTAATGGTTATATTTCAATATGTGAAAAGAATTTCGGTTCTAAACTAAATAATGGAAATTATTGGTTAATCAACACTGATATTGGTGATGGTTTGATTCGTTAAAAGGATCTTATACTACAAGGACCAACTGTTTCAAGTATAACTATAGTTTTAAAAACCAATCCGGAAATAAAAATTTAATAGTTCAACCGGGTTTGATCGGGTTCAACCGAATTGACCCATTAGATCGTTTTGAACCGTTCACACATCTGACCATTCGGTCTTAAATAATTGAATCAAATTGAATCGGTAAATTTTTATATTCTGATGGGCCGCCCCATGCCTGTAATGAGCCGGCCCATCAAATTTTCCATATTCTTATTAATATATATATATATTCTAAAACGACGCTGTTTTAGAGAAGAATCACAAAACGACGTCGTTTCTTTTTCCATAAAACGACGCCAAATAATTGAAATGAAATCTATTTTTTCTTTTAAATTTCAACCATAAGAATTCCCGTTAAAATGATATCATCTTTATTAATTAAGTTGAAATGAATTCTTTTTTAACAATGATTTGGTTTCAAACAAGGTGTAAGAGTAACCAAGAATTACATTGAAAATGATTTTACATATCGGTAAATAATCCGAAGGATTATTTTGAGTATATTATAATAATCGGGGGTGAAAATTGAAAATAAGGAGTAACTAATTAGAGAGATGTCGTAGACAACACGAATCGATGTATGATAAAATGTCTTTTCCCCAAGAATATATTCACGATGCAAAAATATTGTGGTTTACTTTAGTTCTTTACATACTTCCATTTTGCTCAACAGAGTCTACTAGTCTTCTTCTTGTCCAGAAAGAAAACACAAGGCGAAACAAATGGCAGAATCATCATCATCATCGTCGTCGTCGGCTGGGGAAGCTGCTGCTGCTGCAGGAGGGGCAAGGTCAGATGAGGAGACAGAAGAGTTACTGGATCGAATGCTGACTCGATTAGCTCTTTGCGACGACTCCAAAC
This sequence comes from Viola odorata, assembly GCA_963691705.1. NCBI lineage: Eukaryota > Viridiplantae > Streptophyta > Magnoliopsida > Malpighiales > Violaceae > Viola > Viola odorata. The sequence goes on from OY829537.1 coordinate 4,425,851, forward strand.
TCGAACCTTTGCTCTCCAAGCTCCTCCCGCTCACTATCTCCTCCCTCTCCTCTCAATCCACCATCGTCCGCAACAAGGCAAAGCCCTAACAGAATTTATAATACTGAGGAAAAAAATAATTAGAGCTGTTATATTGAAGTATCTGTTATTGCTGTTATAGGTTCTTGAAATATTGAGTCATGTGAACAAAATGGTGAAGCACCGGCCTGAAATTGGGTTGCCGTTGGCGGAGCTGTGGAAATTGTATACAGATGTTAATGCTTCAGCTATGGTCAGGAATTTCTGTATTGTGTATATTGAGATGGCATTTGACCGCGTGCCGTTGAAGGTATGGGCATTTGCGTTCGCTTTTGTTTGGTATTTATTTATTTATAATCTCTATTGTTGAAGTTAATGAGTGATGTTTTTGGTGCAGGAAAAGGAAGCTATGATCCTTGTGCTAGTGGAAGGCCTTTCTAAGCTTCCTTATCAGCACCAAGAGATTATATTGAGAATTGCTGCAAAGGTGTGTTCCAGCCTGTATCTACTATATATATGATTTATTTTCTCTGTAGGTCGTTATCTTTGATGAATGTTGTGAAACTCTTCTGTCAATAATTAGATAAGAGAATGCAAACTGTTGCTCATTTTTGTTTTGTTTTGTTTTGTTTTCCTTTCATTAGTTGTTCATCTTACACCCATTGCAGAGTATGAGTGAGAATATAATGAGTCAATTATTCTACCATTAATAGCTTGTAGCTTGTAGCTTGTAGCTTAAGTTTTTGGCCTGCGTCAAGGTTTAGGGTGCAGATTTACTTGCGGGGCTATACACTCCCTTGAGTGGTCTATGGATCTTCTTCAGAAGGTTAATCCAATGTGGCGGAAATGTTGGCACCTTTTCCATAAGTTCTTAAATTACATGGGGAGTTTTGATCATGAAATGGTCTTCAGTAACTAAAATCTAAACAAATTCGTATTGATTAGAAATAACTTGTGCTTTGTCTATCAGTCAACATTTCCTTTTAGGACATGGAGCATTTACTTTGTTTGGTTTCAGGTGATTGGTTTATGTCATGCTGGTGGAATTGATGAAGAACATGCTGAAAAGTATAGATTAGTGAATGACTCTCAGGATAGAGAAGTGTTCATTGAATTCTGCCTTCATCTGATGTTGTATCAGCAGCCATCTCAAGGGTCTGGCCCTTTATCTATTGAAATAGCAATATACTTTTTCAGTAAGGTCCTTGTCATCCAAAGTTTACTGAGGATTTTTGTTTTGCTGCAGTGGAGGAGGCCCGCCAGGGCTTTCAATCTCCCAAAGCAATCGTGTGACAGGGAAACAACCATTGAAAAGTGATGATCTTCTAATGAGAAAGGTGAAAAGGAGGAGATTCTTGAATTGTGAATATTTAAATATAGTTTCCAAATTTTCTAACAGAATATAATTTGTCCTTTTGGCTTTATGTGGCAGTTAGGAATTCTGAATGTTATTGAAGCTATGGAGCTCTCCCCAGAACTTGTTTATCCCTTGTATCTAGCTGCTAGTGCAGATTGGTATTTATGGCATTCCTTTCGTATGATTTAAAGGGTATTTTTTTGCATTCCTTACTTCATCGTTCTCAAATGTATATACTGATTTTTTGATCATCGGTGCTTTCCAGTCAAGAGGCTGTTATTAAGAAGGGGGAGGAGCTCTTGAAGAAGAAGGCGTCTAGTTCTAATTTAGAGGATCCAAACCTGATGACGAAACTATTTTCACTGTTCAATGGTAAAAATTGTTGATTTAGTTGATGCTACTAGAATATTGATTCCAAATACAAATGTTGATGCTGTTGTATCTGTGTGTGTGTTCTTTTTCTCCCCCTTTTCTTTTTCTTTAGCCAATGTTTTGACTTCTGTTTCAATATGTGAGTCCTGCAAATTTTAGTGGCTCTGCTCCTCTTATGTATGCATCTTATATTTTTATTTTATCTAGCTTAATTAAAATGATTGTTCTCTATTCTTTAGCTTAATTTTTTCCAAAACCCTATTAAAGAAAGCCTGTTTTCTTGTTTATCCACTTATATTGATTTTTTTGCACCAAACCACTTTACACTGTATGGCTTATGCAGGTTCTGCCGGGTCTCAAAATGTTGGTCCAGAATCTACAATAAATCCTGGAAGTGTTGTGCTGAGAACAAAGCTGATGTCTGTGTTCTGCCGGTCCATCATAGCAGCAAACAGTTTCCCAGCAACTTTGCAGTGCATTTTTGGATGCATTTTCGGTATATATTCTTTAATTTTAACAAGGTTATTGATGCCGCAAGTTGTTGCCAGAACTCTTAAAAGTTTGTTATAGTGCCTGAATAACGTCTAACAATATGCTGTGATATACTTGTTACGGATGTGTGTGGTTTGACAAAGATATGTGACCAGTCTTTATGTCTAAGTTTGTTTAGTTAGCTTTTGCAATGAAGCCTCAATTGTTTTATTGTATTTTGGTCCGGCTCAGTACCACTAAAACCTGCTAGACTTCTCTGGTGCTTGTGCTTCTAAAACTGAATGATGAATCATTTTACACTCGGTGGTGTAAGTTTTAGTTGTCAGGAAGATTAGTATATGCATTTTTTTCCCTGTATTCGTCTGTGATTAGAAATACTAATATGGCTGAGTCTTCTGCATCTCTTATTTTTTTGATCAACGAATAGATTCTTTGAGAAGTGTACTTGTTCATATTTTATTTTTAAATATATTGTTCTAATGGATTATATTTTTGCATTGCTGTTGTTAATGTGTGCAATCTCATGTTGAGTTTGCTGTAGATGTTCCCTGGGCTGATCTTTATTTTGTTGAAATTTCGGAAATGTAATAGGGGTTGGTACCACTTCAAGGTTGAAGCAGATGGGAATGGAATTCACAGTTTGGGTATTTAAACATGTAAGAATCTCATCAATTGGATTTGATTCTCAGTTCTAGTAAAGGGCTTCTTGGCCTTTGTCTCTATTTTTAAATTTCTTATGGAGATTGTCAAGTTTTTGGGTCTGGGGTGAGGGAGTGGCACCATGATTCTGCTTTTATTCCATGTTGGCAGCTGGGAAAGTGTTTGGAAAGGTTTCACATTCCCTTTTTTAACGATGCTCTTAATTTTCATGTGCGCAGGCAAAAGTTGATCAGCTGAAGCTTATGGGCCCTGTTATATTGAATGGAATTCTGAGGTTACTTGATGGTTATTCAAACTCACAATCAGGTATTACGAAACTAATTTCAGAGTCTGAAACTTTTCCTTGTCTCTATTAATATCTGGATTTCAAAAGATTTGCTTGCCTCTGTTAATTTCTGGATTTTCAAATGATTTATCCAGTCTACTTCTTTCATTCAATGAGATTGATCTAGTTTTCATCACTCCAGATAATATTTCTAGGGACTTGAAGACTTTTTCTTTTCAAGCAATCGGATTGCTTGCTCAACGTCTGCCCCACCTCTTTAGGTGCCTTTCCAGCTTTCCTATCTCTAATGCCTTCTTTTGTTCCATTTCTGTTGCTTTAGCAATATCTGATCTCTATTTTCTTTGACCTCAGAGAAAAGGTTGACATGGCTGTTCGTCTTTTTGATGCATTGAGAGGAGAAGCTCAGTCTGTCCGTCTGGTTATTCAAGAAGCCACTAGCTCTCTTGCTAGTGCATACAAGGTGCTTTTACTTGCAGTGATTGAAAGTTTTTTTTTGTTTTTTTTCCAAGGATAACTAATCTGAGCAGTTCAAAGCACTTGTTTTGCTGCAATTGTATGGTCAAATCTATTAAGCCAAATGCAGTCTTCTATTAGGTTGCTTCCTTTTTTATTTTTCTTTTTTTGCATGGAACCTTTGGGGAAACTCTTGCTTACTAACTTTGTACTTGGATGGCCACCCTTTTTGTATAAATGAAAGATGGATAAGGAATAGTTTGGCCTATGGCCACTGACGCAACCATCACAGTGACCGTAGCCATTACCTTGTTATGGTTGCTCCTTACAAGCTTACTGCTAATTGGTACCAATATACCATGATACTGCTTCATGGTCGCTTTTTTTCTCAATCTATACCCCTTCTCGAACCAATGAGTTACTGGGAGATCCCCACTATTCTGGTTATCTTTGGATTTCAAAAATTTGCACCCATTGCAATTACTTGATAGTTTAGAACATTCTACTATTCCTGGCTAGATCTCTGACCTTCCTGTTTTCCACAAGTTTTTTTATTCTCTTAACTTTTTTATTTTACCTTTCAATTGTCTTCACTTGCTGCCCAGCTTGTCATTAATGAGTTTTTTTTTGGAGTAATCAGGGAGCACCGTCTGCTGTATTGGTGGCTTTGGAGACTCTTCTTTTGAATTATTCTCAAGCGGTATGTAGCAACTTTGTAAGCTGCATTTTACTGTCCTATTGCCTAGAAATTGTTACACGCGGTTCTGTTTTGATCCAGAGCTCACACTTTCTTGATGCAAAGTTCATTTTTGTTGGTGCCAAATAGGAAGAAAATGAAGTACGTTTCTGTGCAGTGAGATGGGCTACATCTTTGTTTGATTCACAACATTGCCCAAGTCGATTTATTTGTATGCTGGGTGCTGGAGACTCTAGGCTGGATATAAGGTAGCAATGTTCCATTTCTCTTTTAACCACTATTCACACTCGCAGGCATCTTCTGCTTACTTCTTCAGGTTGCTTATTATCATATCTTCTCTCAAATGAATGTGGCACTAGAACTGTTTAACTTTAGGTTCCATTTTGGCTCATAAATACTTTGCAACAATTGGTAGCCATAGAATATGAATGTTGCCTGATCTGCAATAGCTTTTCTTTTCCTTATTTCCTTATAAATTTGTTCATGTTGAGTATATATGTATCACTCTGGATCAATTATATGTATGTGTATGTTTTTGTTCAAATTTGTAATAGAAATAAGCTAGATGCTTATTTTGTTATACAATGGCTTTATCATAAGAGTGCTTTTGCTCGAGTGTTTTATATTTTACTCTGGAAATTGATGCTTTTTTTGGTTCTCCAGGGAAATGGCACTTGAAGGTCTATTTCCTGACAAAGATGATCGCCGAAGTACCAGCCAAAATCTTGATTTCAAATACCCAAATCTTGAAGACATGCTGAATTATATTCTTAAGCAACAGCCAAAAGTGTTAGATTCAACTGATATCAGAGAACAAGATCTTCTTTTCCCATCAAAAATGTATGTGGCTATGATTAAATTTTTGTTAAAGTGCTTTGAGTCACAGCTGGACCAAAACAACACTTTAGGGAGATCATCTGAATTCTTGTCTTCGGTGGGAATATTGTGTTCACTGCTAGAGCATGCTATGGCATATGAAGGCTCTGTTGAATTGCATGCTACTGCTTTCAAGGCATTAGTTACAATTGGATCTTATCTACCAGAGGTAGCACACCGTGTTTTTTCCCCCAGCTTTTAGATAAAACTAATGGCCAGTTTTTCCCCTTATTGTCACTGTTTTATTTTCGTTCAATTTTCTCTTTTTCAGATGATAGCATCACACTATGCACCGAGAATTGCATGGCTGAAACAATTTCTGGGTCATGTAGATTTAGATACTCGTGAATGTGTAGCACGTCTACTTGGCATAGCTTGCTCTTCTCTTTCTGTCACGGCGTCATCTGATCTTATCTGTGACCTACTTTCCTCAATTGGAAGAAGTAATTTAAGGTCTGAAGTGCAAAATTGTATTTCCTTACGTTGCATTTGTGAGGGACACATGTTTCTAATTTTATATTGATGTCAGGTTTGAGGTACATCATGGAGTTCTGTCTGCCATTGGATATGTCACTGCAGAATGTATGTCAAACACAGCTGCTGTAAGTTGTCTATTTATTGTATTAACTGCTATTGGAGCTTAAACAATCCTTCCCTAGCCCATTTCATTTTATGCCAAAGTCCAAATTCCAAAGCACATTACGTCTCATCATCATATGATATTTTCTGGTTATGTTTTCTTCTTTAGTGCTGCAGAGCTTTATTCATTGCTTCCCTCCTACAACAATAAATTAGCTGATTAATACAGCCACCCACTATGGGGCACATGGAGATGATAGTTTGGAAACGCGTGGATGTAAAAGGCACAAAGGGACACTGGTTTTTAGATTTTGATTATACGCACTTACACTAATGTGTCCTGAAGGATTTTTGGGGGTTCCTGTGCCAAAAGCAGGATGCCTTATGCTCATGAAATAAATGAGTCCCTTCTTTTGATTTTAGGAAATAGTCTTTTTGCTCTCATCTTATTTGCTTTATTGTATACTTTTCATGCCTGTGGCCCTTTTACCCTCTCCTTTCCCCCTTTTGATATTAAGGCTTATTCATATCATATTCATTGTGCTATAAGATGGTGCCTCTGTATTATTTGGCATTTAGCTTCTGCCAATTGCTTTCTCCTTTTTTTTATTATATAAGTGCAATTTATTTCATGGTATTCTTTAATGATCTATTTTCCTGCACATCTAGTTGTGTTCAACTAATTCTGACATTTCTTGCAGATTCCAGAGAACTTGTTTCAAAATATACTTAAGTGCCTGACTGATGTTGTTAACTCTGAAACTGCAACATTGGCCTCTGTTGCAATGCAAGCTCTTGGTCATATTGGTTTGCGTGTACCTTTACCTCCTGTTGTTCATAATTCTGGTTCAGGTGAAGTTCATAGGTACCCACATTTGTTAGCAAAAATATCTGCACTAAATGTCAATGCATAATACAGTGCCGTTGTTAATACTGCAGTTGACTTCCTGACTGTCTTACATGAAAAATTGAGCAAGTTACTGTCTGGTGATGATGCTAAAGCTATTCAAAAAGTTGTGATCGCCCTTGGACACATCTGTGTAATGGAAACATCAGCCTCAGTCTTGAACGGTGCCCTTGATTTGATCTTTAGTCTGTGCCGGTCAAAGGTGAATAGAAAACAGACCTGTCATAATTAACTTACATTTCTATTTTAATTTGTCAGACTAATGGTTAACAAATGGGATGACCCTCCAAACAGGTTGTCATTTGGTTTATAAGGTACGCACATCAGGAAAGACATAATGCCTTTGGTTTTGGAAATTTTCAGGTTGAGGATATTCTATTTGCTGTCGGGGAGGCTCTTTCATTTTTATGGGGCAGTGTTCCTGTGACAGCTGATGTGATTCTTAAAACTAATTATTCTTCACTTTCTACGACCTCAAACTTTCTTCTGGGGGATATTAGCTCATCCTTGTCAAAGCACAACTTTGTTGGGAAAAGTGAAGTTGCTGGAGATTACCATGCCATTGTTAGAGATTCAATTACCAGAAAGCTTTTCGATGATCTTTTATATAGTAGTAGAAAAGAAGAGCGCTGCGCTGGAACTGTTTGGCTGCTATCGCTTACAATGTATTGTGGCCATCACCCAACCATACAACAAATGCTTCCAGAAATTCAGGTTTGTCATTAGTATGAAGTAGGATACCCAGCATTTTGTCTCCCATTGATATCTTCATAAATTAGACCTCCCCATTTAGTGGGGATCCACGCTCAAATTTTGAATGAATGAGCATGGAACAAGGCTAATTTATCAAAGAGTTTTTATCCTTCTGCATATCATTTCAAATTTATGGCATGAGTAGTGTGTTCTATACAATCATGAAATATAATAGCTCTAAAGCAGGATGGGCCATGCAATTTATGATAGACTTGCATTAGCTTGGCCACTTTTTTGTTCATTTTGGATATGCTTTCTAGTATTTGCATATGGAGGTATCAAATATCAATTTATTCCTGTGTGCATGATATAGAGAGTGGTTGGCATTTTTATGAGGTGGGATATGATTGTCTGGAGGTGGTCCAATGGCCACCTTGTTGCCATGGATGTATAGGACAGGAGCTTTGCCAGTATTCAATGCAGTCACTTAAATATGGTTTTGCATGGAATTCATTTGGTTTCATGCTTGATTAAGGTTATTTTCCTTGTGCTTACTGCTATTTCTGAAATGCTTTGGTTTTTTAATTATTTTTTGGCATAACAGATGTATTGCAAGTTTACTACCATTGATTTAATCGTTTTCAGTGATATGAATGTCATATCTGTCATGGACAATTTCTAGTTATTAGACATTTATTTTACCTCACCATTTTCTTTGGTAACATTTTATTACCTGACTTTCTCTTGCTGCTCGATTAGCATACACTACTATTAGCCGTCACTATGTTATCTATGTGGGCTAACTGTTTCAAATGAATGCAGGAGGCTTTTTCACACCTACTTGGTGAGCAGAATGAACTAACACAAGAGCTAGCATCCCAAGGCATGAGCATTGTCTACGATCTTGGCGATGCCTCTATGAAAAAGAATTTAGTGGATGCTCTAGTAACCACCCTGACCGGTTCAGGGAAGAGGAAAAGAGCTATAAAGGTAAAAACACTTTGTTTCAAGTCTTCTATTTTAGTTCATTTTATAAATGCATGTGTGGTATTTACATCTGGAATTTTAAACACACAGCTAGTTGAAGACTCCGAAGTGTTCCAAGAGGGAGCTATTGGTGAAAGCCTTAGTGGAGGAAAAATAAGTACGTATAAGGAGCTTTGCAGTCTGGCAAATGAGATGGGTCAGCCTGACTTAATTTATAAGTTTATGGATCTGGCCAATCACCAAGCTTCTCTGAATTCGAAGAGGGGTGCTGCCTTTGGATTTTCAAAGATTGCCAAGCAAGCTGGGGATGCCCTCCAACCGCACTTAAAATTGTTGATTCCAAGGCTAGTTAGGTACCAATACGATCCTGACAAAAATGTGCAGGTGAGCATCATTGAACTCTCTGGACTGACAAAGCTTATTTGGTTCCTTGACTATACAGTGGTGTTGATTTTATCCTGTTTTTTTAGTTGTCAATTTTTCACCAAATTTTCGATAGGCATGCTTATGCATGGAAAAAATGTGTGCGTATATTCTTCAAAGTATGGAGTCGTCCAGGTATTTGCTAACCAGTCAGTCAATTGATTTAATGCCTTTATGCTTGCTGCATTTGTAGGATGCGATGGCACACATTTGGAAGTCACTAATTGCTGACCCCAAAAGAACTATTGATCAGCACTTGGACCTTATTATAGATGATCTTATTATACAATGTGGATCTAGACTTTGGCGTTCACGTGAGGCTTCCTGTCTTGCACTTGCAGACATTATCCAAGGACGGAAATTCGACCAGGTGATGAGTTTGCTTTTCACATGATCATGGGTGGTTGACATGTTCTGTTCTTTTCCTTTGTTCTTACCCATTTCTTGGCAAGACTTGTCAACCAGCTACTAAACTTCCTATGCACAGCTTACAGAAACTTATATGTATCCTGAGCAGTGTAAAGAAAAGAAGCATTCTGATACTTTCCTTTGATTAATAAGTGAAAAAATATGAGCTATGTTCATAGTTTCCATTATTTACCATGCTTCTGTCCATACTAATATCATTAAAAGCACACAGATACTTGGTCAATGCCTTGTTTCTCAAGCTCCGCACTGCCACAGGCTCTAGGCTCCTATTCACTCAGAAATATCTTTATTTAACAGAAACCTATATGGAAATTAGAGCCTTCGACAACTCTCCCGTCACATTGTATTGCTCTCCCTACCATGCTACGTTGATGTTCTGATTCACTTACTGGGTTATTATTATCTTAACTAAAAATCTATTTTTCCACACATTTATAAGTTAGTTCTACTCTCATGTCATACAAAATTGTGGTAGCTTTGGTAGCGTTTTGTTCTCATTGATGGTGTTCTCGTACAGGTAGAGAAGCATCTGAAGAAAATATGGACTGTTGCATTTCGTGCCATGGATGATATTAAGGAGACTGTTAGAGTCTCTGGTGAAAAATTATGTCGTGTTGTTACCTCATTAACAATCAGGCTATGTGATATTTCACTTACAGAAATATCAGATGCCAGCAAGGCAATGGAGATTGTTCTGCCTCTGTTACTTGCAGATGGAATATTAAGTAAAGTTGACAGTGTTCGCAAGGCATCAATTGGTGTTGTTATGAAGCTTGCAAAGGTTAGATATTTTGTAAGGATATAATGCTGAATTTGGTGTCATGAGTTCATTTTCTACTTATGACAGTGTTAGCTTTTGAAGGTTATATTGTTAGTCTATACCTTGAATTACACATGGAAATAGATTTCATGACCCGTGCATGCAAAATGTTAGTAATCAGATGTATCTTTTATGGCAGCATGCATCCCATGCATATAGAAAGGCAATGGATCATTTATTAGGTAATGGCCAAAAATGAAATATGCTTTATACTTCTACTCGTATAGTAAATTTGATTGTAGGAGGTGAGATTGGTATTATGTCCGGAAATTGATTGGAAGATTTCTTCCAAGTTTAACTATTTTCCAGAATTTGAACTTCCTTTGATTATTTGTAGCATGTAGGTTATGGAATTCACTGGTCCTTTTTTACTGTTTTATGTTGGATTTACACAGAGGTTGTGTTTTTTATTCAGGGTGCTGGAACCGCACTTCGTCCACATTTGCCTGATTTAGTTTGCTGCATGCTGGAAAGTTTATCAAGTCTTGAAGATCAGGGGCTCAACTATGTGGAGGTTCTTTCGGCAATTATTTAATTTCATCTTTTATTTAGGTTAATTTCAATTTAGTACTTGATGTTTGGCAAAATTAACTAGTTAGTCCTGCATTTGGTAAAACATACAGTTTTGTTGCTCAAGTTCAAAATAGATTAAGATTGAATGCTTGATTAAGAACATATGTTTATAAATTTTCATGTCAAGTATAATAAACTAGAAAGTAGTAGTCTCTTTTTTCCATTATGATCATAGTCTAATGGCTGTCTTATAGTTGCTAGGGTCAAATTATAATACATTCAAGGCTTAAGGACGAAATTATAATTGAGCCTTAGTTCTCCTTCAAAGATGTTAATTATGTTTGATTAGTTCAGTCGTTAATTTAATTCTCCTTTCTAGTTGCATGCAGCAAATGCTGGAATACAGGCCGAAAAGCTTGAAAATTTACGGGTTTCAATTTCCAAAGGCTCCCCTATGTGGGAAACTCTTGACCTATGTATAAATGTTGTAAATACTGAAGCATTAGATATCTTGGTTCCTCGTCTTGCTCAATTGGCCCGATCAGGAGTCGGCCTTAACTCCAGGTGAGGAAGTATCCCAAATTGATAATTGCAATATATTGAGGTTAATGGTTTGGAAGATGTTTTGCCCTCCTTATATACCTCTCCAACACTGATACCACATCGTGATCTTGCAAGTGTTTTATTCCTTTTTATAACTAGAAGCTGAAGACATCCTCTTTCAAATTTGATACAAGCTCTAGTGTTATCCTGACTGACATTTTTTGTCCATCAGTAGAAAGAATTTCCATGTTGAAAACCATCAAGGATTTTATATTTTTGAACCATAATGTTTTAACTGTCCCTTTCAATTTATGTAGGTGATTCTTACAAACTAGTGCTTGTAGTACTCAAGTTTTACTTCTTTGAGTGGAGTTCTCCTCATAAAGATAATCCCATTTATAATGTAATAATTTCGGTTTTAACGATATATACCCATTAGTGACTGGAGTTTTGTTTTGATGAATCCATGTCCAATTTGGATGATTTTTCCATCGATCCAAAATGTTATCACACTGACCATGTATTTATGCTAGCAAACACAGCTGCAAATTGACATTGCATCAAAATTTAAACCTTCAACTCAAGTATTAATCTCCAAAAAGAGAGAAATCAATCCCATGTTCTTATAACAGGGTGCCTGTCCCGAATACTCTATCCCGTTCTCCAACCTGAATCCTTTCCACCAATCAACAGTTGTGCCTGCCACAGCCTTTCCCTTATAGTATACAAATCTTTAAGGGTTACAAAAGCTATCCTCTGGCTTGGATTGACTTATAGAGCGTATAATTGAAACATTTTTCTTAATGATCTAATTTATTTTTCCTGGTGCAGGGTTGGTGTTGCCAGCTTTATCAGCCTGTTGGTTCAAAAAATTGGTGGCAATATCAAGACATTTACTAGCATGCTATTGAAGGTGTTGTTTCCGATTGTGAAGGAGGAGAAAAGTGTTGTTGCTAAACGTGCCTTTGCAAGCGCCTGTGCCTCGGTTTTGAAGCATGCAACGCCTTCTCAAGCTGAGAAGCTGATTGAAGACACCACAGCTTTGCTCAACAGTGAAAGGAATGCCCAAATTTCATGTGCAATTCTTTTGAAAAACTATTCATCCATGGCATCAGATGTTTTTGTTGGATATAATGCAACAATTTTACCAGCAGTGTTTGTTTCAAGGTTTGTATCTGATCCTATTTTCTCAGGTTTATGGTCGTCTTCTTTTATTTGTTGTCCCAAACCTCCACCAATATTTTATTTATCCTGAAGTTAAGTTACATATAGTTGTAGAGGATCACATTTGGACCAAGGGGAATTAGTTTTCTTTGTGCTCACCGCATAATCCTGTCACATTTTGTTTAGATAAAATTAGCTGAAATTGATTTTCTTCTAGTGTAGTGTGTGTTCTCATCAGCCAAAAAGCCTGAGAAATTTTAAGAATCTTGGTGGGCTTTTAATTCATTTGTGTATGACAGCAGGTTAAGAAGTGAAATATGTGAACATGTCTTGCATTCCTTCATTTGTATCTGGTGTGGGAGGTTTTTTTTATCAGTATAGAGACTATTATCTTTTGTGTAATTTCTTGTGCCCTGTACTGAACCCAAGGGTTGAGGTGCCACCTTACTTTAAATTTCTTTTGCAATTTACCATTTCCTTCTGATTGTTGATATTTCCGAAGCATTTTAATCTGCAGTTATCTTTTTACGTTGAATTTTACCATGTAAACTTTTGTGCAGATTTGAGGATGACAAGAATGTTGCTGGCCTATTTGAGGAGTTGTGGGAAGACAATATAAGCGGTGAACGAGTGACTCTTCAGTTGTACTTAGAAGAAATTGTTTCTCTTATTTGTGAGGGCCTTGGATCTTCATCGTGGGCAAGTAAAAAAAAGGTACGTCACTTTTACTCCATCACTTGCCTTCTGTTCTCCTTTCTCCATAAATTGTAATTTTTGGACAATTTTGTGCATCAGTCTTAAGATGCTTTTTTGTTGTTGCTTGCCCATGCAGTCAGCTCAGGCAATATGCAAGCTTAGTGAAGTTTTGGGTGAATCATTGTCTTCTCATCACCATGCAATTCTTGAATCTCTTTTGAAAGAACTTCCTGGTCGTTTGTGGGAGGTACATGCAATTTTTATTTGTAGTATTTGAAATAGTTTCTCAATAAACCATTCCTTTATAAAATCTGCTCCTGGTTATGTGTTGAGAAAGAGGTCAATTTCTTACTATTTTCCGTTCTCGTGTTGGTTTTCTGTGCTAATGGTCTTCAATATAACAGGGAAAGGAGGCTCTTTTACATGCAATAGGTTCACTTTGTACATCTTGCCATAAAGCAATTTCCTCTGCAAATCCTGCCACCCCTCGTGCAATTTTGAATATAGTATCTTCCGCATGTATGAAAAAAATGAAGAAATACCGCGAAGCAGCTTTATCTTCTCTTGACCAGGTAATTATCGGATAATGTTCTACGTACCATCCAAAAGCATGTTTCTCTTGGAAAGTAACACCTTTTCCCATTTAAGACACTATTGGGATGCTTAGCTATTTAGCCTATGGAAGAGAGGGTACTAGTTGAGTATTGAAGTTCAGTCTTACTAGGTCCTGATAATATTTTGTGCACTCTTTTGAAAGGCTTTTTAGATTTTTGATGGTGATACCAAACTTTCACTATGTGAAGCTGCCATTTTTAGCTTGAGCTGCATTCCTTTCTGTTTTGGGTTCCTTGACATAAGTTCTCCTGTCCTTTTCTCAGGTTATAAAAGCTTTTGACCTACCCGAGTTCTTCAATACCGTTTTTCCACTATTACTTGAGATGTGCAATTCAGCAGTTGCCAATAAATCTATGCGAGCAGATGGAGCAAGTGATGGTGCTAAAGCAGGTTGTTATACATATCTTTTCATTTAGATGCTTTTTTTTCCCTGTTTGTTCCATTTGAGTTGTGCTATTTTCTAATTTCTACGACTATCTTGATACCAGTTGCAATTTAATGTTTGTTAATTTTAAAATGCAACCATAACCTGGAGCTCAACTTGCTACCATTCCTTAAAATTTTGGGTTTGAGTCTTCCTGTAAACTAGGAACAAGGACCTGTCCATTTCAGTAGAAGCAAAAATATTTTTCTTGTTAAATTTGCAATTGGTTGCAGTGAAAATCCTGAAGAGTTTCATGGGTCCTGGTGCACATGTGAACAAAATTTATTACATTCTCTTCTAACAAGTGTGCAGATTTTTCTTCCTGTGACATACTTCTATTCTTTGTACTGTATACTTCGCAAGATTGTGCTCTATTGAAGGAAATATTGTTTTGTTTATCATTTATTTTGTTTGTTACATGGCATCCAGTGGTATTGTTTGTTTAGTCTTTGTCCACTTTCGATAGTCGAACTGCCATTTTTCTACTAAAAAGAAGGCTGAACTGTCGATGACGGAATTCAATGTGTGCAGAATCAGGTTCTGGTGAAGACTCTCCTGTCCCACTTGAAAAAGTTCTGAGCTGCATGAAGTCTTGCATCCATGTGGCACATATAAATGATGTTATCGAACAGAAAAAGGATTTGATGGATGTGTTATTGATTTCTCAATCCCCAGGGTTGCAGTGGACAGGTATCTTATTTTACAAATATTCTTATTGTGATTGCTTCAAAGAGTTTCTTCTTTACCATTGAACTGTTGTGGGGCAGTCAAATTGTCATCGTTCACGATAATTAGAGAACTATGCACAAGGCTCCTGACCATCTTGGATAACAACTCTGAGGGAACTTTCCATCATGAAAGTGTGCCTTCTTTGCTTCTGGAGGTAAAAACTGCACATTATTTAATTGAGTATTTTGTGATTCTCTGAATTGCTCGTTTAGATGGAATTTTGTGATTTTTTTGAATTGGTTTAAGCTGGATGATTGTCCTGTTTGTCTACAGTTGTTCCAATCGGTGTCACCAAAGATAGTTGAATGCATAAAGACAATAAAGATTGCCCAGGTACGCCATCTTTTGCCTTGTATTGCAGTTGTCTTTCGTAAAATTATCTATCTAGCAGAACCATGCATCTGCTGGGCCCCAAAATAACGATAACCTTAACCATTTTGCACCTGAAAAAGGGTAGCTGGCATTTATTAGAGATTTGAGAAATCGAGGAAGAAATGCACATGGATATTTGAAGGGCTCATGTAGAGTGAGGTTTGCCTAACCAAAATAAAAAGTAAACAAAATTTTCCTAATGCAGTACTCCTTCACGCTAATTGCTGCTAACCGCGGAGAAGTGTTTTCCTTTGTCTTTGTTCGCCTAAAACCTAATTCGTCCATGTTTTGGGATACATTTTTATTTGTCTGACGTGCAACAATTGATCCAAAAGTAAAACTGAAGAGCCTTGCAAGATCTGTCTCTTGTTCTGTTACTCTAATGAACAGTGATTCTACTTTCTTTAGGTGCTGTTTCATTCAAATTTTTAACACAGTTTCCTGACATTTAGGTTCACATAAATGCTTCGGAGTGCCTTCTGGAGATCACCAAGCTGCGTAGACGCCTTGGACCAGTGCACTGGATTGATACTGGATTTAAGGAAGAGCTTCTTCATCAATACGAAGTAGAAAAAAACGAGGAGGCGAAATCATTTATGAAAAAATGCATTGACATCTTCGAAAACGTAGATTAAGTGAATGGTCCAAGGTACTTGAAGTTTGCATACAGTCTTGAGGTTGCAAATTGTATTTTCTAGAGACTGTCCTCAAGTAAACATCAAAAGAAAAGAAGGGAAGAAGATCGGTTGAACCACGGGAAATTTATACGAAAGGATGAAGCTTAATGGTATGATGAAGAAAGAACTAAAGAACTGTATCTGATGCATGACATTTCATGACATTTTTCTTCTCAAAGGAAATGGAAAGCAAAGTAGTAATTAACCAAACATGATGGACAGTGATAGTGGTTGAGGTGGTCGTGTAGGCACGGATTGCTGTTGCATAGTGTAACTAAAGTCTAATTCTGCTCTTCAGGCGAGCTTTTGGAAATAGGATTTAAAGATTTATTGCTTTACTTTTATTTATTTTATGAAAATAAAAATATTGATTGCCAATTTGCCTCCTACTATTCATTATTTATAACAGCCTGCATTAATAACAAATTGTATTTTTCTTCTTGATAAATTGTACTAGGAAATTCTGATGATATCTACCAAAGTATGCAGTAGTTATTAATTAAAATCGCAGGAAAGCAATTCTCTACATTATAACTTTAAAACTCGTGTATAATAAATCTCCTTTTTTTGTGTGCAATGTATAACAAATCCGAATGACCTAATTGAGACTAATTTATAAATTATACGAGTAATTTGAGATTTTTTAACATAAGATTTAATTAAAAAAAATGAACACACGTGGAAAAAAAAACCTGAGGGTTTTAATTCAACTTGTTATAAGTCTGTCTCTGTGACGTAGATCACGAATTTCGGATAAACTCCTAGTTTTGGATTCTTTTTTCGTTTTTATTAATGGTTTGCCTGTAATTTGCGAAGCCCGCCCTATCTAATAAAAGCGGGCCGGTGTGTGTTTGGACTTGAAAAGGTATACGCACGGCCCGTATCCAAAAGCTCCTCGCAAATCAGCTTATGCTTCGAAACTCTGAACTCGGAGCCTGAACTGAGCACTCGTTTTTGCAAGAGAGAACCCTATAAGCACCGTCGACAACGATTTTGCAATACATTTCATCTCTTTCGTCGTATCTGTTTATGCAACTCGTCCACAATTTTCTTTCATCTGGTGAAGGAGCAGCTCTGTTTCTGCGGCTTACATCTTAACCTACGGAGGCTTAAGCTCTTAGTTTTTCAGCGGTATGAACTTTTTGCAAATATGCAGCGCCTCATTCGAATAAATCTGGCTCTTCTTCCCTTTGTTCGAATAAGGCCTCCTTGATACCCTATTTCCTTTACGAAATCGGGTTCAGCTGACTTGGGCACAAAATCGACCCTTAGTTTTACAGATTATTATTATTATTAGTCGGCTAGGGTTTTACGGTTTTTTGTATTTTTTGTTCAGTTAAAAGCTTGAAGAACTAGAAGGGAAAAAAAATGAAGAAGAGGAGTCGATCAAGTGATGCGATGGAGAGCCAGGAACCCGAATGGGATATCCAGAAGATCATGAAAGACATTGAGTTTTTAAGTATGCATCTCTTCCTTTGCTATTCCATAATTAGTATATATGTATCTGATTAATCTGTTCAGCTTTGTTCTTCCTTTTTGCCACTCTATCATTGTTGTATATATGTTTCCTGTCATTCATCCTTTGACACATTATTGCAATTTGGTAGTTTTTATGCCTCTCAAGTATACAAGGTTTTAGTGTTTGTGGAATATACTTCTGTGCTTTTTTAGTTTTTGGGTGAAGACATTTGTTTAGGAAGTTGAAGAGGATAGAATTGAGGGAATTCATTAATAGTGGATGAGAGAGGAGAGGCCTTTGATTTGGGTGAAATATAAAAGCTAGAGCTGTCTTAGGGTTGGTTTTTGTTGCAGCATTCATGGTGATCATGCAGGATGTTGCTGTGATTAAGGACACAGGAAGGGGAGTAGTTTCTGTAGTTTCTCCCTTGATTTCTATAGGATGGTTGAGGGATTCATTTTTTTCATTTTTGGTCTAAAAAGAGGTAAATGGTGTTTCAGTTTTGCGCATTGATGTTTCAAGTTTCTCTTTGTTGGACTATCAGTTAATAACTATTTACTGGGATTTCCCGAGCAATTTGGTTTTGGTGTTGTCTACCGTGGGGATGAACTGTTTGGTGTGTCATTTGGTACAGAGTTCAGGTCTCATCCCTAATCTGGCGGGGATTTCAGGGTTATTGCATACACTTAATAGTAACAGTTACTTAGTCTATTTAAGCATTGTAAGTTAGTGGTGTGGTTGTCTAGTGGCATGCTTCCCTGGTCTATACTGCCTTTTCATGTGTAACTGCAATTTTCCTCCATTGTTCCCCCCTTCTAGTGAGTGGTTGCCATTTTCTCATTATGACACTTGTACATTCAGGTGCCTCACATATGACATGGAAGGAGAGGAAGGAACTAGAGAACCGGAAGGTAGTCTCTCTTGGTGGAAAGGTAAGACTTCTGTGTGCACAAAATGCATGACTACATGGTTGTGAGAACGAACTACTTTTCATTTACAAATGATCTATGCTTGTCCTGAACCCAGGCTACTAAGAAGCATAGGCTGCCTTTAAGTGTGGCACGCCCGATGATGAAGAAACAAAAGGAAAGAGAACAAAAAAGGCTTCAAATGGAAGCACAAGAGGTGATTGCGTCTCCATTTTCTCTTCAAATTGTAGTTCATGTTACTGCACAAAAGTTGTTTGTCTTATCCTAACTTTTCATCATTTAGTATATGGTTCTCGCTCGATTCGGAGGGAAGATTGGAGGTGCTAAAGCTAGAAAACCAACAGATAAGCGCAAACCTGAGGATAGAGTACTTAAGTCTACCGTTGGTGATTTCAGAAATGGCGTACTCGATGTGAAGAACATGTTTAAGAAACCCGCCCCGTCTAGAGATGATAACTCTGGCAGCAGCCGTATGATGAGTAAAGAGAAGAAGGGGAATAGAGGTGGAAAAAAGAACAATGGGAAGAAGAAAGGTGGTGGTGGTGGTGGTAGGAAGCGCCACTGACAAGATGTTCTGTAATGCGGGTACTTTTTGACTCTTTGGTGAGGAAGATGAAACTTTCACTTATATATACGTTGAGTATTCAAGATATAACAGCTCGCAACTAAGCCCTTGCCTCGGATTTTGATTTTTGTATTGCTGGGCGCGGATTCGACAATTCTCTGGTTCTGTTTAGTGTTTTTCTTAAGAAAATGATTAAATGAAGGGCATTTTCCTTCCGGATGATTGTGGGAATTAATATTTTTGCATACGCTTCATCTGTGGTGAGTAATAGCAATGTTGTTTTGAGTTTTTTTTCCCCAGAAAATGTAACACTTGCTTAATTTAAATATTAGTTGATCTAATTCAACTAAATTCTGATTAGTCCAACCAATGATGACATTACATGAGTTTAGATTCAATTCATTATATAAAAGAACTCATTTTTTTCTTTTTATTTTTATTTTTAATAAGTAAAATATGTTTTACCTTGTAGTCGATTATGGAAATGAATATTTAGGACAAACAAAAGTCGAAAAACAAGAACAAATTGACCAGTGTCTATCATCTCCTTCTGCTTACAAAAAATAATTAATTTTGATCATTATTTAAAACTATTTAAATTTTATTTTTGGTTAAAAGATTTTATAATTTCGGTCGTAGTTTACATTATCCGGTTTTTGCAAACAGTAGACTAACTCTCTACTCAGTAAGCTCAAACCACACGGTGCCGTATGAAATAAATACTACTAGTTCTTAAAGTTCTTAAAGTTCTAAAGAATCCGAACACCCGGGGCTACAAAGACGACAAGGCGACCTCATTTTACTTCACTGCTACTTGCAAGAGACCAGAGACCTCAGATTAGAGGGGCAAATCGGTCACTTGAATCCAGAAAAATCAATGGATGAACAAGAATTTCTACGTATCCTCGATATGTTCCCTATTGTTCGCCCTCGCGATTACCATGTATGCATCTTGTTTCCTCCTCTTTTTGTTTCGCAATTTCGCAATTTCGCAATTTCGCAATTTTATACATGTTCTCTAACTCATTACTGTCTTACGAATCTGTTTTCTTTTTAGATAAGTTGCATAGTTCTATTGTGTTGTTGTTATTTTTCTTTTTATTTTGATGTTTTAGTGTTGTAATCTTCGAGCTCTGATAGCTAGGTTTTTACTGGAAAAACAGATTGATTTAGACACATCAAGGCAGTCAACTTCTCGGTCAGTTCCGGATGCACCGGTATTAATGAATTTCATCCTTGAATTCCTCTCTTTGTACAAGTTGAAATGCTTCAATTCACTCTGATTTTTCTCCACAGGTTAATGAATGGAATGATGAATGGAAGGAGGAAGGTAAAAAGGAGGTGAAGAATGGAATGATTGATGCAAATGGTATGTTATACTAGCTTAAAAGATGTATAAAATGGAGGAGGAGAAATGGAACAAGTTTATCTGTTTGCTTACTTGGTTAGGGCATCTTTCATTAAGTAATTTTCCATCTATTTGTATGAGCATTCATTCATACAGATTCATCAATTGTGTGAATGTTTTAGCATTTGGCACTTGAATACAGTGTGGCCTGTCGTTGGGTACTGCACAAAGTTCCCTGGCTTCTTATGATGAATTTCCTGTTATGGCATGAACCTTTTTTCCATTGATGTATGTTTTGGCTATTTGTCAGACATTTTTGGAAAAGAATCAATATTTTAGCATGTTAGGGTGGTTTTGATCTTGTATACCAAAATTCAACAAGTGAAAGAAAACCTGTGGAAGTGGTTTCCAAGAGCGATCGTTGTCTCTTACTCTCCTGTCATGTGCAACTTATATTGTGGTTGTTCACTCGGTGTATTTGGACTTGCTTGAACAGATGCATTCTGGGAAAAGCTAAAGTTAGCAGTTGAGAATAAGGTACCCTGATGTTTCCCTTATATTTTTTCATTCTCCGTATCCCTTACAATCTTATGCGTCAGTATATATTTTGCCAAACATTTTTGTGTGATAAGTTTGCCTATTTTTTGGCCACTCTCCCAGCTGAGGAGCATAAGAGTTCAGCTTGTATGATTTGCGTGATATATAATTTGAGTCCATGCTGCTATCCATACTTCAATTGTTTGAGATGACTGCTCTTGCTAGGATTTATGGTCATGACTCCATTTGTGGAGGTTATGCACTTCACATGATTTACAGTTCTGTTGTTTAGTCTCCTTTTTGTGGGTGATATGGATAGCAGTATCATCTTTCTCGCTCCCATTTCCTCATGAAGAGGTTATAAGATTGAAGGAGTGCAATGTTGTCGTTACGTTTTGATAATTTCAGTGTTCTTTCCACCAGGTGGGTGCAGCTGAGGCCCAGAGATTTTGCAAGAATTTTCAGCAAATTCACAGGAAACTTGTAAGCGTGATATTCCCTACAATCCATATGTAAAATCATTTACTTGAGTTTCCATTATCAAAACCCAAATTACTGTTTGCTCGCTTTTGTAGGTGTACGAAGAGCTGAGTTTGGATGCTGCATGTAGCTTCATAAACTCATCAAAACTTTCAACAGAATAGTGTGCTTCTCTCCGGCTCTGCACTCGTGAACTAATTGTGCTTGTGGAGCTGATTGCTATTTTTTTCTGAAAGGAAAAGCATCGAAGTGTACTCTATTAGAACTAAGCTGATGATTTCTGGGAGTAATTTTAGATTTGTATTTTACACAAGTAAAAGTTATTGAATGCATTTGTTACAACTTACAAGTTTGAATAGCTTGGCTTATTTTCAAAATTCCATGTCTTTAAAGTCTGAATTTGATTACAAGTTTTGGCAATTTCTTCCAATATTTCATGTTTAGATGTGGCCCATGAGGCAGAATTTACATAATCAAAGCTTGTCAAGAAAATTTGGACTTTTCAACTTAGAATTTGCAAATTCTTGGGAAATCTTGACGAAAAAATGTTTGTAATTTTCATGGAGTCAGTTAGCTCTTATGAACATTTTTATTCTTCCCGACTAATTTTATGGAGCTTGTCAAAATAATTGACTGTCGTGTCGGGGGTTTAAAACGGAAGATTAGTTAGCTCATTTAATAAACGGGAGAAAAGGGAAAATGAGCTGGATGGATATAGGCAATTGTGGAATTTCAACACAAAACCACATCGTCAAGCGCAAGTTAGCAAGGTAGAAGCTTCTAGTGCCTTTGCCTTCTCAGTCCTTGTATACGTTTCTTAAACCCTAGACCCTCCTAAAACCGCACCGGTTAGAGCAAGAAGCCAAGTAGGAAGCTTCTCCTTGTACCTCTTCTCCTCTGTCCTTCTCCTTCGCTGCGAAATGGCAAAGCGTCTGATCCCAACATTCAATCGCATTTTGGTGGAGAAGATCATTCCTCCCTCCAAAACCAGTTCTGGAATTCTCCTCCCTGAGAAAACCACCAAGGTTAACTATCTCTTAATCCTTGATTTCTTTTCCTTTTCTTCATTCTTTTTCTTATTTGATACCATGCTTACCGCGTATTTCTGGTTGCAGCTGAACTCGGGAAAAGTGGTTGCAGTCGGTCCAGGAACTCGCGGCAAGGATGGGAACTTCATTCCTGTTGCTGTGAAGGAAGGAGATACTGTTCTTTTGCCTGACTATGGAGGCACTGAAATCAAACTTGATGACAAAGCGTAAGTTCAAAGTGCTTGCTCTCTAATACCTATTTAGGTTCTCATTTTGTGTTCAAGACTTTTGCTCCTTAAAGTTTGCGAATTGCTTGGTTTATGCTGGTGCTTAATTTTGATGATTTGCTTGCCTAGTTTATTTGTGTCTTGATAGTCGGTGCATTTACATTTTAAAGCTTAACGAACCGAAATCTGCTATATTTCATTTTTGGTGCTGATATATGTAGATTATGTATCTTGTCTAGCTTTTGCATTGATGCTGAAAGTCTGTTTTGCTTCTTATAAATGGTTTATGCTGCTCCATCAGTGTGGTATTACTTATGATGCTAACATGGGAATTTCGCAATGCTGGATCCATACATGGGGGTTGCTAACTTTAGTTTAGATTGACCCTTAAGCTTAAATGCATGTGAAATGCTCCGTGGTTGTGCGACGCGGAGGACCTCATTTTGGTGGGTCTATTCTAGGGAGCGTACATCATTATCATGCTTGCTTTGTTCATTTGTGTATCCCCTTGAATCATTGACAAATCTCATAAGTTCATTGGGGGAAGAAAATTCTGGCTGGTAGATGTAGGAGAAAGATAAATAGTCATATTCCAGCTCTCTTTTTCCGATTGAATTGTGCAGTCCTGATGAGTTACCCTATATCATTGTTTATTGAGATGGCAAAACAATGTAGTTGTTGTGATCTCTCCTTGTCTTGTCTAGGCATCTTACTGTCCCTTAAATCTTAGCTAGTTTGTTACCTGCATCATTTAAGTCATCATGTAGCAGAACAACATAGTGGGTCGCATCTTAAAGATGACACAAGCTTTTCATTCTTCTCTTTTGCTTTTTGATGGCAGCAACTTCAAACAACAAACCATATATCGTTGGTCTTACTTTATGCACGTTACATAAACACATATTTACTCTTTGATAGCTTTGCTGCTAACCTGGTCTTGTCTGATCTGTTACCTCTTGAAATTGCGATTTCAGGTATCATCTGTACCATGATGAAGATATAATGGGAACTCTTCACGACTGATGCGGATGCGGATGCGGATGCGGGAAGTAATTCAGTCAGCAAGCTCTCGTTATGTAGTCCTCTCTAGAGTTTAGCATTCTTCTTCCATGTCATGCGATATGAAACTTAAAGATTGGCAGTCTGTGAAAATGGTTTTAACTTATGTTATCATTCCTTTATGTTGCATGCCTCCGTCTTCATCATCTGTATGATTGATTATTCTAAAGCGGTTTTGTGGTTTCTCTTCGCTAAAGCTGTGACTTTGGGATTTCCAGGGCAAAAAGATCACTAACAATCAAGTCTATGAAAATCCATCGAGGTTGTGTACGAAACAAAATTATTCTTGTACTAAACTTGGATGAAGGAAATTAGATTGCATTTTTTTCTTCTAGTGAATTGCATCTGACCGATGCAAGTTGAATTTGAAAGCCCATTAAGCTATCCACTTTGATTCAAGTTGGATCTGAAAGCCCATTAAGCTATATCCATTATGGTCCAATTCTAGTCATGGCTTGCAAAACTTTTTGTTTGAAAATAAATAAATTTTATTGTTAATTATCGTTAAAAATTTACAATTGAATCCATGATTTAATAAAGGCGGTGTTAATAAAACTTATTTTAACTTACAAAATAAAATAATGTTAGTGTAATTTTCAGTTAAAATTGTTTATTATTTGAAGAAGAATAAGGAGATCAAAGGGGCAAATTTTAAATTTCGAAAATTAGTTCTCCTAGTCCTACTACTCGTCTAAGAAGAAACGGGGAAAAATAAAAGAAAAAGGAAATTTAGCAGGCTGTGAGGGTAATAATGGAATTTCAAATGAACGCAAAACCCATTTGCTCGTTTCTTAAACCCTAGACCTACTAGAGACTAGAGTTTACTAACACCATACCGCTGAGCGCAAGTAGCCAATAGGAAGCTTCTAGCTCATTGCCTGCCTTCTCTGTCCTTCTCCTTCCCCGGTCTCAATCTCGCCCTCTCCTCCATTTCGAAATGGCTAAGCGTCTAATCCCAACCTTCAATCGCATTCTGATCGAGAAGATCATTGCTCCATCCAAAACCAATTCTGGAATTCTCCTCCCTGAAAAAACTGCCAAGGTCTATTCATCTATTCTCTTTTCCTCTTTTCTTACCTTTTCTTTTTTAAATAATTTGACAGCATATTTAACGATTATTTCTGGTTGCAGCTGAACTCAGGGAAAGTGGTTGCAGTGGGTCCTGGAACTCGTGGGAAAGATGGGAACTTTATCCCTGTTGCTGTGAAGGAAGGAGACACTGTTCTTTTGCCTGAATATGGAGGCACTGAAGTCAAACTCGGTGACAAAGAGTGAGTTCTTAGTGCCTGCTAAAATACCTATCTAGTTTCTGATTTGTGTGCAAGATTTGGGCTGCTGAAAGTTGAACGCTTGTGAATTGTGTGGTTTATGCTGGTGCTTAATTTGATTTGCTTCACAGATCAGCTCTAATTTTCTTTTTTAATCGAAAGGGTGCTTATTTTGTGTGCTGTGTTAGTTTCATATGTTTGCACTGATGTTCCTTATGGTTGACTGGGATGTTGAAACTCCGTTTTGCTTTCATGTAAATGTTCTATGTTGAATTTATGATGCTAACTATTACTGACCATGCTTGACATATGAATTTAACAGAACTGAATCCATACATTGGCATTTCTAACTTTAGATTGGCCTTTTAACTTTCAAAATAGTGTAGTGTTGTGGAGGAGCTTAGTATGGTGGTTCTGTTATGGGGAGCTTGCATCACTATATTTGCTAGATGAAAATCTATTGCGTGTTCATTTGTGCGTCCCCTTGAATAACTGACAATCACAAACATATATTGCGGGGGAAGAAAATTCTGGCTGGTGGATGTAGAAGAATTTTTATAATTGTGATGTCCTGATGAGTTACGCTGTCAAAGTTTGATGAGATGTCAGATGTTCTGATCTTTCCTTGTCCATGCATATTACTGTCTTTTAAGTTATCTAGTTTGTTACCTGCATCATTTAGCAGTAACAACATAGTGTATCGCATCCTAAAAGATGCTAATTTAACAAGAAATTCTCTGGCTGCTACTTTAGAAACCAAAACGTTTATCCTTGGTCTTTCTTCAGTACATATCATAAAAACATATTTACTCTTGATTGATGGATTTGCTGTTAATGTGATTTACAGTGTACAAACATTTGTACTCTTGATAAATTTGCTGCTATTGTGATTTGTCTGATGTGGTACCTCTTAAAATTACACTTTCAGGTATCATCTCTACCGGGATGAAGATATAATGGGAACTCTTCACGACTGATCCTGATCCACAAATGCTTCGACATGGCGAATGATGGGAAGTAATTCAGTCAGTAAACTCTTTGTTAGATTTAGCATTCTTCCTTGTCGTGCAATAAGGAAACTTGTATCAAACTCCATCTGTTCCCTTTAGGGAATGAGATTCATAACTTGTTTGGTCTTTGCTATGAAAATGAACTTAAATTACATTTGTTTTTGTTTCCTGTCTCTTCATCCGGGCATTTTGACATGATTATATTATTGAGACGAGTGACTAAAAAGCCTGCATTTTCCCACAGTTATATTGGACTGATGCAACTCAATTTTCTCATTAGGCATTTCTGTGGGTCTTCTTTGGATGTAGAATTTCCCCCTCTTTTCACCTCTTTGAGTCAATAAATGTTTCTCTTTGTAACGCAAGATTAGAGTGAGCATGGAGTAGCTGTTTGTTGGTTCTTCTGTCAAAGAATCATCAGTGTTACTTTTTAGGTCTAAATCACAGTTATTCTTAAGCTCCCTAGGTTGGCTCATTTGTACGCGCCAGGTCGCGTCACGATGACACGCTTAGCATGTAAACCTTACTCGTTTCTTCTTCAGAACTTGGAAGAATCTGTAGAATTTTCTTACAAGATAAACATATCAAGCAAGGTGTGGTGTCCCTTACTGACGTTAATTATGAAAAAGAACGACGAGTGACACATAAACTACTGGGGTTGTCCGTTGTCGAACGAACCATAAACTCTTTTTTACCCTTTTCCCTTTATTTTCAAGTTGGGCCTCTTCGGCAAAGTCGAGCAATTTTGACCAAACAAGGCCCAATAAATCAGTTGTTGCGGATCTCATCAAAATCAACCCCCTAGTCTGAATCCCTCACCACCAAGATCGGTCGTGCATCTTTTTATCTGCTTCTAATTAAAGATTTGCATTCGAGTCATCGAAAATAAAACAAATTATGTTGGGATTAGGGCCTAACAGCCGTTTAGTTCAGGCCTTAACAGAGGCCAGTCTTCTATTTAGAAGGTTCTGAGAGGACAACGGAAGTCTTCCGAGCCCAGCTAGAACTAAGAAAAACGACGGCAATGACCGATGGGCAAAAGGCAAAGTTGTTCCATGTGAAAGAGAGAAATGACAACTCAAAACAGGTATGAAATAGTAGTAATGAGTAATGAGATTGTGTATACAGACCCGTTAATTCTTGGTTTCATCAGTATATGGATGTTCTCTGTTTTATTAAATTCCTGGCCAGGTGTTATAATTAACAGGCAAAAAATGTAACTAACTAACTAAAGTGAAAGAAAAAACCAGGAAATGTATAAAGATCTTCTTCGCTTTGCAATGCTATTGCTGGCTGTTGCAAGCAAATGATATTCTTAAATTCTTCTTCATGATAGTAATAGGCTAATGATAGCTAGCCATACAATACTATGATGAAGAGAAATTAGTCATGAAAGAATATGGCCATTGCTACTACAAGCATTAAAGAAGGGAACTGACATGGATAATGGAGTCATTGAATTAATTTACAACCACAAAAAGTGAAGAACACACCAAACAACAATAAATATGGCTTTGGTAATTATGCCAACAACTCCATTCATGACGTGCTGCAACAACATCATGGCATCTCCTATACACATACATATTCTCATATACATACATACACATCAACTTTTTAGAAACTTCAAAACTCCTTGTACAGTTTGCAACTGTAAAACTAGACTATATATCAGTAACAACACCCTATATTGGGTAATACCAGTATAATAATGACTACAGATTATGTCAAGCATTAACAAATTATTAATTATAACATTAATTAACAATCAAAATGACAAAATTTCATACTAACAACATTTTTTTTATTGATTTAGTTAATCAAAACAAGATATAGATATATGTCTCATATATATGATATGATCTAGTAGTAGGTAGGTAGCTAATTAATTAAGCTATCTGTTGTGTAAAGGATTGGGACCTGTATAGATTCTCCTCTTCTCATCACCCAATTGCTGCTGCATTGCATGATCACCATCTTCATGAGATTTAGAAGAAGAAGTAGTGGAGGCTCCTCCAGTATTTTTAAAGCTTCCATATCTGCTGCCTCTGCTGCTGCCTGCAGCAGCTGGTGATCTATTATCAGGAACAGATGAGGTTTGTAACAGCAGAGCCAATACCAAAACAATGATGGCTACACAAGCAAACTGCTTATCTTTCCTTAAACCCATCTAATAATGATATTCTTTGTAGCCACACCATGCACTGATAAAATTATTCTAATTGGCCCAGAACCCCAAGAAAGGAAAAGAAAGGAGAAAGAAAGAGTTTCTTTTCTTTAATTACATCCCCTTCTTGGATCTTGCTCAAATGGCAGCTTCTGCAAGAAATCAAGAAGATCAAGAAAAGAGGTTGTGGTGGTAATAGTATATACTTATATCAAGAAAAAGGAGTGAGGAGTTTGGATTTGGAGTGGAAGTGTAGAGGAAGAGAAGGGTTTTCTTTCTTTCTTTCTGTTGTTTGAAAAAAGAAGGAAAAAGAGAGAACAAACAAGAAAAAGTTGTGGTAGAAATCTATAACTTGTTATGGTGAAGAGAGAGACAAGTTTACTTTGGAGTTTGAGCTTCTAAAACAGAGAATGGTCAATGAAGGGTGAGAGTCAACATGCATGGGGCTTGGTGCCTGAATGGGAAAATAAATATGTTTGGTTTGGTCAGAAACTCAGAACTACTCTACAGGAGAAGAAAGAAGAGATTGTTTTCTTCTTCTTTTCCAGAACTATAAGAGAAGAAAGAAAAAAAGAAGAATAGTTTTGGAGTACTAATAGTAAGGTTTTCAGAGCTCTTGAAATTTCTTGAACTTTGGAAACCTCTCCATATGGTTCAGAAAGAGCTGTTTTCTGTTGGAGAATGAGGATTTTTACCTGAAATATAACTCCCTTTGTTTGTATGGGGCATATATTTACAATAATATTATTAGACAAAAAAGAAAAGGAAAGAAAAAGAAGAGAATTGGAGTAAGGTGGTGGTGATAATAATTCATACCTGGATTTGCTCTGCAGCTCTTATCAGCTGGTTTTTAGCAAAGAAAAGAAAAGGGAAAGTGCAGAGAAATTGAGAAAATGAAAGTGAGTGACTTCTGTCTTGGGGCAGAAAGATTAAATGTTTTGTGTACTATTGGCTTTGGCACTCATGAAATGATGAAAGTGTTTGCTATAAGGTTTTTGGCAACTTTAATGTGCCTAAGTGCATAGTAGAGCAGAACCACTGCTCCCTCCTTACCAGTTATCATTGCCAATGATTTTATTATAAGTATTAATTAATCCAATGGAAGAAATATATATATATATATAGGTTTTTTCTTCGGAATAAACAGAGAGGTCACTAATACAAAATTCTTTCGGTTTTTAATTAAAGATAAGTTCTAGTAATTATCTCTTAATTAATTATAATAATCAATTTCACTTGTAAAATCAATTTTCTTTCCACAAAAATATACTGTAAATCAGAAGGAAGAAAGAAAAGGTTCGAAAATGGGAGATTGCACCATATATAATACAGGTACAAGCATGGGTGGACGACTTTGATCTTCTTCAACCTATATATATGATGATGATGATCAAACCGTACGTTCTCTCTTTCTTTCTTTAATTAAGACCGTACGTCCTTTTCTCAATACAGAAGTTTCAGCTAATTAATCACCCAGAGTTTTAATTAATCAAAGATGTAATCTAATCTAATCAAATTCAAATATGGTCAAACTGGTGGGAGCTGACTAGTGACGGTGGGGTCCTCCTCTTCATTTTTTCTTGCCAAAAAATGATGTTGTCCTCTTTCACTTTTACAACATTAAACATTACCACAAATTACTAACATGAAATGAAACTCATGGTTATTTACATATATATAACAAAAACTGGAGAAGTAATTAGTAAAAACGAGTGGATGCCAACAGATCAATTAATATTTTTTTTTTTCATTTCATGAATCTTAACTTTTATCTTTTAATTATTACTCCCTCCGGTCTCCATTAAATGTCGTTTTGAAACAGTAACAAAAAGTAAAGCAAACATCAAAAAATCAAGTGTACAGTAGCATTCAGTAGCAAAACGACATACTTTGGAAACCGATACAAAAAGTGTATATGAAATTATAGTTCAACTGGTTAGTATATATCATTTTTATGACGTAAGTTATAAAAATTGACAGATATACTAATAAGTAATTACGTAAAAAGATATGTAAATTGCAATAATCTCAGGACAGCTGGCATTCTTTTCCTTTTTGGGGCTACATTTTCTTTTGGTAGCTTGCCATCCTTCCACGATCATTACTTTTTTCCCTTGAACAGTATTCTATGGTTAGCCAGTCAAGGGTGGGTTGTGATTATTAAAGTCGTATGGAAAAATCATAATTAGTGAGGATTAACATAAACCATAATTAGGGATTAACCAAATTAGTTATAAGTATATAAAAAAATTCGATTCTTTTTCTCATGCATCCTCTTTACTCTTTTTAGATAAGAGACCAATTCGAAAATTATTAAATTTCAAAAAAAAATAAGTCTTTCAGTATAATTTTCTCAATTTCATATTGAGAAAATGGACGATCAAATTAGTATTGATCAATTTATGCAAACAATAATGAAGCTTTTGAAGAAACACTAAATTCCAATGAACTATATATATAATTTATATTTTTCATCCACCCAAGTCCAACCAGTTGCACTGCAAGGATATATTTGTCACCCTCCATAGGCACAATTGCTGTATTGTATCTATGGTATTTAGTAGATCTTAGTCAATAGAATGGCCTATGATTCATCATTAAAGATGGACATTTTTGTGTTACATACGCCACACACAACTCCTACCCAAAATTGTTTACCAATTGCCTCTTTTCTATATGGCCAACTCATTGGTTTCATCCTTGATTTAAAACAAAAAAGAAGGCAACTTTTAATATCTTCCATGTGCTCTAATACTCAAATTGAGAAGGTAAGTGGTGAATCTAACACTTGAATGTTACTATTTTTTTCTTCTATAAGTTGATTTTGAACTTCTGAAATCTTAAAGAGATTTATTGACTATACTATATATTATACTATATAGTATTACTATATATTATATACCAATTTGATGAATATATAAAAATTGCACCCACGCTAGGCCTTTATGAGAGAGTAAAGAGGGTATGATATGATGATTAAGGCAAAGAAGATATAAATGTGTCTTTGTGGAGGAATAGGAGTCCTTCTTCCTTTGCCTCTTTTGTTAACCTTTTTTTCTTGGCGGGTCAAAGTCATGGCTCCTCTATCATCATTGGGATCTCAACTACTTCCACATCAAAACTTTACCGTTTCTATCTTTTCACAATACGAATAAGACTTAATGAATTTACAACTGATTTTATGCTACATTTTTATTTTCTGTAGGAAGTTTTTTCTACAGAAAACAGACATCTGAATAAAATGTATAGCTCGTATAATGAATTTATAACTGATTTATGACTCTTTTCTTTTATTCCTTTAAATACATATATACGTGGTAGTGTACATGTCAAAGGGCATGGCATGCAAGATTCAATGACGCTATTTTCTTGCTTAATTGAGCATGTGTATAAAATTACATGAGTAGCTGCAAAAATCAGCATCCCCACTCATATCTTAGAGGCATCAGCTGTAACTCTGCTTAAGGCAACGGCTGTCTTCGATCCGGACAGGCGACCCAAATGCTTGCAAATGAATTCTCCAGCAGAGAGAAGCTTGGTGAGATCCACATTGGTTTTCACACCGAGCCCGTGAAGCATGTAGACAACATCTTCAGTGGCAACATTCCCAGACGCTCCTTTGGCATACGGGCACCCACCTAAACCCGCAACGGACGTGTCCACTATGCTAATCCCCATCTGTCGAAAACACAAAACAATGGCGATTGAGAACTATCATATACAAGGCTGAATTGGGTACAAAAAATGCTATCGGAAATACTCGAGTCATGTTTCAACTGCCTAAAATGTCTCCCCATCAAGGAATTTGCAGTTCTAACCTGGTCAGATTCTAAGATGTTTGAAGCTTACCTGGAGGGATACCAAAATATTTGGAAGTGATTGTCCGTAAGTATCATGGAAGTGGACAGCAAGCTTATCAGCAGGAACGACACCCATTACAGCTTCAAGCATGGGAACAACAGACCCTGATTCAAAGAAAGGAGCAGATAAATATTAATGAAAGATCAAGTCCAAGATACTAAAACAAATACAAAGTGAATAAACGAGTGGAAGAATATAGCAAAGCTAACATTACCAGGAGTAGCAACACCAATGGTATCGCCAAGTGAAATTTCAAAGCAACCCATGTCATAAAGTTCTTTGGCCACATACGCTACTTTTGAAGGAGAAATTGCTCCTTCTGTAGGGCACCCAACAACACAAGATACATACCTGCAAAATTTCAACACAGTTCATTTATTGAAAACTCGGTTAAAAACTCTAATCACTCAACAGATCCAAAGAAATCTCGGGGAGTAGAGAAATATAAAGAAAAGGCATACCCACGCACAGGAACTGAAAGCTCTTTAGCTGCACGTGTAACCGCACGATAACGTTCAAGACTCTCTTCAATGCTGCAGTTAATGTTTGACTTAGAAAATGACTCAGAAGCTGATGCAAAAACAGCAACTTCCTTAGCACCTGCTGCCATAGCTGCTTCAAATCCCTGGAAAAATGGTGCAGTAGAGTAAAAGATTATGATCATAACAATGTAAAATTGTAAGAACTCTTTCACTTTCACATGTACACCACAGATATCCACCTTCAAGTTAGGAGTCAGAACAGGCAACCTGGACCCCTCCAAACCACGAACTGCTTCCATTACATCTCTTGCATCTGCTAACTATTTTATGGGAAAAGGGGGGAGAAAAGGTGTAAATGAAAGAAAAAAATTAGTGAGCTATACAGTCTACAGCAGAAGTAATTTCATAAAAATCCCGTGTGAAAGTAGATTAAAAACTGTGAGAATCAGGGACACGGACACAGGAAATTGTAGCATGGATGTAGTCTTTTTTAAACAGAAAAAAGGTCCTCTTATAAACCACAAAAACGTGACAGAGAGAACACATTTAGAACTGAAGAAGTGGTTTGATGCCAACACTTTACATATCTCCGTCATAATACCACGTGAAACATAGACTGACCAATAAACAACACATAACTTTCAAGTTACAGTTAAAGTGAAGAACTAGAATTACCTGAGGAACCCATTTGGGTGATACAAAACTTGTAGCCTCAACAACCAACAGCCCACAAGATAGTAGTCTACGAATCAATTCAATCTTTACATCTGTGGGTACAATAGTTTGCTCGTTTTGCAGTCCATCCCTTGGACCAACTTCTACTATCTTCACAAATTTCGGCACACCTTTCATAAACTGCATTTCCAAACAAAAAGATTCAAAGATCACAACCTCAAGAAATCCAATTGAACAAGATGGTTGAGTAAACTTTCTCAAGTTCAACAGATGGAAAAACCTGGACAATTGATATTATTTTATGTAATTTGTTAGATCAGATGAAGAATCACCTTATCTGTTATGTCACGTATATTATTATCATTGGACTTGGAGTTATACTGATGATCTGGAAGATGCCGTGAATCACAACCATTTCCAAACCCTGCCTGATTCCTACATAAGCTCTTAGTCCTCCAATTGAAGGAGTCACCTTGGGGAAGGCTTCTTGTATGCCTCCTCCAAGGATACGTGTCCCCTGTATACTCCTCATATTCCCTCCTGCATACGAAGTTGAGCCATTAAACCAAAATGCACAGCAAAAATAGTAATATTAACTTAAAGATTGTGTTTGAAAACAGCATCAGCAGACAGATTAGCAATAGATTTGAATGCCACTCAATGTAGAAACCTCTCAGTTTTAAACAGCATTACATCGAACTATATTTTTCTAATGATATCTCCCCTTTAACCACATATGATGCTACCAAAAACTGTCCTAAGGACCAAAAGATCTCTACACGTACTACATCGAAATGCAGATCCTACAGAGTGCTCAGCATATACAAGCTTTTGATAAAGAGGAAAAACATAGCAAGGAGGAAAAACAGGACAATCTTATGAATTTGAACTTACTCGCAACTGTTGGAAGTGCTGCAATTCCTTCCTTCAATCCAGTAATTCCCCATTCCCATATCATCCGGTCTCGACCGACATGCCCCAGATGAGAACCGTTGAATCCTGTCAATAGTACTCATGCTTGGCAACTTGTCAAGGCCGAACTGCTCTTCCAAGCTTGACATTGCAACAAACAACTGCAACTGAACCAAATTTAGTAATCAGTTACCGTTCAAAAACCTAACTCCAATATGAAAAATAAGACCTGTCAGTTAACATCTTAGAAGTTCCTAATTTCTTTTTGAAAGAAACCCAATTCCAATCCAAAGAAAAGCGGTAAATAGATGCATAGCTTCCACATTTGCTTCTCATTAGCTTGTTTGGAACTAAAACTAAACCAAATTCGCTAAAACAACGAAAACAAGTATAATTCAATTCAGTTATCACACCACAAAATCTTAAATTTTACGTTTTTTTCAACTTTTTTACTTCCGTTTCCTACAGTTTCTAGTGATCCAAACAGTAAATGAACAAAAACCCATATAGAAGGCAGAGAAAGAAGAACAAACATACCTGAATCAAGAGCAAATTCTGGAAGAAAAGGGTTTGTTTGTTCTAGGAAAGAAAAAACAAACCCTACAAATTGGGGATTTTGATGAAATTAGTAATACTTTTTTAGGAAAATAGAAAAGTAGGGGAGGAAAGAGTGTAGATAGGAGAAGAAGAGAAGGTAAGTGCAAGAAAACGTGAAGTATTAGGAACTAAGATCGATTTCTGTTTTTTTTCCTCATTACTACTTAATTTTGTATTTGTTTTGTTGGGTGGAAGAAAAGAAGTAAACTCCTTTGGTTTTGAGTTATTATTTTGTTATTTTTCTGTCACATAATAAATTAGTAATTGATTTGGGGGAAAGAGACATGAGAGATCAGACATGGAAGGAATTTAAGCGTCAAAAGAAAGGAGGGAAATGAAGATGAGAAAAGGAAGGTGGCATGGTGTGGTGGTTGGTAGTTTTCTGTTGGGAGTTAGGTCTTTCTCCTACACTAGTTTCTCTCATTATATTTTATTTCTTATTTTTTAAAATGGTTGCTTGCTTTTCCTTGGTCTATATTGAGTCCTCTCTAAGTAAATTTTATGGGTGATTATTTTTTAGGAGATGGACTAAAAAATTTGTAAAAAAATACAGAAAAATGACAATTAATAAAATTGGAAGAGGGTATTAAAATGGACTCGTCATGTTCAACCTCCTTTCATCTATACAAAAATTATTTATTAACCAAAACGAAACGAATAAAATTAGTTACTCAAACGATTATATATATATATATTTTTTAAAATTATATATGTGATTTAATTCATTCGAGGAAGACTAAATGTCATTACTGCATAAATTCTATCTTCTTCTACCGTATATAATTTTATCTAAATTAATTTTTAAAAAAACGTGTGTATAAAAATGATCGAGCGGTTGTTATCTATCAAACTTGAATTATGGAGGGAGCAATCAAATCAAAATTATTTTTGAGAAGAAATTTGTGCATTTATGCTTTATCATTTATGGCATTGGTTTGGCAGCCAGCAAAGCCAAGACCAAAGAGTAGGTCGGTTTGGTGGTCACCAGTAGGGGTGGCAATATGGACAATTGTCCATTTGTCCGTCCCGTCCGTTCATATGTCCGTTCCGTCCGTTCATATGTCCGTTCCGTTCGTCCATGTCCATTTAATAAATGGGTTGGGTTAGACCCGTCCAACTACATATACGGACGGGACAAACCCAACGGGTTCCCGTCCGTCCGTTTATTATTTAATTTTTTTTAAAATAAATAATTTCTCAAAAAAATAATATTTTTCAAAAAAAGTACTCTTATTTTTCGAAAATAATATTTTTTTAATTTTTTTAAAATTATTATTTTTCTAAAAAATTACTCTTATTTTTCGAAAATAATAATTTTTCAAAAAAAAAAATTCCAAAAATATTATTTTTCAAAAAAAAAATTCAATTCCCATAAAGAATTATTATTGGACGGGAACCCGTCCCGTCCGTCCAAATTTAGATGGACGGGTTTTGTCCGTCCGTTTATTAAATGGACTTGGACAAGTCCGTCCATTTATTAAATGGACAAATGGGATTGCACCATAGACGTCCGTCCGTCCCATATTGCCACCCCTAGTCACCAACTTTGTGCGCACCGTTGCCGTGTCGATTTTAACCCGTTAACCCATACATGGTTGGTTGGTATTTGGCAAGTTAACTAATAAAACTTAACCGTTTAATATGAGTTAACCTATTAAAAGATAAAATATTTATAATATGTAATTTTTTCATATAAAAGAATAAAAGTACCACTCATACCGACCACGGTACGGTGAGATGAAAAACGTGGAAACAATTTGTTACTCAAACCCATTTTCTCTTATCAATATAAAGTTCAAGCTTTCATTTCAAAAAGCATTTTTTCACTCCCAAATTTTTAATTTTTAATTTTAGCAAAACACCCAATTTATGAGTAGGCCAATTTGGTAATAGACATGGAATGGGTACAATCTATGCTTCTCCCACCACGAAAATGCCACGTTTGTGAACAAGATAGCTCCACTATAGCAATGCATTAATGTTTTTTATTATTATTATTATTTCTTATTGCCCCATTTCCAATTTCCAATTTCTTTGATGGGCCAAAGTTGCAAAGGAGCAACAATAGAAGCAAACTGGGCCCACGACACGAGCCCATAATGATTTATTAAGGAGATCATTACTAGTTTCGCACTGACCAAAGTCCAAAGATTGGCCCAATTAAAATTAGGCAGTACTTGGGGAAGAAGAACTTGAGCAGAGAACAGAAGAACATCGCAGCAAAACGTCTAGAAGCAAAAAAAAAATGAATAGAGAAGAAGAGGAGGAGATAATTTGCTTATATGATTTCTTCCTCAATGATGAGTAAGCTACTGCTACCTTTTCCTCTCTTTCTCCTTAATTTGTTTGTTGGGCTCTTCTAGGACTGCATCACTAGTTTTTTGAAAATTTTGATTTGTTTGCAGTTACAAGCTAACCACATTCACTTTTGGGCCCCATGTTCTTCAGCTTCTTTGCCTGCAATCTGCTTCTAGTGAGTTCTTTCGTTTTCCAATAATTTTTTTCCTGCAAATTTGTTATGATTGTTCATGGGTTTTCTTGGAATTCGTTTGAGATTGTCTTTGTGTTGTGATTGGTTAGTTTACTTATTAATTTAGTTCTGGGACAGCTGATTTTGATTTGACAGGACAGCTAGTTTGGCCAGGGGCAATGCTTTTGAATGATTATCTCTCAAAGAATGCTGAGATTCTCCAAGGATGTTCTGTTATTGAGCTAGGGTCTGGCGTCGGTGAGTGATTCTTCGGCAGATAGTAATCAAGCTATCGCCTTTTGTTTCCGTGATGTTATGTTATAGAATGTGCTTAATCTTCGATCTATTTTTCACTATGGCTTTGTTTATGTAACCATCTTGTTGATGATGTGATTGCTTGCTCTGGAAATGCAGGAATAACCGGAATGCTCTGCAGCAGATTTTGCCGTCAAGTTGTATTGACTGACCATAATGATGAAGTGCTTAAGGCAAGGCAGCCATATTAACTTGGAATGTTGCGCTATATGAAGGTTACATGTTATCTTTATCTTGTTATTTGACAGTTTATGTTGTTGATTATTTTTCAGATCCTGAAGAAAAATATAGATCTTCATGCATCTTCAGACAGTTCAAATTGTTGTGCTCGTAAGCGAAAAAAAATTAGTAGGTTGGGATATTGTTGGTCAGACTGATTGACTCCTTTCTTTGACATGGTGCCCGCAGAATTAGCAGCTGAGAAGCTAGAATGGGGAGATTCTGACCAAATAACTCAAATTTTAGAAAGTTATTCAGAAGGATTTGATCTGATTCTTGGAGCTGACATTTATATCCTTGTTCTTTACTTTTCCTTTATCGTTTTCAAACATCACTCATAAAATGAGCAAATTTTGCTTTCTGATGCTGAGAAAGGAATAGATGATATAGCCTCTCTTAGTAATTTCGCTGAGCCTGTTTAATCTAAGTTCCTTCGTGGAAACTGAATACGAGTTTATTCGTTTATCAACAAGTTGTGCTTTGTTTCCCTTCTGCATTTGTGCAGCCCATTTTCTTATAATCTGACCAGGAGTTTCCTTGACAGCCCTCCCTTAAGCTTTCAGCAGGCAAGCATCCCTTTGCTTTTTGGTACCGTGGAACACCTACTTCGCTTTCGGAATGGGAAATGCAAATTCATACTTGCCTATGTCTCCCGAGCTAAAATGTATGTAACTTATTTATTTCACACTGTCATGATCCTCCCTTTTTACTCTCTGCTCCGCTGTTTTAGGTCATTTTTTAAACTATTGCTTCCTCAACGATCAATACCAATATATTGTTCGTGGACAGAGCACCCTTTGCTTCCCATTTAATCATTCAGGTTCTACCGCGATAGTGTGGCATACTCCTCAATGGTGTTCTTATGATGCTTACATCTTCTTTTTGCCATCACCTTCAATTTTCTGCTAGTGTCATGCCTCGCCTCAAATTATCTTTTTCTTTACCCATCTCATGTGTTGTATGCTAGCCGTGTTTCTTAAACAGGTGCTTATGGTTCTAAAGACTGTTGAATGTTAAGGCTTTTCCTTATGATGCATACTGATACTGTCATAATAAATTCTTGAAACTTATATGGTTCTCTCTGCAGCTTGGATTCCTTGATTATCAAAGAGGCAAACAAGCATGGGATGAAGATGGATGAAGTAAGTGGGACTCGATCTATCGTCGGAAAGCTTGAAGGGGTCATCTTTGAGGTCACTCTTCAATAAAAAGCACATGAAACATATTTTGGAACTCGAAGGCAGAAGAGCAAACAACATACAGTTTGAAGCACTATGCAAAGCTGCTAAGCTGCTCAGTATGTCACTAACAGGGAAACTTTACCAGATGACCATGGAAGAAATCGCACGAGGAAAACGTTGTACGAACTTAATTTTTTTTTATAGTTTTCAGTTCTCACGATTTTGTCTTCTAAAGCTGACTGTTAAGGATGTGAAATTTTCTTATTCAATCCAGTGAGAAGAATCCTTATGGTCTTTGTTATCGTCTAGGTTTTTAGGGAAGCAAAACTTGACCATTTTCCATTTTGATTCCCTGCAATGCATGATGGCTAGTGATGTCTATGGCACAAAGACTTGAATTTCAACTATGAAATTGGAATGCAAAATGCTTAGCTCTCAGGAGAAGAATGCATATCTATAAGGTCAAAGAATTAGAATCTCTAACCATGCTTGAACAGGATTAATTTGAATGCGCTGAGAAAATTCTCTCTTAGAGAACAAAAGAAAAAGAAAAAATCTCTGATTAGCTAAGATTCAAGTATTTAAACTTGGCAAAAATATGAAATATTTACTCCATCTCTGCATCGTTTGGCCATTGGAATGCATGACATACAATACAATATATCTTGCTTGTGAATTCTGCAAGTGTAAAGGAATGCACAAAGAAGGTATAAAGTGCCACCATGCCCAAAATTGCAGTCAATGACTCCGCAGAATAAGGGTCACTCCTGTATTCGAGAAATTTTGATTTCTGTCATAAATTAATCGCCCACATGGATGAAAGTCCATGTCTATAAGCTTTCAATCACTCTCATGGGTGAAAGTCTTTAAGCTTACCACCATTCTGCCTCTTCAATGTGTGACCAATTCTAACACGTACAATCAACATGACAGCAATGCCTGTATCTGGTAAGGAAGGTTAGTCGCCTAGCCATAATGTGCCTGTTTCAAATTAGGAAATTTTCTTCTAACGTTGATGATGAGGTAGAGTTGATCTTCAGGCCTTTACCATATGCAGCAATGAGTAAAGCTTCAGCGCGTCCTGTAAATATAAGTTGCATGTGAAAATAGATGTTGACAAAGAGATTCAGGCCAAGTTAAAACAACACATGTTTCGACCCACTACATACATTAGTTAGGGGTGGGAATCGAGAAGTAAAGAGTTAGGGAGTGAGGAAAAGTACCATGATCCTTTTTCCTTTTCAGTGAGGAACTCATTGATGGAAATAACATTGACGCAAACATTCGACTATCATCCTGCAGACATCCAGCAGTCACTAAAATAAGAAAGAAAAGATGCTTGCCGCAAAATCATGATGAACAAGAAACGAGGCTTGAAGCAAAAAGCTTGTACAAATAGCATGTAAGAAACGCACAGTCATGCCTATACCAGTAGAGAGTAGTAAATAGTAACATAAGCATATACACCAGTTTTTTTTCTTCTTTTTTTGTGAATAAGCTTGTAGCGACTACACATGAACAAAAGCCACCGACACTTACTCGTGCTAAGAACGAAACTAAAACTAGAGCATGAAGTATGAAACACACTAACCTTTGAATTATTAGCACCAGTCAGTTCAAATTCTCTCTTCCAAGTAAATGACGGTACTGGAACAACAGAGAAACCTGAGGCGACTAGTATCCCAATCCACAATCCATAACCAAATCCTCCTGACCACCATCCCTTCATTAGAGATAAAGGAAAACATACTCAGCATTGGATATTCTTCCTCCATTCAATTCCTCATCAGAATAAGGGCCTAAGATTACCTGTTTCCCATCTTTTGGAAATGGAATTGATTGCTCCAAGTATGCAGTAGTCCCTAAAATGAAGAAATACACAATTCTTACAACACTGTCCAGTTATCAAAAGAAACTATCAGACAGAAGTAAACAAGCACACCAAGAAAAGGCATTTCTGATTTCCCACATAACTACCGCAAAACTGAAGAGATGTATGCATATATTACTATAAAATTCATGTATTTTTCCAGGTAACAAAAGAGAACAGAAGTCCCCTCAACTTGAAGATAGCTAAAAACGCACCCGGGAACAATGAACTAACAAAACACGAGTAGAAAAAATTCCCAAATTGAGCTAGTAATCGTACCAACTGGGGCATCAATATCTTGAAGCAACTGAACAATAGACTTAGCATCTAATCGCTTGCGAACCCGTTCTCCAACCTTCACTTTCAAATGAGGAGCATCAAACACCTGCACCACACACACACACTCATCAAAATCAGCAACCACATAAAACAACAATCTTAACTCATAAAACCAAAAATAGTGAAGTACCTCAGCAGAGCAACCCGACCCACTAAATTTCAAGACAGCAAGAGCGCCAGAGAGATCCGGGTCAATCCCAAAGGCCCAACTGGTATCCACATTGGTCCTTGCTGGGTCGGCTCCACCAGCACAATTCGGGCATTCTGTTGTTTTGTTAGGGAGAGGGTAAGTAAGAGAATGAAGCCAGTTCTCTTTCAATTCTGCAGCGACAGCTACTTTAGTCGCCTTGACCGCGCCTCTAAGTCTGCTCCTTGAGGGGTTTGTTGCTGCTTCAGTTGAACTGAGCGGTAGAGGGATTGCAGTTGTAGTAGTAGAGAAGGGCTTTAGGTGAGAAAGAGAGGTGGCTAGGGTTTTGGGTTTAAGTTTGGGGAGAAGATGGGTCATGAATTGGGGTTTTTCAGCTGGTGGAATGTTGAAGAGTTTGAGGGTTTCCATGCAAAAGAGTGTGAGGAGGAGACTGGATTTTTTGAAAAAAATTGGTTCGTTTTTATGAACCGGGGTCCGGGGATGCAAAAACTTGGTGGCGAAGTGGACTGAATAGCATCGGCGGAGACACGTGGTTCCAATTGCACAGGTGATAGATATGTCGTTTAAGTTTTCTGTTGGGTTACATGTCGTTTAATATGAATTGCTTGATATACCCAAAAAAATGTGAATTGCTTGATCAATTTTCATGCTTCCAACTCTATAGGAAAAAAAAATGTCAGATTAAAGGCTGTTATTAATAATTCTACAAAGATTAGTAAGTGAAATAATTAAATAAAATAAGATAGCCATTTTTTTCCTTTTTCTTCAAATTTTTTTAATTAGTTTTTATTGTAAAAAAATGCGAGATGTATAAAAAAATGAATTTCAAATGTAAGAATGAAAGGAAAATACCTATTTAAATAAACATGCAGCTAGGTGACGTGTTGCAGCTGCATTTGGTTTTGCTGATTATGGCTATAGTAAACTACAAGACACAGTATCTAATTGCTTCAAAATAAAAATGAGAACAGAAGCTCACTAATCACTATACTAAGCATGTTTATACTGCTGAGTTAATACAAAATTAAGCACAAATCTTGTCACTTAGTACTTTAAAATTATCGAGAATTGATCATAGAGACTAAAAAAATGCTGAAATTCAATCTCATGATCAGGCTATAGTTAGTCAGAGACAGTTGAGGATTTCTAATTTTATAAGCTGAAGAAATTTGTCAGGTAAAAGCAGACCTTTCCTTTCAATTAGTATTCCTTTTTAATGGGTGTCCTTATTTCAGGAGGAAAAGCCGCTACACTCGATTCAAATTTCAAGCAAAAATCTTGTTTTGGTTTCAATGGATTTGCTTAATTTTGCTTTTTCTATAACAATCTTTAAATTTAGTGTGGTGCAGGTATAACATGTGTGCTAAAATCTCTGATGGTCATTTCTATTCGACGACTGACCCAAAAAGTCCAAGAATCA
The DNA here is from genome assembly GCA_963691705.1 of Viola odorata. Taxonomy (NCBI): domain Eukaryota; kingdom Viridiplantae; phylum Streptophyta; class Magnoliopsida; order Malpighiales; family Violaceae; genus Viola; species Viola odorata. Next base: position 4,468,199 of record OY829537.1, read on the forward strand.
TCAGGCTAGCGGACTTCTTGTTCTACAGCCTGCCTCCTAGTCCCACATCAACAGGAATCCTGATGCCTCAGTTTAATCCTGCAACAAAACCCCCGACCCCAAAAACTTACCGAGATGACCGTTCTATCGGAGATGATCAGTTCGAATTCAAGACCAGTCAATGGTTCAGGATGGACGATAGTGGCTATGAAACCCCGGATATGAAACCCAGGGATGAAAAGGCGGTTCATCCGCGGCAAGATCTTCGTAGGCGTTCCGAATCGGAGCGTATGACGTGGCTTCCTAACATGTCCTATCATGATGCGGAGGAGGAATTGTTTTGTGACGGAAGAGCTGCGCCGCTAAAACCTCCCCCACGTTTCCAGTATACTAGTTTTGACAGCAGAAAGTTGAGTCATCATGGATCTGATACCGTGCCACCAAAGCTGCCTAGTTCGATGCTGCCTAGTTCGGTGCTGCCTGGTTCGGTGCTTAAGATGCCATTCCAACGACAAAGCTTGTGGAATGATGATTTTGATCCATTCGTGGCAGCTTTGGAGAATGTCAAGGAGGAGAGGAAAGAAAAACATGAAGTACTTAGGCATAGACGCGCTTGGTCCATGTTGCCATTAGGTGGCTGCACAGCATTGGAACTCGATGACCATTTCGCCAATGAAGAATGGCTAGGCTCAAGCAAGAGAACCGAGCTTCCTGAACCAAATCCTGCGAAAAAGAAAGAAGCGAGTCAGGAGAAAGTGGAAGAACATATGGAACCAATTAAGTTGTCTGAGCCGAAAGGAGTTGTGTTTGCTAGACGAGCAAGACTTGTGAAAATGGACCCCGAATGGCCAAAAAAGAAAATGACGAAAAATCTTCAAGATTCAATGAAGAAGATGGTGACAAATCCTCAAGAATCAAGAATAGTAGGAGGACGTGGAGAGAGTAATGGCAAAGAATGTTCATCGTTCAAAATCGGCAAAGTTAGTAAGAGTAAGAGACACAAGGTGAAGAAATTTCTTCTCAGTAGTGGTGCATCTTTGAGGAGTGTATCCTTGGGGAGTATATCCTTCAGGAAAACATTTGATGAAGAACAGCCCAAGCAAGCAGATCAAAATGTGGAGATTCTAAAGCCTAAAATTACAACACAAAGCTGTTTTTTGTCGCATAAATCAGGTAAGAGTAATGAGGTGAAAGGACAGTTTCAAGTAAATAATAAGATGGCAATTGTAAAACATAGTAAACCAAAGCTGTTCCTTTGCATGGGCAGCTTTGGTGCAAACTTTCAGTGATTTGACCCCAAAATTGTTCTGTGTTTAAACATTTATAGTTTCACATGCCTCTCCCCGCCCTTCCTTTCATGGGCGGCTTTTTGTGAAAAAATGTAGTAATTCATTAGATAATTGTCTTTTTTGTTATAAACATTCTAGGAAGGTGAGCAAATCTGCGAATGAAATGTTCCACGAACTATCCAAAATTGACTCTGAGCATGGATAGAGAACTCACATCCTTAATTCGAGATGTTTCCTGGAAAACATGAAGAGAAAGATCCTAAGCATAGCAGCGAAAAGTCCTAAGCAGTAGCAGCTAGAAAGGCTCTTCCAGGTTGACGATCAGTCAAAAGAAGCTGCATGAAGCAACCGCTTGTTAGTTCATCATACTGACTAAATGGATCCAAGAAAACAATGCAAATACGGCTTGAGATACAGGGCCAATCTTGGCACTTTCACCATCTGGCATAATCTTGTTCTCTGCCTTCAATTTCACATAATCATTGCGGTTGAACTTGGTGAGATGACTGTACATATTTAATCAGATAAGTAAGCATACAAATGCAAATTGTGTTCTTTTGACAACTTTGCCATATGAAATGAAAATACGTAGACCAGCTGATATGACAATCAACCCATGTATAGAAGTTGAATTAACTAGGAGGCAGGTCTCCATCCATGACAAGAAGTAAGCAAATGGAAGAAATGAGATCAGAGAATTTCTAGCAACAAACAACCACACGTGTGAGTTGCACCTCAACAAACGAACACAATTGACCACATCGACGCACGAACTGTTTTGGAACAGGCAAAACGAAATGGAACATCTGCTGACAATGATCTTTTCTCAGACCAGGCAACTTGAATTTTGCACGACGGAGAGCATCCTGATTCCTGTGCATCATGACTGTTTCTGTCCTGCATCGGACAAACAGAAGAACCTGTCGAATGGAAACTCTCTTTGTTCTTTTTCATTCCAACATCATAAATTCTGATCTTGGGGTCCGGGGAAAAGAAATCAAAATTCAAAACCCATCAAGAATGAATTCTCATGTAAACAACAATTGCCTTCAAGAATCAATTAACAACAACCAACAATAAAATTTTAAAGAATAATTCAAAATGAAAGATTTAGTAAACTATAAGATTTTTCTATTAGTTTAATCTAGATTGTTAGATTGTATGTAAGAGACAACGGATGTATGATATTCAAATTGAGAGCCCTAGAATTTTTGCTTTTGTTCTAGTCAATAGTCATAGCAACAAGTTTTAGTTCTTCTGACATCTAACTCAATTTTTTAAAAGTTGCATAAAATGAAGCCTTGAAAGTTGAATTCACCATAAAACTTTTTGGTCAATCGAGTCCGTGAATTTGTTGATCGCTTTGTGATCGTTTTTCGCCGTTTCGAAATGATCAGACAAAACAAATGAAATTTCAAGTCTTCCTTTCACCATCTCATCGTATCCATTCAAGTTGTCTAATACTCCCTCCGTCCTTTAATATTGGACGCGAGGGAGTGAATCACTCCGATTAAGAAATGCTCTGCCTTTGTCAGTGTCCCATGCCACGTGTCAGCTGCCCATTCGTTCTTTTTCTTTTTTTCCCGTCACTTTCTCTCTCTCTCTTTTCTTTCTTTCTCTCTCTGTTTGGAAAAATACGAGGCTCTGTCGTTGTTTCACGTTCTCACCTCCGTCACATAAAGGAGCGGAAGGTCGAGACGAGCAGAACGCTGGTGGTGCCGGCCAAATCGGAGGCCGGACGCACCGCCAAAATCCGCCGGAGCTGTCGCAGCTCCGGCCACGCGCCGGCGCATCCGGCCTCCGATCAGGACGCCACCACCTGCGTTCTGCTCGTCTCGTCATTTCCGGCACGAATCTATGGTCACCTTCGTGATAATGTCGTCCAAACGTGTTTTATTGTCCGTTTAAAATCGGAGGAGGAAAGATAAAAAGGACTGAAATTTCTGACACGTCTGCTGCCATGTCCGGTTGCAAATTTCAAATTTCGTCCTTTAACTTTTTCCTTTCCCTTTTTTGCCCTGTATGACGCGTAGCTCAGCATAAAAACGACGGGTCGTTTGAGGGCATTTTTGTGAGAACACCAACAAAGTGGACTGAAATGGCAATGGCGTCAGTTAAATAAAAACGACGTTTTTGGGCTAAAACGTCCAATATTCAGGGACGGAGGGAGTAGTATTTTTTAGTACAGTGATGTAACGATATTTTAAATTAAATATCATATCATTAATTAATTATTAAATTTATTCAATAATATAAATTTTATAATTATAATATTATTAATTATCCGTTAATTAATAATTTGACGAATAATTTGAATGGTAAAGCAGACTCTCCTACTTCATATAAAGACAGTAGGTCTCCTTTGATCATTGAGTAAAACCAGCACAAGCTACCAATGATTAAGAAACTTGATTAGAACAAAAACTGATTAATCCCTTTCCATAACCAACACTTTTTTACATCCTATACCATAATCATGTCACCTGAAATTTCAATATATTCTTTCTATGCAAGTGAACCCAGACCCAAAATTACTTGGAAATTCAACATGAACAAGAAGTTTTTATGTGGAGCGCCTACTAGTCCCGAGCCATTTACAACAACAACGATAAGTAAGGATCAAAATTCCGACTTCAAGTTCTTGGATGGCAGTAATCGTTCGCACGTCGGTGATTCTGATCTTGATGATGCAGCATTGATAAGGCAAGAAGTGTTCCAAGTTCAGCACAAGAAGGTAGTGTCATTTCCTAGAATATCATTCCTTGACGAGACATTTGGCGATGGAAAAATTATGCAACTAAAGCTTCCTCCACGGTACATCAACAATACCGATGAAAATTTTGGTCGCAAAAGCTTAACTCCTGCCAAACCCCCTGCTCGGAGAGTAGCTAAGAAATCAATTCAAAGGCAGAGGTTATGGAATGATTGTTTTGATCCGTTCTTGGTAGCTTTGGAGAATGTCAAAGGAAATTGTTATGGAAAACTCCATGGGATCAACCATAAAGGAGCCCGGTCCATGTTGTCATTATGGGCTGACTGGGAATCGGACCTTATTGACTCGGTGGAATGGGAGTACAATGGCAAGGGACATAAGCAGTTGAATCCCAAACCTATCATGCCAAGCCTAAAGCCCATTAAAAAAGAGGGTCCAGTACGTGCACCAAGGTTTGAAGTGCCCAAAGGAGTGTTGTATGCCAGAAAACTAAGACAAATGGAAATGGGTACAAATTTGGGCCAAAAAGCCCGTTAAGAGTTCTACCGAGGACCCTACAAAGGTGTGACGTGTCATTATAAAGTATCCACGAGTTGCACATTTGCGATCATCAACTTTAGGTACCTTTTAACAGGAGCTAGTAGTTTTTTTTAATCATATTTTTTTTATTTGTGTGCGCCTTTTTTAGAGAAAAAAAATTAATCTCATTTGAAAACTGTAGAGAGATTTCTACTGTCAATGTCTTCCGGATCAGTTAGTTAGAGTGTATATCAATTATACATATTCAAGACAAAACCTCTTTTATCTTAAGCTGTACCCACTACAGGCCCCAGCACTCCAATTTTAGTGCACATATCTATGAGGACAAACGTTGTCTGCAAATATTCCAAATCTTCATTCTTGAACATCCATTCCATCACAAAAGACAGTATTTTCTAGAATTTCTTTCCTCAATTCCTTGCAATCATTATCTGACAAGAGGAGAAGAACGCGGAGACGACTGATGTATACATTCTTTTTTAAGGTAATGTCAGTTCAAGATTCAAACTGCATTGGCTCTTGCTTTTGAGACAGTCAACGGAAATTTTCATATTTTATGTAGTAATTAATGTACATCAAATTTAGCAACAAGTAATTGCAATTTGCAACACTTAATGTAATCACGATCCCCCTCGAGAGAGGACGACGAACAATCGGCCCTCAAATACCCACATCAATCCCAATCATATGCCCAAGTTCATCTTTTGAAAGCCACTGATGTAAAATGTGGGCAATTGATATAGTTCAATTACTTGCAAGAAACCTAGGCTTCTGTGATTAAAATCAAGATTAGAATTGTGATTGAACTATAATGCAGCTGCTTTTATACTGTCAATAAGCCTACTCCAAGATTTCAGCTGGCCAAAGTTGCCTCCACTTGGTGATTTCTTCGTTGTTATATAGCTTTCTGATTCCTCCATAAAATCCATCCCTCTCGTCGCCCTCCTCCTGATGATCTTTCCTGCTGACTGTCGTGCGTCTCCACCTCGAACCGGGCGCGTACTGGTGGAACTCCAACACTACAGAATCTGCTATAGCACAAATATGAACTCAAAGCAGGAACCAATAATGCATTTTATTATGCCTCGTAATTAAACAACAGAAAATGTTTAGTGACATAAGATTCCATAAAATTAGAGGCTAACATCACATATGAAGCGCACTAACCCTCCCTCACAGCCAGATCACCAAAATGGAATCAGTCCATTAGGTCTAAAACATGCTGAATATCTTAGAATAAATTCCTAGCTAAAAAGAGGTAAAGAAAGATGATTCCCAGCCTATTAAAGCTTCAAATCAATTTTCTGGAGTTTTATGACTATCTTGGTTACTAAAACAAACCATACACACATCTTTTTCTTGTTTAAGTTGCATCTAGGAAGCAAAAAAATGGTCCAATTTGTTATCTGAACAGCATACAATGGCGCCATCACATTTCAGCCCCACCTAGCGAAAGATTCGGACTAAACAGAACAATGGAGCTCTATAAAGGGACACTCTTAGTTCGCTCTCGATGCAGTTGGCCATAAATATTCCACTGAGACACAAGATCGTGATAATGTTGGTGGAAGTTGTGACATGCTGAAAGCGATCTTGCCTAGGGGGACCAATCAAATGGCATAAGTTGGTGGTCCACTCATTGAAAAAAAATGGGATTCCAGAAAAAAGGACCTACCCCGAAATGGGTTCAATCAGTGAAGTAAACCTTAAGATTTATGCCATCCACGCTAAATGGAATCTAGAATAGGAAATGTTATTCACGCTCAATTCACTGTACAGACAGCTCTACCTTTCCCCCTCATCAACATGTCTGGCCACTTCCTCCGAGTTTTAAACTTAAGATCATTACAATACCGGATTTTGACAGAAACATAAATAGTTAGGTTCCCCAAAATTTTATTATCTTATCCTTAAGATTCACATGGAGCGCACGTAAAGTTGATAACTTGCAAGCAAAAAAAGTGCTGAAATGAACTCACCGTTATTATGACACTGGCAAAAATGTTCATTTCCATCACATGGCTCCAAATGACCAACAACACCATACCACCATCCTGCAAATGTGCATAAGATTACTTAATCAAAAGTATAATCATTTTATATTATGATTAATTAATTCAAGTTTATGCTTTTATTAAAAGAATCCTATGTTGTTGTAGGCATACTCAACAGCAAACTAAAAAAGGAATCAATTAAATATACAATCAGTCCTTTGCTGTCTCAGTCTCTTGCTGACAGGAAGAACATTTTCTGTTGTAAGTTCTCCAATTGGCTTAGAGTTCACAAGCATAAAAGCAAGTTATTCCTCATTCATCTATGCATCTATCTATGTATAACTATTAAAAAATGTGAACAAATTCAGACTGGTAACTGACAAGATACCGGTATGCAGAACGAACCGTAAGGGAATTCCTTGTTTTTTCTCCACTGGATCTCAATGTGATCGCCGGGGAGTAAATCATTCAAGCAATCAGAGCTGTATAGATCATGTGGAGAATTATCAATTGGTGCTGCTCTAAGCCTTTCCCATGGCACACTACTCTCCATAGCGACTGGCCTCCGACCATGTGGTGGATACCTGAAATGAAACAGACAACACACATAAAAAAAAATTCCACTAGATCAACTTACAATAATGCTTTTCCTTTCCCACATCCATTATTGAAAAACATCAGCATCTTTTTGAAGCAAAAGCTAATTCGAGAATCTAGCTAGACTTCCAAAATCTATGTTTGGCAAACAACAATATCATGGTCCAAAGAATACATTATTTTTCCAATACCTGGCTTCAAATGCATCCGTACAAGGATCATAGCTAAGTTCTGCATCATAGCATGATAACATGAACCCAACATGCCCATTCTGCAAAGCAACACCATAGTGTCCAAATTCATAAATCCCACACCAGATCAACTCAATTCACAGAAACAGTTATATAAATCTGATAACGTAAACAAAAAGATCACTAGATCGATACCTCGCGGTTGTAGACTTGAGCAGGGAACCAGAACTTGCCAGTCTCAAGGGCAAGGTAACAGGGGTAACAGGACATGATTGAATTAACCGGCAAAGAAATACTCGCCCGGATGCTATCCACCTTTGGGCTAACCCAACAAGAAGGCCAAAACATAGAGACAAGCCTCTTGAACCCATTTATCTTGTTTTCCTTGAAACTGCCACTATCTTTTCTTGAAGCTCTATACCATTGCCACTCCCTATAAGCAGCAGGGCCAATGACTCTGCCCCATTTCTGCTTCATGTGCCTTTCCCACAAGTGATCACTCGTGCATCTTTCTCTAAGAGAAGCACAGACACCTGACATAGTGCAAAGCCCTTCCGGCGGTAGCTTCTCAAGAATGTTGTCCAGTGCCAATTCAGGCAAGTCCAGCAAAGACAGCCCTCCTCCTCCTCCACTCTCATCATTCACATTTTTATCTATCTTTGCATAATTTAAAGTCAAACTTTTGATCATGGACACTCTTGAATGAGCTTTAACGACACGAAAAACTTGAGAAAGAAAATTCCTCATAGAAGAGAACACAAACAAGTCTTTCCAGAAGCAAAGTGGCAACAATCTCATCTCACTTGCCCACGGAGGCAGAGGCTTGAGAGGTAGAGACTTGGCGAAAAAGATGAAGGAGAAACAAGTGATGAAGAAGTAAAGTAACATTTGGAAGGATGAAAGGAAAGGAAATAATCAATCACTGGTCAATTCAAGTTAGGCATAAATCATATACACAGCCCAAAAATCAAAGGAGGAACCAATTGGAGGAAAGCAACAATAGGAAAAGAAAAGAAGGAAAAACTAAACTGAATTGTGCCCTTTCCCCTTCAAACACTCACCAAGTTTAGGAGACAAAAACAGAAAACTATTAGTACTCTATTTTCCTCTCATAACAAAAGAAGAATACCTTTCACAATACCTTTCACAATGTGGGTTTTTAATGGTTCCAAGAGAGGCCACCAAAACCCTACGGTGGGCCTCCTTGTCAAAAGAGATATTTCCGTTTTTCAAAAGAGTAAAAACACCAGAAACCTAAAAAGAACAGATTTTTTTTCCTTAATTAAATATAGAAAGCAGTTTGGTAAGAAGTCACTAGTCAGATTACAACACAGCTTACAGAATCTAAACAAAAAAACCGATCTTTCTTACAAAAAGTCTAAAAATGAGGATGTCTTTACTAAGAAGGTGCTGAAAAAGACAAGAAATGAGGTTGTATTCAGCTGAACCCAGATGGGTTAATGAAGAAGAAGGTGGTGGTGGGGTATAAATTCTTTAGATCTGATATATGGGTCTCTTCTGACACGAGGAAATCCCAAGACAGCAAGAAAATTGAATAAGATAATCAAACAAAGAGACCCATATACAGTATCTTTTTCCAAATATATTTAACTTATAATTGCATTACATTACTAAAGTCAGGTAATTTAAAACAAATTAATAAGAGATGGAAGAGAATACAGATCTTGGTTAGTTGAGATAGTTGCAAAATTAGGTGCACACCCACCCCAACCAACACAAGATCTGTATTCGAAAAAACCTTAAAGAAATGTAAGAAAAAGCAACCCAAAAGGGACAAGAACAGTATGAACAATTGAGAAGAAAGGGAGATGACGAATTTGAAAATGCGGGGTGTGTCCTACATGATCTCCTCTACTCTCCTGTTACCCTGTAAAACTCTTCCCTCCATCTCTCTCTGTCTCCTATTCTATCCTGTACAGTAATAAAATAGCAAATATAATAATGGTCAGTAGAGAGAAATGGACTGATCAAACGGATGGTTATGGTTAAAGTTGATATATTTGTATTTCAAAAAGAAAAAAAAAAAGAAAAATTGCTAAAAAAGTCCATTTCTTTCTGCTTGTTATGCGTTCTTCTGACAGTGGGGAGGGAAATCTGTGACAGTTTTGGATAAAGTACTGGTTTGAGGTTTTGAGTTTTGCTTACCTGAGCAGCAGTACGTTTCAATAATGTACATGACCACTTCTTTCGAAACACGTGGCAATTTTGATGACGTTTTAAAAAATGGAACATAATTTTTGTACAAATGAAGAAATGTGGAAGTAAAATGTAATGCAAGTCTATTAAAGCGGACGTCCACCAATTAAGTAAAAAAATATAAGAGTAGTGAAATATTTTGATGTATCTAAGATTTTCTGATATGCAAACAATATGGATACGTTATCCCATCCGTGTGCATTCCAATTTTTTTCATAATAAAAAATGAAAAAGGAAAAAAAATAAACTTCTTCGATTTTTTGTGGTGTTCTCATGATATTTTCGCGTAGAAGACAAATATCAACGAAATAACATTGGACTTTCTCAATATGATTTTTCTACGTTTTTTAGATTAATCAGACAATTGAATCTGTATTTTGTAGGTTGGGGCATGCCACCTACCATCTTCAACGATCTTCATTAATTATCGACATGAATACATTTAGTTGAAGGCTAAGCCATAACTTGTCTGCTTGTGCAACCCTCCCTGGTCATTTTCATGGACAGCTAGCTAACAAATGTGCATCTATTTTTTATTTTTTTAGTAGTACCTAAGCATTGCAAGTTTTTTATTTTTCACTATGTAAAAGAACTATCGTATACTATTGTTTAATAATGTCGGTACAAAAATAAGAATTAAAGAATAGTTATACATGAAAATACTGATCTAGTGATTATTTGTGGATTTTTTTGTTAAATAAAATATTTCTCTCTTTTGGAGTAACTAGTTTTATGCGAGTTTACACTCTTCTTTTTTGAGTTTTGTGGTGTTTTATAATGGGTAACCCTACGTTATTGAAAAAAAACATACATATAAGTGCGTAGATTAATTGATAAGAGTTATTTTAATTAATTATTTTTAAGTATACATCTGCATTAAAATTTATAAAAAAAATTTACCATCTTTTATACTTTCCCTCGACTTAAGAATAACATCTAATATGATAATATAATACTAGATGATAATCTTAAAAAAATAAAACAAGAATCCGACTAATATGATTTCAAATGGTATTAGTTTTGACATAAGTTTACACTTGGAAATAGTAGCAAAGACCAAATTTTTATATATAAAATAAAACCACTTTTTCCTATTAAGTACGATTATGACTTTGTTAATATGTACCTTAATCTTTTTTTTGTTCTTCCAATGAGTTTGATTGGAGAATAGAAGTTGCTTGAAGAGGGATATTGGTAGTGGACCAATTGGTGGACAAAAAGGTCATTTCCCACATGATTAGCTCCCTCAAGATCCCAAGATTATTGACACCTCGCAAAAGCGCGACTATCATTGGCCGGAAAATATATAGTGGGGCGGCGGCCACCAGTGTGGGCTTGGTGATTGGTGTGAGCCATGACACCAACATGGCTTTCAAAAGGATGGGAATGAATCTAGGAAAGCCGCTCAATAAAAGATACTAAAATACTACACAAACTTAAATCTAAGTCATGCATAACCTTATAATATGGTATGATCTCAGTTTACATCGTAACGGTAGAAAAAAGTGAAAGAACGTAAATGTTGCATAATTTTTCCCTAAAAAAATTTAAATTCAATACTTGTCGCAAAAAATATCATATGCTACATAAAGATCTTATCTATCTTTTTTTAGAAGAATCATTAACTTTCATATTAAAAAATATTAATTACAAAAACATCATTTCTTAATAAAGCAAGAAGAGGATCATGAGGATGTAAAATCCAATCCCGATGAAGAAAAAAACTCTTAATAGCTTTAGCAAGCTAATCTGGTACGCTGTTGATTTCTATTATCTAATAATCTAATTTGATTGGCTCTAGTTTAATTTGTGGGCAGTACCAATATATGTTGCTATGGTTTCAACTTTCAACTAATGATGTTTTCTCTCTCCATAGATTATGGAGCAAAATTGGTAAAGGAAGATGCACGATGTGTCGTCGTGTAGGTCATAGATGAGGTGAAAAAGGCATTCATATACAATCTCTTGATGCCTTGTCTCCTAAAGTTTCAGCATCTTATCCATCATCATCAAACCGCCTGCCTTTTTTCCCCCTCTTCCGTGAGATTCCCCACCAATTCTTGTGGAATGCAATAAATGTGCATGAGAGGGACAAAAACGATCCATGAACCTAACTTGGCAACGCTCATGTAATTCACCGGTTATGTACTGATAAATATTAGAGTTTGAGTTTTATTTCGCCTACAAAAACATATTAGTTGTTTTTTTGGTTTTTATTTTGTTAAATTGATAATTAATGTGTGTGCAAAATCTAAGCCCACTTTCCATCTTCTTATCTTGTTTCAACATTGGGAAAGGCCCAGGCCCAAACCAGATAATGGCAGACTAAAAAACAAACCCAGACTTCCATACCCAGATATGGGCAGTTTTGTTTACCCAGTTGGCCATTTGGGTACACTTTATCGTCACGGGTCAGAGTGTTTCTGCACTACTCCCAGAATATTAATTTACTATTTACATTCATTCACATAAATGGTAGAATTCGTTATAGATAATGGATCCATCACTATAATTATTATAATTATGTGCGGTAAGAAATATAAATTTCACCACTTACGTGAGTATGAATAATTTCGACACACCATTAAATTCATTAATTATTCAGTAGAATCTTGCATTTGACCAATCTTCTCTTTTCGCACAAATAAAAATGGAATTAGGAAGTCGAACTCCATACTTAAGCTTGGCTGAAAGTAACACTTGGCGCTACAATTATTTTCGCGGTAGTGGGCTTTATGAATGGATGAAAGCCTATTAACATTCTTATTGGGCTTCGTAAATGCTACGGGCATAGGCCTCCTTACATTTGGACTCGTAGTTGTAGTCTTAGACCTCCTTAACAGCTAGGTTGAGCTAGCTGGAGTCCAGCTAAATGAGAGGGCTTATAAGCCCATTACTTAAAATTCTTAAAGTTGTCAGGCCCGTTTATGTTATATAGCTTGGCCCGACCCTCAACCCCACCCATTTAATACATAAATATTCATTTATTATATTTAGTTCATTAGCATTCGTGGTATTTTTTACAAAGTAGAAAAGAAAAGATATTGAGCTTGAGATTCTTTGTTAATATTTTTATCAACAAAAAAAAAAACTAAGTATCATGAGCCCCGCAAAAATTAACTAAGAGATACTTCTTAAAAAAAAAAAGAGTAATATTTTGAGTTCAAACTTTTCGCACATATTGCGTGAATTTTAAGCTAATGCGAACAATCTTGACCTCTTATCATAGGGAGAAAAAGTAGTAATGGGGCTACACTACTCTACAAAATTAGGTGTTAAGAAAGAATATGAGAAAAGCTTGAAGGAGAAGATGGGAAACAAAATCGAGGCATGACAAAGAAGCGCATTATGGTACAATCCCAAGGGCCAAACCAAAGCTTTATTTTTTCTCTTTAATGCCTAAATGCGCTGCTATAGTTTCAGCCTTTTTCATTCCCTTTTCTTTTCCTCCTCCGGAATTTTGGGATGAAGAAAAGAAAAAACACAAGTCAATCAATTCGTTTTTTCTTTTGTTGGCATTTGTGGATAGAGAGATAAACTCAGAGCGCGCCATTAACAAAGCTATAAAAATACCTTAGTCGATTGATTCAAAATGAAGAATAATATTCCAAAACAAAAGTCTGTGATGGGAAAATTAATCCCTTTTTGAAGCCTTTCTTCTTCTTTTCAGAGCAAAACTGAAAGCAAAAAAATGTATTCCGTATGATTTTTACATGATGTCAAACTCAAAACCATGACATGATTGCTGATCAAATTCCACTGGACTCATCATTTGTTCTTTTTCTTTTTCCTCTTTTTTTCAGAAGAATTTTGGAATTAAAAGATAGAGAATAAAGAGTATTCTTCTTCTCGTGTCTATAAAAACGTTGAAGAGTATGAAAACAAACGTGTTGGAAGTCTAATCTCCTAGCAATATTATATATACTACTATCTTTTTTGTGAATTTTCCTTTTACAGCTAAGAAAGACCAATATTGACCTTTATAAAGGCAAACATGTCATGGGATATTTTAGAGACTCCCACGTACAATTACATTTAGTTCTAATGAATTTCATACCTTGTGTCAACATTGACATATGAATGTATATACATTTAGTAGTATTACATCTTTTTCTAATAATAACATACTCTTGTTCGTGACTCGTACGTAAACCGCTCGAGTATATCTTAACTAGAAAACCCAAAAACAAGAATAAAAATAAAAACGAAAACAAAAATTCAAGTTGTAGATTTTAGATAGAAATGCTAGAGTAGTTTTCATTTAAGGAAAAGGTCAGAGAAAACATTCCAATACAGTTTTGCTAGCTAGTGATCATGCATGAAGCAACTAGCCTAACTTCAGCTACTTATACATATATCTACATAAATAATCAATCATCCTACATCGGGGAGGGGGGGGGGGGGGAAGTAAAAAAGAAAGAAAGAGTCTAACTAGTTAGATAAAACGAACACTAAAACTTTATCTTTGTTGATCATCAATTCACTTCTGGATGCAATCTTTTCTTCCCACAAAGTGGCACTCCAAAAAGCTTCACTACACTATACGACTGATCAACACCATTCAAAGTCAATGGAGACTTAGGACTAGTCGTCTGATCAGTACCATGTTGATGTTGATAATGAGGTGAAGAAGAACCCAATTTCACAAGCTTAGGCATCGATGTAGTGCTGTTGTTGTTGTTGTTAAAATTAGGCTTTTGAACTTGAACATGGTTTTGGATGAAGTAGATGATGTCATTGTAGAGGCTCTTCATGTGAGATAGCTCAGTTACTAGCATGTAGTTCTTCTTCCTCAGTCTTTGGTTGTCTTCAGAGAGTGCAGCTAGGATATCCGTGTTTGGTTTCGGTGATTGGATCATTGATGGATCGGAAGAATCAATCCAAGAAAAAGTAGCATTGTCTGTTGCTTGATGATCAGTGGTTTGGAGGAAATGGAGTTGGTTTTGATGTTGTTGATGGAATTGGTGGTGATCATGGTAGTTTTGTTGGTGGGGTGTTTTCCTTCTTAGGATCTCAGATAGCAAATGCTTTGCCCCTCTCCTAAAGAACTCATTTGCAAACTCCCATCTATCCGCAACTACTTTCTTGAATCCCTGCAAGAAAACAGTTTGTAACTCATTGACTCAGTGATACTTCATACAAAATAGTCCGAATTTAATTATTTTCATAATATAAAAAGAGAAGACGGAGAGATTATTAATAAATTAGTAATTCAGTGATACTCTTTAAACAATACAGTAATATACGTACGTAGGTGTTGAGCTGTCTGACGAAGCTAGAGAAATTGTTGTGTTTGAAGTAGTTGGGGAGGAGATCTCTAGCAAACTCAGGCGGTCTCCAAACAACAAAGGTTGTCTCATCATCTCCCCAAGATACAATGTGGTTGGTTAGAGGGTCATCAACAAGTTGGTATGTCTTGGTCAAGAAAGGAGCAGGAATTGCCTTTTGTGACTCCACAGAGAAAACCATCTCTTCTCCACCACCACCACACATATTATTCATCTGATATTGATCCCTCTCCACCTTAAAATAACCAGTCATACCTATATATATTACCACTACAAAGTAAATATGATAGAGAGGTGTCACTTACATCACTTGTTTAGTTCAAGTGTATATATATCTATATATCTATCTTTCTTTCCTTTCTCATTGTTTATTTTCTTTTTGGCTTCGGTGTCCAATCAATATATTGGGTGCTGATTATTCTGAATTGGAAATAAATCTCTAAAGATCTTTTTTTATCAAAATCATTCAGTATCCGATCACTACGTTATGTGCTGGTTATTTCGGATTCGAGTCGAATAAGACCCTAATTTTTTTTGTTAAGATCACTCAGTATTCAATTATTATATTAGGTATTGATTACTCCGAATTTGAGTCGTTTAAAATGGTATTTTTCTCTTTTTCTTGATCATTACTATAATTTTGTAGCTTTATAAAACAGAAACATATGGGATGTCACTAAAATTAAACAAAGGGTTGGGTAGGCAGAGAGTGTTAACTTTTCTGTTCTTTTCTCTTCCACTCACTCACTACTGTGTAGTTTTCTAACTTTAAGAAGCATATGACCATGTCAGTTTTTTTTATAAAAATATTGAATATTTTTTCTAGAATTACTACAAGTAATGAGATCCAATGAGTTTGTAATATAAATTATGGGAATCGATTTGCTTCCTTTGGCTCAGTGTGCTGAATTTGGTGGGAAAGAGGCATCAATTGATGATGATTCTTGAGATCCTAAAATCTCTTAACGGGTCTTTCTATACACCAATATGACAATCCTGTACCTCAAGGTAGATGTTTTGTTTTGTTACGAGTAAAAAAAACTGTTTGTTCTCGCGATCTAAGTGATGGGTGTGCGAGCTAAAGTTTCAAATTTAAAAAATAAATAAAAAATAAATATTAAAGAAGTTAATTTTTTAAAAGGATCTAAAACGAATAATATCATTCTATTAAAATTGTTCGATCTTTTAAAAAGTTAAAATATATGTAAAAGAAATAAAAATAATAATTGAGATGCTCTAATTGGAAACGGAAAATAGAAGCAATAAAGAAACAAGTGTTTGAAGTTTGTTTTTATTCCGGACATAAAGATCCAAAATCATAAGCTAGCTAGGGCAGATTAGCTACATTTTACACGTCGTTCCAACCCTTTCCTCCACACTAGGACGGACAATATATAAATTATTCCCTCAAACATAAATTTTGAAGCATGCGCCCTATTTTTTATTCTTCTTTAAAATCATTGAATTTTAGCCGTTTTATCGGGAAGAAAAGCACAACTTTTTTTTATTAGTTGATAATTATATAATAAATCAATGATACATCGTAATTAAGACGACGGTCTAACTCAATCAGAAGTTGAAAATTTTCATCATTAAGAAGATCACATTAATTAATAAAGTCTCTAACTGCTTTCTTGGCTAAAATATCGGCTAAAGTACTACTCAAATTAGGATATACTCTTTTCGGAGCAAAATAAATGACGTTCTGGGATAATAAAAATTCGTAAAACAATGATCTTTGATCTTATTTTATTTCAAATTTAAAAATTGATGAGTTGAATCAACACTAATCTCAAAAGTAATTTTTCTTTTTAGTTTTAGTTTTTTCCAAAGCTAGTATAAAGCTTAATGTCATTTTTAGTATTTTATTGACTAGACATACCGATCTATCGAGTTCAAAAGCCTCTTTAGATTCAACTAGTAGAGCAAATAAAAATATGAGCAACTTGCTTTGGAAATACTTGGAGAAACAAAAAAATTAAATAATAGGAGCATATCTGTCTCCTTTAGCGACTAGACATACTAATCTTTTATTAGTATTTATTTTATTTTACTAAAATAAATAATTTAAAATTATATATATATAATAAATACAATAAATATTGAGTAATAATAAAAATAACATTTAATTATTTTATTTTTATTATATAAATAAATTGATTGATTAAATTAACAGACTACTCTTACTCTTAGTTATTAATTTATAAATTATTTATCCTAGTTATTAATTTAAAATAACACGTGTCAAATTTATATTAACTTTAAAATGATACGTGTCAATCCTACTTTAATTTTATTTTTGCATCAACTTTACGTTATAATAGATCAATATATTGTTTTTTTTTCTTCTGAGTATTAAACCACTTACATTAGACATTTGTTGGATATATTAATATATAATTATGCCCATAATTATATGCATGCATATGGGGGTTAGGAAAATGAACATTCCTGAACTTTATTCATTAATTATTTCTACGTTCATTCCAAGGCATGCCCGTGACTAAGATGCTGCAAGGAAAGTATTCTTTTTTTTACCATTTAGTTTTTTAGACACAGGAAATAATACTACATTTCAATCCAGTACCTCTAATATTCCGATTAGAAATATGCATGCAGTAGAAAGAAAATCTCCTTATACAATGCTAAACAGAAGTTACTAGTTACATGAATGGTCATTTTCTATCCCCTATTTTCACCCTTTTCACCCGCAAGTCTTACCCGGATTTTACCAATTTTTCTAGTTTTTTTTTCCTTTCAATTTCTTGAATCAGCAAATAACAAGTCGGATCGATCCTATGGAGATTGGATGAGTGAAGTTGAGATTGAATTTTTCAAGGATTTTATTTCCATTGTTTTTTACTGCAAAATTGCGAAAGATTATTTCCAGCTTTTTACATTGTGAACTTTCTCAACAGTAGAAAAATTGCAGTTTTTCTTTTTTTACTTTTTTTCTATTGCTTATTATATTAGTAATTTCTGTTGGTAAAAGTTTCTATATGGATGAGATTGCAGATTGGATATTGGGTTTCAAAATAGTACTACTGTGTTGTAAATGGTATGCGCAGTGGTGTAGTATACGTCAATGTCTCAATGAGATGAAAAATGGCCAAAGTCATCTTTTCTTTTCTGCTCTTTTCTTTTTACGTGTTTGTTTTAGTATGGGGATCGAATATGCCTAGAACTAGAAATATGCAAATAACACTTTTAGTAGTTGTAAAGAACTTTATTTTTTGTTATAATACCATGACAAAAAGAAATTATAAACTTGGAAACAAATTAAAAAGGGGAAAATGACCAATTGTTCAGGACACTTTAGATTGAAATAGGACATTTCGAGTTCAAATACGAGAAATAAATCTATATATCTAGCAAACTATATCCTAAAAGAGTCATTTCTTTCGGTAGAATAAACTCATCTAGAGAGTACACCATACCATAGAGAGAAAAAAAGAAAAAGGTATGCAGGATATTGCTGTTTAGGTTTTTTTTTTTTCAAAAAGAAAAAAAAAGGTTGAAAATAGTGGAAATTGAATAATAAGGAAGATTCTATTCCAAATAAGACCGACTTCTTGAATGGTCAGAACTGAGTGTTTGCAGAGATGGTGGACAAATACATCACATGATCTTTCTCCATCTGCATGTGACCCACGCACTTAAACTATTAGTACTATGCTGTAAACCTTTGCGTTTTTCATTTCATCAATGGCTCTACTAGAAGACTAGAGAGAGACAGACATACACTGACATAACCTAACTAGCGACACCTTTGTCTCGTTTTAGCCCAAACCTAAATGCATAACATGTGAGAGTACGTGTGTGCAATATATTTCATAAGTTTTCTTTTCTAAAGAGAAGAAACAAACGGAGCAAAACTGTTAAAAAAAGGGGGAAAAATCTATTTCACTGATCTGAATGTTCTGCTGATCTAACATATTAAAATTCAATATCACTGTGTCAAGCTGGAAAATGCCAATCTTTCAATTGTTAATCTCGGAATTGGGTAATTTATCTTCAATCAAATTTGAAAGAAAAAAAGGAAAGAAAAAAAAAACTACACACATGAATGAATCTGAAAATATCATGTAATGCATCATAACTTACCATAAGTACTTGAGATGCGGCAACACAGGTCACGACGCCATTTAGTAAAAGGTTCATGCTATTGCTAGATCAAAATTACTTTTGAAGATCAACATTCATCACAAAATTTGAGTATAAGGGCAAAATATGTTATGAAGATGGACCATTTCTTTTACGTTTTCAAGCTAAGCAGAGAATCATTTCTAACTGTATTTCTAGACAGAAGTACTTATAGAATTTTCTGTTATGTAGCTTCTTAGGTTGTCTAATTTTTGGCTATTTCTGTCTAGAAATACAGTTAGAAATGATTCTCTGCTTAGCTTGAAAACGTAAAAAAGAAATGGCCATCACTTAAAGATTCGTGATGATATTACTAGTATATATCATGGAGCCCCCACCAGCTAATCTCAGTGAAATCATGAACACCCACATGCTAAGGATCTAAAACCGGCACTTTAACAATATCAGGCATTCGTATCCTTAAAAGAGATGGATTTACAATCTTGGATTTTAGCATCATTGCCTCTCATATGCACTTGTCTCTAAGATAAAGAGTGTTACTACTTAGGATCATATATTGATGATGATGATGAAACCATAACATGATTGAAGAACAGAAACACACACATGATATGTGCACATGTGGATCCCACCCATTTCTTTTTTGGTATATTCATCCTTTGTGAAAGTGAGTTTAATTTGTAGATGCTCGAGAAAACCGAGTCAAAAGACTTTCTTTTAGTTGTTAAATCTCTCTTTGATTGATTTATGTGTGATATTCCAAATCCTCTTTACTAATGGAATCGAAATAATCTCTGGATTGATAAGAAGATCCTTTCAATTGGCTAGAATCCTTTCCTTGAACGAAACTAGATCTTGTGGAATCATATTGAATATTTGACGATATATTTTGTACTTTGCTAAAAAGCGATCCTTGTTTATCAACCACATATTGTCTAACCAAATCTAATTCTCTCTGGATATGTTCCTCAAGATGAGGGAGGGAGGGAGAAAATTTCAGCGTACTTCAGAAATGCTAACTCACTTTATGTTCGGCAAAAAGGCATTTGGGAACTCTGGACTCTGGCGTTTTATTTTATGGGAACCCTCAACTATTTTTTTATTTAATCACCCCCCGACTTCTTTACATTTTATTTAATCACAACCCTACCGTCACATTTTGCTGATGTGGCACCGTTATGTGCCACATCATACACTTTCTCGATGCCACGTCAGCAACTTGCCACATCATCCCAGCCACATCAAGAAGCAAGCCACGTCATCAAACCAGGGGGGTAATTAAATAAAAATATAAAGTTCAGGGTTGTTTTATGTCTTTTTGTCATATTTATTTTATTATACTTTCTGTTTTTGTTTCTTTTTTATTTTTTCTTTGGATGGAAATGGAGGAAGAAGACAGAAGTTATAAGGTTATAACTATGTAATAGAAAGAAGAAGAGTGGGCGGCGACACATGGAAATGGAGGAAGAAGACAGAAGTTATAAGGTTACGAAAAATAAATACAATTAAGGGGTAATAATTATTTTTCTGAATTTTTAAAATCAATTACAGTATTTTTTTGGATTTTTAAAATTAATTACATTATATTTCTGAATTTTTAAAATTAATTACATTATTTTTCTGAATTTTTAAAGAAAAGAAAAGAAAAGGAAAAAAAAGGGAACAATAGGTTTTTTTTGGGTAACCTGCTATTCAAGGTCAAAACTAACAGTCTGTTAGTTTGACTAACAGAGGGACGTGTGTTTGCAATTGACCAATAGTTCAGGAAGGAGTCTGGTTTTTTTTAGTACGGGGCTTCATGCAAAAAATCCATTAATAATCATAATTAATCAGATTAATCATAATTACCTCTAATTGTTAAGTTATTTTGTAGGCAACCTTATTTTAGATTAATCATAATTACCTCTAATTCTAGCAATAAAGTATTAATTTCAATTTTATTTTTATTATTATTATTATTGTCATTATACTGTTGTATATAAAAAGGAAAAGAGGAATTTGGGTTATTGAATGAAATTAGGGAAAATGACATAAAACAACCTTGAACTTTAATGTTTTGATTAATTGCAACCCTTAACTCTTTTTTTTAATTTAATTACCCCCGACACACTTCCGACATGTCTTGTTGACGTGGCAAGTTGCTGACGTGTCTTGATGACGTGGCATCCAGTAAGCACATGACGAGGTACATAACGGTGACACATCAGCAAAACGTGACGGTAGGGTTGTGATTAAACAAAATGTAAAGAAGTCGGGGGGTGATTAAATAAAAAAATAGTTGAGGGTTCCCATAAAATAAAACGCTAGAATCCAGGGTTCCCAAATTTTATACGGGTAAGTTGCTAGTGGTGTCTATAAAAGTGGTGATGTTTTAGTAACGAATCTCATCAGTTATATGACTAAGGAATGAAAAGTGAGTTGATATTCTTGTAATAGGGAAGAATTACCGGAGGGAGTGGTAGTGATTGAGAATCATAATGCTATATTTATGAATTATAGGTTTTCAATTTATTGAAAAAGATAAAGGTAGTGGAAAAAGAAAAAGGAAAAGAAAAGGAAAAGATACTACTCTTTGGGGTCATGATGAGTGGATTGAAAGAAAAAATACTTGAAGAGAAACATCATCTTCTTTTCTCCCTAGGAAAGAACAAAATGGGTCAAGCTCCTGCAAAGCATTAGAAAATTCATGGATGGATGAACTTAAAAGTTGATGGAAAGAGGAACCTAATATGCCTTTTTCCATACCATTTCTTCTTTTTTAATTTCTCCTTGTATACGTATTTTTTAAATTATGTATAGCTTATTTAGTGCACATACAGAAAAGTAAAAAGGTAAGAAAAGAAAAAGGAGAAAGAACAGAAGCATAGTTGTGTTGTGTCACTGCCATAGAGCTAAGTTAGATTGTTGTCGTGTATTCTTGACTAATTTATCAGCTATAACTCTCAGCCTGTGACCTTTCAAGTAAAACCTTGCTACTTCAATCTATGTATGGAGTAATCACAACATTTATCTCTTAATAGACTGATCACGTAACAGCATATCAATTTGAGCTCTAATCTAGTCATATAACGAAGTTGTTGCAAGATCTGATCGTATTTTTTTTATGATGGAATATTCATATAATCATGTTTGCTTTAAAAAGAGTATCACTAGATAATAACATAGTATATCATCAAGTATAGTTTAATACTAGCATACATAACCTTTGAGTAAAAAATATTGTTTCATAGAGTTCAAATCGTAGTTTTATTCTATAGACGAGAAATGTGCATGTGCCAAAAGCCAGTGTCACGACAGTGGTCAACGAAAGTTCTAATATCTTTATGTTTCTTGCTGTTTTCTTTCTAAGTGTTATTAAACTAAAATATATTGATTCTGAGAATAAATTTATTTTATGTACCCCCCAATTTCAAGATAATAAAAGTTCTGAATCTTGATCTATATCTTAAAGAATTGAAGTTAATTATAAAGGCAAAACGGAATAGCAAAATTGATCTATAGTACCTCCTTTTATGAAGACAACTTTGGGATCATTCTATTTGACTAATATTAAGTGACCGACACTAGAAACAGGAAAACTGAAATTTCCATCAGAAAAAAACAGAGATGAGATCAAAACCTACTGTAACAAATTAGTAGTTTGGTTAATTTCTCTGAAATTTGATTAGAAATTTGCTATAGTTGATCTGGTCTAGTTTCTGACCTAAGAGTCACTGTCTTCTTTGAATTGCTGAGTATACAGGCGTATTTCTTTCTTTAATAATAATAATAATAATAATAATAAATAGTTAGTACACAAACCATTGTACATTGTACTACTGAAATAATAATAATAATAATAATAATACTAATAATATTATTATTATTTCAGTAGTACAATTCCTTGATTTTTCTTGCAACGATGGAAGTGTGCCCATTCTTAACAGTACAAAGGGTTTTGAGGTGGGAGTACAGATTGTACAACGAGATATGTAATAACTGTTGCAACTTGCAAGTACTATGGTGTGTAGTAGACTACTACTAGTAGTAGTAGTACATTCCAATGGCTGTACAGGATTATCTTGCGCTATATATATATAGCACAGGATCTATAGTGCCACCATCATCATCATCCATCAACTATCACCCAACTTGTAGGCAGTGGCGGATCCTGCTCTCGATGTTTGGGGGGGCGAGATTAGTGACGGATTCAGGATTTGTATTTAGGTGTTGCGGGGGTTCGGGGGCAGCGCCCCCGAAAATTTTTTTTGGGAGTATTTTAAAAGGAAGGCAAGCGAGTTGAACGAAAAATTAGAAAAATGCTTAAGAGTATTTGTATCCGCCACTAAATAACAAATATTTAGATAAACTTAACAAGAAGGTAAATAAGAAGACAATATAGAAAAAAAATAATTATACATTAGAATTCATACAATATACGTATTTTTTACAATTGTTCTCTACTTTAGGATTGGAATTGAATGAGAGATTGAGAGGGTGATCGATATGTGATGATTTGGTGTAGAAATTGAATTAAATGAAGGATTGAATTGAATTGAATTTCGGCGGAGATTGAATTGGCTTTGGCACGAGTTTATTGGTAGTGATGATTTGGGAAATGAGGATTTGAGATTTAATTGAAAGGATTTTTCGTCCCTTACTTACTGTGTACTAATTATTTTTTTAAACTTTTATCTCTTATGTTCGAACTTTTATCGCTTACGAGTGAATTTTATCAAACTATAGAGCGGACTTTTCGTCCCTTACTGTGTACTAATTATTTTGCTTTATTTTATTCCACATTTTAGCAATTTCGGTTCAAATTTTTATTCATTTTTAGGTAAAATTACTCGTATTATCGGCTCGAACCGAACCAATAATATATATATTAAATTTTTTTTGAAAAGTTTGGGGGGGCTGCAGCCCCCCCTGGCCCTAACAAGGCTCCGCCACTGCTTGTAGGGCAAAAGTGTTTTAACAAATTAGAGAGACCCTATAAATGTGGAGGGATTCCTACAGGGGCAACCATAGATCACATGTGGTCACCTACCTCATCAGATAATCCTATCTTCTTTTTTGGGTTATCTTGTTGCGTGTTTCATGTGTTCTCAGGTCGCCCCTGCCGGATTTCCTTCCACCACATCATCAGCTGATGATGCAAAGATAGGCGGGTGGGCCCACTGGGCATATTTTTGTTCAGGTCCGTATCAACCGTTGGATCATCCCCTTAATGGCGAGTAACCAGAATCTTAACGGACGGCTACTATTCTGTCCGAAGAGAGGATGATGACACCAACAATGTGATTCAACACTCTTAACACTTAAATAGTAATCCCATACGAATAAATTGTACAAATGAAATGATAGCACATGCATAATTGTTTATGTAAAACTTATAGGGTCTGTTTGGCGTTCCGGTTCTGGTCCGAAAAGTGCTGTGAGTAAAAGTGTGGTGGGAAAATCACTTTTGCGCAAAGTAGTGTGCTGTTTGGTAAACATTTCTTAAAAGTGCTGTGGAAAACGAGAAGTTGTTTTTGATGTTTGGTAAAACTATAGAAATGAAAGAGTTGGAATATAAAACCCATTTTTACAAAATTAATAAAAATAGGAAAAGTGGATCTAGAATTACTTATCTTGAGATGTAGATTTTATTGTGCTAGTTTTTAATTTATTTTGTTCATTATATAAAATAAAAAAATGAAATTAAAATGAAAAAAAAAAAAGGGGGAGAGAGAGAGTGCCAAACGCACTGCGTTGGGCTGCTGGAGCATTTTGCTCCAGTGGCTTTCCTTTGATTTTTCAAAGGATGAAGAAGCCAGCTTTTGGGAAAGCCATGTTGAGAAAGTGATAGCCAAACACTTTCAAAGGCTTTTGAGTTGGGAAAAGCTCTACTCCCCAACTCAACCTTACTCCCAAACGCTACCATAATGATTTATTTACAGATAAAACGTTTTTTTCTTCTTTTAAGATTGCAGGTGGGCCATGGAAATCCAAAGAATCCTTCATCCAGTGAAAGGAAAAGAAAAGAAAAACAAAAGAAGAATCACGTTGTACAGCTTATCAAAGAAACTGAGTCAAGTGGACATCCGTCCAAAGTAGCATTCAAACAAATCTCAAGAGTCCAGCCTACGTCCAGCTGTGATGTTCACATAACAAAGACTGCAAAATCTAAATATGCATTTTCAATATCGATGCAATGTCTACTAATCGAATGCTCTGATGGTTCTAAAGCAAGTTGCAAGGAGCCAAGTTGCAATGTCTACCATTTCTTCTGTTTGTTTTTCCATTTGAAATCCATTTAAAATGGCAGTATTAGTTGAATCGACATTAACTAGTTGTAACTTGTTCCAATACCACTACGTGCATGTATGATAGATTACCGGAAAAGAAAATATGAGAAAGCGCGTACCAGCGAATCCTTTCAGGCCTGATCCTGCATTCTAATGTTATTGATGCCAGCTATCATGAGGAAGGGGTGTTGTTGCTACTGGGTACCAGAAATATGGGACTTAAAACCTGAAAGGATTTCCATGGATAGTTCTATAGACCTTGAGTACCTCTGCATCAGAACAGAATAAATATTGCTGCTTGCAGATAGTTTGCTCAATTTGGACCATACATGCAGAAGACTTTCCACCTTTCCAACAGACATTGCTAAACCTGGTTGATTTCAATAATTGCATTGAACTGCCATCTAAAGACGAAACTGGTTCTTGAAAGGTCATAAATAAATATTGAAGGTAAAATTAGGAAATGATTGCATCATAAAGGAACCAAAAACTTTAGGGTGTTCTGTTTTCCCTTATATCAGTATCCTTATACGAGACTTGATGGTGAGTAGCTCTTCCTCCCCGATTTGTTTCCAAACCCCATCTATCATCAGACAGCCCCGGACATCTTTCGGTAACAAAGCATCTCTAGATGTTTCATTCTCAACTGTATCCCTCATCTTCTTCAAACTAGAGCCATCCAACAAATAAGTGTCACAACTAGCTAGTCTCTTGCAACTTGTTCTCTCGACAATTGAGTCATCTAAAGATTGAAAATCACAGCCAGTCTGCTCCCTTTCTTGTAAATGTATAGAGTTTTCATAGTCACCATTGCAATCCAGAACAGAAAGATGGCCAGAAGACCCAAGTTCACGAGGCAACATACCAATAGGGCATGGGTTCCATGACTTTGCCACCACCCATCGCCCCAAACTTCCTTGATCACCTTCTCTCGTCTCCAAAACTCTACCCTCTGCTAGGCGAGACTTCAGCAACTCTAACTTTTTGGTAGCTTGATGGATGGACTGATCTTGCTTGATAAGAATGCTATTCAACTCCAAGAGTGAAGGTTCCTCTTTAGTAACATCCATGTCTGATTGACCGAGCAAACTGAATTTTTTGAGTTTTTCTACACAGCTGCCACCCAACAGCTGTGCAAGATGCAGTGCTGAATCCATAAGCAGTTTGTCACCACATAATGCTACCAGAAGACATTTTCGTTGGATTTCTGTCACAGTTGTATCTGAGATATTCATGCCTAGTGATGTTTCAGCTGTAGCATTGTTGCTGCGAAAAGGCTTTAGTCGCAAAAGCTGTCCAACAAGCCACGCAAACACTGAAGAAAGGTGTTCAATTCGTCCAATCCCTGTCCCATACTCTGATGCCTTGAGTTGTTTATCTAGAATAGATTTTCCCAACTTATCAATATGTAAAATGAATACTACGTGTGTATATAAATTTAAACTATGTTGAAGCAAGACAAACGCGAGCCACTAGCAGCCCTATGCTAATCCATATTAACCAAGCATTCCCGGATAAATTGAGCCCTTAAGAATACAGGGTTGATCATTGCTTTCTCATAAACAACAGGTTGAATTAAGTTCAACAAAAGTAACATTGAGTATGCCAATTAACTTCCTCAAGAGAAGAATGATGGTGACAGAAAAAAGTAAGTTAAGCAGAGGAAAATTCACATGTGAGGGTGAGCAACTGTCTGCTGTCTCAGTTGGCGACAAGTTTTAGTTGAATGTGAATATCTAGATGAAAGCAGATTAGTGCATTGGAATTGGGAAATGAAAATTAAATCTTTCATGTCCAAGTTTTTCAATCTAGAAACTGCCTCTACCGTCAACAACAATTGCTTAGGGGTAGCTTAGTTTAAGCTCACAACACAATAGCTTTCTTTTTCCAAAAGAAGATATTGCTTAACTGGTGGCTGCTATGTCTGCCTAACTTTGTACTTAAGAATGTAGTCATTATTATTTGTCATGATCAAGTTCTAGATTATATAATCAAATCCAGTATATGGAACTTCTCACTGTTAAATGTCAAGCGTCTTAAATGTCATGTTTAAATTTCCCAACAGGACCTATATAGAATAAACAAACAAAAGAAGTACAGGAATGTTAAGTAGGTGGTACCTATTTCATATTTCATTGTTTCTTGAGTTGTAATCATATCTACAACTTCCTTTAGAAGCATTAGTAGCACTTCCGGTTCCTTCTTTGACAATTTTGTAATGACAATCTTCCAATCATCTGGCGAAGTACAAATGTCTTGGCTAGCATGGCAATCCTCTGTAAGATCCATCAAGTTTGAGGAATCGAAAGCCTTGAGAAAGGATTCTAACAACACAAAAACCACCTCTGAGGAAGATGAGGAATATAGACGAATCAAACTTTTCAAGGTCTTTGTATTATGCTTCTTAGAACCTGTGGATAATTTATTTTTAATGAATCGTTAGTTTATCTACATAAAAGGCACTGTTAGATATAAGTACAAATTCAATTATACACACATACAAAATATACATAAAAAATAGATTTGAATTGGATCATATATTCCGCTGATGCAGCCAAATTTATTAATACTTTTTTGCATCTCTAAAAGTTACCCTTGTAAATCAGAGTAACCAATAACTATTATAGATGAAATATGAAAATAGCCAATACACAGTGAAAAAGACAACAATCGTTACTTCCCTCAGCATCCATCAAGCATTTTCTTTTAAACTAATAATTGCAGAATATTATCTCATCCCCACATTTTGATTAATGGTCCTTCCAGGTCTGAAGTGAGAAAAACTTACTACAACAACAAAAGTTTTCACCATGTCTGCCACCTACTAAGGCCTGACAAATTGATGAGGTAAAATGATCCTAGAGCAGCAGCTGCTAAATGATGCTGAAACTACACAGCCAAACATTACCAAATATAGAATGTCTTGCATGGGATGCACTTAAGACCACGACTGTGTGGATGGGAAGCAACTAGTGTTTCAATACAGTACAGCACTATTTTGTGCTTCCTGGAATTGTGAACTACAAGTTGAGGAATAGCTAATTTAGGCTATGGTGTTTTGCTTCAATAATTAAAAGTTAGACCTTCCGAACATCTGTTGGGGAAAAAAAGATGCAGGTCACAATGTTCTAGTAGGCATGACAGCACGAGCTTATAGTACTGATGCTTTTGACATAGAGAATTAAGCTGAGACTTCCACGAAGCCATATTAGTTGCGGCACCTGTTGTGTATGTGATATCATCTCTTTCTCTGGTAACTATTTCTAGGTTCAAGCTACTTTGATATAGTGCTGAAAAACGAACTTCAGTTCATTATAATATTTTGAAAATGTACTTTGGAGAAAAGTGAATTTCAGGTTTCATGGGAATTTCATATTGGCCAGCAACCAGGACAGGAGATGCAAAAGATGCGATTTAATGAAACAAGAGCAGATAAACCTAATATGGAGGAAGAAGTGACCTATCTAGTACAACTGACACCTGCGAGGATAATTTTTTCACAGAC
Organism: Viola odorata; assembly: GCA_963691705.1. NCBI lineage: Eukaryota > Viridiplantae > Streptophyta > Magnoliopsida > Malpighiales > Violaceae > Viola > Viola odorata. The sequence goes on from OY829537.1 coordinate 4,496,885, forward strand.
AGCAGTCAAAGAGATCAACATTGACCAGTTATTTTTTTTATAAATAATAATAATAATAAATAACCCAAAATAATGAATTAAACACTCACGTTTTGCCTTCGTTAGTGAAGAATCGGGCTGGGGACTCTGTTTATCTTTCAAGCACAAAACAAATTCAGAGAGTTTAGATTTGATCTCTTTTCTTACATTAGCAGTTCCATCTCTTTGGAAGAAAATCTGCTCTGTCTGAGGCTCCCAATAATAGGATTTCAACCAATGAATTGCCTGAAATTTATAAAACCAGGGTGAAACAGATAAAATCTACAGATTCAAAATTCAAAGCATGCTATGGAAGCGTTTGAAGGGGAAGTTCATTCCACTGATACCCAGAAGGGAAATCACAAACAACTGAAACAAAATTTTAGCTAGACACAAATACTTTTAGCTCTGCCAATTTTTATTGCAAAAGAATCTGAAGGAAAGTGAATCTTTACCCAGTGATGACAGAAATTTGAAAGGCAAACCAACCTTAACAGCAGAATCCCGAACGAGCGCCAATGCAGGGAGATCACGGTGAGAAGCCTCTACAGTAGCATTAAAACAGAAAGAAATAGATAAGCTCTTATTGTAGTCAAACTACAGAGCAGATAGAACATGCACATATCAAAATAATAGCTTCACGAAATCCTCCATTTTATCGCTTCACTAACAACATTAAAAGGCTTGGCACATGCTCTGGATGCCAATGTAATTCAAGAAATTAACTAACGCAGGCAGGAACTAAGAGATTATGATTCCCTACACTACACAACCCTAAACCACTAAACTAAAAATCACTAAATTTGAACAGGATAGAGGATAAAACTGAAATCCCTGTTACATATCTACACAAAAAGCAGAACCACTTACCATGACGAACATCGATCAGTGAACGTGGAATACCAATGCGACCAGCCGCCTCAGCGAGTGAAATTGCAGTTCTCTTCCGTGTCTTTTCAACAACACAGTTAACAAGCCTTCAGAGGTAAAACTTCAGAATATGAGACTACAATTTTACCTCCACTGCTTACATAACCAGCTAAATAGATGATGCTATGCTACCTCAAGATTGTCATACAATATAACATGGCCAGCATCTGCTCAGAATGTCTACCATCCTCCAAATTGCCGTTCCTACAGTCAAAATACATAAACAAATAGATAAAACTACAATAAAACAAAACAAAGTAAAGCTTGAGAATTATGGCATATTACCTATAGAAGGGATCCTTTTGTTGAGCTTCGATAATCGAAGCAGTGATATCAATCACAACCGGCAAATTTCCCCTGCTCCGCCATACGGAAATCTAAATCCCAAGCGGATAAACATCCAATAAAAACAAAAAACAAACAAATAAACAATAAAAGTCAAATTACGAATGAAGTAGAGGATGAGGTTTCATACTCTGTTAAGAGCGGAGTTTATTTTGCTTGAGGAATCGGAGAAGAGAGAGTCTCGAACGAACTCCCATTCCTCCCAACATAACCACGGCACTAATCTGTAGATTTCTGATAACGGTGAAGCTGATGACTTGAGCTGATCGTCATTAGCTCCGGTTATGATTTCTTCTTCAAATCCTAACAATGACTCCATTGAGCAATCGTGGAGTAGTTGCTTGTTGGAGGAGCGCGCGAATTGAGCGTGCACGAAGAAAAACCCTAAACTGTTTTCCGGTTTTTCAAATTTCATGGAAATGAGCCCTAACCGTTAAAATTTGAGGGATCTAGTGGGCCTGACAGGGCTTTCCAAGTATTGGGCTTTCGAAACGTCAACAAAAAATACTCTAGCCGGTCCACTGAATGATTAATAATAGTAATAATAATAAATTAAACAGCTTCCAAAACAAATAGTACTAGAACATTAGCAAAAAATATACTTTCCATAAGTCAAACCCATTTATGTAAATAAACTTTTCCAAGTACGTCTTTAGGGATAAGAGATGAAGATTGATTGATTAGTTTAAAATTGATATGGAATCTCTTGCCAATTAAATCTAATGATCTTATAAGTGAATCTCAACTATGGAAATGGATCACATAACTTATGACATGATTTCGACCAAGTAAGTCATTGGTTTGAAATAAATGACTTCTCGTTTTCTCTGAACGACGTGTATCATTACCACGAGAGAGAACAGAACGACACTCTTCTGGTAAGAAAAAGAAAGCACTTTATCGTCTCTGAACCCAAAATAAAGCGCATAACCCGCTAAAATTCCAGCACGTAATTGAGAGAGTGCTCAGCTTACTGCTCACTCACTGGCACTGCGTTTGCTTTTCATGGCTTGGATTTTCTCAGGAAGTCATCTCTATCTCTTATCCATATCAGTTCTTCTGTTTACTTCTCCTTCAACATCACAGTCAAACCAGGTTCTGCCTATCTAAATTTCTTGCGTTGACTGTTATTTATCACAGTCAATTTTAAAAATAAAAAAAATATTTATGTGGGTTTTTCTCCATTTTTAGTTTTGTGATGTTGGGACTGGACATTCTGAGTCTGTTTGGGGAATTTCCTCGCCCCCATCATCGTCAAAGATCTTGATCAGGGGAGGAACGGTTGTAAATGCTCACCATCAAGAGATTTCTGATGTTTACGTGGAGGATGGGATCATTGTTGCTGTCCGTCCCAACCTCAAGGTATAGCTCTTTCTTTCCATTTTGTTTTTGTTTCAAATCTGGTGATTACCCATGTCTGTGTGTTCTGTTTTAGTCGTAAAAATCGGTTGCCACTTGTCACATTTTTTACCCAAATGGTGGGATTGAATGTATAGTCCATTACACGTAAGTGATTGAATTGTTGAGTTATGGTTATCAGGTTGGCGATGATGTTAAAGTGATTGATGCTACTGGAAAGTTCGTCATACCAGGTTAGAGGTCATTATCATGGATAGGGGATTCGTTAATATGTTGTTGTTTTCTAAGTCCAGTCAGGGGTATAATGCTTTTTGTAATCCTATAATGGAGTTTTCAGGTGGAATTGATCCTCACACTCACCTCGCTATGGAGTTTATGGGAACTGAGACAGTTGATGACTTCTTCAGTGGTCAGGCTGCAGCATTAGCTGGTGGAACAACGATGCACATAGACTTTGTTATACCTGTCAATGGCAGTTTAACGGGAGGTTATGAATCGTACGAAAGAAAAGCAAAGAGGGCATGCATGGATTACGGTTTTCACATGGCAATTACGAAATGGGATGAAGTTGTTTCAAGGGAAATGGAAATTATGGTGAAGGAGAAAGGTTAGTGTTGTTAATTCCTAGTTGAAGTATATAACCTGGTTCGATTCAATGTGATTTTATTATATTGGTTAACCAGCTGGTGGCAGGTTTTTAATTAGATCTATTTGCATTTGTTATTGTAGGTATCAACTCATTCAAGTTTTTTCTAGCATATAAAGGGTCTCTTATGGTCACTGATGACCTCCTATTAGAAGGATTGAAGAGGTGCAAATCTCTTGGTGCCTTAGCTATGGTCCATGCAGAAAATGGAGATGGTGTTTTTGAAGGACAGAAAAGAATGATAGAACTTGGTGTTACTGGCCCAGAAGGACATCCTCTTTCAAGGCCCCCTGTGGTAATCCTCAAAATATTCTCCCTACTTTTATGAACTGGCGCTGCCTACCATTAAGGTTCTTACTATTAGTGATCTGAAACTCGTCTTTTTAAGTATGTCTTTAGAGCAGAAACGGGTACCTTTTATCTAATGCTTTGTTGGCCGTACTGTGTATCACATGATCTTTAAAATAATGTTGCTTGTGGTTCAGCAATTTATATATTTGTATCCTGAACTCTGGTATACTGTTACTAAACAAATATGTCTAAAATAGTGTTGCTTGTGTGGTTCAGCAATCTATATGTTTCAAGTATGATTTAGCTTATAGTTTGATTTGATTCCCATGCAGCTAGAAGGAGAGGCAACTTCTCGAGCAATTCGTTTAGCAGATTTTGTGAATACACCCCTCTATGTAGTTCATGTGATGAGCATTGATGCAATGGAAGAAATAGCTAAAGCTCGAAAATCAGGTTTTAAACTCTCTTATATCTTCAATTTTCTATTTCTGAAGCCACCCACGTTATCCTTATCACCTGGCTCCTCTAATTACCCAGCACTGTTTAAGGCCTTAAGGTTTGAGGTCCATGAAAAGCAGAGGGAAGAAAGGGTGGCTGGAGTCACACTGCCCTATTATCCCTACAAAAAGTTTCCTAGAGATGAATGATGTGCATAGTGAAACATAATTAGATTGGAGATATTTCTCTGTATTCTCAAGAATACAGAAGGATATATGGTGTATTTCGTGTAAAAGCTAGTGTGTTTCTGCTTGTCTGTGCGTTTGACTTTTTAGAGGCTTTGTTGAGAGTCCAGCTTAATATTCATTTGTTGATTGGTAACATCTAGAGACTAGAGTGCAGAAAGCTAAAACTTGTGGTTAGAAGTGAAAACTGAATACATTTACAAGATATATCTTCTTCTTTTTTCCTTATCAGAATGTATAAGATATATCATGTGACGTATTTTTTACTCAACTATTACTCTAATGCCACTGGAATTTGACTTCAAGAGCCTTAAACTGGCCTTGGTCTTCATAGGAAGTGATGGTTCATTTGTTTTGGAAATATCTGTAAGTTGGTTGCTTCTAGTGCTGTTCAGTCAGTGTTTATTGTGTACTCCCCCCACCCACCCGACCTGGACCTGGATTGTTTTAACTCTTGTCACTTTAAGACAAAACCTTGATCAAACTCTACAAACTGCAGGACAAAGGGTTATTGGAGAGCCAGTGGTTTCTGGTTTAGTCCTAGATGATTCTGGACTTTGGCATCCTGACTTCATCACTGCAGCAAAGTAAGCATTGGCATTTCATTCACTAATCTTTTGACCCTTATTTCTGGTTTTGGTGAAAAAATCCCCTCGCTTCGTTATCTTCTGCCAAATAAAATATGCTGTGCTGCTTTAGGTATGTCATGAGTCCACCTATAAGGGCATCGGGACATGATAAGGCTCTACAGGCGGCTTTATCAACTGGAGTTCTTCAGGTTTTTCTTTCATCATTATACAATATGAAATTATTAGACCTTTCAATGTAATTGATATTATCTACTTTCCAAAGTGTTTGATTTTGTTACAAAATAGTCTAGTTTTGGAAAAAACTTTTTCACAGAAGCTACTTGTAGTATAACTGAACCAGGAATAGAGATTTGAGTTGAGGACCTAACTAGTCTGTTGAGTTTGGTTGAGTGTAAATGGACATTAACAATCTGATTTTACTTGTTCATTTAACATTATAGTTGGTATGTATGTTATTTTTTTGTGATTTTCAGCTTGTAGGAACTGATCATTGTACCTTTAACTCTACCCAAAAAGCTTTTGGGATTGATGATTTCCGTAAGATCCCCAATGGTGTGAATGGTAATAAAAAGTAGTCCCTGTTTTTGCAAAATCTCATCTGTTTTTCCTTATCACGTGGAGTTAATCTAAGGTATTTACTTTCTTCTCATTTGACAATTTCAAATGTAGGTATTGAAGAGAGGATGCATCTGGTTTGGGATACCATGGTGGTAAGATTCTATACCACGAAATACTTATGCCTCTATACCTATTGTCTCATAGAAACTTGATCATCAACTCAAATTCTTGGACCTTTCAGGAAACAGGCCATCTTTCTGTCACTGATTTTGTTCGGGTTACTAGCAGTGAATGGTATATTTTTATTGTTAAACCTTGGATTGCATATGTTCTGATTGTTAGTATCTGTCTTGATGAAAATGTATGAGTTATGTTTACAATTTAATCCTGTTTAGTTGAGAGAAGTAGGGAAAAGCATTTTGATCATAAGAATTTCACAGTGCTAGGATCTTCAACATATATCCAAGAAAGGGAGCAATTCTTGCTGGATCTGATGCAGATATAATTATTCTCAATCCAAATGCGAGCTTTGAAATAAGTGCAAGGTCTCACCACTCAAAAACAGACACAAATGTGTATGATGGCAGGAGAGGAAAGGTAATCCCCTTATAACCCAATTTTTTTTGTTCTTATTTGTTGATTAAAATGCTGTTAGCTGTTCATTTGAGAGCTTGCCCAGTTGCTGCTCCAACAAATTTAATCTCAGGAATGTTTCCTATGTAGCATTCTTATACCATTCAAAGAGGAACAGGACCTTGCTACCTTTTAGTTGTGACAAACGAGGACTTGATTTGTAATTAGTAGACCCAATTAATATCTGACTCAAACTAAGTTCTTACTGTCTATCACGATCATTGTTCATGTTGTCTGGTACATTTTCATACTTACCTAACACGTGTTCCTCACATAACCTTTAAGTTTCATTAGCTCACAAATAAGATTTGTTGCTAGAAATGGATTTGCGCTATCAAGTTTCCATAGGGTAGTTGAAGACAGAGAGAAGGGTAGTCTCCATAAGGTAGTTTGTCTTGGAAAGTGACACTACTACTTCACGACCATTACCCACATTTTATAATGCATTTTGATGTCTAGGTCTTTGCAATTGTTTGCTATTACGTGAACTGTTTAGCATTCAATTCTTGTCGAGTGTAGAACTCCACTACAACTGCATTATGCTGCTAGTGCTCAAATTGTTTGTATTGTGTATGTTCTATATAAACATTCATGTAAAGTTTGCAAATTTAGTCAGTTTAGTTGGGTTCTGAAAGTTTATACTTTCTTCTCAGGGAAAGGTTGAAGTGACGATTGCTGGTGGCAATGTTGTTTGGGAAAATAATGAACTCAAGGTTGTGCCCGGTTCTGGCAAGTACATAGAAATGCCCCCTTTCAGCAGCTATCTTTTCAATGGAATGGACAAGGCAGATGCCTCATATTTATCTTCCCTCAATGCTCCAGTAAAACGTCTTAAATCCATGACGAAAGTATCAGATTCCTAGTTCCTACCTCTGTTACGTGAGATACGCATACAAAATTTATAGAACGCTGTAAATTTTATTCGACTTATGTTAACCCCAGTTCACTCTAGTTGTGGTCAATTCCTTCTTCAATCTTGTACAATTTTCAGCCAAACTTTCTACAAGTTATTTTAAGATTTGATAACAATAAAACTTGAAATCATAAAATTATGGCTCGAGTGAGGTGCATTTCTCTTTCTGTGAAATCTTTTGTTCACAGCAATATAGAAGATTAATGTTTTTTCTTTTGATCTAGTAATGACTTGGTTTTATTTCTTTTATTCTTTTGGTATAAAGTGGGGACACAAGCCACCAGTTCATACATTGTGGAAAAAAGTAAACAAACATACAGCACATTCAAACATCAAAATAGGATTTTGAACTGATTGACATATACCATCTATAGATTTGCAAATAAAGGTAGATTAGATGTTCTGACGAACGATGGATGAGTTCTCAGGAAATCAAGGCCTAATACAGCAGTTAATGTAGGTCAGGAACGTCTTTTTCTGCATGGCAATACATAACACTGATTAGGTGGCTGTTCTTTTCAATATTACTAATGTTTAATATTTGTTGTAATTAGTTATTAGTCAAGATTTCAGGTTCAAGCCCTAGACATACATTCCTACGGTGAAGCACATGACTGCTAAAATTAACTCGATGATTATGAGGCAGACTCTACCACTCTCTTCTGCTATCAACATTTTACTACTTTCAACTATCTGAAACATATATATGGAAAGCTTCTTTGTGATGCCATCCTCCACCAGGTAATGATTCATATGCGTTGACCAAGGGGATATGGATCATTACTAGGTGGAGTGTGGTAATAAACAGAGTATTGAAAAATACTCGACTAAACGCGACCCATAAGACATGAAAGAACCAATGAACTTGTAGCTCAGTAGTACTTTCGGCAAAATAGAGAGGACCGAGTGTCGAGTTCGAGTCCCCTGGCATTTCTATCTATGATTAAGAATGAAGACATGCAAGGAGAGACATAAGAAAGTGAGAGACTCACCATGACAGGAGGTTCTTCGTGCTGATAAGGAGTAGTACTGTGCTGAAATGGACTAGGTGCCGTCAGAAGCTCCTTATCATTTCCCAGGCTGGCCGTCATTGCATCCGACTTATGATGCTTCCTGTTCGCACGAGCTTTCGAGAACACCATGGAATAGTCAGTGGGAACAGATTGCTTAGAATCCCACGCCCCGAACTGGGGAACTGCCATCCATTCGTGCTTCTGTCACCAGAGAATATGCAAACAAGTTAATCATGGACTCTCTGCAACTGGTAAGCTTACAAAATCCCAAGCTATTCTTCAATATAACATATCCAAACCATCATTTACAAGTTTCATGAATTGTATAGAAAAAAAGGAACTAACAATCTTATACAACCTATCTCTAAGCCACTTCCTGCAATATAATAAAGACCCAGGAGAAAAAAACACCATCTTGGCCTTGTTTTGGTTAATATCCCCTTGGTCATCAACGCATATTAACCAAAACAAAGGCAAGAATTTCCCAGTCAGCTATTTCTAAGCTTCAAAATGATACTAGAGGGAAAGCCACCCTTTAAGACTCAACGGTGGTCGAACGAGATTAATTTTGTGCCGCAAAGGCAGAAAGGACACCCTTGTTTTGGTTAATATCCCCTTGGTAAACGCGTATTAACCAATACAAAGGCTGAAACCCCAACTCAAGCAAATTTCTGACAAGAAAGAACTCTTGTAGTGAGAAAAGAACATCATAATCAAAATACAAACACAAGAAAAACACAAAATTACGTGTTTTTATATTTCTGTGAATTATTGGGTACTTACCTTGTCCCTCCTATCCATAAAAGAGGAGCGCAAATTCTAAGAATTGGGCCAGCACTGAGTTATTTGGCAATGCCCCAATGCATATTTGATTATGTCCCTCTATTTTAAGGGCATTTTGAGAGTTTGTTGCGTCCAGCGCAAGTCTATTAATGGATGGACATGGTGAGGATGAATTCTTGTATGTGCTTAAATTAGATAGTTTGCAGTTGTAAAAAGAATAAAAATAGAGAAGATAGCCATATTTAGCTGGAGAAAATTATAATACATGAAAGCTTAGTTGGCGAAGGTGTTGGTGAATGGCTATCCACGCACGACCGCAAAAGTAATGGCTATCCACTACTAGAAAATGTACTATGGAAGAGTTATCATCCTTTAAATCGATAATACTATAAAAATAGGAGTAAAATGATACTCGAGAACACGAAAAAAGAAAATAGTAATAATAACAATTAACAAACATAATAATTAGCCATTTTAAAAGATGTGTTCAACGATTAACATTAGCTGGAAGAAAAAAAATTATTTTATTTATTTATGCATGACACCGGTAATGTAACTAACATAGTTGTTTGAGGTAGGTTATGAGTTGATCTTTTTTTATAATAAAAAAAAGTAAAAGAAAAACTAATTTTTATTTTTTTAAAGGAGAAGAAGCTTGAAATTGTATGGATTAAACATGAGCATAATTAGATCTTTTTGTTTTTTAATTATTATTATTATTAGCTGAACCTAACCCTACTTACCTTTAAATCCTTACTTGAAGTATATAACCTATACACCAACAAATTGCCTTTATTTCATTTTTCTATCAAAGATTTTACTTGATTTTCTTCATATCAAAACATAAGAATAAGATGAAACAAAATAGTGACTTGTCGTTCCTGTAACCGCAGCGACGAGTCATTCGATTAGTATAAAGTATAGACTCATCACACTCACACCGCCTGCGAATAAAATACACAAAACAAAGTCACCTTACCATACGTTCTCTCTTGCAGAGGAAATAGCTTCTCGTCATCCAAACACTCTCTAATGGCGACAATCAGTCTGCGGAAGGGAAACACTCGTCTCCCGCCGGAGGTAAACCGCGTCCTCTACGTCCGTAACCTTCCGTTCAACATATCGAGCGAGGAGATGTACGATATCTTCGGGAAGTACGGCGCGATTCGTCAAATCCGGATTGGGACCAGCAAGGACACGCGCGGCACGGCGTTTGTGGTGTACGAAGACATCTATGATGCTAAAACGGCGGTGGACCACCTGTCAGGGTTCAATGTCGCGAATAGGTACTTAATCGTCTTGTATTATCAACAGACGAAAATGAGCAAGAAGTTTGACCAAAAGAAGAAGGAGGAAGAAATTGCAAGGATGCAAGAGAAGTACGGAGTCTCTACTAAAGATAAGTAGGTAAACGAAATACAATGATTTAGTTTTGAAATTTTATATCTATGTTGTACTTGGGATGTTAGGGTTTGGGGTTGTTATGAATTTATTTGCTTTTTCTTTCAATAACAATGGCAGATTAGCTTGGCTTATGTGTTTATGTGTGCATTTTTGGATTGATTGTGTTTACTCTGCAGATTGATATGTTTTTGTTGGGAAAACGTGTGTAGATTCTTCATGTTTTTTAACATAGTTAGTTTGAAAGTAGAATTGGGTGTATTTTTAACCTATTCCCCTTGTGAGCACTTGATGGTGTTGAAATGTTGGTAGTGAGGGATCCGGAACTGTATTATTTTAGCGGGCCAAACTTTACTGTATTAGATTGGAGATTGGTAGGGGCTTTCCAAGATGGCTTCCTTTGCCAGGAAATCAGACTATTCTACCGGTACTGACTGACTGGACTTATATCCAGGGAGTGAATACTCTTAGGGTTTAGTTCGGTATGATCTTACCCTATCAGGGCCTATCTGCATAAACAGTTGGGCATGTTATATGTTGACAGTGTGGATGGTTGGGACAGTATAATGAGTTGTGATAGGTTGTCGACATGGCTCCTGGAAGATTGGATGTGTGTTCTGTCATCTGTAGTTGTAAAGAGCTTGAGTGAAGTTTAGAACTGTCTTGCATAGCCGATCCTTTCTTGTTGGGAGTTTAGCTTTTCATTGAGTGGCCTCGTAGTAATCATTTGAGACATAGTTGCGGGAGGAGAATGACTATCTCCCCATCTCCAGTAGACACTGGAGTTAGTTCTTAGCTTGGATTCTAGTTTTTCGTTTATTCAGGCTCAATTAGTAAGATAGTAGTTCATGGCTGACTAGCAAGTGCATAGCACTTGTACAATCCTCGGAAAGAATAAGGATCTCTCGTGGGGGCCCTGAGATTGCTTCAACTTGTTTGTTTTTGAAGAAGAATGCTGTCTAATGGTGGAGAGGAGTCTCTCTCGACACTAATTCTCTCTAGGTTGCTGCTGTTTATTTAGTTGGTCTTTATTTTGGTTGTATCATGCACCAGAAGGGGGGGGGGGGGGGGGGGGGGGGTTCTGTACACTGCCGACCGATGGGATTAGCGAGGTGAAAGCTAATGTAGTGCACCTTTTGGTTTTTGATAAGAGGAAGTTGTATGATGACATTGCAATTGCTTTACAACTCTGCATAGAATGATAGTCTGAGACCTTATTTTCAGTTTGCTATGCATTGGATAGTTTAGCACACTGTGTGGTATTTAGCTGGAAGTTATCACAAGCTTCGAATTTGTGGATTAATCTGAGTTGCATTTGTCCAAAACCTTGAACTTGCCAAGAGTACAAACTGAAGCAGGACAGGAGACAGAACAGAGTCCAAATTATTCTTTCTTTTTTTATAGAAAGAATAGAATCCAAAATTATTGATTGGCTTCAGTACTCTTTCATGCAATTTATTCTTGTTTTTTTCTTTTTTCTGGTAAGTCCCGTGTTAGAGAGTTAGACAAAGCCACTGATATTTGGCAATTGCCATCTTTGCTATACTGAAGGAAAAGACAGCGTTTTCTAATCCAGAGCCACAGTCACATAGTCTTACGATCTGTTTTAGGCTTTGGGATAGCTAAAAACGTCCTCTTTTCAAAAATACATCTCTCCCCTTAAAACATTTTAAAAGTAGACTAAAATTTTGATTAAAACTCTACAAACAACTATTATGAAATAAAAAATTACACTCAAAGAGTACTATTTCTGAATTACAAATAATACAATCTCATACCCTGGAACATAATTTTATTTTTAAGAGATGGTTAAAAGTCTTATATTGCGGAGAGGAAAACAAGTTTAATTGTCTCTGTTAACAATAGGTGTAATGGAAGGGAGGCATCAAAGAAAACCAAGAGTAATTACTTTCAACAATGTGATGGCTAGGGTTAGTTTTTCTTTTCAATGTGATGGCTAGGGTTAGTAATTGAGATGAAAGAGATATTATATACGAGGGCTATAATGTAATAAAATTAATACTTAAGGATATTTTTATCTAAAAGAAAAAATCATTAAAGGAAAAGGTTGAAAACGCGTGTCTTTTCCATTTGGAGATGACACGACCAAAAATTACAAAACACCAATTCAGAGTTTTCGGGACATCAGTGTATAAAAAGTATTATATCTGAACACTATTCAGTTTTCATTCTCTATTTCTAAAATTTTCTGGAAAATTCTTCCGCTAGACAGGCTTCTCCCTTCCTTTTCTATCCATCTCAACTCCATAAGCCCATGATGTCAAAAAAGAAACTTTTAAAACAGTCTAGGGCTCATCCTTCCTTTTCTGGCCCAATCCAGAAGTACGATAAATTGTCCAACGCTTAAACTTAGGCCCATAATTATTCTCTTTGGGCCTTAAGACGTTTTCTTTATGACAAACACAAGCCAACAACGGCACAATCACTCATCATTACTTAGCTTTAAAGACACCACTTACTCCTCCTCCCCCACCTGCGCATACACGTCCTTCTCCCTATAACCTCCACACTCCTTTCACGTTTTCGATCCCAACAAACAACTCCCTCCATCTCTCTCTTTCTATTTCTTGAATCCTCTCCTCTCTCTTCTCCACCAGAAAAATCAAGAAGATGTGTTGCGGTAAAATCTGTACGATTTGCACGCTCGTGATCCTGGTGGTGATCGCCGTCGGGTTTCTGTTCGGGTTTGGAGTTTTCAAGCACGGGTTTCACAAGGCGGAGAACGCTATGCATCTTTGCGACCCAAGCAGCCTCGTCCATGGCACCTCCCTCTGTAAAGGCGGAAGGCCTTTCCTCGCTCCTCCTCCGTCGTATAACTCTCCTTGATTGATTTCATCATCAACAGCAGCAGCAGCAGCTACCCTTGATTAATTTGGTTTTTTATTCCGTTATTGCTTGTTTTCAGTTCTTGTTTTTCTAATTAATTATTAGCAATTTGCTATGATTAATTAATCAGTTGATTAACTACTATTCGTAGCGAATTATTGTTAGCTAGCTATGGTTGCTGTTGCTACATTCTTTTGGATTAGACGGATTTAAACATGGTGATAAATATAATTGATTTGGTTCCGTTTAATTATTTCAATTTCAATTTTTATCAGTAAGTAGAAGATTACGTTATGGAGTATGGTTTTATGGATCGCTCCTTACTCGCTAATCCGGTTTGCGCACGGCAACGGCTAGTTTGACCCTAACTTTACCTTCTTCTTTTTGGGGATTGTTTAATCAAAGATTCTTTTGTTTGTTTCTTGATTTTTTTATTTTTTTCTATTTCTATTGAAATTTTATTTAAGGAGTAAAAAGATGAAAAAAAAGGAGAGACTCTTTTACGTTGGAAAAACAACCTTCTTTTCTTTCAAAGTCCTAACTTTTTGTTTTCTTTCTTATTAAAGGAAACTCAAACAAAAATGTTGGCGGATAGGTTGGAAAATCTGGGAGATCAGATCAGGAATGAAATGGTAGCTAAACTGCTAACTATGACAAATCATCAACAATGCGGTAGATGAACAACTTTTTTCTCATGTTGACTGCATAAAGAACAACTTTTTCCTTAAATTATCATCCATTCCTCTCAATAAAAAAAATTAGGATTGCAGTCTTTCAATTTGTTTTTTCTGTTTTAGTTCCTCTCTTTTCCATCTAATAAATTAACGGAGGTAATAGCATAAAGACTCCCTGTATTATTTTTCAAAACAGAAACCTCCCCTGTACTTCAAAAAATCAAATTGACCTCCCCTGTACTATCGGTCAGAAGCATTCCGTTGGTCTGTACCAGTCAAACTAACAGACTTCATTTTTTGACCGTTGACTTTGATTAAAATATTCAGAAAAATTATAAAAAATCCAAAAAAAATGTAAAAAATCCCAAAAGAATGTATAAATTCTATAAAAAAATTATGTAACCTAAAAATCCAGAAAAAAATGTAAAATTAAAAAAAAATCTAAAAAAGTTAATTAATCTAAAAATTCAGAAAAAAATGTAAAATTGGATTTTTTCAATTTTTTTGGAATTTTTTACAATTTTTTTGGATTTATTAAATTTTTTTGAATTTTTACATTTCTTTGGGAATTTTTAAATTTTTTTTATAGAATTTTTACATTTTTTTGGGATTTTTTACATTTTTTTTATTTTTTACAATTTTTCTGAATATTTTATTCAAAGTCAACGGTCAACACTAACGGTCTGTTAGTTTGACTGACGGAGACCAAGCAAATACTTCTGACCGATAGTACAGGGGAGGTCAATTTGACTTTTTGAAGTACAGGGGAGGTTTCTGTTTTAAAAAATAGTATAGGGGGTCTTTATGCTATTACCTCTAAATTAACGGAACTTTTTGACCGATTTTTTTCATTAGCAGCACCACCTCCTAAACTAAACTATTATTGACCGACAAACAAACCTCTCAATAAAAAAAATTAGGATCGCAGTCCCTCAACAAAAAAAAGTAGGACTGTAATCCCTCAACTATTACCGCCTACTAAATAAGCCCCTCAATAATTTTTTTTTGTTGGATTCAGCTCTTCTAACTATTTTTTCGTTGCAAAAAGACTCCTCTGTTAGTTTTTTCTATTCAAAAGCATAATATATTTGCTTTTACCATTTCTTTTAATTCCCAAAAAAAGTTTAGACTAAAAAATAAAATTAAAAATTTATTTTTTAACTTACTAATTATTAAGTAAATATGAACATAACTATTTTCTAAAATCAAAATCGAAAAGAACAAAAAAAATCCATATATACAATTTTCTAAAGAATTATAAAAGAAATTAAAATTAGAAAAAATAGCAACTTTTGTTGAAATAATAAAAAAAATAAAAAATAAAAGCATCACTGTTAATTTCATATTTTTTGAAAATTTTTATAAATTTTAAAAATATTTATCACTTTTAAATTTTAATTCTGATTTTTTTTAAAAAAAAAATTATTTTCCTATTTTTATCATTTTTTTAAAAAGTAAAAAAATATATGGTCAAACCAAATTCGTTAGGGTTTTGGATAAAAAATTTAATGGAGGGGCCTCTTTGGTAAACAGTAATAATTGAGGGGAGCTGAATTCAACTAAAAATTATTGAGGAGTTTTTTACTAAGCAATAATAGTTAAGGGATCACTTTCCTACTTTTTTTTTGTTAAGGGGTCTGTGTTGTGAGTCAGTGATAATTCAGGGGTGGCGCTGCTAATGAAAAAAATTGGTCAAAGGGTTTCTTAAGTTTATTGGACGAAAGTCCGAATAGAGGGATTGAAACGCAGAGAAAAATTAGTTGAAAGACCGCGATCCTAATTTTTTTTTTTGAGAGGTCTATTTGCCAGTCGAGGATGCTAATAACCCTTCATAATTTTATTGCTTTTATTGTGTTAAATTATTATTAGGTGTTACTTTAAGCCGAGGGAATAAAAAAAGTTGGGAATTTTGTTATCTTGCTTTAAAAACTATATTTTTTTTGATCAATTATACAATTGAAATGAAGTAATGCATAAAAAATTCAAATCAAATTTATCCTAGTTTTTTATTTATTTGTTATATGTTGGTATCATTTGACTTCTAAGAGTCAATTAGGAGTAAAATCCAATAAATTTAATGCCGATATAAGCGTTAAATAATGATAAATAGTTCTCAGCTTTAGTTGTAATTAATTTACTCCTTATTATTTTCAAGAAAATTATATTTATACTTTTGTATATGTTTTAATAGATTCTTTATATTTTTTTCGTTTACCTGAAAGAAATCATTGATGTGATTTAGTTATTGATTTAGTATATTTTTCAAAGGAATTATAATTTCTTTTTGCTACTAGGAAAAATTCCATAAATTTTCATTGCTCATCTAATTACAAAAATGGTACTTGGCCATTTTAACTTTAAAATTTTATGGCTCCTCAAAATCAAATCTTTTGCAAAAACAAGGTTTAGAGTGGGAAAGAAAAAGAAGTTTGAGGACGAAACTGTGTAAAAACTAAAAAACAAAGTTCAAACCACATGTAAGCCATTACGACACCGTATCGGATATCATTACCTTCTTCTTCTTCCTCCTTCACGAAACAGATGCCAAAACCCTCCTTGAACCCTTTCAGCACTAGACACTCTACCTCAACTCAGTAGTCTTCCTCCCACCAAACCCGACCCGTTTAGCTAATCCTCGACTCCGACCATCCCAATAATAGCCGCCGGAGCCCTAAACACGGCGTTGATAAAAGGCTAATTCCTTCGCGCGCGCCAATCGCGCTAGGAATTAGGTTAACATGCTCAGAAGATCCGTCATTTTGTCCAACATTTTCATTGCTCACCTCCAGAAATCTCGCTCATCATCTTCAAAGGTAATTTCTTAGTTTTACCTTACTACCTCAATAACTGTCCATCAATTTTATTTTCTTACATATTATTTTGGGGATTTGGTTGTGTGATAGTTCAACTTTTAGCCGAGGAGTCGTTGTAGTTGTTCTTTGGGTTATTGACTAATGTTCTGCATTTTTGGCATAATTGATGATTATATACTCTAATACAGCATTGTGTCACATACATACCAGCTGGCTCTATCTCGCCCCACTGCGCACTATGTAATCGGCTTGATTGGTAGTTATAACTGCCTTGTAACTCGCGCATCGCCAGAAGAAGAGGATGTTAATGATACTGGCTTAAATCAAATTCTTGCTGCTATCAAGGATGCTCCTAAGTCCACCAGAGAGGTCTGTACTGCTTATATTGATACCCAATGCAGAGCTGGGAACCTTTCTGCAGCAGTTAGATTGTTGCAGTTGTTGCGCAATGAAAAAATCTTCCTTGGTGCAAATGTATATAATTTAGTTTTGACTGCTGCCGGCGAAAGAAATGATGTTGAAGTTTTATTGCTGGTTTTTAAGGATTTAGTGGTGTCTTATCAATCTATGCCTTCATCTTCTTTTTTGATAATGGCCAAGGCTTTTCTGAAGTTTGCCGATAGTGATCATGTACAGTTATTGAGACTTGTTGAAGATGTATCTGAACTAACATATCCAAGAAGTATAATGGTCATAAACAGAATTATTTTTGCATTTGGTGAATGTGGACAGTTCGACAAAGCCCTAATGATCTTTGACCAAATGAAGGGCTTAGAATGCAAGCCGGATTTGGTTACGTATAATACTGTTTTGGATATTTTGGGTCGTGCTGGTCAGATTGATAGAATGCTGAGTGAGTTTTCCTACATGAAGGAAGCTGGAATTCTCCCTGATTTTATTTCTTATAATACAATATTAAACCAGTTGAGGAAGGTGGGAAGATTGGATTTGTGTTTGGTGTACTGCAGGGAAATGGGCCAGTATGGAATTGAGCCAGATTTGCTGACATATACTGCATTAATTCAGAGTTTGGGGCGAGCAGGGAATGTTCAGGAGTCACTAAGACTCTTCCATGAGATGAAGACAAGGCAGATCCGACCATCAGTTTATGTCTATCGATCAATAATTAGTAGTTTAAAGAAAGTGGGGAAGACAAAGTTGGCATTAGCATTCTTGGAGGAAATGAATGCATCCCCTTTGAATTTGGCTGATCCTAAGGATTTCAAGAGAAAAGGAAGATAGTTAAGGACTCAAAAGTCCACTACTTCTATTTTTGTTTGAATTCTTTCAATGGAATTCACTGATGGCCTCAGTCAGCTCAAGCTCAGGTTTATGGCGAAGTTCCTCTTTTCACGCCTTTCATTTGATATTGGTATGTTAATCTTCTACTAATTTACTCATCCATCTTTTTTACCTTATTATGTTTCATTGGCCTCTGAAAGTGCATTACATTAGCACTTGTACTCAGATGCTACTGTTTAATCCTTCTTGCCACTGACATAAATATTGAATAGGTGATCTCTCTTGATAGCATTTGGTTCTCAGAATTCATGTATTCAACCAGATAGAAACTGAGATCGAATGAATTCACTGCCTACCTTACATACTCACACTTTAGTTTTGGCAAGAGTCCAACTTTGTGGGAAAAAGTTTATCGTCTGCGTGATATACTGGGGATGAAACTACTACCTGGGATGAATTCATGTTATACCTTGTTTAGTTGCTCCTGGGTCTGTGGTAACTTGGGAAGGGGATCTGGTACCATTGTAGATTTAAATTAGCATTCAATCACAGCGTGCTTAAACTTTCTTGTGCTACATCGTAAACCAATTTGAATAAACAATTTATTCTTAGTATCTGTTTGCCTGGGGGAAAAAACTATTGGTAGTATCTAATCTCTTCCCAGTGGCCCAACTCTCGCACTTTGCTTTTTGTTTGAACTTTGGAACATTCCAGCTATGTGAAACTGGATGGTGATATCTTGCTCTAATTATTTTTCACGATAAGTATAACATGTGGCTGTCACACAAGTTGGTAATCCAAGAACCTAAAATGTAGTTGTTTGAACCCATAACCTTGCTTTAGTATTCAATTGAGACGTCCCAGACTACAACAATTAATTTTTGCATCTGCTCCTCGTCTTTCGGTTTCTTTCCCCTCCCCAACGTGATAAATGTTTTTATTTCTACTTTCAAATTCAAAGTTATCTTATTGCTTCCTTTAGATGTTCGAATTAAGGGTGTGTTACACTCATTCCACTGTGTATTAGTATTTCACATTTTGATTGCACAGCCTTCTTACAGATCATGAGTATGACTGCCTTCTCTTTGCACAATGCAGGCAAGACAGAGGGCAAGCTGTATCGGTTGGATTGATGCCTGGCACCAAGGTGTTGATAGATCTGATATCAAGTGTTTCCATGTCAGACAGTAGAAGCATTCAGCGATCTTGACCGAGAAAATCCTGTTCATGTTTCGAAGAAGGTACAAAACCTAACCTCAATGTAACTAACATTCTGTTAAAAGAGGTATATAGAAATGCGGAATCAGGGTCTGACTTCTCAACTTAACAGTAAAGCTTTCCCATGTGAGGCAGGATTGGCAATGACCTATGGCTAGCTATTATATTTCTTAGATGCCAATTCTTTTCTCCACTCAATATTGACTTCTGGAGCAGCTCGATCCCGCCGCGAGTCATCCTGTACTATTCAGTTTTCCTGTTTGGCCATAGATTGCAATTATAAGTTTAGGTACTCGAACTCGAGATTTAATTCTCATCTACAAACTTGTTTCTACCTCCTGTGATATTCAATGAATGTTGTATTTCGATCTTCCAGATGAAGTCAACCATGAAAAAAGAAACAGTATTCAAAAAATTCAATGATGCTCTGTTTAGTCACTAATTATTGATCGTAGTCACTGGAAAATCCAATGATAAACCAACAAAATCAATATTTAATCTCGAATTATATGCTCTATTATACAAGTGGGTTGATTATTATTATTTCTGATGATACAAACAGCTCACTAACATAATGTAAGCTATTAGAACCAAATAATGAATAAATGATTAAAAGCCCAAAACAGCTCATTCAAAGTCAAAACAAGCAACCAATCCCTAACAAAACCAAAACCCCATGCAATCTCAAGTTCAAGAACCTCAAAAGCAATGAAACAGATCCTGACGGCTCTGAATCCCCCTTAACACCTTGCTCCTGCTTCGGATGACTGAAATCGTCGTCTCCAGAGACGGTATTGGGAGTTGAGTCATAATCGGCAGCATTCGGAGCTGGTGCTTGATCAGCTGGGTCTTTTAGATCATCAGGCAACCCTTTTCCATGAGTAACATTTACTTGGAAATTCTGCCCGTTCCTGCATTGATCACCATCATAATCGCCAGAGAAGAAGTAAGTCGGTCCTTCCTTTAAGAGAGGAACCGGAACAGTGACACTTTCTGTCGCGGTGTTTGATGGGCTGCCCGCCGACCATTCGATGGTTTTGTTGTCGTCTGGAGCATTATCGTAATCACACAACTTGTAGGTCGTGACATTGTAGGTTTGGACAACTGAATGATTGGTATCGGTGTTGAAAACTGCAATAGTTAAGACGTACGAAGAGAACTTCATTAGTATAATACATTACTCGAGTTTGTTCGAGTTTGAGAAATAAAAAAAATCGATATTTACATAATCATCATTATAAGCCCCCGTTTCGGTCGAGCAGAATTTACAACTACTCAAAAATCAAAGATAACCATTTACTAGAATACTTGTTCGAATCAAATTTTATTGAGAATTATCTGGGGAAAAATGGCACGAAAATCAAGAAATAACGCAGATTCCTTGATTTCTTACCTAATCCTAGTGCCGACGAAACCAATCATATTGTGCCAGGTTGACCCCAAAAATAAATGTTTTATTCATTTTTTATCTTAAAAGTACGGATGACATTCACTCCAAGTGACAGTCGACGACAATATCCTTAGCTACTGACACACCTCTGCTGCACATGGGATGTCCATTTGCCCATCATTCTTTCCTTTCCTTTCTAAAAAATGAAATCTAACATGTGACTTTTCTTGAAAATCAAGAAGAAGAAAAAATGAAAACTTGTCAATATAAAGACACTTGGCACCCAAACAGATACTCCCCTAATCTTTTTAGACGTCGGAAAAAAAAACCTTTTTAGTTGTTCAAATTATAATTTATAGGAAATTAGTTAATTTACATTTTCAATAATTATATCATAAATAATCAATCAATTAGTTATATATTTCTTTTATATTTTCAATAATTGCAATAATTTTTTTCGTCTATATCATTCTTTCCTACTAAAAACAATCATTATCTTGGTACATAGAATTATAGTTAAAAGATTGAAAGGGAGTATACGTTCTTGCAAGAGAATGAATACTACCAGCCGCCAATGGGCATGTAACAAAACCGATAGTAAACTACGGGCAGAATTTTTGGTACGAATCTCACTCGAACCTGATGAAATAGGCACACCAAAGAAGGAGGTTGTAATTTCTTGAATGATTAAGAAGTGATGGAGATGTACTGATTAAATGTTTCTTCAAATGCAGGATCTATATCTCTTTTAAGAAAGCTAACATGTGTAGACGTACTTTGAATCAGTACTAAACCCAAAATTTAGGATAACGAAAAAAGTTGGAAAGAGATTCCATATTAAATAATTTAAAAAAACTCCATTTTAATATCTGAAGTAAAATTATAGTTAATTAATCGAAATTAGAACTAATCTCATACAAATAATCAATTAACAAATTTTTACTTGAAAATTGAGAACGTCAAATCAGTTAGTCGTATGTCGGTGAATAAATGAAAGTAAATTTGGACCATAAAGTAATTTCCTAACCTTGATTAAGTTAATTATGCAGCAGGAAATCAACCAGATATTTGGAAAACTATGCAAGGAAAAGATTGTCAAGATAGAAAGAAATGAATTGGGATTCATCAAATTCTCAGATCTCAAGAATCAACACTGTTCTTAGGAAAGAAAAATGACAGAGATCAGCACAAACACTGATCTCAACATTATCGAGGATTGAATCCCACATCTGATAGAAACTCGGGTAAAATTTATAAGTTTTTCATTACAATTTAGAGATGAACATCAAGAAAATGAATTCAGAAGATTCAAGAAGAAAAAAATACTAGAAGTTTTAGGACAGTACTTACTTAAAAAATCTCCCAAGCTGAAGGTTTTGCCAGCTGCCCATTTCTGGTAATTTACAGGCTTTTCAGTGTTTTCGTACCAGCCCAAGGAATCACCAACTGTGTAGTTCTTGTAAGCAGAAACAGAAGATCCTGAAAAAGATAGAAGAAACAGACAAGAAAATGCAAAGAAAGGAAGGTCTAATAATGCTCTGTTGCTGCAATTCCTCTGTTCCATTTTGTACTCTCTTTGGAATAATGGAGGTGAGAGAGGTACAATGTTGCAATTGCTCTTTTATGCTTAACTTGTGGCCTTAGTTTTCTTTAAAATTACTATAAAAAAATGGTAATTTGTTGTTTATCTAAAATGATTCAATGGTATAAAAAAATGAAAAGAAAAGAGATTTGTCTTCATTAATTATTGTTTTTAAATCATTGTTGTTGCTATTTAATTCATTTTGTCTTGTCTCGTAGGAGAGGGTGTTGATTAATGGTTACAATTATTCACCAACAACTCTCTTTTTTCTTTATGATTATAACATTTTATTGTAGCGACACAAGATATGTGTTGTTCCAAGAACTAAAATCAATTTCTAATTATTATGCGCTTCACCACAAATGGTACCTGCTGTCGGTGGAGTTTATACGCAGGTTATGTGATTAATAGCTGGATAATTGCTTTTTCAAGCCACGTGTGCACGCTTTCTTAGTGATTGTGCCAGTCGACCAATAACAAAGAGTAGTAGTTGGATTAAAGAAAAGAGGAAATAGAAAGAGTTAATTTAGCTATTTGTTTATTTCCATCGTAATAATAATAAATTTTTTTCTACTACTATGATTTAGTGCAATCCTTTTTCATTGTTTTTTTTTTCCCGAAAGTAAAATTATCAGAATCGAATAGGACAACAAACTGATCAAGTTATAATTTATTAATTTTTTGATTTGATTGAGTTGAACTAGGTTAAATCAGGTCCTACTTCAGAATCGAACCGCTCAACTCATAATTCACTGGTTCAACTAAATTGAACCGGTTGACTTTAAAAAAATATAATATACATACAAATTTATACAATTTTTTTATTAAAATAAACACAACAAGTTAATAAGTTAGTATTAAGAAATAAACTTAATTATATAATAATTAATAATTAATGTCAAAAACGAATTCATGGTTAGTTTTTTGCTTAAAACTTAAAAGAAACAAAAATTTATTAGTTTCTATAAGTAACAAATTTCAAATATGGCAGCAATTCTAATAATAGGCCCTTTTTACAGATATTTAATAGAAACTCAAAAAAATTAGTATGGTTTAATCTGTTAACGTTTGCTCATCTCATCTGCTGGCTTTTCTTTTTGCACCACTCATTAAACTTCACCATTTATTATTCCGTTGCATTTTCCTTCGTTGGTTAAAATTCACCAAAATTTGGACTATTTGTTTTTGGAAGGTGCCTTCTACGATGACACTTCCCAGTTTTATTTTTGAAAAACAAAGCTAAATGACCAAACATTCATCAAATGATTAGAATTCGAGGGCTTCATTATAGGAACAGGAGTAAAAAGTAAATCCTGAAAGCAAAGGAAACAAGGGTTCAACATTTTTATAGCTAATAATAACAGAGAACTACTAGAACTAGAAGGAAACATAGCAACTTTTCCAACTTTTACTTTTCTTGCTTACCACTCACATGGACACAATACAAAACCACCCAAGCTCCACATTCAAAAGCAGTAGATATAATTCTGTAACACAGCATTAGCAGACAGGGGACATCCTTTCATGTCTTACGCGTGATCTTCCTCTTCCTCCTCTTCCTCGTACTCGGCATCATCATCAGCTGTTGCATCTTGGTATTGCTGATACTCAGAAACCAGGTCATTCATGTTGCTTTCAGCCTCAGTGAACTCCATCTCATCCATGCCTTCCCCAGTGTACCAATGCAAGAAAGCCTTCCTCCTGAACATAGCAGTAAATTGCTCACTGACTCGCCTGAACATTTCCTGGATGGAAGTGGAGTTGCCAATGAAGGTTGCAGCCATAGAAAGGCCCTTTGGAGGAATGTCACAAGCACTAGACTTCACATTATTGGGGATCCATTCAACAAAGTACGAGGAATTCTTGTTCTGCACATTGATCATCTGTTCATCCACTTCCTTTGTGCTCATCTTACCCCTGAACATGGCTGAGGCAGTCAGGTAGCGTCCATGGCGTGGATCGGCAGCACACATCATGTTCTTGGAATCCCACATCTGCTGGGTAAGTTCTGGGACTGTTAACGCACGGTACTGCTGAGAGCCACGGGATGTCAGAGGAGCAAATCCAACCATAAAGAAGTGAAGCCGGGGGAAAGGGATGAGGTTCACAGCAAGCTTCCTGAGGTCAGAGTTCAGTTGACCAGGGAACCTGAGGCAGCAGGTAACACCACTCATTGTTGCAGAGATCAAATGGTTTAGATCACCAACTGTCACAAGATTAACAAAGCAAAAGTCAGTTAAACACTTTCGCTTATAAAGGAGTAGAAAATTGAAAGTCCTAACAATAGAAACAGGAAACTATTTTCAAGAATCAGTGCCACAAAGTATAACAAAGGCCTTATGCACTTCACCACGCAAAATCAAAGCCTTCCCTCTTATATTATCACGGAAGCATACCAGCTTAACAAGTCTAAAGCTAATAAGAGACTACACTTAGATGCTACTAACCAAGAAATACACATCTAAACATGCATTACCAAATATTCAAATGCAGATCCGAAAAAACATGAATCACGCCAATGATCCATCATCAAACTGATACCAACCAACATCAATTATCAATCCAAGCATGCAATAAATGAGAACCAATAATCCAAGAGCATAAATGCAACCAAACCTCATACACAAATAGGTAAAAGCAATAAACAAATTATTCACATGTAAGAAGCGTTATTGAATCAAGAGAGTACATACAGCTGGGAGTAGTCAACTTCAGAGTTCTGAAACAGATATCATACAGAGCCTCGTTATCAAGAACCATACACTCATCAGCATTCTCAACCAACTGATGAACTGAAAGAGTAGCATTGTAGGGCTCCACAACTGTATCTGACACCTTTGGCGATGGGAACACAGAGAAAGTCAACATCATCCTGTCAGGATACTCCTCCCTAATCTTAGAAATCAACAGTGTTCCCATTCCAGATCCCGTCCCACCTCCTAGTGAATGACATACCTGAAACCCTACACACAACCAAAAAATACATAAAAATTAATACACAATTTACAATCACATGCCCTAACATACTAACATAGACCGCTAGTTTCAATCAATCTCAATGACTACACAAGTTAAATTATAGGTACCTTGAAGACAATCACAATTTTCAGCTTCTTTCCGGACAACATCAAGCACTGAATCAATGAGTTCTGCGCCTTCTGTGTAGTGACCTTTGGCCCAATTGTTTCCAGCTCCAGATTGCCCAAACACGAAATTATCAGGTCGGAAGATCTGTCCATATGGCCCAGTTCGCACACTGTCCATAGTACCGGGTTCGAGATCCATAAGGACCGCGCGAGGGACGAAGCGGCCACATGAAGCCTCATTGAAGTAAACATTCACCCGCTCTAGTTGCAGATCGGAGGTTCCGGCGTACTTCCCGGTCGGGTCAATCCCATGCTCGTCACACACAACCTCCCAGAACTTGGATCCGATTTGGTTACCGCATTGGCCTCCTTGTATGTGAAGGATTTCTCTCATCTTCTCCTCTTAACTGAAAACAAACCACAAACAAGCACACGATACAATCACTTCAAAGTTCAAAACGACCAGATCTGGAAGTTACAGGCTATGAAAATGAAAATGAAAATGCATGAAAGCAGAGAGTAAACGAGTAGAATTTCACAGTTGCAACTTGTTTTCAGCGTTAAGAATCCGAATCCAAAACGGAAGTGAAAGGCTAGATAGAACTTAGATCTGAGAATTGGAGACTTACGGTTGTGATATCTGTGGAGAAAGCAGCGGTTTCCGGCAACCGAAGTGCAGAAGAGTGAGGTAATGAGAGTTTGAGTGTATTATTTTAATTTTTGGGGGTAAATGAAATGCAAGAAGATTGTGATATATAAAGGGAAATAGGGCAAAAGACAGTGAGATCGAACGGGTGAGGTGGTTTCCCTCCTTTTTCTAATTTAGTCCGTTCGATGCCGTTGGATTATGATAATGCACGGTGTGGATTATGGTATGATTTGACTGCCTAATGATATTTGATTTTTGAAAATAAGAGCGTTTTTCTTCCTTCGGCGGAAATTAACAAAAAAGGTGAGAAGAGTTATTTGTTTTTCTTAATTTCAAATTAATCAAATTTTGACAGCCACAAAAAAAAAAAAAAAACCACTAAAATTGCATATTATGGAACCAACAATCTCTTTCTCTTACCAAAACACAAACTAAAATTGCATATTATTAGTTGGTTGGTTGTGTGATTTGTGTCGGTCATTTGCTTTGATGTATCTGTTGTTTTCCTTTTTGTCTTAGAAATTTGATTAGACTGGAGAAAAAACAGTGTCATTAAGCTCTAAAATGACTAATAACGACTCTGTTGATTAAGAATTATTGTTAACTTAAACAGTACTAAGATATTAGTAATTTATTTTGTTTGGTGAGGCTACAGAAAAAGAAAAAGGAAATAATAAATAAATAAATAAAGGTGGGAATGGGATAAGCTTCTTGTTGGGATAGCGGGACCACATGAGTGAGAGAGCAACGTAAGCCCATGTGACATGTCAACCGCTGCTGCCCTCTCTATTCTTATTTTCCTGGGGGCTAAAGCTGTATTCTTTCGTTTCTCGCTCACCACCGCTCACGAGTAGTTCTTGACAACTCCGACCACCTAGCTTTTTATATAAAAATAATAATAATAATGACCAAAAAAGTTTGTAATAAAATTTGGAATTTGAGTTCGAAACTTTTGGTTACATAAAACAACCTCTTATCAATTAATATACTTCGTTTTCACTAGTGGTAGAGTCTAAAAGAATTCAGGGGAATAATTTGTTTTCTTCTTTAGTGGAGCAAATAAGAATGTTAAAAAAAAGCTTAAAGGATTAGTATGAGAGAATTTAATTTTTTAGAAGTAAATATGAATGATTAAAGTAAAAAAAAAAAGTAGAATTTTGAGGATTAGTATGGGAGAGTTTGAAAATTTAAGAAGCAAATATGAAGGATTGAAGTAAAAGTAATACACCTTTAAGGATTATTACGAAATAATTCAGAATTTTATGAATCAAATACAGGGGATTAAAGAAAAAAACACAACTTTAAGGATATTATAGGAGAATTTAGAATTTCTGAGCTCAATCTGAATGACTACTGTGAAAAGAACAAAACTATAAGGACTATTATGGTGGAGCTAAAAATTTAGGGACAACGGCCCTCCCTATCCCCTCATACTAAATTTATTTATGATAGGTTTGAGTAATTGAATCTTTTTTTCTTCAACTTACATTCGGAATTATGGTATCCTTGTAAATAAAAATTTTAAAAATATATATTTAGAATTATTTTTAGTGAAATTAGTTTAACTAAGAGTTTAATTATTAATTGAATGCGAAAAAGGTTGTGTTATTGCTTGGAGTCCGAGTTAAGCATGTCGCCAACTTTTTAATATTCATTGGCCCCTTTTGTCATAAATATCCATGATAGTGATTCTTCATCTAAAAATAGACCTTACACGAACTAGTAAATATAAGTAGATAACGTTTTTCATTGAACAAAACAGTTTGTGAGTGTTAAGTTGAGTCCACGAGGACTTTTAAAGTCTCGAGTTTTAACTTTGACGTAGTTACTTAAAATTTTACGGTATCATTTATATCTCAGTTCAATTAGGTTCAGAAAAAAGATATAATGAGCGTTTCATACGGTGAAATTTAAATTAATTAGACCTGAAAACATAAATATTTAATTTATGTTATAAAAAGTAGCCAAATAGTTGTCTAGTTTTAACATATTACTATAATTTTGCAGTCCAATCTATAAAAAAGATACTCCTCAATCAAAGGAGGCTACAAATAATTTGGGCACAACATAAAAAGGTACACGATAATTTTATTTGACCTTAATAATTGATGCACTTCTTGACTTATAAATGAAATCAATATTTAGTATTTATTTAATTATGAAAAGAGTTAAACAAATATCTAATTAAACATAAAAATGACATAATTCAAACTATGTTTGGTATCATTTCTTTTTCCAGAAAAACAAAAAAATGTATTTAGTAAAATTATTTTCTTTTTTCTGTGAACAATTTTTTTAAAATAGAAACGTAATTTTAAAATTCAGAAAATAAGAGCTCGTACTCACAATATAAAACTCAGATGGACCTAAGGTAGGTAGGTACAGTGAGGGAGGGACACTTCAAAAAGAAGTTGACCCTTGACGTATGCTGGGCACCTTTAATTGTACCTTAAAAAAATGGGAGTATTGGGTATCGTTAATATGAGGAGCATTCACCGACCAGAAATTGTAATAAGTTCAAATTAAAAGTAAAAGGTCGAGGTTTGTATTAAACGGAGGGAGGTAGGCTCGCAATGATCGGTATTCCTTACCCCTTTATTTTCTCTTGCGCTCTTCATGTTATTGTGAGTGTGACAGTGTTGATTTATGGTGAACTGAATTTTAAGTTACAAAAAATCTTTTTTTCATTAAGATCCATTGTTGGTGCCACTTTATTGAAGCAACAGTACCATGGTAGTAATTATTAATAGGTGTGGGAATAAAAGGCTAGAAAAGCCAGACCCAATCGATTCTGATGCGGACAGAGTACTACACATGGATCGAGACTCGCCTCTGACCAGTTGTCAGTCCATCCAACTCCTAAATAAGGTTCATCATTCATATCGCCAAAGGCCCACACTAGCATCAAAAATAATACTCTCTCCGGACACAAATAATTGTCACTTTTCTACGGATTCTTACTGTTCATAATACTTGTCATTTTATGCATTCCGAAGCATATATTTTGTGCAAATGACTATTTTTTTTTTATGAATCAACCCAATTTGATGATGGTGTGGTAATTTGAGTGAAAATTAGGAGTAAAAATGAAACAATGTAGAATAAAATAAGATCAAAGATCATTGTCCCACGAATTTTTACTATTCTAAAACGTCATTTAATTGTGTCCGGAGGGAGTACTACTAATTTATAAATTTTTATCAACCATCACATCCGGTACATTAGGTGCTAGGTTGTTGGGATTCGAGCGAGATACGACAACGAAAGACACAAAATTATTTATTACGTATAAGTTTTAACACAATTATATATTCAAGATTTAAAAATGATACGTCTAGTTATTAGTTAGCTAAAAAATAAAAAAAATTACTTTTTTCCTTTGTTTTTAGTGACAATGAAATTTTAGTTTGAGAAGTGAAAAATATACTTTTCGAGGTTTTTTTTTTAAGGATCAAATAATACTCGTATTTTAATAGAAAAAAAGAAGTACACATGCCATGTGCAATGTCCTTACTACAGAGGGAAAAAAGAGAGCAAAAGATTGGAGGGTATACATGAAAATGTTGCAAGATGAATGAAATTGATAATTAATTAGTGATCTTAATTACCTATGGTTCTACTAAAGGGTGTCACATGTACATGAGTCAAGATCATGTGATCTCCGAAATTTGTAATTTGGGTAAAGGATGAGGAAGTAGATGGATTGGATCACACTCTTTTCCTCACAAGAAAAGGCTTCTTATTCCCATTTGTCTCACTCACTTTCACATGCTTTTACTCACAACTATATGGATAGATAGATCTAATCTAAGCATGTGAATTATAATGCTTACCATCTTTTTTCTTGATTTCAATATTACAAAAGCCTGCTACATGTGTGGAGACACTTTTGCTTTTATAGATCCAAGGTTTAGAACCAAATCTAGAAAAAAAACACTATTGACTCATTTTATGTGTATTTCTATTTGTTTAAAAAAGAAAGATAAATAATAGTTAAATATTATCCAAGTTTATAGAATGTACGGACAAACTATATGGGCCTTAAAAAAAGAAGAAGAGGCCCAGCTAATAATAAAACAAGCCCATAGCCTTGGAGAGCTTATAAAAAACTCACTTGAAAACAAGCCCAAGGCCTTGGAGAGCTTAAATAAATCTCAAATCTATTTATTTTTTTCGAAAAATATATATTATATTTTGATATACAATTTCAATGCGTCTTGCTGAGAGGATTTTACTCATTAAAAAGTAATTAGGTATAAACAAAATTAATTATAATTTAATAAATTTAAGGAAATTGTAGTTGAGATATAACTTCATTTCACCCTTAGTTAATATTGTAAATAGATAAAATGAGGAATGCATGTCAAAATTAAATAAAAAAAAACCATACCATTAAAATTAATTTACCAATTCAACTTCAAAGAATAAACTTGCCAAAAATAAACAGATAAAGAATTTTAATTTTGTTTTTTAAACCAAACAAAGCTGTTGGCTGTCACACGTCACTGATCAAAACGACAACCGTTTGCTAAGACTCAGAGCTAGTTGCCTAGCTGGCAGCTGCAGCAAAGCGACAGCGGCTTTGGCGCCTCGTGTGTGTCAAGAAATACCAATCAGCAAAAGAAAAAGAAAAAAACAGAGCGTGGCACAACGCCGCCGCTCCCGTCTCAGTCAACCGTTACATCGTCGCCGCCGCCGTCCACGAGAAGAAGGAAGCAGAAACTCCTTCCGTCGGTAAAACTCTCATCCTGTTTCAATTCTAATTCATCTTCTTCATACATCAAAAACCTAAATTATCATCTCAATTTATCTGTTACATGATTCGTTGCTATCACTTCACTTGGTTAACTACAAACGTAACCACATTCCTTTGCATGTGAACAGATTATCACGAAATGCATCAGAAAGTGTACGAGACGCGCGCTAGTCAGAGTAGAGAGAAAGGGAAATACGTGGCATGGACGAGTGAGATGGACCGGTGCCTTGCCAAGGCGCTTGTTGAGCAAGTTAGAAAGGGAAACAAGAGGGACGGCAATCTGTTTCCCGCAGCATATTCTGAGGCGGTTGCAGCTGTAAACGAGAATTTTGGGCTTGATTTGAATAAAGAGCACGTCAGGAATCGTTTAAAAACATGGAAAAAACAGTTTGGGATTTTGAAGGAGGTGCTTGCACATGAAGGGTTCGAGTGGGATGACTCGAAGAAGATGGTTGTAGCCGATATGTCAGCATGGAATGAGTATATTAAGGTAATACATTGTTCTTCAATTAAGGTTTTGTTAGCGAATAATTACAATGTGTCAGTTTGCGAAGAGTGCTTTGTTATTTGTGCAACAGGATTAGTAGCAGTGAAGTGATTATGTGATTGTGGCCTGTTGATGTAGGAAAAGTGTTGGGATCTATGGCATGAATCTTTGTTAGTTTTTATGTAGTTCTTATCTTGTGTTATGTTGTGGATAGGAGCATCCAGATGCCAGGCAGTTTCAGCATAAGGTTGTCGAGAATCATGCTGAGTTATGTGTTATAATTGGGAGTGATGATATAATAGGAGGGTGTGGCAAGAATCATGGAGATATAGATTTGGACTGGATAGATATCAAGGATGGTGTGGATCCTGTTGATGCAGTGGAGTTGCAGAGTGATGGCAAGCAAAATAGGAACTTGAGGTGGACGAAAGTGATGGACCATTCTCTCGGTAAAATTGTTGAAGAGCAAGCGAGAAAGGGGAAGATTTTAGATTATAGCTTAGAGAATGGAGTATATGATGCTGCACGTTCTGCTTCGACAGAGAAATTTGGCCCTGGTTTGACAAAAGGTCACATTAGGAATCGGCTTAAGACATGGAAGAAACAGCACAATACTTTGAAGGAAATGTTTTCTCATGGTGGGTTTAAGTGGGATGATACGCGAAGGATAATTATTGCTAATGATTCAGTTTGGAATGATTATTTCAAGGTATGCCATATGTTTAAATATACATCAATACATTCTTTGAGAACTCAATATTTGAGAGTAGTTGCAATAAATCGTTGATTTTCTTCCATTATATTGGAGGCATCTTTCTCTTTGGTACACAACTTAATCTAAATGAAAATGAGAAACTATTCGGCTCCAGTCATGTTTATGACTTGGGAACCTAATAAAACGTGAAGTCACTATTTAAAATCCTTGTCTAAGGCCAATTCTACAGGAATGGCATACTAGACATGTATGAGAAATGACTTGAACATGGCAGTACCAAGTAAGTGAGATTGGGTTTAGCTTAATTGTGTTTATGTTGTCTATTGTAATGCACAAGTCTTGCTCATGTTTGGTTTTTTGAGACTGATTTATATCATGCTTATTTTTATTATGCGTGGGCATTACTCATTTCGCTTATGTGTGAGCTATACAATTTCTGATGTCTTCATGCTTGCTATATTATTTTTCTCTCTTCAGACTCACCCTGATGCCAGGCTTTTCCATGGAAAAGTTGTTGAGAATTATGATCAGCTATGCCTCATATTTGGCAATCCTCAAGATGCTGCAGAACCAGTTGATGCTTCTTACATTCAAAGTTTTAAGGAAAAAGACACAGCTAAGAACATGATGTGGACAAATGAAATGGACCATTGGCTGAGCAAGATCCTCGTGGAGCAAGTGAGGATTGGGAGTAAAAATAAGTTGGATAACAAATTGAAGCCGACAGCATATGTAGCAGCTACATCTGTTCTGAATGAAAGATTTCGTCGTGACTTGACAAAAGATCATGTTAGAAACCGTCTCAAAACATGGAAGAAACAGTATGACCTCCTGAAGGAACTCCTAGACCATGATGACTTTGAATGGGATGAAGCAAACAAGATTGTTGTTGCGGAGGAATACGCGTGGAGTCAATTTATCAGGGTAAGGCTATTTGAAAAGTTGTTTATATTCCACAAAATAGTATATATCATGGACATTTTATCACATTTTTATATTTCTGTTATGTTTATAGTGGCTCATTTTTGGAACAGAGAAACCCTGATGCTAGGCAACTTCAAGGCCGGGTCATAGATAGATATGATGAAATGTGCATTATTTTTGGCTGTGATGAACCACATGACAGTTCTTCGAACGGTGATGATGCTAGTTTCAATCTGATTGCAGACACTTATACTGTAGATGTTGATTATGCAGTCTGCAATCAGAGTGACAACACAAAAGAGAAAGGGAAGTATGTCTCATGGACAGAAGAGATGGATCGTTGCTTAACAGAACAGCTGCTTGAACAAGTACTGCTTGGAAATAAGCCTGACAAAAAGTTTAAGGCCATAGCTTATACGACTGCTCTTACTGCTTTAAATGAAAAGTTCGAGCTTGAGTTAACAAAGGAAAACATTGTAAACCGCCTCAAGACATGGAAAAAACAGTATGTTCTTGTGAAGGAGCTTCTTTCTCATAGGGGATTTGAGTGGGATGAGAGAAAAAAGATGGTTCTTGCTAGTGACTCTACTTGGAATGATTACATCAAGGTATGTTGTTTTCTTTATGCTTGAGGGAACAAACGTTAACTATGTGTGACTTTACAATTTGAGCTCACAATGCAATTTCTCGCTCACCTCTGATAAGATAAATTTGACTGATTAACTAATTGTAATTGTGACTTAAAATGTAGTGATTGTATTCTCACCCTTTTTTTTCCCCTAATGAAGAAATTTCTTTAATGATTTTTTATCACTGAGAACTGTGGAGAGAGAACCAGTTGAGATAATTCTGAAATGAAGATCAAAGTGGTTTTTTTTTTCAAATGAGGATCAAAGTGTTTTTTTGTCCCTTTTTTGTCCTGAGTGATTGGACATGCTTTCATTTATTTGCTATTTTGTTTCAGAGAAATCCTGATTCAAGACATTTGTGGGCAAAACCTATCGAGAACTTCCATGAGTTATGTATTATTGTTGGTAATGAGCCTGCAAATGGAAACTGCGCTACACCATGTGCCAATGCTGTTGTAGAACCTATACATGACAGTGATGATGATGTGGAAATTCCAATACAAATGTTGTTTGAAGAAGAAACGAGAAATTGTGATGCTGCTGATGATGTTCAAGGTTCAATTCACCATATGAGGGGTAGGCCTTCTTCACCATCACATTTCAAACAGCCATGCAAGAGGAGGCGTATCAGCCATGCAATTGGTGCCAAAGTTGGTGTAGATCCTCTCGCGTACAATGACGACAATGTGGAAATTCCTATGCATGACTTGGTTGAGGAAGACACGGGAAATGGTGGCTCTGGAGATGACATTCACGTATCTTCTCAGCAGACAAGGCCTGGGCCTTCTTCATCGTCAGACTCCAAACAACATGGCAAGACACCTTGCAATGATGCTATGGTGGAGATGATGAGTGCAATTGCTACCAACATTGGTAGGATCGCTGATGCGTTGGCGGAAAATAACAAAAATGTGTGCTTGGAGGAAGTGTTTGAGGTGGTGCAGAACATACCGGGATTTGATGATGATCTCATTCTTGATGCTTGTGAATATCTCTCGTTTGATGATAAAAGGGCAAGAATGTTTATGAAATTGAATGATAGATTGAGAGAAAAGTGGTTATTAAAACGGTTGCGCCGTCGAAACAGTTGAAATGTACAGCACATTCTTATTTCATAATCACAATTCCTGAATTTTTTTTATCAGAACTACTTTTTCCTCACGACCACCCATTTTTCAATTTCGTTGCTACTCGACTATTGTTGGTATCAGAAGATTTTCTTCATTCTTCAATCTCAAGCCCGTTACCCCACCACGAATGTCGGATACATATCAAACTGGTGTGCTTTAAAACACGAGTAACGTCGGGCACGTGAGAAACATTTATGAGAGTTCTTCCTCATCCAACCCGGCGACTTTCTTACCTCTACTCATTCTCCACCACCACTGGTCTTCCAACACTCATCTCCATCGTTCAATCTCTCCGCCAAACCAAACAATCTCACGCCTTTGCTCTCATTAATGGCTTCCTTCCTCAATCCGTCTCTATTTGCGCGCCTCTCATCCTCCGCTACGCCACTTTTCACGACTTCTCAACCTGTGGCCGTCTCTTTAATCAAACACTCCCATTCTCTCGCTCTGCTTTTCTATGGAACACTCTTATCAGAGCATTGTCCACTGCAAGAGTTTACGATGGTTTCGGAACTTACAACCAAATGGTTCGAAACGGCATTAGGCCTGATGATCACACGATTCCTTTCATTTTGAAAACGTGTACCAGTAATTTGAATGTAGAGAAGGGATTGGAGACTCATGGGGTGGGTATTAAGCTTGGTTTCGACTTGGATGTGTTTGTGGGTAACACCCTGTTGTCGTTCTATGGTAACTGCGGGGGTTTGATGGATGTGAAGAAAGTGTTCGATGAAATGCCTGAAAGGGATGTTGTGTCGTGGAATACTGTAATTGGGGTGTTTTCCGCTAATGAGTGTTATTTGGAGGCACTTGATTTGTTTTCTGAAATGAGTTTGAGTTCTGAGCTTAGGCCAAATTTGGTTAGTGTAGTGAGTGTTTTGCCAGTTTGCGCGGGGCTTGAAGATTCTTCAATGGGGATGAAAGTTCATTGTTATGTAGTGAAGGTTGGGTTGGATTTTCAGTTGAAAGTCGGTAATGCTCTGATTGATATGTATGGAAAATGTGGGATTGTGAACTCTTCTCGGCAAGTCTTTGACGAAATGGTGGAGAGGAATGAGGTTTCTTGGAATGCAATTATCACGAGTTTTGCTTACTTAGGACGTTTTAAAGATGCCTTGGAGATTTTGAGATCGATGATCGATGACGGGGAGAAACCCAATTCTGTTACCATCTCTAGTGTATTGCCCGTGCTGGTTGAGCTGGAACTTTTTGAGTTAGGAATGGAAATTCATGGGTTTAGTTTAAGAGTTGGACTTGAATCTGATGTGTTTATAGCCAATTCGTTGATTGATATGTATGCGAAGTCTGGGCATCCATCCAAAGCATCCAATGTGTTTGATCAGATGGGTGAAAGGAACGTTGTTTCTTGGAATGCTATGGTTGCTAATTTTGCTCAGAACAGGCTTGAATCATCAGCGATAGAGTTAGTCAGAGAAATGCAAGCTGACAGTGTAATACCAAATTGCGTCACCTTCACAAATCTTCTCCCAGCTTGTGCACGAGTGGGATTTCTCCACTCAGGAAAGGAAATTCATGGAAGGGCAATTCGAATCGGATACTGCTTTGATCTGTTCGTCTCCAATGCACTTACAGACATGTACGCAAAATGTGGATACCTAAATCTTGCTCGAAACGTCTTTGACATATCCATTAAAGATGAAGTATCTTACAACATTTTAGTGGTGGGCTATTCTCATTCTACTGCTTGCTCAGAATCACTTGGTTTATTCTTGGAAATGGGGCTCAGGGGAATGAGACGTGATATTATTTCCTACGTGGGCGCAATTTCAGCTTGTGCGAATCTAGCTGATTTGAAGAAAGGAAAAGAGGTCCATGGATTGGCAATAAGAAATCATTTACATACACACCTCTTTATCGCCAACTCACTTTTGGACTGTTATATCAAATGTGGACGAATTGATGTTGCTGGTACGGTCTTTGATCGGATTACCAACAGGGATGCAGCCTCTTGGAATAGTATGATTTTGGGTTATGGAATGCGTAGTGAGTTTAATATTGCTATCGATCTCTTTGAAGCAATGAAGGAGGATGGAGTAGAATATGATTCAGTGTCGTATATTGCAGTCTTGTCAGCTTGTAGTCATG
This sequence comes from Viola odorata, assembly GCA_963691705.1. Taxonomy (NCBI): domain Eukaryota; kingdom Viridiplantae; phylum Streptophyta; class Magnoliopsida; order Malpighiales; family Violaceae; genus Viola; species Viola odorata. The sequence goes on from OY829537.1 coordinate 4,533,296, forward strand.
GAGGACTAGTTGAAAAGGGTAAGAAATACTTTGAGGGGATGCAGGCTCAGAATATTAAGCCGGAACAAATGCACTATGCTTGTATGGTTGATCTTCTTGGCCGGTCTGGATATTTGGAGGAAGCAGTGAACATCATTAACAGCTTGCCTATCGAACCAGATTCTAATGTGTGGGGAGCTTTGCTCGGGGCGTGCAGAATCCATGGGAATATAGAGCTGGCACGTTGGGCAGCTGAACATCTATTCGAGTTGAAGCCCCAGCATTGCGGATACTACGCCATTCTCTCGAACATGTATGCAGAAGCAGGGAAATGGGACGAAGCACGCGAGGTAAGGGAGCTGATGAAGTCGAGGGGTGCGAAGAAAAATCCTGGTTGTAGTTGGGTTCAGATTGATGACCAGGTACATGCTTTTGTAGCCGGCGAGAGAATGGTGAATCTTGATCTCGATCATCAGCTTGCTGAGCTCTGATTGTTTTTGAAATTTCATGATGAAACAAACAAAACTTGATGCATTTTGCAAAGTTTTACGAGCTGAAGTCGTTGCAATTGGATGAAATAGAGATGGGCTCGTGGGCGCGGTGGGCTTTGAAGAAGTCCAAATGAGTAGGGAGATGGGCTTGGTAGATGTGGGCCCAATAGAGTGGGCCCATGATGAGATGAGATGGTAGGTTGGAAGTGGTTGCCCCAAGGAAGATCATTGTTTTTTCGTTATGTTTGAAATTTTGAATTGATTTATCAAATACCGAAAACAAACATTCAAGTTTGACGCGTTATCTAATAAAATAGTTTATCTAGGTCAGAATAAGAGGATACAACATTCTGATTATCCCTTTCAAAACGAATTTTAAAATTGAGATTAAGATAATTCATGTATTTAGATCTCCATCTGGAAGTGGTTGCTGGCACCATTTTTGAATTCAATTTCAGCCCACGCTCGTAGACCAGTATTTAATTAATGCTAATTCTATTAAAGAAACCTGAGATAAGCTTGGGGTCCAATTAGTAATTTAGTGGTGAGAGCTCAAAAAGACTTTTATGAGGTTAATTAATGATTCAGATTATTGTAATTAATAATAAAATTTAACACCACTTTTTATTTAATATTCGAGAAAGATTAATCTATCAATTTAGATATAAAAATTTAAAGAAATTAAAAAAAATATTGTTATTGTGAGATTCGAATTTAATTTAAATTTCTATTAGTATTTTATTTATTTTAATTACACATGAAGTTAAGTTATAACTCCTCTGTTTATTACATACAGTACTTATCAATCAAATGAAATTGTCAAAAGGTACAAAGGTTGCCCCTCTTTATGACGGAAGCAACAACTTTTGTAGCTTCGTTTGGCACATTACTCTTTCTAAAAACGCCAACGAAAAAGACTAATGTAGTAATGTAGACAGCTCTGTTGGTCAACTAACGGAAAGTGAACTGAAGGGGCAAAGCCAAATCCCATACTTAAAAAACTCCATTACTAGTTGCAATTGCATAACATCAGTAACATCTATCTCATCGACGAATTATTAAATACACTCGATATATATATATATAGTTTAAATTTTATACATTTAAAAAAAAAGAGATTATACTGTTTCAACCGACATCTTCTTTTTGCCGAAACTTTATATAAAAAAAACTAAAATTAATAACATGTAACTCCTAAATTATATTCTAATGATAATATACTATTAAAATTTAGTGTTTAAGTCTCATCTTTATTTATTAAAAAATATAGCATTCAATAATATAAGGTGTGAATAATATTAATTCACAAAATAAAAATTAATTATAGGAGTTTTATTTAGTTTGTAAATTTTAACCTTTTATCTAGACTAAGCAAAAAGAAGAATAAAGGTGAGGATGATCATCTATTCAGTTTTTGAGTAATAAATAAACCAACTGAAATAACTATATTATACAGTGAAAAAAATGCACCTTTAAGTAAAGTTTAAATGATCATGTAAGAGAGAAGTTCAATGATAGATATTTTTTTGGGTGTTTCCATTCATCCTCTTAACTTGCTAAATTTTGAAATTCGTTCGATTATGTAGTTAATATTTTTTCCGGTGCAAAATAAACGATGTTTTTCTACGAATTTTTACTGTTCATAATACTTGTCATTTTATTTTTTTCGAGACTAATATTTTGTGTAAATGACAATTTTTTTTATGCATCAACCCAATTTGATGATAGTGTTTTAATTTGAGTGAAAATTAGGAGTAAAAATGAAATAATATGGAATAAAATAATATCAAAAATCAAAGTGAAACGAATTTTTATTATCTAAAGAGTCATTTATTTTACACCGGAAGGAGTATATTATTAGCTTAAATTCAAGGAGACAAATTACCTATTACTCAAAAATCTTTAATCATCAATGACACAAATCTAAAAACTAATAATAAAGAAATCTATATACAAGTGTAAAAATTCCATGGCAAATTAAACGGAAAATAACATATTATTGTTTACTTTTATTTTTTAACAAAGCTAGAAGCTAGGATCCAGTGCTTTGGTTAATCAGGCAATTTGTCCATGTCAAGATAAGTTATAACGAACGAACTACTCTCACTTGAGACCCCACCAAAAGAGAGGTTTTTTTCTAAGCTTTGGAAACCTGACGATGATGATGATAACACTCGTAATTCACACAACCATGATGACAAAGCTTAACACTCCTCCTGTTGTTCCTTCTCTGTTGTCCTCCTAAGCCTAACACAGTAGAATTTATAGTTTTTATTTATTTAGTTCTCTTTTCTTTTTTCCTCAAGAGAGAGAACTCCATAATCAAGTGACCAAGTCATTAGGGGTGCGGCCTTTGCTTTCCTCTCCCTCGTTGTATTTGTTTTTGGCTTTCTTTTGCTTTCCTTTTTGTAAAGCAAAGCTAAACCCACTTTTCTTCATCTCATATCTACCGTCTTTAAACTCATCATTCTGTCTCTCTGCGATTCTAAAACCATAATCTTGTCCAGTTCAAGCTAAACCTTCCATCTGATCCAAACCCATCTCTCAATTCTCCTTTTTGTTCACATACATGCTTTCCTGTTGTGTAATTGATGATCTGTAAGTTCAAAGTTTCCCTTTTTTGTCTGCATTGTTTAACTTATTTTTACCTTGGTGAAGCGTCAGAGGGCTAGGGTTTGATTTTCCGCTTCTTTTTATCTCTTACTTTGACCTGTTATCTGTATTGGATGATGTTGTAGTTTTAGTCTTTACTTTTCATGTGTATTTTTCTTCAGATTGTTTTGTAATTAGCCTTTTTTGTTTCTTTTGGTTTTCATCAGAGCTGTTTCCGTAGTTATTATAATTTCTAGAGTTGATTATGTTTGATGGTTTGTGTTTTTTTTTTTAATTCATGCTCATACTTGAAGCAATTTCCTTTTAGTTTATCTGGCTCTCCTTTCTATGCTAACTGTCTGTTTGCTGGATGCGAGAAGTGAGACAGAACAGAAGTAAACGAAAAAAACCCAGAGAATTATGTTTTGTTTAAAAACTGGAACTTTATGTCCTCTGGGTTTACTAGAAATCTAAAATCGTTAACTTTTTTTCTCATCAAATGAGAAAAGGTTTTTTTAATTACTTGATTAGGTTAATTTTGGTTGGTAAATGCTGACCCGCATCCAGCTTTTCTGTTGAGAAGTCCTTTCAGAATGACTATGAAGTCTTTTCAGAATGATTATGAGGTCATATCATGTTTGTTAATATTGTCCTTCTGATTGTCAAACAGGTTAGTCTTTTCAAAACAATGACGAGGGTAAGCCGTGATTTTGGAGATACCATGCAGAAAGATGCTGTTCCGCCCGTATCAGCTGATGTAGCATTTGCTTCTAGTCGGTTTCCTAATTACAAAATTGGATCAAACAATCAGATTGTGGATGCCAAAGATGACCCCAAGATAATGTCCATGAAGGAGGTTGTGGCACGTGAGACAGCATTGCTCTTGGATCACCAGAAACGCCTATCGGTCCGTGATCTTGCAAGCAAATTTGAAAGAGGGTTGGCTGCTGCTGCTAAGCTGTCTGAAGAGGTTAAGTTTGTTTGAACTTGAAATGTGCACTTATGTTTGTTGCTGTTTAACTTTGGATGCTTGGGTTGGCTCGTAGGTTCTTGGTGGATTATTACACCACTATATTTTATTTGTCTAATAACTTTAATACTTCAATTCTCTGTCATATGTTCTTCATGTTTGATGAGAAGAATTTGAGTTGAGTCGCGTATATGAACTTAGGCTTCTTTTTATTTATCTTATGGTTGTGATTTGTAATGAAAGATCATATCATTATGCCAACTTCAAGCATTCTTCACCTGGGGTTCATATATGATTTTCTTTATGTTTATCCATTGTGTTTTCCTTTTTTCCCCTCTAAGTATTGAAAGCCTGCGGTTCATTTCATTGTTTCCCTTTTTCCTCATGTCTCGAGTTGAGGAGCTTTCTGGATAGGTTTGGGGAATCAATTGTATAACATATTCATTCTGGACTACAGGCTAGACTCAGAGAGGCAGCTTCATTGGAGAAACATGTTCTCTTGAAGAAGCTTAGAGATGCACTGGACTCTTTGAAAGGACGTGTGGCTGGTAGAAACAAGGACGATGTAGAGGAAGCTATTGCCATGGTTAGTCTTTTCCTATTGCTTCTTTCCTCAAATTTCTTCCACCAACAGATCTCATATAATGTTTAGCATTGGCATGGCCAATTGATCATTTTGCTTTAATACTGAGAAACAGGTTGTTCCTACTCACAGATTTGTTTAAAGAAATGCTAGTAGAGAATCATTTGGGTAGACGATATTCTAAGAGTTTGTGCATGACGAGTCTAAATGCATGTGAGGAGATCGGAAGAAAGATAATAATAATATAGTTCTGTTTTTTTATGTTCCTGTTCAATTTATCCTTGTAAAATGATTTGGGGACCTGGGGTTTAGCTGTTTAGGTTTTTGGTTCATCAGTATTTCCATTACTATCTTACAAGTGGAGCACACTATTGATGCCAAATTGTGGCTACTACTTCCAGGTGGAAGCCTTAGCAGTTCAACTGACAGAAAGGGAGAGTGAGTTGGTTCAAGAAAAGGCAGAAGTGAAGAAGCTAGCAAATTTTCTCAAGCAGGTACTACGATCTTCAATGGAATTTGGATGATGTGTCATAAATCTGTGTTATGGATTTGTCGTAATTGACTTATTGAACTTATTTTTGTTCTCTCTTTCTCTGTCTCTCGAGATGACAGACTTTCATTTTCCTCCTTGCTATTGAGCACTTATATCCCTTTGTAGGCTTCAGAAGATGCGAAGAAACTTGTTGATGAGGAAAGAGCTTTTGCTCGTTCAGAAATTGAGAGTGCCAGGGCAGCAGTTCAGAGGGTGGAAGAAGCCCTTCAAGAACATGAGCGAATATCTCGAGCTTCTGGGAAACAGGTGTGAAGCATTTTTATGTTTTTGAAAAGTTGAGGGGGAGGGACTCACATCTTACTCTTCTTGCAACTTTGCATGCAGCATACACCTGCTGAGCCACTGGCTTTCATGCAGTTTTATAGTAGTTCTTATTTGGTTTAGAGTGGTTAGTAAGTCTTGTGTTGTCAGCGGATAGATATTGTTCTTTGTTGCATTGATATTTCAACAGATGTCATACCTCCCACAAAATTTGTGCTCTTTTTTATCATGTTTTCAACGAGGATAGTTGAATATGTTTTCGTATTTTCTTCAGCGACACATTTGAAACTTATAGATTTAGTTCTTTGAGCCTCACTTTTGCTGCATATTTATCTCTCAACTTATTTCTAGGACATCGAGGAGTTGATGAAGGAGGTTCAGGAGGCTAGAAGGATCAAAATGCTTCATCAGCCTAGCAAGGTTTATATTATGCTTTTGCTCTTAATTTTCCTTGTAATGAAATGTCTTCGAAATGCCCAATTTCCTTTGTCTATATGATATTTATGTGCAGATTCCTTTGGGAGTTTTGATCTGTTAGCGCTTTATCCATTTGGCTGCTTATAATTACATATTTTAGCAAGGAACAACAGTACTTTAGTCTTTTCTTTGGATATTCTTTTCTGGGTTTGATGCTCTCCATTTTTGCTAGAAATTTAGTTGGCTCTTTTTGTTAAAATTTCGTGTGCAAACTTTTTGAATGATGGCATGAGTTTTTTAGACTTTTTCCTAAAAATGCAAGGGAAGTGGAGTTAAAATAAAATGGTTTTACACTGTCTGCTGCCACCATGTGGTGATTGATGACTTTTAGAATATCAACTTGTATATGCAAATTCATTTTCTGATCAAGAATAAATCATATGTCAATTTTTAGGTCATGGACATGGAGCATGAACTACGAGCATTGAGGCTTCAACTTGCTCAGAAATCTAAACATTCGCTTCTACTTCAAAAAGAGGTTTGTTTGTCATCTGACACTATCATATACTGGTCGTGGAGAAGATTATTTGAAGTTCTAATGACTTAGTGCATACATTGTTGTAACTGCTTTCTATGCTAATTAATTTCTCATGTATGAGGCTGTCATTACTTTCCCATATTCTTTGTGATTTTTAAGTTAATTCAAATAGGTGTACATTAACAAAGAAAAAGTGTATGTTAGTATTAAAAAGTTTTGAGTTGCTAATTTTTTGGGTTGGAGGGTTGGGTGTCTTTTGGCAGTGATCTCCTTTTGATGCATTATTGTTAGGCCCATCACTATTTTACCAAATCATTTTAATTTCATGAATGAATTAATGGTTGGATGAGTACCTTCTAAACTGATTACTTTTCTTCTGTTCCGTTACAGTTGGCAAAGAGTAAGAGAGGGGAGCTGAGCATATTCCAAGAATATGAATTAGATGGCTCTGAAACTTTAGGTTCTTGTCTGCGGATCAACCCTTGCTCTGATAATGCTCCAGACCTTTCCAAGTGCTCAATTCAGTGGTATCGTGTATCACCAGAAGGTGGCAAAAAGGAGCTAATATCAGGTATCTATGCACTTACTGTTCTGTATTCTTTGACAATTGAACAAGGGTGCCATAGTGCTTTGTCGCCATATATGTCTATCCGTATAACAACATGATTGCTTGATGTTTTTAAATTTGTTTACTTTTGTGCTCTGTACCTGTTTCACTTTGAAGTAGCTGTCATTTTTTGTCAAGTTGCTTTGGGGCATGAAAACTGACTTCAGACATCCATAATTGCTTCAAGCTCCAGCAATAGGAGATAGGTCTCCTCTTTTTTGGTTGTCTTGTTGTTCTGATGTCTATAATCAGGTCTTTCGTCAGTTCGTGTGTTCCATGGAGGTTTAGAATAAAAATTGAAAGAAAATGTTGTTTATGAGTAATTGTTGTATTAGATACTATAAAGTATAAACCAATGTTGTCTGGAGAACACATTCACAAAATCATTAGCTTGTATCTGGACTGATATAAAAGATGATTGCATTGACTGAAAATTTAGCTGCTGATAATGAATTTTAAGCTAATTTCGTAATTTTATCATCATTGCAGGAGCTACTAAAACAGTTTATGCTCCAGAGCCATTTGATGTTGGTCGCATCCTGCAAGCCGAAATTTTTAACGATGGCCTGCAAGTCACATTGACTACCACTGGTCCCGTTGATCCTGGTCTGTTGTTGCTTTCTGCTCTATTTTTTGCAGATAATATGAATCACATTGACTATATTTTGTTTCATTTTATTTATTTTATCTATTTTTCTTAAACTCAAGACAAGGTTATGTTCCTTTGTTAAATTCTCGTCCCAGCCAAACTTTCAGAAATTGCCTTTTGATAGGCAAATTTGCTGATTTGAAGTTTATTTCTGTCACTATTTTGTGCATGAACTATGTTTTATTAGTTTGCTGTGAACTTGATTTGGAAAGATAAAAAACTTATGCAATTTTGTTGCCAGCTGCTGGTCTGGGAACCTATGTGGAGGCACTTGTCAGAAAACATGATGTTGAATTCAATGTAAGTTCCCCCGATGCTATTTGAACCTTTTTTCCCCACATAAATAGCTAACCAGACATCAAAATACTAAGATATCAAGGCTTAACATGCAGTAGTTCTACCTTGGTCATATCACTCTGTTGACGGACACTAGTTGATGGAAATTAGTTTAATATCTTTTGTTGTTGCATGGAAGCTAAATGAGTTTCTTCATTTTGTTTATTGAAGTAATGACAGTGAGGCTATTATTCACCACTTGTTGTTTATATTGCTTTATAGGTAGTTGTTTCCCAAATCAATGGTGTGGATCGTCCATCAGAATCTATTTATGTGCTTCATGTGGGAAAGATGAGGATGAAGCTTCGTAAGGGAAAGACGACAACTGCTAAAGAGTACTATTCCAGTTCGATGCAGGTATATCGCTCGAGAATGAATATGACTGTTGTTGGACATTTTAATTTGTTGTTCAAAGCTCGTGCCTTTTCTCACTCAAATTTTGAATGCTTCAGCTCTGTGGAGTCCGAGGAGGTGGGAATGCTGCAACTCAAGCATTGTTTTGGCAAGCGAAGAAAGGGGTTTCTTTTGTGTTCGCGTTCGAATCAGAGAGAGATCGGAATGCTGCCCTTATGCTTGCTAGGCGGTTTGCTTTCGATTGCAATGTAAGTATCGTGTGTAATTTCCCCTTTAGAGTGATGCATTCCTTCCATCCACCATTTTATGAGCTCAATTTTTCCAATCTCCAGATCATGCTAGCTGGCCCTGACGACCGAGCTCTGTTAGGAACTTGATCATCCTCGATCGGCGTTCTGTTCCACTAATTGTAATTATTTTGAGTTATACCCTGTGCATCATAGGTTTGTAATAGTAGGATTTGGGATGTATTTGTTTGTGATGAGGCTTCCACTATTTTTTTTTTTGTGTTTTAGGGTTTTTTTTCTTTCTTTCTTTCTCTCTTTCTCCTGCCCTAACAACCAAGGCATTGTTTTTGGTTTGCCTTTTTGTTTGAGTGTAGCATACTCTCCCACATACGGATTCTGATTGGTTGCAGCTGTATCTGTATGTCAAATTTATAACGCATAATTTCGGGTGGTGCATGAAATTGAATGATTGATGATTTCTATGAGATGACTGCCTTTTATTTTCTTCACAACAATAAATGTCATCTTATAATTAACTCTCTTTTTTCTTTTCCTTTTAAGGGATTTTACTTTTTATTAGTGATAGATAGGAAATTACTCGGGGGTCAAATTGGAGATGTAATACACAGTAGTGAGAGGAAGTCAAGAGTTACGAAAATGTAAAAACAAAATTATAGTTTATAAAATGTTCAATTTAATGTTATATAATTTTAAAATGTGCACTATATACCTTATTAGTTTTTAAAAATTACAATTTTAATATTTTAAATACTTAAAAAATCAAAATAAATAATAAAAAATTGTGAAATTTGGACAAAAAATGTAACTAATATGGTTGAATTTAATACAATGGAAAAAAAGTTAAATAAATTTTATTTACATTTTTAAAAATTTATTTCTTTTTAAAAAACATTTGTTATTTTTTTTTAAAAATATGTATAATTTTTTAAATTATTTTATCATTTAATTTAAATTTTTTAACTATTAAAAAAGTTAAAATTGTAATTTTTATGTAAGTTTTTAGACTATAGGTAAATATTTTATAAATTGTAGGTTTTTTTATATGTAGTTTATGAGTTCATTATTATTACCTATAATATTTTTACCGTACCAATCCGTTGTTGAGAAATCATCTCTTCATAGACCGACCCAAGATATCGTTTTTTTAAGTATTTGAAGCTCCTCTCGTCTATTCTCATTTCTTTCAGGTATTTTCATTTCGTTGAGATGGTCCTGTCTTTTGTCTGGCCTCATACGGTTTGACTTTATTTCTGGGATTCAAGTTTTATGTGCTTGTTATCTTCATGAGTTGCAGTTTTTCTCTTGCTTTTTGTGATTGTCTGCATGTGGTTTTTATGTTGTTGTTAGTATATGGATTAGTAATGGAATTGACGGGATAAAGTTGATGCCTTTTGCTGTGTTTTAGCTTTCTTTGATGGATTTATTAGTTGGGAAGTTTCCATTATTGAAGGATGAGTGCCTAATAACAACCCTGTTAGTGCCTTATGTGGTGTACTTAATTGTGGTTAATGGACGAGGTTCTCTTTTTCTTTTCTATTTTGTTTTGGTAGGAGATTAATCCAGTGCCCAAAACCTCTTTATGCGCGATGATGGTAGAATCTTGTGGTACTTAATTGTGGATAAAGTTCTTACGTTGCTTTATTTGACTGATTTGTGATTCATGTTTTGCAATAATGTGGAACTGAACCAGTGGATGATATGCTTTTACTGGTCCTGAAAGTCCTGCATTAACCAAGATGTTTTCTTTATTGGACAGAAACATAAAAAAGTTGAAGATTCAGAAAGGCTGTGGAGAAAGATGACGACTGAAGTGAAAGATTTTGTTGAAATCTTAGAGGAGAATATCCCTATCGACATTGCCAAATACGTAAACTATATATGTCAGTGCTCCACAGGCTGGTGCTATTGCAACATTTTCAGGCACAACCCGAGACACCTTTGAAGGGAAGACAGGCGTGGAGCTAAGATACGAAGCATACATTCCAATGGCGATACGTGAGATCAAAATCATCTGTTTATCTGCTAGATCATCCTGGAATATCCACTCCATTGCTTTTGCTCACCGTTTAGGCTCAGTTCCAGTTGGAGAAACAAGTGTCCTCGTTGCGGTATCTGCTGTCCATCGTGCCGATGCGTTTGATGCTTGTAAGTTTGCAATTGATGAACTAAAGGCATCTGTTCCGATGTGGAAAAAGGAGGTCTACTCTAATGGAGAGGTTTGGAAGGAGAAGAATTCAGAGTTTATAGCTCTGGGGGAAACAGAGGAGGGTTGCTCTACAGGACAAGTGGAGGTCAAGACACATGGTAAACACAGTTGCTGCGGAGCCAAGGTCAAGGTGGCTGATGAAAGAACATCACAACCGGCAGAGGTGACAGACAGCTGAGAGTGAATAAACAGTTAGGTGAAACTCTTTCATTTCCTACCTTAATAATTTTTGGGTTTTGCCATTTCACAGTTCTTAATAAACTGTCCTTAATAAACAGTCTTCGGATTCTGGGCGCGGCTGTCTGTAATAAAAAATGTTTATTTCTTAATAAAGTGTGATTTATGAGCTTCTGCATTCCAATTTGCCTCTGCAATTTTCTTTTCCTTTACAGTCCAAGATTATTGCTTCTACATTCCAATTGAACAATTCTAGGAATACCAATTTTTTTTGGATACAATAAGAAACCTAAACAGCATTTTGTTTCCTCCAAAGTAATAATCCAGAAGAGGTGGATACAATAAAGAAAACCTACAGATCATGACAGAAGAAGCATGATTCTCTAATACCAATACTATAGAAACCCTACAAAGAATTTATTTTTCTCCAAAAACAAGAGTTCTTCAAGGCATGAGGTTTTTGGCTGGGGTAAGAAAAGCCACAGCATCACGATCCGCGCTTGAGAATTTCTTGTACACTGCCTTGAGCTTACTTTCTACAGCTGCAGAGTGAAATCCAGCCAGGAGCTTTGCACAATCACTGCCAAGCAACAAAAACCAACACCCATATCATTATGGCAGTTCTTTAATGAAGAGGGACATATGAGACAGTAAAGAAGAGTATATTTACATGAGCACATCTTCTGTGTAGCCAGTGTGGTGCTTTAAAGTTTCAGTCCAGAATGGTTTCCTGCCGAGGGTGCAACGAGCGGCATAAACAGCCGAAGCAGCAATCATTGATGAGGAGTACGTGACAGCAGTTGGATATTGCAGCAGGCCAAGTTCAGCCAGGAAAAAGACAGTATTCTCCATCTACATTGGTGAAACATTAATCACTAGAGGTTAGTCTCTTGTATACCTAAAGAGAAGTAGGACTTAAATTCTAAGAAGATGTTGTTGAATTAGTACCTCCTTATCAGATGGGACAGAGGCCTTGACATATCTAACAAGGAAGACATACGGCGTAGGAACTGTTAAGAACCAGTCCAACTTGCCCAAGATTGCTTTCTCCATTGCTAGAACATGTTCTCTTGTATAGGCATTGTCTGATATGCAAACGAAGTCATTAACCTGAAATTTTAAGAAACCAAGAGAACACCAAGTAAGAGCAAATTCAGGGATTAACATTGAACAGGTGTTAGCAGCAATGCATGTTGTAGATAGGAAATACTACCTCTGGTGCCCATATCTCTTCATACTTGCAAGCAATTAACATTGAACCGATCCCAACCAACTGGAGCTCTCTCCTTGGCACAACCTTCACTGCAAGGAATCTATCAACAATGTTTATGGTAAGATAAAGTGTTTCTGGCATCAGTTCGAACTTGCGATGAACTTCAATCAGCCAATCCACAAGAATAGATCTCATCTTCGCATTGATCTCTGGTTGCACTTGCATATAGTCATGTACCCCACTTGTGACCTGCAGAACAAACACATTAATGTTGCTATCATTTAAAGAGAGCGGAAACGTGATTAGAGGAGATTAAAAATGGAACATTACTTCAGCATGTTTGTAATACTTGTACATGTCTTCAACATATTCTACCACAGCCAGCTCATCTTCAACATCAGCTGCATCAATGTCCACAGCTAGTTCCTTTGGCTTGTTGGCAAGTCCACAGGCGGCCTGAGGTTAGTTTGAACAAAATCTATAGTTAATAAAAAGAACAAACGAAAAAGAAAAGAAAAAGAAAGAAAGAAAAGTGGTCTGTGAATTCTCTCATCACCTTGCTTCTAGCTGTGAGGACTGAAGTGAAGCTTTTGAGTTCCTTCCTTGAATACCCTTCTTTGCAAATTCTTCTGCTAGCTGGTCTATGCTTCTCACCTTCATCAGAGCTTATCACTATCACATTCTCAGGTTTACATTTCTCTGATACCTTCTTTACAGCAGCTGCTGCTACTTTTGTCACCACAAGACCCCTTCCAACTTCATCCGCAAGTCCAGAAACTGAAAGATCAGTGACCGGTTTCTGACAATTCGAAAGAGATCAGTTCAGTCATAGGATGAGATTTCTAGTTATTAAAATTGGCTCTCGATTGAAAGAGTGTGAGAAAAGAATTATATCAGTACCTTTCCTTGTGGGACAGCGCGATCGTTCACTAAGTTACCAATATCTTGAAGGACTCGTCTATTGTTCCTTCCATCTGCTGCTGCTACAAAATTATTCTGCGGTAGGTCCCCTGAATGGAACAAAAAACAAATTTGAGGCAGACAATACAAAATAATTTAAACAGTAGTACAATCGCAGTATCATCGAATTCATTAACATTAAAGGAAACACAATTGGATTGTACAGAAACACTGAAGAAGTTCAACAAAGATGCCAAAACCAAAAAATCATCTGGATTAAAGAAAAAACCCTAAAGATAAGAACTTTTATGACCCATCTTGTAGACTTGATGGAAATTATTAAAGAAAGCACCTTTATAATCATTAATCAAACATTACATCAAAAACCAAAACATGCAGCTTGAGTTATCAACAAAATGCCATGATCATACCAAACAAAAAAAGACAAGATCACGAAAGGAATCAACTTTTCATCGAAATTATGAAATGAAAAAACCCAACTTTATTGATAAAACAAGGAAATCAAAATAAGTCAGGCCACATAACAAAGAATCGTCAAGACCCAAAAAGCAATAAACGGAAAATGGTACCTCTAATCTGTTTTTGTTGGGGCGGAACTACAAATCTTGAAGCCATTGTTTCAGTTTCTTCTCGTTCTTCTTCTTCTTCTGGTTCTTGGTTTTGTCCAAAGACTCTTGAAAACAGGGAAGAAAAGAACTCTTGGAGAAGACTGCTACGCGCCTCTCCTTCTCCTTCCTCTGCGTTTATGGCCGCCACCCTTTCTCTTTTCCTCTCTCTATCTCTACAACCCTCCTTTCGCTTTCTTAAGTCTTGCTCTGCAATGCTTTCTTGTTTTTTCTCTTAGCTTGTTGTGGAAGGAGTGGTAAAATATTGATCCTTTTGAACCGACTCGAGCGCCTCTTAACGGTCTTATTTTTATCAAATTACAGACGTTGGATGCGTTTGATCTAACGGATTTGAAGCGTCTGGTTAAAACTTGACACGAGGGATTAAAGTTGATTTGGAATATAACTAGCCGTTAGAGGATCGTCTCTGGGCCGGCCATTTCCGCAAATCAGTTTTGGATAAAGCCCAATTTATCTCAATTAAAGCTCATGCGCTTCTTTGACTTGGCCCGTTATCAACTGGACTACGGGCCTGTTTGGCCCCCAGGTTTGGGTTGGAGTAGAGCTTTTTAGATAAGTGCTGTATGAAAATCACTTCTGTAAAAATCAGTATGCTGTTTGGTAACATTTTTTTAAAAGTGCTGTGAGATATTAGAAGTTGTTTATGGTGTTTGGTAAAAACTGCTGTTAAAACTATGGTTGGTATGTAAAATGACTATAAAGGGCATAATTCATTTTAAGTGTTAGAATTAATTTTTTTAGTATCTTTATATTTGTTTTTAATCAATTTATTTATAATCTAACATCTACCGCATAATATTTATCTAATATCATAAATTAAATTAAACTTATTAATACCATAAAAAATATAAGTTATTAATATCATGGTTTAAAGCATTATATTAATTTTTTTGCAAACTCTATATAGATATTCTGTAAACAAATAATTAATATTTTATTTATAATAAAAAATTATGTTACAATTTTGTTCCAACAACACTTTTTTTATTAATCCTTTCGGTATTTTCCGTTCAGATTTTTATTTATTTTTAGCGAGACTTCTCGTACCAATAACTCGAACTAATTAAATAATTATAGTCTTTTTTCCTTCCACTTTCATCCTCACCGTTGGATCATCTTACCTTTTTGGCAAGACCGATCCAACGACCATGTTTTTAATCAATTTAGCCATCTTCTTCATCTCTTTTCCCTTTCCTGCAAAACCATTTCCAGATCCAAAGCCAATCAAATCTTCATCTCTTTTTCCTTTCCTGCAAAACCATTTCGAGATCCAAAGCCAATCAAATCTTCATCTCTTTTCCCTTTCCTGCAAAATCATTTCCAGATCCAAAGCCAATCAAATCCAGCACTGAAGCTTCCATGCTCAATACAGCAGCAATCCAACAAATCAAAAGCATCCAATACATATAAATAGACAAACCTATATCACCAAACAAAAAAACAAGAAGAAGAAGAAGGAACGACTGCAACGAACAGGCACAGAAATGGCCGAAGAAGGAACGAATGCGTGAGGGAAGAAGAAGGAACGACTGCAACGAAGAGGGTAAAATTGGGTTTTTGAGAGTTTCATTAAACTCTCAACAGTAAAATCTGCTTCGCGTGTTTCTCTTGAAACCTATGGTTTTGGAAAAGCAAGGATTTGAAGCTTCTTCAAAACTGACCATTTCCAAGGTTTTGGAGAAGTGATTCTTAAAACGTTTGATTTACCAAACACTTTTTAATTGCTTTTGGGTTGGAAAAGTGATTTTCCCAACCCAACCCATGAGGCCAAACAGGCACTACGAGTATCTTTTTTTTTGTTGGTCGAAAGGACTACGAGTATCAATCAATGCAAATGCAATAATAATAAAAAAGTTAAAGATTAATACTATCATAATTCTCAATATATATATATATAATATCATAAAATAAATATTTCCCAAAATAATAATAATAAAAAAATTAGTTTCTGTAAAAAAAATAATAAAACATAGTACGTCTCTATTATTTCGATATAGTGGATACAGTGTTTGCATAGACTGCCTGTGCCTGCCTATCATCATTTCCATCCACATTTTTACACATCGCATGAATATAATCAAATTTATCAAATAAATAAAATTTATTTATCATATTATTTGATTCACTTAACTTGCAACTCGAGTTTGAATTTGAACAATGAGATAAATCATTTTTATGAGAATTATCTCTCTTAAAATGAAACAACGTTCATATGAGATTAATATCCTATCTAAAAAAAATGAAATTCGGAACTAAAATTATTATTTGGTTTTTAAACTCAAAAATTGGAGTTCAAACTTATACAATGAAATAAATATCTTAAAGAACTAGTCATTTTAAAGTCATAAAACATTTAAATAAAATCAAGTGACACTAACTACTGTTATCTCGCTATGTGCAAGGCTTTTGGATTTAGAAAGAGGCAAGGAGATTCATAAAGAATTGGTAAAAAATGGGTTTGTGTCGGATTGTTTTGTTAGTTCTGCTCTTGTGGACATGTATGGGAAATGTGGTTGCCTAGAAATGGCAAAAGAGGTCTTTGAGCAGATACCAAAGAAAAGTGTGGTTGCTTGGAATTCAATGATTACTGCTTACAGTTCAATAGGGGATCCCATAGAATGTTTAGAACTGTTTAGGAGGATGGATATATAATGCGAAATGGAATTAAGGCTGATGATTTTGTTCACTGTACTCTCATTGATTTATATTTTAAATGTGGAAGAGTTGAGTCTGCTGAAAATGTTTTTGAAATAATTCCAATGAAAAATGTAGTTTGCTGGAATGTAACATTGGGCAATTATTTGAAGGCTCTTGATGTCTATAGTGACATGAAATTAGCTGGTATAAAACCAGATGCTGCAACGTTTGCTAGTGTCTTACAAGTTTGTTCACAATTAGCAGCCTTGGACAAGGGCCAGGAGATCCACGAGTGCATCAGTGAGAGTGGCTTAGAATCCAATGAAGTAGTCACGGGAGCTCTTCTTAACATGTACGCTAAATGTGGTGCTGTGGATGAAGCACTTAATGTTTTTAATAGGTTGCCACTGAAGGATCTCATGGTCATGCTTTAGAAGCGCTGAAGCTTTTTGGTGAAATGCAACAATCTGATGTAAAACCTGATGGAGTTGCTTTTCTCTCTGTGTTATCAGCTTGTAGCCATGCAGGATTAGTTGGTGAAGGTTACTATTACTTCAATCAAATGACAACTAAATATGATATAAACCCCAGCATTGAACACTATTCGTGCCTGATTGATCTTCTTGGTCGTGCAGGAAGATTGCATGAAGCTTATAGGATTCTTCAAAATACTCCAGAGATCAGGGAGGATGTTGGGTTGTTAAGTACACTGTTTTCTTCTTGTCGTTTGTACAAAGATATGGGTTTGGGTGAGGAAATTGCAGTGCGTCTTGTGGAAGTTAGTTGTTTTTTTACCCTGAAGCAAAACCCTATGTTGGTTAGTTATAATGGTTATGGATTTCATGAATAGTTGGATGACAATTATCATTGCTTGTTTAATTTTCTATATTAGTAATGAGAGGATGCTAAGATTGATAGACTTATACAGCGTGGTTTAGGCTGCGTTTACTTCGCAGGATTCTCCCGAAAATTCTCCAGTTTTTTGAAAACTGGGAGTATTTTCAGAAAACGTGTTTACTTGGTGTTATTTTTATTTTCTGTTTGAAAACGAAAATACTCTGTTTAAAAAACTAGGAACAAATTTTGAAAACAACAAAATAGCTGTTCTCCATTTTTCTAATTATTTTGGCCTTGGATGACTCTGTTTGATTACATGCGGTTTTCAAAAAGAGTGATTAATGAATTTTTCTTAATCACCATCCTACCCCTGCATCCTTCTTCTTCTCTTCTTGCCCTAACCTACGCAGCCGCTCCTCTTCTTCTTGCACATCTCCTCACCTCCAGTCGCTCCTCACCTCCGCCGCCGCTGCTGCCCAATATTGTGGGGAAAGCTTTCTTCTTTTCTTCTTCAGACCTGAGATTCTCCGCTTCGTCTTTCTAAAGCTTTTTGCGTCTCCAAACGCAGGAAAGGAAGAGGTAATTTTTATTTTTTCTGTTTACTGATTATTGAGAAATGCTATTTAGGTTGAATAGCTGGGTTGAAATGTTGGGTTGAATGGATGCCCATTGGCTTCTTGCTTGCGATTCGTTTGTGCAGCTGCTTAGGAACCATTTTGTCTTCTGTCATTCAACAAAATGAATACGTTGAGTGCTTGTTTTATGTTTAGTCATCTATCTGTGAATCTGTTGTTAGAGGATTAGGATGCAAATTTGAAAAGGAAATGAAATAGTGAAAGTACAGTTGTGCATATCAAGTGTTTGAGAAAATATCTACAATGAAATCAAAGTGTAAAATTGTGCATTTGTGTGCTTTTTGTTTTCTAGCGTTTCAAACACCATCCAACTTACTATTTGTATTCGAATATTAGTCTGCTGACTGCGTTTCTAAACAATTACTCTTTCTATTGAATTGATTTCCCACAATTAGTAGGGACTAGCATCCTTTCTCTTTTAAAATCTCGGTCCCCGTTTGGAAGAAAAAGTAGGTTCTGGTTCTAGTTTTACAATTAGGTTGAAAATTAGGTTTACTATTTGTGGTACTTCAATTATTGATTCTAATTTTTAATTGTTGCAAAACAAGATGATAAAAGTTGATTATTTGCATTATTGTGATAGTAGCAGCTCCATTGTCCTTATCCTGAGCTAGTAGCCAAGACATGCTAATGACATTTTGTGACAAACTGACAGTGATGGCCGAAACTAAGCCCATCTCTTCCCTCCCTCCCTCCCATTTAGAAGATTGTAAATTTGAGATCCCATTTTTTATTTACGATGTAAATGCTCCTCAGTCAGCTAGAGCTTAATAATCTGTCTGTTGCTAAAGATGTTGGTAAGGCCTTTGGTCTCCTTTCTGGACTTGCTTCAGATCGTTGGTCAATTTCAGTAATACTCGTTATTGGATCTCTTGAAGGACTCGTAGGATATGGTCAATTTCTTTTTATTTACTGCATAGAAGAAATCTGCAATGTGTCTTAGCACTATACTGTAAGTCTATAACTGCAATCAGTCATAATGGACTTTTTTTGCAGAATTGGAAATCAGTTCATACTTCCAAATATGATAGCCGCATTTAATTTGACGAGTCGTTTCTTGCCTGTAAATCCACTATATAACTTGAAGTTAATGAAACTGATGTCTTACACCCTTTTTCCTTCACTCTCTAATCATCAAATCACCTCTCTGCATTATTCATCTACCTAGCAGGTACCATATGCAGACTACGTTTATAGATTCAAGATTGGTTTTTTGATGGATTCAAGATCCTAATGGTGCACCCACGTTTAAAAATACGGATTGGAATGAAATTGATCAAGAAATGTATTTGGCTTCCGGGGAACGATATGGAGGACTGAAGTTGGTTGGCAAATACAATCGGCTGAGGGTGAAGCATCGGCAATTAATCAGTCTCATCCTAGGACATGGAGCACTACAACAAATTAGAAGATCCTACCGATGAGGAAAATGATATGTTGGATCTGGCAGTTCGCGTCTGGGTTGTCAGGTGATTGCGAAGCCGGAACTGGACGGGCTCCGACTAGCTATTCCTGCTGCCACACGAAACTTTGCTGTGGATGGATTTGTTCCGAAACCACACTAGACATGGTGGTGCATCGCTCGACACTGCTTGCAGAGTAGAGAGGAATGCTTCGTCCAGTTTTGTAGCAACTTTCTTGTATCCGACTGATGAGTATCTAACATTCAATGTTCTGAATTGTAATCAATTGTTTTTGCTGTGATTATAGTCATAAATCGATTACTTGCCGGACCTCTGATTTGGAGATGTTAGCAATGTAATGTATTCTATAACAATTTTGCAGAATGTATTCTAATTTTTCATGTGTAAACCAAACATAATAAACCCCAAAATCTAATATCCTCGAGTTGCTAATTCCGTCAATTTAACTTACCTAGAGTTGGAGATCATGCAAGAATACATCAACGTCGTCAAGGGGAAGTTCCCCTAAACTGATGGTTTCTTCATATTTTTAAAAACAATGTAACATGGAATTAACTTAATTCTCACTTCATTTACATGTGATAGTTAACGAACTATTTCAAAAATTGGGAGATTAAATATGATCAATGGCTACTAGAAATTAGTTTAGGCAACAAATGAAGAATTTTTCAAAAATTTGGAAATTAGTGCAGAGTAAACGCGTTTTTTAGTTTTTTAAATCAGGAAAATAAAATCGGCGTGCGAAGTAAACAGGTTTTCCAGTTTTTCTGATCAGGAAAATTGTGCGAAGTAAACACGTTTTCCAGTTTTCAGAATGAAAATAAAATTCTCGAAATTCAGAAAAACAGCAAATTTTCAAATTGAACATATACTCCAAGTAAACGCGCCCTTACTTTTCCAATGAGAGATCCTCAACTTTCTTTGGGGATTTCTTTTGTTGCCTGAAATTACCATCCCATGTAGATACTATGTTAGATTAGGTAGGAAACCAAAGTTACAAAATATGGAAAATAACGTCTCGGATTAGTCTCATTGTCTACGTTTTTGTCTGTTTCAAAAATTAGTATCCAAAACTTGTTACCAACTGGTGAGAGGAGGAGACCATTTTCAGAAACAAAATGAGGAGACAGCACTCATGTCATGAGAAAAGAACAACAATCACTAATCGGTGACAATGGAATGGAATATGACAGAGTGGTGGTTCTCAGTTTCATCTCAAGAACATACAAAAACAAACAGAAGAGTCGGTGTCAATTCAGTCATTTTCTTGCTTCAGCACAAACTCAACGTCTTCAAATTTCCACGCAAAAGATGGTGGAGAATCCCTGTCAATGGGAGAATCTGGAGGAGAGTTCCATTTAGCTAAAGACTCAAACCAATCAGAAAACTCAGACAAGGAGATCTCTGTCGGTTCCGGGACGGAGAATTTATCATCCAGATCAATCTGCAGCAGAAACAAAGATGGGAGTGAAGAGAACATAAGAAAATCAAATATTAACATTTTTAACTTGATATATAGGTATAGTTCAGTTAATTTTGCATTCATATTTTGTTAAAAAGTGGAAGTAAGAACAAAGGCATTAACAAGAAGAAGCATCTTGACTTGATTAACCTTGAGATGATCAGCAGTAGATACGGAATCTGCAAAATATGGATTGACCACAAAATGCTAATCAATCAAAGAGCAGCGCAAACGAATTGGAAGAATCACAAAATGATTTTGAGTTATAAGAATTCATGCAGATCCATAAAGAAGCCGTTGTACTTACCATGCCCAGGAAGGACCAAATCAAGGAAAGAAGCAATGTTCATTTTAAACTTCTGTTCCTCAATGCATTTTGTATGATCATGCAGAAATCCCTCCTCGGCTACATTAAACTCTTCCTTCGGTATGTTCTTCTTAAATTGTTCCTTTGTTACGTTACTTTTCCTTGTCGATGCCTCGGACTTGAGAGGTGCTTTATTTGTAATGTCATTGAGAGCTTTACGGCTTCCTAACCCACCTCCATCCTTCTTGGCAGCTGCTTTTGTACTCTTAACATTCCCATCAAAAGCAGAACCTGCAACAACAATACTTTTGTGGTCTATGCTTTTGAGTTCCTTCCTTGAAGACCCTTCTTTGCAAATTCTTCTGCTAACTGGTCTATGCTTCTCACCTTCATCAGACCTTATCACTATCACATTCTCAGGTTTACATTTCTCTGATACCTTCTTTACAGCAGCTGCTGCTACTTTTGTCACCACAAGACCCCTTCCAACTCCATCCGCAGAAACTGAAAGATCAGTGACCGGTTTCTGAAAATTCGAAAAAGATCAGTTCAGTCAAAGGATGAGATTTCTAGCTATTAAAATTGGCTCTCGATTGAAAGAATGTGAGAAAAGAATTATATCAGTACCTTTCCTTGTGGGACAGCGCGATCGTTCGCTAAGTTACCAATATCTTGAAGGACTCGTCTATTGTTCCTTCCATCTGCTGTTGCTACAAAATTCTTCTGCGGTAGGACCTTTCCTTGTGGGACAGCGCGATCGTTCACTAAGTTACCAATATCTTGAAGGACTCGTCTATTGTACCTTCCATCTGCTGCTGATGCAAAATTCTTCTCCGGTAGGTCCCCTGAATGGAACAATTTTTTTTTGGGTCAAATAGAAGTTCTGAAGAATTTGAGGCAGACAATACAAAATAATTTAAACAGTTGTACAATCTCAGTATCATCGAATTCATTAACATTAAAGGAAACACAATTGGATTGTACAGAAACACTGAAGAAGTTCAACAAAGATGTCAAAACCAAAAGATCGTCTGGATTAAAGAAAAAAACCTAAAGATAAGAACTTTTATGACCCATCTTGTAGATTTGATGGAAATTCTTAAAGAAACCACCTTTATAATCATTAATCAAACATTACATCAAAAACCAAAACATGCAGCATGAGTTATCAACAAAGTGCCATCGAAATTATGAAATGAAAAAAACCAACTTTATTGATAAAACAAGGAAATCAAAATAAGTCAAGCCACATAACAAAGAATCGTCAAGACCCAAAAAGCAATAAACGGAAAATGGTACCTCTAATCTGTTTTTGTTGGTGCGGAACTACAAATCTTGAAGCCATTGTTTCAGTTTCTTCTCGTTCTTCTTCTTCTTCTGGTTCTTGGTTTTGTCCAAAGACTCTTGAAAACAGGGACGAAAAGAACTCTTGGAGAAGACTGCTACGCGCCTCTCCTTCTCCTCCCTCTGCGTTTATGGCCGCAACCCTTTCTCCTTTCCTCTCTCTGTCTCTACAACCCTCCTTTCGTTTTCTTAAGTCTTGCTCTGCAAATGCTTTCTTGTTTTTTCCCTTAGATAGCTTGTTGTGGAAGGAGTGGTAAAATATTGATCCTTTTGAACCGACACGAGCGCCTCTTAACGGTCTTATTTTTATCAAATTACAGACGTTGGATGCTTTTGATCTAACGGATTTGAAGCGTCTGGTTAAAACTTGACACGAGGGATTAAACTTGATTTGGAATTTAACTAGTAGCCGTTAGAGGATTATCTTGGGCCAGCCATTTCCGCAAATAAGTTTTGGAAAAAGCCCAATGCATCTCAATCAAAGCCCATGAGCTTCTTTGACTTGGCCCGTTATCAACTCTGACTACGAGTATTTTTTTTTGTTGGTCCAAAGGACTACGAGTATCAATCAATGCAAATGTAATAATAATGAAAAAGTTAAAGATTAGTATATGACATCATAATTCTAAATAAATAAATATATAATATCATAAAATATATATTTTCCAAAATAGTAATAATAATAAACTTAGTTTCTGTCAAGAAATTAATAAAATATAGTACGTCTCTATTATTTCGATCTAGTCTATTCCTTTTTTGTTCCTTTTATTGGGGAGTACTCACATGGATACAGTGTTTGCAAAGACTGCCTGTGCCTGCCTATCATCATTTCCATCCACATTTTCACACATCACATGCATGAATATAATCATAATATATCAAATAAATAAAATTTATTTATCATATTATTTGATTCTGTTAACTTGCAGCTCGAGTTCGAATTTAAACAATGAGATAAATCATTTTTATGAGAATTATCTTTTTTAAAATTAAACAACGTTCATATGAGATTAATATCCTATCTAAAAGAATGGAAATCGGAACTAAAATTATTATTTGGTTTTTAAACACAAAATTCGAATTCAAACTTATAGGATGAACTAAATATCTTTAAAAAATAGTCATTTTAAAGTCATTAAACATTTAAATAAAATCAATATCCTACCTAAAAAAAGATAAACCATTTAGTCAAAAGTGCAATTAAAACTAATTGTTTTCAAATAATCTCCAATAAATGATTATATGATTATTTTAGTGAACTAATAAAATAAAATCTAGTACAAAATAACCGGATTCAATTGAGTTTTTTTCCGATTCATATGCAAATTCGATCAAATAACTAAATCAAATCAATATTTTAAAATTTTGAGATTGAACCGGCCGGACCCACAGGTCCTCTCCCGTTTTTAAAACTATGCTAGCAGCCTATAAAAGAAAAGAAAAGAAGAAGAAGAACAAAAAATGTATCATCACCTGCCTTTTACACACATTTAACGTTTGTCTTGTTCAAGTAATTAATTGAATTTATTTATTTTTGTAAATTAATTAGCTACCAGTCAGTCAGTCAGTCAGTCATCAACCACAAAAGAAGCTTGCAGTTTTTGTTGAATTTAAAGCGATTCAGCATCTTCATCAATCATCATCCACCACCTGAACCTAAAAACAGTCCCTAATAATTGAATCCCATTCATCCATGTCATCTTCATCCGATAGCTGCAATTCTCGCCACTTCTCTTGGCTAATGAAATCCTGTTTCCCCAACCCACACGACACCCACAAATCCCTCTCCCCAATCATCCCCATCTCCGCCGCAATCTCCGCCCTCCCCGATGACATCCTCTTAGAGTGCCTCTCCCGTGTCCCTTCCTCCTCCCTCCCTTCCCTCTCCCTCGTCTGCCGCCGCTGGTCCCTCCTCCTCCACTTCCCCTCCTTCCTCTCCCTCCGCCGCCTCCACAACCTCCTCCACCCCACCGTCTTCGCCCTCTCCTCCCCCTCCTCCGGCTCCCTCCGCTTCCAAACCGACGCCGCTGATAAAAGTAACAATAATAATTCAATCGCCGGTCTGTGGAACGTCTCTTCCTCCCTCCCTTTCCCTTTGGCTTACTCTCTCGACAGCATTTCGCATGTCCGCCTCTGCTCGATGGGCCCCAGAATCTACATTATTGGACGAAACGAGGTGCTCTGTTACGACACGTGGAGTGGTGTGGTTACTCCCAGGACTTCCATGATTTTTCCCAGGAAGAAATTCGCCGCCGCGGTTGTTTCCGGGAAGGTTTACGTCGCCGGAGGCGGCTCACGCTCTGCTGGAGCAATCGAAGAATACGACCCAATCACCGACACGTGGCGCGTGGTGGCTCACGCGCATCGGAGGAGGTTTGGGTGCATTGGTGCGGCTGTTGACGGTGTGTTTTATGTGATTGGTGGGCTGAAAATAGGCGGGGCGTCGGGAAATGATTTCTCACGCACCGCTGCAACAGGTGTGGAGGCGCATGTGTATGCTAGTTCGATGGATTTGTACGATGTGGAAGCGCGGGTGTGGCTAAGAAGCAGAGCGGTTCCGGGTGGTGGGTGTGTGGTGGCGGCATGTGCGGCGGGTGGGCATATCTACATTTTGGCAAGTCACGCGGTGGAGCTGTCGTTTTGGCGGTTTGACGGGCGGCGGCAGAGCGGTGGGTTTGGGGAGTGGTGTAGGATAAAGAGTCCCCCTCTGCCGGCGCAAGTTAGAATGGACAGTACAGTTAGGTTCAGCTGCGTAGGAGTGGAAGAGAAAGTGGTGTTAATTCAAGTAATTGGATCCATTGATGATTTGTTAAGGAGAAGTGGAAGAAGCGTTAGAGGATTGAAGGAAGGATTGGTTTTGGTTTATGATTCCGCCACCGGCGAGTGGAGTAGAGGGCCGGATCTCCCCGAGTGTATCAAACGCGCCGCGTGTGTAACTGTGGTTTGCTAAAACACAGTAAGTTGTTTCATGAACTAAAAAACATTAATTAGTCAAATCTTAATTTTTTTACATCGTTTGAACTAAATGAATTACTATTTTTTAACAGCCGGCCGTTCCCAACTGTGCAATGTCAAACTCTATAAAAAATGACTCTTTTATTATACTCCATCCGGAACAAATGACTTCCTCGCATCTCAAAGGGAGTGCATATTAAGGAGACCGGATGACTCACTATTTGATCCCAAAAATTTTCGTACTTTTTTTCGAATGTACGTTAATTTTTAACGTACTTCCGAAAAAAAATTAGGGGCAAAATTATCTCAAATAGTGACTATTCCGGCCGCCTTAAGATACGTGCCGGAACAGTAAAAGCAAATGGTAAAACGACGTTTGTTTTGCTCCGGAGGGAGTAAGTTTTTCTGTTGTTTAAAATCATTCCCATCTTAACGCTCGACTGATGACGAATTGTTAGCATTTTGCAATGTGACACTGTGAAGATGGTAGGAGGATAATTTGAATTTACAGAGGTGGATTGTCTATTTTGTCGGTGGAGTTGCAGACAAAATGATGGATGGTAACATGTTTTTTGATTGCCATTTACGATAAAGAACAAGGCCTAATGGCCTGTAGCGTAGAGGTAAGAGAGAATTGGAAGAAGAGGACATTTGTTTTTTAATAAATTATTTGCATTGCATTGCATTGAGTCACGCGATCTATTGGATTCTTTGATTTGTCATATTCGGAATTTTTGCTACAGTTGATTGCTTAACCATTTCTGCAGCTAAGTTTGATCTGTTGGAGTATGGTAAAATTAGGTCTAGGTATGTTTAATTATTGCCTAAAGTCTAAAAAAGAAACGAAAAAAGAAAAGAAAAAAAAGAAAAAATAAGTGACACATGTCAATGAGAGATAATTATGGTTAAGATTAAGATGAGACTGTATTCCCCTACCTCTTTTCCTTTATTAAGATTAAGATTAAGATTAAGATGAGGAAACATTATCTTAATAGATGTTTAATTTTCTTGCATACCCCGAATGACATGAAATCCCTAGTCATGTAATCCTATGGTTAATATTTTGTAAGGATTATACGGTGGATCACCCATCATTTATACGAATGAGTGAGATGAAATGAACAGTGCATAATTTATTTAGTCGGGAACTTAATACAGTAGTGTATATTTTTTAAATATTCTCAAAAATGGGTCATGAGAAAACTTTTTTTCTTTTTTATGGATCACTTCTACACATTACTCATATTCGAATATTTTTTAACTCTAACTAAAAATAATTCTCCATGACTTTTATTAAAGGTAAATACCCCATAGAACTCCACAGTAATTAACGTTGGTGTATTTAAACAGCAGAGCTACAAAATGTGACAAATTGAATAAGAGTATTGTGGGTTGTACTTATGAAATGGACGGTTGGCTCATTGGGCCTAGAAAATCGCCAGAGCCCATCAACGTAAAGAAAATGTAAAAAATGGAGATGCGGGGGATCGAACCCCGTGCCTCTCGCATGCAAAGCGAGCGCTCTACCATTTGAGCTACATCCCCAACTTGTGAAATGGGTCTACACAGGTATTAAATAAATATTCTTTATTTACTGAACTTTTACAAATTTTAGAGCTGAAACAGTGTTCAGCTCACACTCTCACGAACAAAACCCCTTTCACCACCAAAAACTTCTTCCTCTCTCCCTCCACTTCCGGTCTCTCTCGCTCCGAGGAAAAAATGGATTTTCAGGTGATCGTCTTAGCTGGTGGTTCGTCAAAGCAGCTCGTACCTCTTGTCTCCAAGGTATTTCTTTATTCATTATAGTCTTAGAAAAAACGATCTTAGAAGAAGAAGCTCCGCGTTCTCTCTGTCGTTTTTTGTTGAATGAATGAGTGTGCTGTTGATTCCATGAGTGCAGGAAGTGCCGAAAGCTCTGCTTCCGGTGGCGAACCGTCCGGTCATCTCTTACGTCTTGGAGCAATTGGAACTCAGTAACCTCAAAGATCTTATTGTGGTGCGTATGCTCATCTGATCATTTTCTCCGCTCTATTTGGCGTCCTGTGTTTTGCCTCTCTATCAAGGGAAACAGGGAATTAATAAAGAAGTAATCAAAAGTTAGTGGAGGAAAAGAAAGAATGGAAAAGTTTGTTTTCCTGGAATATTCTTAAATTCTAAACAGATAAAAATGAGAAATCTGTACAAAAACATAAAGTTTCTTTCACATGCTGAAGATAGTATTGGTGCTAGTTAGTTATTTATGTATTTATATTTTGTTCTTAGGGTTTATTATTATCTGTCTTTTTAAGTGTTGTTACTGTAAGTTGTGATTAACTTATCCATGTGATGGTGGGAGAATATATAGGTGGTTGAAGGGGACGAGGCTGCATCTCAAGTTGGTAGTTGGATATCAGGGGCTTATGTTGACCGCCTACATATTGAGGTTTGTCCTTATTTTCATTTTAGTTTGTGGTGTAGTAAGGCCTTTGATTGCGTAATTTGGCGAGCATGCAAATCTATGATGAAAAACTGCATCCTTTCTTTCCCATTGATAGTGTTACTGCTACGATGATGTGTCATTTGAAGGATTCTTCTGGACCATAGGGAACTCATTTGATTCTCTATAACCTTAAATCTCTGTTATTAGAATGACCCATGGAGTTAATGTTTAGTTTGTATGCATTTACAATTGTTCAACCTGTGAGTATGTGAAGGAGTTTTCCTTTTTGCACAGTCTTCAATAACCATAACTTTTTTTATGTAACAAAGGAGCAATGTGGTACTGCTGTTTTGCTTCTTTATTAGAAACTTGGACCAAACAAAGATTGGATTTGTTGAATAATGACCATGTATGATTACTTTCTTTGTGTCAAAACTTACTGGCTTCCC
Source organism: Viola odorata (assembly GCA_963691705.1). Classification (NCBI taxonomy): domain Eukaryota; kingdom Viridiplantae; phylum Streptophyta; class Magnoliopsida; order Malpighiales; family Violaceae; genus Viola; species Viola odorata. The sequence continues at coordinate 4,561,489 of OY829537.1, forward strand.
ACTATTCTCCAAAGTAGGCTGTGTTGTTTCTTATGTGCAACTCTACGCATGGAAGCTGGTTTTGTATTCCTGCCCAGCCAATGCAGTTAATTAGCACCATAAGAGAAAGCTGTCGCTATTGTGTTTTTAGTCTTATGCCGCAATAGCCATATGTTGTCCTTTTCCATATTTGGTTTTGAGTTAAAAACATAGAACTTAATGGTTATACATACCTGCAGGTTGCCACTGTTCCAGAAGATGTTGGTACTGCTGGTGCTCTTCGGGCCATTGCACACCACTTGACTGCTAATGACATTTTGGTCAGTATGCAGCTCTTTATAATGTTTTAGTTATGAAATTTGTTGTCTCAAGGCTTTGGTGCTCTATCGTCTTGCAGGTTGTGAGTGGTGATCTTGTCTCTGATGTTCCTCCTGGTGCAGTTGCGGCTGCTCATAGACGGCATGATGCAGTGGTGACTACAATGCTTTGTTCCACTCCAGTCAGTGGACCTGCTGACTCAGGATCCTCTAGTGTAAAAGATAAAGTCAAGAAACCAAGGCGCTATAACGTCATCGGGCTGGACCCCACAAAGCAGTTTTTATTATACATAGCCACAGGTTATATTTTGAAAATTTTGTTTGCTGGAGTTCCCCTTTATTTGTTCTTAATGCATCTCATCTTGGAGTTTTTTGCAGGAGCTGAAGTGGAGAAAGATATTCGAATACAAAAGAGCATTCTCCGTGCTGTGGGGCAGGTGATGAAATATCATTTGATAATCCTTTTTTAAGTATCATATGGCCATTTGCTTAACTTAATTCATGGATATTTAATTGCATGGCACTTCTAACCTTAAATCTCTGTTATTAGAATGACCCATGGCATATGTATGGATGGACCAATTTTGATGTTGAAGGTCTCATTATAGATTAGGTGATTCCATGTGATTCTTATTCTAACCCTCCTCATTATGCATTTCATCAGATGGAAATACGATCTGATCTTATGGATGCTCACATGTACGCATTCAAAAGGTTCTTCTCTTAATTTGTTCTATCCACTTCTACTTTATTGGGTGTCTTCTATCACCTTTCTCACTATATTGAACTTTCAGGTCTGTTCTGCAAGAAGTGCTAGATGAGAAGGATCAGTTTCAAAGCTTAAGGCAGGATGTATTGCCTTATCTTGTTCGGAGTCAGCTGGTTAGTCTTCCTAATTCCCTGAGTTTTGGCTGTTGTGAGTTCTTTATTGCTTTCAAAACCTGAAAGTTTTCCAAACATCTTTTAATGTAGAATTCAAAAGTGTTGTTGAATGGTTCACAACAAGTCGAAGAAAATGGGAATGAGAAAGTTAGTTCCCAGAACAATGAAGCAGTTTTGTCCAGAATCCTGGATAATGCATCTACACCAGGCTTTCATGAACTTCATGCATCAGGTCATGATGGGGTTGGTTCTGGTCGAAGAATCCATAAATGCTGTGCTTATATTGCCAGCAACAGCAAATACTGTGCCCGTTTAAATTCCATTCAAGCATTTAATGACATAAATCGGGATGTGAGTTTATTCGATTGAAACTTTTTTTGGGTATTGCGTATTCCACTCATTGTGCACCTTTGCTTGATTTAATTTACATATATCATACCTTTTAAAATTGTAGGTCATAGGTGAGGCAAATCATCTTTCAGGCTATTCCTTCTCTGCTCATAACAATATTATCCATCCTTCTGCACAGCTTGGATCTAAAACTACTGTAAGTCTGGTATTTTATAACGAGAATCTTGCTTCTGAAGTCACATGAAAATAGTCTCAACTACGTGCACCTAGTTAGCTAGCAGCTGTAAGATAAAGCTGTTACTTTGCTTGGTCCTCTTCCAAGGACATATTTAAGTATACTGACAAAGTAGTTTGATGGTTATAGGTGGGGCCTCATTGTATGCTCGGGGAAGGTTCACAAATGGGTGACAAGTGTAGTGTGAAACGATCTGTTATTGGTCGCCACTGTCGGATAGGTTCCAACGTGAAGGTAAGCACCTATCATAACACAAGCCGCATTGAACTGCTTGGGGCTTGTTATTTGTTGATAAGCAAAAATGCATATTGAAGCTTTGAAAACTCAAGAATCATTATGTTAAGACTCCCCTTAATTGCAGGTTGTCAATTCTGTTGTCATGAACCACGTGACCATTGGAGACGGTTGCTCAATACAAGGTTCTGTGATTTGCAGTAATGTACAACTTCAAGAGCGAGTTGTACTAAAAGATTGTCAGGTAAATCCTTGTCTTTCTCCTATCCGTATAATGAGTAGTAAATTAACACATCCACGTAGTTATGAGTTCTTCTGCAATGCATCTTTACAGGTCGGAGCAGGTTTCGTGGTTACTGCAGGCAGTGATCACAAGGGAGAATCCTTGGCCAAAAAAGAGAGATGAGTCTGAAGGGTACAAGAATCTAAGAAAAACAAATGCCCAACTCATAGGGTTATGTCAGTTTTGTTTAGATCAAAGTGAATGTGGTGTCTGCTGCCATCGAGTATTGGAGGATTATACCTAAGGAGGAGCGAAATGCGAATCCGAACAAGTGTAATATTCAGCTTGCATCATCTGTTGTTTACTGTCTTTTTGGGTTGTTGTGTTGTATTCGATTGAATCCATCCTACACATATTTCGCGGACAGGAAGAGAATAGATTAGTGCCAATTTTTCCCCATGTAAGAGAGGTTCATATTTGCCAGCCAGTGAATAGAAAGCTTTTTACCATTTTCAGTGTTTTTATACAGGTGGTTGCTATGCAACTGAATCTGGAACTTGATAATTGCAAAAGTAGATTACGCATACTGATTATATGTATTAACATAATATAACGATGGCAACAACTTTTCCATATCAAAAATGATGCGTCTATTGACCTGGATTCGTAAAGGGCTCGAGCATGCTTGGGAAAACACAATATAGTGGAACTAAGTTAAAGTTTGGTCTGCTTTTCAATTTATGTATATATGCTTGAGAACCAAAGACTGACTATACAACATGTTTTGTACAGCACCACCAAAAGAACTAGTAAAACAGACCCCTAACACAACCTTGTAGTCCTTGCTTAAGGTTACATGTTCCGAAAAAATTGTATACAAGTTACAGGAATGAAATAGTGAAACAGCATTCTACTTGAAAGAATTGAAGAAGCCGACGGTATCATTGAGTGCTTGTATGAAGTAATCAACATCCTCTTTAGTGTTGTAGAAATAGAGACTGGCACGCGCACTTGCATTGACTCCCAAATGCCGATGGAGAGGTTGCGCACAGTGATGACCCGATCTGATAGCCACTCCATGCTGAGATTAAGTATGTTAGTATCCCGTCAAAATAATATTTTGAGATGCTAACTATAATTGTTCATCTGCCATTGGGTTCTTTTGTTCTCATACCTGCTGATCCATAAAAGTTGCAATATCCGTGGGGTGAATACTTTCAACGTTGAAAGAACAGAGAGCAGCACGTTCAACGTTTGCCGAAGGTTTTGGTCCATATATATGAATATTTGGAACAGAAGAAAGACTTTCATAAAGATAGTTACCTAACTCCGTCTGTTAGAAAAGTAACTTTCATTAGTTATTACCAAATGAACAAAGCAATTCATGATGGGTTGATCCCAACTATGAGTAACACAGGACAATGGCTAAACTATCAGGAGTTCTTTATTCACAAGTACTGAACTACCAGAGGACCTCCAAACATATGTGCCATCTTCCCGAAAGCCCACACAGTAAACAAAGAATCCAACTAATTATCAGGGAGAAGTGATGCAACAGGTAGAAAAATTCAACTAACCTCATAGTCATGAATCTTTTGCATGCCAATTCCTAACAAATAATCTACCGCTGCTCCCAACCCAATTGCTTCACCAATTGCGGGTGTTCCAGCCTCAAATCTAACCCATGTAAGAATGAGTTAGACACTAAATCATTTATGTAAAAATATCACATTTATAATTGAACGTGTTCAAAATAAGTATGAAAAAGATATGGGAGAATTCAAAACTGCTAAAATAGTAATAAACTAATAGACTCTTTAACTTAAAGACTCACAAGCTTGATTTCTTCTGCTGTATCAATTCCACTAGTCATTATTTTTTATAATAAAATATCAGCCAACAATACACAAGTTCTGTGACTACCTTGATGGGGGATCCGCATAAGTGGAATAATCCAAAAATACATCTGAGATCATTTCTCCACCACCTATGAAAGAACAACCAACATTTATATGAACTTCAATACGCACTCTCATACTAATGTTGACATAGCAACAGATAAAACTACTCTCACTTGAAGAAACAACTTTAAGAAATTTAGAAAAAAAAACATACCTAAAAAAGGAGGCATCCCTGACAAGATATCACTTTTACCATATAAGAATCCAATGCCTGTGGGCCCACACATCTGGAGCATGATTATTACTCAACTTCGCATACTTGACTAAAACTGATACTTCAGTGCATAAGGAAATAACCTAACCTTGTGAGAAGAAGCAACAAGAAAATCGGTATCAAGACCCTGGACATCAACTGTCATGTGTGGAACACTTTGACAAGCATCTACAAGAACTTTTGCACCCACTTGATGTGCCCAATGGACTATATCTTGAATAGGAAGATATGAGGCTACAGAGAACATATAAAGGCCTCAATTAACTCTTTTGGTTTAGAATGTCATTCTCCATAATGTAGAGTATGTTGATAAATTAAATCTTGAAAACAGTATTCAGAAACATTAGGAACAATTAAACCTTAGTCTCGAATCCACCTTAAGAACTTACCAAGCACATTTGAGATATGATGAACAGCAACAAGTTTTGTCTTGCTTGAAATTAGTTCTTTTAACTGTTGTATATCTGGCACTTCATCTTTGGTCAAGCTTACAAACTTCAAAATAGCACCTGTCCTTTGAGCCACAAATTGCCATGGAACAATAGCACTGTGGTGTTCAGAAACCGTGAGCACAATCTGACCAGGGAATAAAAAAGAAAAGAAAAATCATTCCCTTTAATACCACAAGAAGATTGCAAATATTTGCATTCGTTGAGTAAGACTCTCTCTAAAACACTTTGAATGATCGAGCTAAACAAGTTAAATCATTAATGAGGTAAAATCCAAACAGAAATGAAACCAAATCAATTCGTTGGAAACATAAACTATGTCACCTCATCTCCTGATTTTAGATTCGATAGGCCCCAAGTGTAAGCTACCAAATTGATGGCTTCTGTGGCATTTCTCGTAAAAACGATCTCAGTAGATGCTTCTGCATTGATAAAAGCAGCCACTTTCTTCCTCGCCAACTCATACTCATCCGTCGCCTTCGCACTGCATACAAAAAAGTACAGCATACAAATTTCACTACCCAGGCAACAAATTTTCCAGTGTCACATGATATAACACAGTACGTAAGTACCTTAAGTAGTGGATTCCTCGATGAACATTAGAATTATAAGTTTCATAATAGTTTTGCAATGCTTTCAACACGGACTTGGGCTTCTGCGACGTGGCAGCATTATCTAAGTACACGAGTTTTGAGCCGTTTACCTCCTGCATAAAGCAATGAATTCAAGAATGGAACAATTGCAGTGAGATGAATTGAAGGAAAGTGTAAAAGGAAGTTACCTGGTGAAGAATGGGGAAGTCGGGTCTGGTGACGTGGCCGAGGGAGAGGGATTGCAGGGAAGAGTCGGGTTGGCGGATGATGGTGGCGGAAACGGGGAGGGAAGCGGCGGTGGAGGGGGTGGAGAATTTGCGGAGGCGGAAGCAGAAACTAGGGTTGAGGAATTTGACGGGAGGGAGCTTTAGCGCCATACTGTCCATCTTCAACAAAAATCAGTAGGCAATTACTCGATGAAATGGGAAGACGAGGCAGAGGAGCGGTGGGTATGAGCGATGGGTCCTGATGAGTCATGACTAATGAAACAACGTTGTTTTAAGTAGGTAGGCCCAGGCCCAAGATCACCAGAGTCCATTGTGATGCTGGGCCCAATTATTTATTCATTTTGTTAATAAACTATTTTTTTGAATAAGTCATAATAGATAAACATGATTTTTTTAATTATTTTTTTATATGTTCCTTTCGCTATGGTTGTTCTCCTTATTTCCGAAAAAATATTGGGTACATCTCAAGGTGTAAACTCATTTTTTTGCCCCTTATGGTGAAGAATTTAACATCTATGATTATACTAAGCATAGGTAAGATGCGAGTAGACACTTCGAAAATACACGATTTCTCCAATTTGCCTAATGTGGGCACCAATTTTCTTGCATACACTCTGATACCTTGTAACCATAAAAAGTTCAATTAGACTGCTTTCCTTTACAACCATTGAAGATTGGCGCAAACAATTACAGAACTTAGTGACAACAAAAGTATAATAGTAGGTCTTAGAGACAAAAACTGAGTGAGGAAAGCATTAACCGGCGGAGTATCCTAAATCTCATTACAATTGATACAAAGTAATTTACTCTCCAAATTGAAAGGAGTTGCAGACTAAGTACTAGGCCTTGTTAACGCGAATCCGTTGCCCTTCCAAGACCTGCAGTGAACAACAAGAGTAAGGAGAATGATTATATGCAAAGACAAGTTTCAAATGTATAACCAGAGAATTATTTGCGAAAAAGGTCTCCCTTATTTGAGCAGTTGATAACACAATCAAACTAAGGAAAAGTGGTGGAAAATGCGCCACCATTAGCGTGTGTATATGGTGAAGAAACATGACAATTGCATCACAGGCATTCACGTGTTGAGTGTCAGTATAACATGTTATATCACGAGTTATTTCAATTGTGAGAGGAAATTGTAGTGCAGGCATTGTTCCTTTGTAAAAAAGAGATGCAAGAACAAGAATATCTGTGGTTCTAAACAAATGTTGGTCCTCGGGAAATTTGATCGTCCACCTAAACAAAGAAAAGGAGGGAAAAAGGAACTCACAGTGTCGTTCAGGGATGAGATGGCAGCTTTTACATCATCTTCTGAAGAGAAAGTAACAAATCCAAACCCAGAGGACTTTGAAGTCCCTGGAACTCGTGAAACCTTTGCACTAAGAACCGTTCCCTTCTCAGAGAAGAAGTTTCTGAGAGTATCTGTAGTTACTGTTTTAGCAAGGTTTCCCACATAAACCTTGTAAGCACTGTCAATAAATTCAGAGTCCTCTGCTTTAAGCAGAGACACGTCCCCTGACCCCAAAGGTTTCTCTGTGATGTTTACCTTGATTTCACGACCTCCGATTTCCTACAGTAAGAAACAAATGGAACCAAATATATCAACTACCGTGAAATGATCTACCTAAACTAGTGAACATTTATGATCGCATCGTCTTCAAGAACATTAAGTGAGGAAAGGTACAAGCAATGCTTACTGTGCCATTCAGCTTCTCAACTGCGGCATTTGCATCCTCAGCGGTTTTCATGGTAACAAAGGCAAATCGGCGACTCCTACCAGAGTATTTATCATACATAACCTATAAAGGCAACAATAAAGAAAGTTATTGCAGGTTTCAGATACTACTTAATGCCATCATATATTGTGACGCAACCCTCAACCATATGCAAGCATATGCATGCGTGCCCAGCCAAACATCTTCCTCTCCTGATCTCTTACTTGGAGAATATACGAAAAGATGTTAATTTTGTGTAAGTTGAAAAGATACCCAAGGTAAACACAAAGATAACAAAGGAAGCAAGTATTCTGAAAATGTTCTCTTATAAAAATCAAGCACGAATCCCATGCTTTTCTTCTAAGCTTAAAAAGCTACACCAACAAGAATAAGCTTGCCCTGGAAATCTTTCAATGACAAGTAAACAAACAAAAACAAACGAACATAAAAAACAAAAACTAAACAAAGACAAGGTAAAATTATCAAAAACTCCAGCGATTCATTCAAACAACTTGCAGTAAGTCAGTTCTAGAAATGCTGAACTTGAAATTTCCATGTTCCACTCCTTATCTTGAACCTTTTTTTCTCAAAGCAAATTTCACCCACATCGATTTCAAATGCGTAAGCAAGGATTAGGAAAAACAAAAAGGAAGCTAAGCATTAAAGCACTTAGCCACAGCGAATCAGCTACCAACTACCATAAGGAAATAAATAGTCCAGTAATTAGTTATCCACCCAGTTAACAAAGGCAACTAATCTTAATTTATCAATTACCTCGGCTTTTTCAACAGCGCCATGTTCCTCGACAATCTTTTTAAGCTCGTCATTTTTCACGGTCCTTGGAATGTTGCCAATGTACAGCCTCCTGGCAGCCTCTGACGACGGGTCTGCTGCGGCGACCGACGCTGTTTCTTCAGCTACAGCAAATAGCCTTTTGGGTTGCTGTTCCTTGGGGTTTAGAATTGCGTGTAGATGAGAGAGTTTAGGGAAATGGTTAAAAGGGTTTGCTTGCTTGAGACATTGGAAACTGTGTTTTAATTGGTTTGTTGGATGAGAGAGTTTCGTTGTTGCAGGTAATGGTGATATTAGAGATGAAATCGTAGCCATTTTTGGGGGGTTTTGGTGAAGAGAGAGGGAGAGATGGGGTTTATCACTCTATCCTCAACAATGGCGTCACAGTCACAGCGGATTGGGTTCTTTATTAGTTTTTTCTTTTTTCTTTTTTGAAAAAAAAAACTCATTATTCAAAAAACAAAGAAAAAGTTTATTTCTTTTACTTTGGATCTGGGTTAGTATCTGTCTATGTTAAAAAGATGATTTACAAAAAATTGTCAGTTATCAATGAAGTTGATTTTTGGCGATCCCTCATCAGTATTATTGTAATTTTAATATATTTTTTAATTAGTGAAATGCAATAAGTTTATTTGGGCCGTTTACTAAATTCCAGACAGAATCACGTAGGCCCAAAATAAGCCTAAACTAGAAGCAGAGCCCACAACCCATCATCTCAGATCTAGGGTTTTATATTATTTCTCACTCTCTTTCTCCTTTGATATATAATCGCTTTCTTACTAGGGTTTACGCCATTAGCCTCCATTTTTCGCAGCCAGGGAAAAACTCACACTCCATCTCCAATGGCACCTACAGTGAAAAAGCCTCATGTGAGCAGGAACCCTGATCTGGTTCGTGGGATTGGCAAATACTCCCGCTCGCAGATGTACCACAAGAGAGGATTGTGGGCTATCAAGGCCAAAAATGGTGGCGCTTTTCCCAAGCACGACCCTAAGCCAAAGCCCGACACTCCCGCTGACAAGCCACCGAAGTTTTATCCCGCCGATGATGTCAAGAAGCCCCTCGTGAACAAGCACAAGCCCAAGCCAACCAAGCTCAGGTCTTTATCTTTTATTTGTTTGATTGTATAGAAATTCATTTGATTGTTTAGTTTTGTGATTTGTGTTTGATTTTTGTGTATGTTTTGTTGTTGGGTTGTTTGGATTCAGGGCCAGCATTACTCCTGGAACTGTTTTGATTATCCTTTGTGGAAGGTTTAAGGGCAAGAGAGTTGTGTTCCTCAAGCAGCTTGCTTCTGGATTGCTTCTCGTCACTGGTATGCCTTTTTTCTGCTGTTTTTTTGTTATTGTTGTTAATGTGCTGTTTAGGTTTTTGATTTTACATGGCTGTTTATAATGTATTGCTAGATTCTTTGTTTTTTGTAGTTTTTCAGAATGTTAAAGTTTATGATGGTTGGTTTTAGGTCCATTTAAGGTCAATGGTGTGCCTTTGAGGAGAGTGAATCAATCCTACGTGATTGGTACTTCCACCAAGGTTGATATTTCTGGGGTTAATGTGGAGAAGTTTGATGACAAGTATTTCGGCAAGCAAGCTGAGAAAAAGAAGAAGAAGACTGAGGGGCAGTTCTTTGAGGCAGAAGGAGAGGTTTGTCACTCGAATCCATTTCTGTTTTGGTGTTTTGTTGGTTTTGAACTTTTCATTGTGTATTCTAATCATTGTTTTATTCCTATATTTGTAGGACAAGAATGAACTACCTCAGGGGAAGAAGGATGATCAGAAGACTGTTGATGCTGCTCTGATCAAAGCAATCGAGGCTGTTCCAGATTTGAAGACCTATTTGGCTGCTAGGTTCTCTCTCAAGGCAGGAATGAAACCTCATGAGCTTGTCTTTTAGATGAAACCTGTTAGGATTGTTTACTATCTGTTCTTTTTGGTATTGGGTCGAATCTCTTTTTAGTGTGTACTTTTGAGTTTCATTTCTACAATAGACAGCTGCTACAAGAACCTTTATAAGGGTAATGAATTGTGCAAGGGATTTTCCATTCTCCCAATTTCATATTCCTTTTGTTGTGTGATTGGTTTCTGGTTTATACCCTATATGATTTATATATGATTTATCTTATTTGATTGCCTTTTGATGTATTGTTCCTGATCATCTAATTTTGCTCGTTGCCCAATTGCTCTTTTTTTTCTATCAAACATGTTCTTTGCTTGTGCTGCTAGTTTTCCTGGTTGTGGATTGTTTGTATATTAGATGCTCCCTATCATATTACTTCCTTGGTATTTGATGGTAGAATTAGGCTGCTAGGGTCTTAAGTTATGCGACCTATGTTACTTCGTACTTCGAGATGACTCAAGTGATTATGTTTTACCCTGGTCTTTGACTGCTTGGTTGCTGTATAATGATGCAGCTTTTTTTATGATGGGGATTGTTTCTAAAACAAGTACTAGTAGTGTAGTGTGGCAGAAAATTAGGAACATTACAGGTTGTCTGAAGTGTGGACAGAACTGCCAATCTAAATGTTGTTGCATGCAGCACCATTGCCGCTCAAAGGCAGAACACTGGGTCTTTCCAGTTGAGCAGTGACTGCGACCTCTTGCCTCGTGTGGTTATGTCACCTGCCATGGTTTGAATCCTTCCCGTAACTCTCCCGAGCCTGCCATACCTTAGTTGAATGACATCACTGGGTTTAAACGATGGAAAATGTATCAGAATGTTCATCAAACTCATCAAGGTATCAAAAACATAAACCAAGCATATATATAGGGCAAGGTCGTCAGTTACATTTCTGTTCTTTCTGTGGACTTGGGAGGTCAATTGATCATTGGACTCATCAGTTGAAGTTTTAGAATGATTCTTTTAAATAAGTTTAATTTATTCTCCGAACTCGAATTAGAGATGACTATGACTTTTTACTCAAATTCAAAACTCAATTTACAAATGGAACAACCATTTATTACTCTATAAAAAAAATTGTTTTGTTTTAGGACATTTTAAAGTCTGAATATAATTATGTAAGTTTAAATTTGCTTGGTCCAAAGGTTAAAAAAAGTTATTCGTAGTGATTGGTAAGCCAATGCATCATTAATTGTTTGGGTTGAGAAGTTAACATGTTTCCTTATTGAGCTCGAGATTATAGTGTCCACGTTTTATTCTAAGAAATTATTTTTTTATTTTTTATTTTTTTTGACGGTAGAAAATGAGTTTTCTAGCTTAAGAGAAACATAAAAAGAAAAATCTCACACTTCATAAAAAATTAAAAATAGAAAACGGAGAAAAAAAAAAGGGAGCAAAACAATCACAAACGCAAGGGACTGGAAAAAGTTAACCCAATAAGATTGGGCTACTTCGACCTTCAGTCCCTCACCTCATGTTTTCCGTTTAAAAGGCCCCAAATTGCTCAACGCCTCTCTTTCTCCTAACGTCACTAGAACTTTCCAATCTTAAGAATTAGGGCTTTTGCAGGGTTTAAAGTTAAACCCCCACTTTTTTTTGGGGAAAAAAAAATCCAAAGTCTCCTGCTTTTCCTAACATCATTCATTCTTCCACACTTGATACACAGAGAAAGCCAAATCCACGAAAAACCTAATATAGCCCCAAATGGTTCGTTCCCATGGCGTAAAGGTTTTCGCTTGGCTCGCTCGCCGCTCTATACACTCCAATCTTCTCCAAGACTCTGCAAATTATGTATGATCCATGCTAAGCTTTATCATTTTTGTTTATTTTTGTTTAATTCTATCTTAATCAATGGGTTTTCAGCATGATTTGTGTTTAAGTTTTTTGTAAATTATCCGTTTGCAGGTTTCTAGGAGTGTGTTAAATGGTGGTCATAGAAGTTTGAGTACAGGAATTTGTAATCCTGTTAGGGTTTTTGGGAGTAACACTCCTAAAAATGGTAACTTTGGAACCTCCCACCCTTGGTTGTTTAGATAACGGGCAATCCCAGCAGGAGTTTTTGCTCCTTTATGTGAATTGATGGTTTCATTTTTTGGCTCTTTTTAGTTAAATAGATTTTGGAAGTTCTGCAATTTCTGATGAACTAAACTATTGGCTTTTCTAAACTGTGCAGTAAATAAAAACTGGCTGCTATTGGGAGCTTTGAATGCCTATTTCGGTGCACCAAGATTCATTCATGGCTCTGGTATTTGACGAATTGCTGCTCGTTTCTTCTCATTTTGAACTTTTGAGTATTTCACTCCATTTTTTATACATATATTAACTGTTCTTTATTGTTCAGCTATCATGTCAAGAGATTATTACGAGGTGCTTGGCGTTCGCAAGGATGCGAGTCAATCTGAGATAAAGAAAGCTTATTATGGGGTGGGTCTGCCACACTTTTTTATTTATTATTATTATATTTATTATGTGGTTTTAATCTTATTCTTTTATTTGAGGATGAGCAATGTAAACTCCACTTCATTTTGTTGATAGAGTCTCAGAATCCGTGTTATTTCTATGTGTACAGTGCAGCGTTCCCAACTAAAGGCATCTTTTACTTCTGTTTTTCAATTTCCTTCTCATTTACTTTAAAGCCATTTTGCAGCTAGCGAAGCAGCTCCATCCCGATACAAACAAAGATGATCCTGAAGCTGAAAAGAAGTTTCAGGAAGTTTCAAAGGCATACGAGGTAAATTTTGCAGACCTGATTTCTTAACTCCTCCTTAGTTAAGGTGACTGATGATCTTTATTCATTTTTGAACAACAAGGTAACTAATGATGTTCTGTTGTAGGTCTTGAAAGATGATGAGAAACGACAAGTCTATGACCAGGTTTCACATTTTTTTTCCTTTTTATCTTTTATTGTACTTCTTATGAAGATGCAGATGAATGTTCATGCTTCTGTTTTCTGTGATGAAAAACTTAACTTGAGTTAACCATTCACTTTTGTTGCTGCTTGGTGTATGCACCATTTGACCATCTGATATAAAGTATGTGTCATTGGAAGTTGTATATATCGAATGAGAGACCTGCTCAACCTGTCCATGCATTTGGTACAAAATTAAGTTGTGGATCTTATGTAACACTGTATGGATGCTTTCATGTGCATGAAAGCATCTCTGTCTCCCTCTCTCTTGTTTTATTGTTAGAATCTTTCATGAATGGGAATTGGATATATAGAGAGGTTGTATACATGTTTGTGCATTTATTGCCACACTTAGGCTCCATTGTTTATCATAAACTCCCACCCTTGTATTTTTCTTTTATATAATATGGTTTATTCTTGTCGTGAGTTTGATTTTATGTGCATGTTTATAGGTTGGCCATGATGCATTTGAAAACCAAGATAATTTCCAGCCTGGTGGTGATGGAGAAGGATTTGCAAATCCATTTGCAGATTTCTTTAAAATGGGTGATGTAATGACTTCTCCTTGGCTTCTCTCTTTTACCGTCTCTACTTTGCTAAAGTAATAGTTTTCTCTTCAACTATATATAATATAAAAAAATCCGCATCTGAAAACTTGCAATTTCATAGTTCTATCTTTTTTAATATTCCTGAGAGGTTGTGGTTTTGTTAGCATAATGCTTTTCATCTCTAGTGAAAATTCATTTTAATAACGGTGTCTTATACTTGATCACTCTTTCTATGGCGGAGATTAGATATTTGGCAATCCATTTGCCCAGAAGTTTGGTGGCCGAGATGTCAAGGTACTAAAGATTTCAGTCCATATGGTTCTTCTATATTTTGCCGTATGAATATAATCTTTTGGTAAACTAATATTCTTTGTGAACAGGTTTCCATTGATCTCTCCTTCATGGAAGCAGTTCAAGGATGCAGTAAAAATGTCTCATTTCAGACTGAACTGCCTTGTCAAACTTGTGGTATGTTTGTTCCTCCATGTCTAGCATTTGCAATGTTTACTTGATTCAGTTCTCGTTACTTCTAAGTTCTTTCTCCCTTTCTCACTGTATCTCAATTTTGAGGGTAGGTCTCAAACCTAATCTTCAGCTTTACTGTACTTTTCCAGGTGGATCAGGTGTTCCTCCTGGAGTAAAACCTGAAACGTGTAAGCGCTGTAAAGGAACTGGCATGGTTAGTTTACTTGTGCACGTGATGGTATTAATTGTGCAGAAAGTACCAAATTTTGCCTGAGGTCACACGCTGTTTTGCAATAATTACAGGTGTCAACACAAAAAGGCATCTTCCATTTGCAGCATACTTGTAACCAATGTGGTGGAAGTGGAACGACTGTGTCGGTATAGTACAATTCTAGCTCTTTCACTTTGTTAATAATCGTTTTTTTTCTCCTTTTGTGGCAGTTGTACAGTTTGATTGTCACTCAAACCATTAGCTTGATTTGTTCGTTTGTGATTTCTTTCATGTGCAGTACCTGAAGTAATTTTAACCTGCTTCCAGACATCTGCTCATTACTAGTCTAAGCTTCTTATGCAGAAGTAGTACTAGATCTTTATATTCAATCCCGTTATTAAAATTTAGGGGACATCCAGATTCCAAACTGAATTTTTCATGTCCATACTAGTAATTGCTTCTCCTGAATGGTGAATGTTTACTTAGTCCATCAATGCATTATTGAAGTCTGCTGCTGCTCCCAAAAGTTGTTCAATTCTTGTCATAGATCCTTCCTTTGACTTTCATTTATACTCTTTCTAATATGACCATGGTGGCAGAGTTTTTGCAGGGTGTGCCATGGAAATAGAGTAGTGAGAGGATCTAAGTCAATCAAATTGGATATTATGGCAGGTAGATCATATAGACGTTCAAGCTCCATGTCAAAATTCCAGTGCTTTTAACATTGTAGTGTATTTTGTTGTTGTTGTTAGCCTTGCACACTGTCTTTCACTAACCCATGAAATTTCCTTCTCGTGGGTCATTTTATAGCGATCTATTTTAATATGAAAAAAGCATCATGTGCTTGTTTCTTTTGATGCTGCTCTTGAACCCGTGCTTGTAGGAGGTTTGGTGCTAATTGTACGAGGGAGATCCTTCATTTCCAACTCAAGCCTGAACTTTTTTTGCAGGCGCATCCAAGCCTCAATTTGTCCTTTAGCAATAGTTTTTCTTGATTTGCACCATCAACAGGCATTTAGCTTTATGAATATCCAGTAGAAATGCCTTCTTCCCATTTAAGTAAATGAGTTGGGTTGATTTGATATCAGTATTCAGTGAATCAATGAGTTGCACTGCATGCTTTTGCTCCTGTATACCATATTGTTATTGGAGTTAGTGTTTCACGATGTAGTTTATGGTAATTTGCAGGAGTGGATGACAATGAAACTATAAGGGTGCCCAGAAGTGGTGGAGCAGACCCAGATCAAAACCAACCTGGTGATCTCTACGTGACCGTCAAGGTAGCTCTACTTCCTTCATATTTTATATTCTTGCAGAAAGTATGATTTTCTTTTTTGTTGTTGTGAGATGCAAGAACACATCTTTGGCTAAAATACTTCCCTTGGGCTAGCAGTAATGATATAATTTCAGTTATTTTCTTGCTTTAATGAAGATAAATCATCAAGGCAACTGAGTTATGGCCTCGTGAGTTCTTCCTGCTCATGGGTTATGTGAAGATGTCTGCTCTTTATTGCATTCATACGGGTGAATATGAGGAATATTGATGTTGGTGCCATTTACTGGTCCATTGCGATTATCTTGTGTTTTTTTTTTTAGTTTTTGTTTTGGTTGGGTTGGTGTTTGTGTGTGCTCTCTTGGCTTGGTGTTCAGTTGCATTGCTATGAAATGTCTGATTGCATGAAGTAAGAGGAGGATATTATGTGAAAGTTATGTTTGTGGAGTCCAATGGAAGCAGAGGAAAAACTGTCATTCTAGGAAATAAAATCTGTGGGCCAGGTTCTCATTTTGGGGCTATTTGATTATAGTTCGTTGCTATATTCGATGTTACTGATACTGAAAGTCATTGCAATTGCGTTTCTCTAGGAAATGCTCGTTTGTGTATATGAGAACATGTGTTTCAGCCTTTAGATACTGCTTAATGGCATGTGATAATACCTATTAGCTAGAAGCTTAAACTCTTAAATTTTGTGTAAGGGTGAAACCGCCCTTTCATGTGAGAACTGAGAACTCTCCTGTCTTTCTGATTTCTGTTCTGTTTTTTCTGTACAGGTCAGAGAGGACCCTGTTTTCCGCAGAGAAGGTTCCAATATTCATGTAGATGCTGTCCTAAGCGTCACACAGGTAGAAGCTTTACCTTTTATACAATCTGTGATGCACTAAAAGTTTTGAGATCTAATGCATGGAAATCAAATCTCTTGTGGGAGTGGTACTAGATATTTCAATGCACTTTAGATGTGTTAGGTAGCACAAAATGTAGTGTAACATGAAAGGCTATGATGGATGGTAATGGAAGGTTTAATTAGATCATATCACATATGGCGCAATTCATTATCTTAAGGTTGCCAATTTTACAGTTTGCTCTGCTACAGAATTCGCAGTTATGTTTCAATCATCTACGTAGCACGTGGCAGCTTCCTTTTCTAGAACTATATAAAGCGTTACTCATCTTTCTTCAAAACTGCACTCAAATTCTTTTTGCCATTGATAATGGGGTTCTAAAATTATCCAACTGATCTTTTGCAGGCAATCTTAGGGGGGACCATTCAGGTCCCAACCCTCACAGGGGATGTTGTACTTAAGGTAGGTTAAGATCTTGGTCCATGATTTATTATCTCTTGAATATACTCCACAACACCATTCACTTTAGCTTGTTTTTATTTTCAGGTTCGTGCTGGCACCCAAGCTGGACAGAAGGTGGTTCTGAAGAAAAAGGGTGAGCAAAACTAATTCTTGCTATCCTTGTTTCATCTTCTTCAGATGAGTTTTTTTTCCGTTATATAGATAAGATTGTTGTTACTCGTTGTGTAACTTTTTAGAAAATTAGATCCAAAATTTGTTGCTTTCTAGTCTTAACTTTAATTTCTTACACACCGGGTCTCCATCTTTATCTGGCCAAAGGCAATTGAGAGAATTTTTTGCGTTCATCTTTTACAGGAATAAAACTTCGGGGTTCCTACTCATTTGGTGATCAATTTGTTCACTTCAACGTCAGCATTCCAACGTAGGTTCTCTTACCTTATGACATAATTTCAATATTACCTGTATTCATTTTTTTAAACTGCAACAGAACTATTGGACAAATGAGGAAATAACGAAAAAAGGAAATAAAATATCTGGAAGC
The DNA here is from genome assembly GCA_963691705.1 of Viola odorata. Lineage (NCBI taxonomy): Eukaryota > Viridiplantae > Streptophyta > Magnoliopsida > Malpighiales > Violaceae > Viola > Viola odorata. The sequence goes on from OY829537.1 coordinate 4,578,814, forward strand.
AATGGCCTCCTCCTTCAGATAAGAAGAGATTGTTTTTATGGTGAGGGCAACTATCTTATGGTTGAGCATTTCTTTTGCAGGACTTTGACTGGTCGACAACGCGAATTGATTGAAGAATTCGCTAAAGAAGAACAGGGTGACTGTGAGAAGCGGGCTGCTGGAGCATCTGGTTAGAAAGATGAGGATTGATCGTCCATCTCATGCTTCACGTTGCTTCTATCAAGATGATCAGATTTGAGGCGAAACGGATAAAAGAATAGGATAGCGGGCGATTGAAATAACATTTACTTGTCCTCGAGTTTTTTTTGTAGGAGATGAGTCAATATGTACCTGACTTTAGTTTTTATCTTTGAATGTAATATTTTTTGCCTCAACTGATAGCAACCCTACTTGGCAAATAGGTGGGTATGAGTAATGATTAAATGGGTATGGGTATGGGTAGCAATGTAGCATACTCATTTATTACCCATGCAATTTTTTAAATGGGTACTCATACTCATTTATATCCATTTAACTCATACCCACCCATTTAAATTTAATTTTTTATTAAATAAGATTAAAAATATTTTTTTTTACTAAAAAAATTGTAGATTTTGATAAAGTTTGATTATGTGATTCGATTTTGAGTGTGTATACTGATTTTATCATTTAGGCTTAGGTTTGACCATTTAGACTCGAATAAAATTTGTGTAATTTTCGGTTATAATGTGAGTGATGTGTAAAGTGTGACTGTATTTTAGGAGTAGTTAATCATTTTTCGACTAAAATGGATTCATAAGACTTTCGAGCAAAACCCCTTTGGATTAGAGAATATTCAAAAGTATGCCCTTTCATTGGTTGTGATTGGGAGTGGTAATTGATGTGGTCACAATTGTTTTAGTTTTTGAGTTGGAGCGCAAAAAAATAAATAAATTAATTTATGCTGGGGAAAATGAGTATCATCCTCCCGTGGAGTTTTTTTGTGTCAAATAGAAATGTGACCAGATGACTTGCTTATTAAATTGCAAGCTCATTGCTATATTTTTCTAAATGTATGAAGAAAAAATAAAATAAAAGAAAGAAAAAACACGTACGGAATTGTAGAAATTGGTCTCAAAGGTCAAAAAAAGAACAAAGAAAGATGGCATGAAAGGGCCCTTACTGAAAGCCCACAATCAGGCCCATAATGATTAGGCTTTTACAATTCGAGCTGCTGATTGGGGAGAGAGGAGGAGAAGAGAGCGAGAGCAACACAAACACAAACACTAACACACACTACTGCAACTACTGGAAAATCAATCAAATAAATAGTGAAATTTCGCCGCCTCTCCTCAGCCACTTCCTCTCCTTCCCTTCTCTCTTCCTAAAACCTCACCCTCTCCCTTTCACTCTCTTGCTCTAAAACCCTTCTTCTCCCCTTCCTGTAACCGTTCCCTCCACTTCACCCATGCACGCGCCTCCCCTCTCCTCCGCCTCCTCATAGTCTTCACCGCCGCACGCAACCGAGATTCTCTCTCCCACCTCCTCCTCCTCCTCATTTGGTAATGAACACAACTCTCACATCTCTATCCTTCCTTCAAGATTATTAGTCTGTAGTGTTTTTATTGTTTGAGTTGGGGATTCTCTTTTCATCAGCGTTGATTTCTTTCCTGTTGTTCATTTTGGAGAGGAATTAACCTAACCTTGTTTGCGCGCTATTCTGATACATCATTTTTGTGTTCTTTTATTGTCGATTATTTTCTACAGTTTTCACAAGTTTTGGAAGTAGGAGGTGAAAATGGCGGGGAAATCTAACAAAGGGAGGAACAGAAGGGGGTCAAATACTGCCGCAAATCCTTCTTCTGTTTCAGCTGTGTCTGCCACTCCTCCGTTGAAGGATGATAACATTGCTGGTTCTGAATCCAATAAGGCTGATAGTAATGGTGTGCCTGTTGTGAGTGAATCCACTGATGTCAAGTCAGAGATAAATATTTCGGAGGCTGCAAATGTACCAAGCGAACAAAAGGAAGGTAAAGAAATGCTAATTACTGTTGCCTTATTTGAGTGTTAATGTATTTGTTTGTGCGGGAGATATATATTTAGCTAGAAGATGAGAGTGATCATCCTTCTTTTTTGTTGTTTTCGGTGCAGGAGACCTTCATCTGTACCCTGTCTCTGTCAAAACACAAGGCGGTGAAAAGCTTGAGCTACAAGTGAGTTGAAACTCGTTATTGAAGTCTGAAACAAGCAGTAGGAATTGAAACATATATTTGTTTCACTTTGTTTGGTGTCATTCCCTTGAGGGGGAAACTAGTCACTTTTGACTTCTAGTTTCAAATATGCCCTTTGTCTTGGTTTGTTCCTTATCTTCACTTGTGATGACCATTTGGCAGTTGAACCCGGGAGATTCTGTCATGGATATCAGACAGTTCCTTCTTGATGCTCCTGAGACATGCTTCTTCACATGCTATGACTTGGTACTGAACACAAAGGATGGTTCAACTCATCAATTGGAAGATTATAATGAATTATCTGAAGTGGCTGACATTACTACTGGCGGCTGTTCTCTGGAAATGGTTGCTGGTATGTTGACCTGCTTAGTGCTTCTGGTACTAAAGATGCTTTAATGCACTCTTAACCTGGAAACTTGTTTGGCAGCGCTTTATGATGATCGATCAATACGGGCTCATGTTCGTCGCACAAGAGAATTGCTTTCACTGTCCACACTTCATGCTTCACTGTCCACTTCACTTGCCTTAGATCATGAGATGACACAAACTAAGGCTGCAGCTTCAGGTTGCTTAAGATTCCTCATTGTTCTCCTTCAATTATGTGTACTAGTATATTTTAATAATTGACATGGTTCTAAAATGTGCTGATGAGGATGCTTGTATCGTGATCTAGATACTGCTAGACCTGATGTCCCTGAACTTGATGGGTTGGGGTTTATGGAAGATGTTCCAGGCTCGCTAGGAAAATTGCTATCATCTCCGTCAAAGGAGATCAAGTGTGTGGAGAGTGTTGTATTTTCTTCCTTCAATCCTCCCCCAGGCTACCGAAGGTTTTTGACTGTCTCCCTTTCTCCCCATCGTATATTTCTGTGGAATTTGTATTCACAATATGTCTTGTTTACCTGCCCAGGCTTGTTGGAGATTTGATTTACTTGGATGTAGTAACCTTGGAGGGAAACAGATTCTGCATCACAGGAACCACAAAAATGTTTTATGTCAATTCAAGTACAGTGAATGTCCTTGATTCTAGGCCAAGTAAAGCTTCTTCTGAAGCAACCACTGTTATTGGACTCCTGCAGAAAATTAGTCCCAAGTTCAAAAAAGGTAAAGCGATATTACTGAGAATGTTGTATTTCAAAGGAGTGTTTTGGTGTTTTCTTGGCAATTGTTGTGAATGATTTTTTCCTTTGTCAAATTTTCTGAAGCTTTCCGTGAAATTTTGGAGCGGAAGGCCTCTGCTCATCCTTTTGAAAATGTTCAATCACTCCTGCCTCCAAATTCATGGTTAGGATTATACCCTATTCCTGGTGAGTTTAACTTTTCAACTTCCCTCTGCATATTGAATGTGCTCTGAGATTGTGGAAACCCTTGCTTTTAGCGATTCTGTTTCTAGATAATTTGGCGAATTAACATTTTAGATTTTGGAGATTTTATTTTTTGGAATTGCACTTGTATTTCACCTATGAATTTTTGCTGGCAGATCACATACGTGATGCAGCCAGAGCAGAAGATGCACTGACTCTTTCATATGGTAGTGAGCTGATAGGCATGCAAAGAGATTGGAATGAGGAGTTGCAATCTTGTCGTGAGTTTCCTCACGCAACACCTCAGGAAAGGTATACTCGATCTCTGTTTAAGTGGCTTTTAACTGCTATTCGTATGGTGGAGTGATTTGTAGCTGTTGATTTGTATAATACTATAGTTCTGTAGTTCAGTTTCATTTTTTCCCTCTGGTCTTTCAGGATCTTACGGGACAGGGCTCTCTACAAAGTGACTTCTGATTTTGTTGATGCTGCTATCAGTGGTGCTATTGGAGTCATCAGCAGATGTATCCCCCCCATAAATCCCACGGATCCAGAGTGCTTTCATATGTCAGTGGACCTTTGGAAAATATGATTTTTTGTTCAATAATGAGAAGCTTCACTTGTGTCCTTATGTATTCGTTGAGCGGTGTGAATACATATTTAGCATCTCTAACTTTGAATGATTGTAAATATGCCATTATTGTATAATTCAATGTATGTCATCTTATAGTTCATTGGCATTTCGTTACTAATAGTTTTTGAACTTGTGTGTTTTTTTGATTCCAGGTATGTTCACAACAATATCTTCTTCAGCTTTGCTGTGGATGCAGACCTTGAACAGCTATCCAAGAAACGTGCTACAGACAATACCTCAAAGACTGATAATACTGTTTCGTCAGGTGATTCTTCTGAGACGGTCTCTGATAATTTGTTGCAAAAGGGCAGTGGAGTTTTCAATGGGGTAAAATGTGATGGGCCAACCAGGGAAGAAAGTAATGATGGAATTGGGTTGACTCCTCAATCATCACCTGAAACACAGTTGGCTGAGAGTGAGCAGGCTACATATGCTTCTGCGAATAATGATTTGAAGGGAACAAAAGCATATCAGGAAGCTGATGTCCCTGGACTTTATAATCTTGCCATGGCCATTATTGATTACAGGGGTCATAGAGTTGTGGCGCAGGTATTCCCTATATCCCTCCGAAATTCCATGGTTAAGGATCCTTTTTAAGTCATTAATCAACAACCTCCAGAATACAGTTCTTGCCTTGCTTGCTGTCCATTGGTCATTTCTGCTAGTTCCTGTTAAAACTTACTGCAATACTTTTTGGCATGTTCTCATTTTGTTATTTTTGCATATTTCTGTAGAGTGTTTTGCCTGGCATTCTTCAAGGCGATAAATCGGACTCACTTTTATATGGCTCTGTTGACAATGGCAAGAAAATATGCTGGAATGAAGAATTTCATTCCAAGGTGAGATTGGCTACTTTAGTTTTCGTCTTCTGGGCTACTGTGTCGATAGTTATGCTAGATAACATCTGGGTTTGTAATTTTACCTTGGGCATGTCAAAGGCTTGCACAAAGGGCCATTGAGACATTTCAACAATGGCCGCAAGTACTATATGCAGGCTGTCAAGGATAGCAAACTCAGGCGTTTGGCACAATACCTGCATTTTGGCCATTATATAGGATCTGTACTAAGTTCTTCTTCAATTATGTTCTTAGGTTGTTGTATTTTAAGTCTGAGCTGTGAATCAGGTGCTGGAAGCTGCTAAACGCCTTCATTTAAAGGAACACGAAGTCATTGATGGATCTGGCAATGTTTTTAAATTAGCTGCACCAGTGGAATGCAAGGGTATTGTCGGTAGTGATGACAGGTGATTATTATATTTGGTTGGTTTTATTTATTTATGTGTTGGTCTGTGAAGTTCTTTCTCCTATACTCTTGGATATATTTTTGCATATAAGGGTACCCAGACTTGTAAGTCAACTGGTCACATGATTTTTCTTATCCATGTATCAACGAAGAATAGGCTCACACTTTCTGAAATCACCAGTATTTTTTTACTTTTGCAAAAATATTAAATGAGAAAATATCAGCATCTACTTTACTTTTGCACTCTGGGTGATGGTTAAGGCTGAACTTATAATTATCAAGGCTTGCTTTCTTGGAATATTGTTTTTTTTTTTTGGTGATGTTTATCATTCTTTAAATCTAGGCACTACCTACTAGACTTGATGAGAGTGACTCCTCGTGATGCAAATCACACTGGACCTGGCTCTCGGTTTTGTATTTTGAGACCAGAACTTATTGCTGCCTTCGGTCAGGTATGTGCTGTATCATGGTTCATACATGTGAAATATATGATCTTGTCCTTTTATCATTTTCATAATCTGTGTCAATTCTTACTGAGAAGGCTGAATCTGCGGAGAGATCAAAAAGCAGGCCTAAATCCGAGGAAGAGGCTCATGCCGTTTCAGATTCTTTGAAAGGTGCTGATGTTGAGGAACAGGTGAAACCCACTGATATCCCTGCATCTACTGCTGACAGTCAGGCAAGAGAGTGAACTTGTGTTTCCATTTTGTTTTTTCTTGATCCTTAATCCTCATACCAGTGAAATCTATGCATATTCTACAGGGTTCATGAGTGGTTGAAACTTCGGTCATGTATATTGATTTCCTTATTGTTCTCTTAACGTAGTTGGAAGGAATAGTCTATTAACAGATTGGACTTATGTTATTCTAGCCAAGTGGACCTCTTTTTTATTGCTATCCTTAATGTGACCAGTGCTACTTCTAATATGTTTTGTTCCCATTACATTTTATTGATATTTCTTGACATCTATCTGATTAATTAGTTCAACTCTGGTGCTTCTTCTATTGGCCTGCAGGAGATTGTTGCTGGAGAGAAGGTTGAGGCAGTTGAAGAACAGGTTTCTGCTCCTAATGGAAACACTGAATCACATGATGGAATACTTTTTAACCCAAATGTTTTTACTGAATTTAAATTGGCTGGGAATTCAGAGGTGAACTATTTTTTGTTAATCTATCCGAGACTTAACCCTCCTTTTTTTTCGTTTTTTTTTGTTAATCTACTTCATTTCCTTTACCATTCTCCAGGAGATAGCTACAGATGAAGAAAATGTGAAGAAAGCTAGTTCTTATCTTGCAGACACTGTACTTCCAAAGTTTATACAAGATCTTTGTATGCTAGAAGTATCACCCATGGATGGGCAAACACTAACTGAAGCTCTCCATGCTCATGGAATCAATGTTCGATATATTGGAAAGGTTGGCCTTATTAGTTGATTTTTTTCCGCGGCTCATAATCATGCGTGATAAAAAGTTTTGGTGCAGTAGCAAATTTGTATGCTTCGCTTAGTGGATGTCTCTGCTTTCGTATTTCAATGATCTCTGTTATTAAGTATTTGATTTTTAACAGAGTTATTTATTTCAGGTAGCAGAGGGGACAAAGCAATTTCCTCATTTATGGGATATCTGTTCCAATGAGATTGTAGTCAGGTCTGCAAAGCACATCCTCAAGGTAATTGGCCTGTCCACTTTTATATCGCATTGGCTTGAGAAGTCTCTTCAATTATTATCTGGCTTTACTACTCTTTCAATTCCTAACAGCAGTTTTCTTCTTGTCACTGCGGTCATTGCAGTGAAAGATACTTTAATTTGGATAATGATTTGTTACAGAAAAATAGACAAGTGAGTGGGTGCAATAAAATTAGTAGAAATCAGGCTTAAGATTCTATTTATGCAGAATACTATGAAAGAAAAATTACTTGAACTACTTCTCTCAGAATATGAAAACTGTTAAATGTGATAGCTCTCAAAGACCTGTCATGAGGATCAATTTTGTATGAAACCAGGATGTTTCATTCATATGCAGTACTCAAGCCGAAAGGTGGGGTTTTGGAAGAGTGAATAGGCCTTTGGCTAAATTGCAGTCCAATCTAATGCAAGGAATTGTGTTGATTTCATGCATACAATGTAATGTGACTTTCCCAATTGCAAGAAAAAAAAAATACTACCGCCTTTTGTCGACTGGCAGCCAAATATGCTGGAATCTATGTTAATGCATGGTTCTTTGTAGCACACCTCACATAGTAAGTGGGACATGCATCTATTGGGCCACAATGTTCTGTATCTTTTGATGAGTGTTTTTCTTTTTTCTTGGTGGTGTAGGATTTTCTGAGAGATACAGAAGATAATGACCTTGCCCCTGCAATTGCACATTTTTTTAACTGTCTATTTGGAAATTGCCAAGGGGTTGGCAATAAAGGTGGTGCCAACAGTTCAAGCTCAAGAGCACAAAAGAAAGTATGTTTCAAATAGACTGTATTAGTTTCACTATTTTATTTAATTGCTCTAGTCCTCAAGTAATTTTTGTTTTAGCTTCTTATCAACTTGTTCTGGAAGTCTCGTGTTGTATACTAATTGGCAACATTTTCCGAACCAAGTAGATTCAATTTCATATGGAAAAAATTTTCTTCTGTATAAGTTGAAAATTGTTTACTATCAATTATGGATTTTAGTAATTTGGCAAATATTATTTTGGCAACATGTGATGAATGCTCACATATCTGCAGGATCAAACTGGCAGTCACTCTTCAGGAAAATCCTCGAGGGGTCTAGCCAGGTGGAAAGGAGCATCTGCAAGAAAGAATCAGTCTTTGTATCTGAGTGTTAGCTCAGAATCACTTTGGTCTGATATCAGGGAACTTGCAAAATTCAAATATCAGGTATCTACCTTTTCTTTATTAGCCTGTTCTGTTTTCTACAAGTTTGACGGCATTTTTGAGTTTTAATTAGGCATTAGTATTTTGCAACTAGAAATCTTATTCTGGGCCCCAATTTTCCCATGTGTAGTTTGTGTTACCAGAGGATGCAAGGTCAGGGGCGAAGAAAGTTTCAGTTATGCGTAATCTTTGTCAAAAGGTAAGTTTGAGTTCCTGTCCAGTGTACCACACATTTCATATGGACAAAACAGAATGTTTTGGGAGTGTATTAACTCACCATGTGGCTCGTGCTACTTCAAATACTTGATTTAAAGATTTTTGTAAGTTTAGGTGCAAATACCTTGCAATGGATGCCCGTCATTTGTTGTTTTGTTGCAAAAAGCTAGCCTTTCTCGTGTTGTCTGTTTATTTGTTTTAGACCTCAAAATATTGAGAGGGCTATTAAATGTGATTGCCGCGTTGAGTTTGATATCCTAAATGGTCGGAAAATGACTTTTGATGTGCATCCTTAACAGGTGGGCATCGCCATTGCTGCTCGCAAGTACGATTTTAATGCTTCAGCACCTTTTCAAATATCAGATGTCTTGGATCTCCGCCCTGTTGTGAAGCACTCAGTTCCAGTATGTTCAGAAGCTAAGGATCTTGTGGAAACAGGAAAAGTTCAGTTGGCTGAGGTGTGCTCTCTGTCTTTAGTTTTACCTTAACTACTACTCACTTTTCTTGCTGTACTGATTCTCTGCATATTCACATTCATTGCATCGATCAGATGCTAAGGTTAGTATTTACTTATTTAGAGTTGAAATTGTACTAGCAATGCAGCTACAATATTACAAGGCTAAAATCTAGATTTGAGTTCAAAATTTGACTAGGAAGGGTTTATTTGGTTAAAGGCTATGGTAGTCCTGAGTGTCTGGTAGTCTCCAGTGTCCAGCCCTGCATCATAGTATTTTGTGAAATTTAGGCAGTTCTTAAAACTCATACTTTTTGGGTGTATTGTTCAACTTTTTTCTTCAGGGTATGCTCAATGAAGCCTACACATTATTCTCTGAGGCATTCTCCATTCTTCAACAAGTAAGGCCATTCCCCTTTCTTGATTTCGCTTTTGGGAGTTTTGGGGTACTACATGACTTAATCAATTATTATATGTTTCAGGTAACCGGTCCAATGCACCGTGAGGTTGCCAACTGCTGCAGGTAGTCGTCATCATTCAATTTTTTTCTAGCTTGCTTACATGCTGTTTATTTTTTAATTTTTCATGCAATCTTCATTTGCTGAGCCAACTATTTCATTTCTTCCTTCTAATGAATTCTTTTAGGTACCTTGCAATGGTTTTGTATCACGCTGGCGATATGGCTGGAGCGATAATACAACAGCACAAGGAATTAATTATAAATGAGCGCTGCCTGGGACTAGATCACCCTGATACTGCTCACAGGCACTAGTTCTTCTCCATTTTGTTAACTATATATGAATGTTACAGATTGGGTTATTTGCTTATGCAGTTTCATCTCTGTTGCTGCAGCTATGGCAATATGGCTCTGTTCTACCATGGACTTAGCCAAACAGAACTTGCACTGCGGCACATGTCCCGTGCGTTGCTCTTGCTGAGTTTGTCGTCTGGTCCTGATCACCCTGATGTGGCTGCAACTTTCATTAATGTAGCGATGATGTATCAGGACATGGGAAAGATGGACACTGCTCTTCGCTATCTGCAAGAGGCCTTGAAAAAGAATGAGAGACTTTTAGGAGAGGAACATATTCAGACTGCCGTGTGCTATCATGCTCTTGCCATAGCATTCAATTGTATGGGTGCATTTAAGCTCTCACACCAGGCATGTATTCTGTTGAAATTTTTCTTCAGTCATTTTATGTTGTTATAAAGAAAGGTGTGCATTTAACTGATGTCATTACACAGCATGAGAAGAAAACTTATGATATACTTGTCAAACAACTTGGGGAGGAGGACTCAAGAACGCGTGACTCGCAAAACTGGATGAAAACATTTAAGATGCGTGAAATGCAGGTTGGTATATCAGATGCAGAGTTGCATATAGTGTTTGTTGTTTTTCTTTTCTTTCAGGTTTATCTGATCTGCATTCCTGGATTCTATACTATCAGATGAATGCACAGAAGCAGAAAGGTCAGACTCTGAATTCTGTGTCTGCTCAAAGGGCAATAGATGCATTGAAGGTATGTGTCATTGCAGAGTTGTCTTTGTTTTTCTCCTTGTTTGGATGCCTGCATAGACCCTGCCACTTGTGTCATTGCAGAGTTTTCTTTATTTTTGATACCAAAGTCAATTCTCTATCGAAAATCAATACCTCCTTTTATGTCTTTTGTATGGCAGGCCAATCCAGAACTGATGCATGCATTCCAAGCTGCTGCTGGAGCTGGGGGATCTAGTGGTTCCACTAACAAATCTCTTAATGCAGCACTAATTGGTGAGACACTTCCCCGAGGTAGGGGTGGAGATGAACGAGCTGCCCGTGCAGTGGCAGAGGCTAGGAGGAAAGCAGCTGCTAGGGGTCTCCCGATTCGCACACCTGGTGCTCCTGTCCAAGCTTTGCCACCGCTTACTCAACTCTTCAACATGATTAACTCAGGGATGATACCTGACACAGTTGTCAATGAGGAAGCCAACGGCCAAGCTCCTAATGGCTCGGTGGATGCCATAACGAATGAAACGCCATCACAGAAGGAAGACCAAGCACCACCAGTTGGTCTGGGCAAAGGATTAGCGTCTTTGGATGGCAAGAAGCAGAAGAAACCCAAAGCTGGGGCTTGAAGATTTTGTGGCTGAGACCTGATTTTGATTTTTGCAGCGAGGCCTGAATTGTTTCACTAGCTCGTGTATATTTTGCCAATTTTGGGAGAAGGTAACTTCAGATCGGTTCTAGCCAAGAGCAAACCCATCTGCCAGTTTTGGAAGTTGAGGAGGTACCGAGATGTTCCAAACAAAAACCCCATACTCGATTGTGTACTAATTATTTTTTTGTCATAATAATCAGGCTCGTAGGTGGGTATATCTTTTGACGGGATTAATGAATTAGCATGAAATAGTTCATTCAGGAATAGAATACAAATCGACAAATGATTGTCATTAAACCAGCTCTGTAGTTGTTTTGTTTGGTCCTGTTGGTTTCCTTGATTTAACTTCTTTTAGTGGATTTGAGAAGTAATTTATTGTTTGTTGCTCGTAAATGCCTATATATTTTTATTATTGTTGAAAAAAAGGCTAATAGGCTAATACTGATAACTAAAAAAAATGATACTGATACTGGGCTTCTATGACAATGGGCTACCTGGGCCTATCTCGATAAAATACAAATAAAATGGAACAACAACTCCGGTCCAGTAAGGGCCCTTAATATATTCCTTTCGGACCATGACATTTCTGACATATTATATATTGGGCTGATCAAATTCAGGGCCCTCTTCTTCTAGCGCCCACAGGGGGTGACCTGCGTCATCACGGCGAGGAAGGCACGGTTTTCGCCGGATATCACTACGACATCAACTTCCTAACAACTCACGGCAGGAGTCGGTTCCCTGGTCTTAACATTTGGCTAAGGAATGGCCGAAAAGTTGAAGTTAAGGTCCCTCGGATGTTTTTTCATCCCGATAGAAAAACAGGTATAAAAATAATAAATTAATGTGCTTACGTGACATGCTAGTGACATGATCTTAGTAGTATTAAAGACTAAATTATCTATGCGCATATTTATAGTTAATGTCAGGATTAGCAATCAAATGAACCTCAATTTATTTTTTACCAGTGGCTTAGTTGTAATTCCTTTCATTGTAATTTTCTTTTGAAAGATGGAGTGGTTGACTGCTGGGGAGTGCATCGCCGGAATGCATGAAGTTGTTGTCACTAATTTTTCTCTTAATGTTTGCGCGGGATAGTTCGTTAAGAAAGAGCTTGCATAATCAATCTCAAATAATTAAGAATTGGAAAAAGGGTAAGATACACCCTTACATTTGTATCATAGGTCAAGATAAACCATTACATTTGTAATTGAGTCAAATAAGTCACTGCATTTGTATCACATGTCAGGATAAGCCACTACATTTGTATCATATGTCAAGACAAGCCACTACATTTGTAATTGAGCCAAATAAGCCACTACATTTATCCATTTGATCTATATTAACCACTCATCTCTTATACCTTGTTTGGATACATCATAAGACTATGATTACATAGTATTTTTTTTTTAAATGACATGGCATAAAAATCATGCTCAACATTTATTTTTGCAATAGAAAAATAAAAAGTTGAATCAAAATATTCAAAAATAAAAAATCGAGCGAGATCAAAATAATATTCGTTTTTTAGCGATAAAACATCGAGTAAGATCAAAATAATAAACCACTATTTTTGTGCACTTAATTTTATTTATTTTTGAGATCCAACTTTTTATTTTTCAATTGTAAAAATGAGTGTTGGTCATGGTTTTTATGTCATGTCATTTAAAAAAGAATACCATGTAAGCATATTCTTATGATATATCCAAACAAGGTATAACTATTTTTAGGGATGAGTGGCTAATGTAGATCAAATTGACAAATGTAGTGGTTTATTTGACTCAATTACAAATGTAGTGGCTTATCTTGACATGTGATACAAATGCAGTGGCTTATTTGACTCTAGTGGTTTATCTTAACTTATGATACAAATGTAGGGGTGTATTTTACCCTTTTTCCTTAAGAATTTTATAATTCTAATTAGGGTTAGGTAAAATTAATTAACAAAGCTCTAATATTTATAAGCAGTTTTAAGTTTTTTCTTCTTCTATGACACTAATAAATATCCCGCCACGCTACTCAACAGTCTCTTCTTTTTCTTCTCTCACTAAAAAAGTAAACCAAATGACGGGGATGGACATACCGGTGATAGATCTCTCCCCGTATCTGAAGATCGCCGATAATCTAAGCTCCGACCTGATTGAATCATCGGGTCACGTCCGAGAATTCGGACCGTCGCTCACTGAGCTATGTCAAGAGGTGAGCCGGATCCTGAAAGAAACCGGAGCATTGGTAGTGAAGGATCCGAGATGTACGGCGGAGGACAACGATCGGTTCATTGATATGATGGAGAAGTACTTTGAAAAACCTCGAGATTTCAAATTATTACAAGAACGACCTCACTTGCATTACCAGGTACAGCAGTTTCTATTTTCATCCCCTTTTACACTAATAAATAAATAATATATGATTGGTCCCTGCCAGTGAGGTATCCATTTAGATTTAGACCTTGTGTGATGGCAGTTTGGTAATTTTGGCGGCAGGTCGGTGTTACGCCGGAGGGGGTGGAAGTTCCGAGGAGCTTTGTTGATGGGGAGATGCAAGAGAAGTTGAAATCAATGCCGGAACAATTCCAGCCGTCCATGCCAAATGGGCCGGATCCAAAGTGGCGGTACATGTGGAGAGTGGGTTCACGGCCGTCGGACACAAGGTTTAAGGTATATGTTTCGATTCATCTTTTGTTTTGATTTAATTTCTGTTTTTGTTTCGTTTTGTCGATGTTGGATAATTAATGTGGAATGTGTTTTTAGGAACTTAATGCTGAACCTGTAATACCAGAGGGGTTTAGTGAGTGGAAAGATACTATGGATTCATGGGGACATAAAATGATTTCTGCTGTAGAGGTAATGGTGGTCTGTGTTTGTTGGGCTTGATTATACTAGTTTACATGGTAATTAGTCTGACATTGGCTATTCTCCTAGGCTGTTGCTGAAATGGCAGCGATTGGGTTTGGTCTGCCGAAGGATGCTTTTACTTCCCTCATGAATCAGGTGAAGTTTTGCTAATTTTAGAAATAATTACAATTGATTTGAACCATGTAAACAAATAATGTTGCTAGTTTTTAGTTCATCAAACAATTGCTAGGCTATCATTGTTTGCTAATGGATATCATTTGTTTCTACCTTCGGTGGAAATGTATTAACTTTACTATCTCAAGATGTGATGAGCACATGCAAGTTCTTTTCCGCGGTAGCAGTTTGCTTTTTATTTGGTGGTGTTCACAAAAATCCTCTTCTAACTTTAACATTTGTTCCTTCAAGCTTGAACTTTTATGCTTCGTGTTTGGTTCTTGTTTGGCACTTGAAACAGAGGATCTTCCCTAGTTGTTATGTCTTAACTGATTGTGCAGGTGTTCTCACTTAAATGTGCAAAGTTACCACAGCTCTTTAAGTGGCGATCCTTGGTTCATGTCCAATTTATCTGAGCTAACCTCACTAAAAATTTAACTCAACGATAACTTCATGTTAAAGCTACTTCTTCATGCTGTTTGTTTATTTACTTTCAATTAGTATGAATGAACCTGAGAATCTGTGCCAATTATAGCTGCTCCCTTTTTCCTTTCTTTGAGTTCCACAAGGCTAGATAATTTCACTACTTGAGCATCAAATTTAGTGCTTTCTTTGACAGATACAGTAAGGAGAACATTGGTTACCTCCTGGTACATTTTTAGATACTTCCACCATTCTTTAGTACAAATGACAATTATGTCTTTCTTTTTGAACTCTAGGGACCACACCTTCTTGCGCCCACAGGGAGTGACCTTGCTCGGCATGGCCAGAAAGGCACCGTTTTTGCAGGATACCATTATGACCTTAACTTTCTAACTATTCATGGCAGAAGCAGATTCCCTGGTCTGAACATTTGGCTAAGGAATGGGCGGAAAGTTGAAGTGAAGGTGCCTTTGGGATGCCTTCTCATTCAGACTGGAAAGCAGGTGAGCATATAATAGTGGATACTTTAATGGGCACTCGTGAGGAGTTTTTAATTCTAATTACCAGTTGACTATCTCAGTAAGTCAGCTTCTATTATGAAAGGATTGAGAAGTGTATGGTATAGATTTTGATGGGAAACATGCATTATGGTTTTGTGCTACCACATTAGCAGGGGTGTAGTCATGACAGTGGCATCATTTAGAACTGGAAAACTATGAAGATTATCCCAGAGCTGTTTGCCTTATTGCTGCTGGAGGCAATGTGATACCTTTAACATCATTTTACGTTGATTTTACTTGCAGATAGAGTGGTTAACTTCAGGCGACTGCTTAGCTGGCATGCATGAAGTTGTTGTCACGGACAGAACAATCGATGCAATCAGATTAGCATCCGAGCAAAATCGTAGCCTTTGGAGAGTTTCTTCAACAGTAAGTGAATCCAGCATTATTACCAGAGTCATTATCCTTTTGAATCTTGTTGTTGCGTCTTGCATTCTATTCCTTAAACCTTTGTCAAAGCGGCTCATTCCTACTTTTTTTACTGTCTTGGTGACTCAGCTTTTTGCACACATGGCATCAGATTCTGTGTTGAAGCCTCTGGGCCACTTTGCGGAATCTCCACTTGCTAGTAAATATTCTCCCATCCATGCGGGTGAATTCGTTGAGCAAGAACTTGCAGTTATCAATCTGAAGGGCAACAATGGGAAATCCTCATAGCTTATATTTCTGTTTCTATATTACCCAATACACATCCACATTAACGTTCTGTAGATGCGGACATCCTTCTTTTTATTTGCGTGTGATATCACTTTTTTTTAAGCAACTCTAAGGTAGAGCATTTGATACACCCAAATGTTCTTACAAGTTAATTCGTCGACACACATGCTCTGTCGTCTGTATAATCGAACGACAAATTTGATTAATTGATGATAACTCAAGTTGGAAGAAAAAGTGTTTTCCTCTTTCAGAAATATATGATGTGATGTGAATGCTTGGTTTTTTATTTTTCAGAAGCAAGCTTAGGTTGAGGCATGAAATTTATATTTCGCAACTGCTTCGTCAGCACACACCGAGCGTACCTAGTTAAGGAAAGGACATGGGTTTTGGGTATGAATCAGATCAAAAACCATCAAAATTTCATGACCATATGGTGCAGTGGAGTTAGGAATGGTGTGCAAAATAGCATGAGTGTACTGTACAACATTCTCATTCCCTATATATATATCTTGCAAACTTTCTTATATTTTCCTCACAATTTTGTACTAAAAGTTCAACTAAAAGATGAAGATTTCCGGTGCAAAAACTCTTCTGCCATTAGGGCTGGTGATCTTTCTGGTGATCACAACTGGGTCGGTCGGTGAAGCGGAAGGGCATGTTTGTGGGAGCACTTTTTTCTCAGCACTTGTGCAACTGATACCTTGTAAGGCAGCAGTTGCTCCATTCAGCCCTATCCCACCAAGTGAGACTTGCTGCAGTG
This sequence comes from Viola odorata, assembly GCA_963691705.1. Classification (NCBI taxonomy): domain Eukaryota; kingdom Viridiplantae; phylum Streptophyta; class Magnoliopsida; order Malpighiales; family Violaceae; genus Viola; species Viola odorata. Next base: position 4,595,271 of record OY829537.1, read on the forward strand.
CAGTGAAAGGGCTTGGCCAGAATTGCCTGTGTGTGCTCGTAAATGGTCCTCCGATCTCCGGTGTTGACCGGAACATGGCCGTACAACTTCCTGACAAATGTGCAGCCAGCTTTGAACCATGTAAGTAGCAATACCTAACCCAATTTTTTTCAATCAATTCAACAAACTCAAAGTCCATTTTCACCTGACACCACTGGTTACGTAGCCTAGTGGTTGTGTGTTGGTGGCAAAATATTAATTGCTAGCAGAACTCGAATTCAAGAAAAGTCATTTATAGATCTCTTTATGATGTGCAGGTGAGATTATGAAGAAGTAGGGGAGAGGAAGATGTCAGCCGATTGCATTATCAGAATAAAGTTTGTGGGGGAGCTGCAATTAGTAGTAATGGTGGCCATAATAAGAGGGAGGATCTTGAATCTATATACTGAAACTAGTGGATTTTAGCTTTTGAATTTCAATTCTTGTTGTTACCTCCAGCTTTTGCAATGTATTGTTTAGACTTTTTTAGTTTTAGAAGCAACAGAGGTGTTATTTTCCCCATTATTAACTCTTTTTTCTTTTTGAATAATTCTACCATAGATACTCTCCCCTAGCTTTTTCCTCATGATCAAAGGACAAAAACAAAAGGCCAAGATTTTTTTCCCGAGTAGTATTAAAATTCAGATTAAAAACTGATAGTACCTTTTAGTATAAGTTCAACCAATTCTCAAAGAATTCGCTTCTCTTACTTTAGTATAAGTTCAACCAATTCTCAAAGAATTCGCTTCTCTTACTAAAAAAGAGAGTTATTAATTGAAACCCATTGAGATATTGATGCAAGATAACTTTTAGTTTCCAACTGGACCTTGACACTTAAATTAATCTATAGTTGAAAGAAGAGAAATTTAATTAATATTAATTGTGGTCGAATGATAAAAAAATTTGTTCACCTTTACTCTGTATTTTAAGTTTTCGAGTTCTAAAAATAAAATGAATTATGTTGAGAGAGTTATCTTTTTTCCAAACCGACGATGTAAGAACAAAATTAATTTCAGAGACCGAAAAGACACCTAAGAACTCTAAAAATTGTTGGGAAAAAAATTCCCGCGAATAAAATCAAATTACAAACAGCAAAAACACAACACCGAAAATTTACATGTAAAACCTCAAACGAGAAAAAATCACAGGACCAACTCCGAATAATCTCCACTAATGATAAATTATTAGGTTTACATTCACATCAATACCAAAAAGTAGGGCTGCACACCGAAATACCGAATACCGAATTACCATACCGTCCGAACGCAAATTCGGACGGTATTTTTTTTCAAAATTCGATATTTCGGTATTACCGTACCGTACCGAAATAAATTTCGGTACGGTACGGTCGGTATTTTTGTGGGTTCGGTATTACCGAAATACCGAATTTTTTTAAAGGGAACATGGGCTTGGTGGGCTTGGGTGGGCATGGGCTTTTGTGGGCATGGGCATGGCCGCATGGGCGTGGATTAAACACAACTTATTCCTAACTCATCTTCTCAAATACACAACAGAATAGCATCGTTCCATTCCATGATTTCCATCCTCTCCCTTACCACTCCCTTCTACCATCGTCGGCGGCCACAAGTGATGACCATCAATAGCCACCACACACAACATCTCCTCTCCGTCGTCGATCTGTCCTGCCAAGCCAACTTCAGATCTCCTCTCCTGCCACTCTCCGGCCACTCTCCTGCAATCCAGATCTGTTCGTCCGCCACAACCCCAGATCTGTTCGGCCGGCACTCTCCTACCAAGTCGTCAAATAATGAATCCCAATTTCCAACATCTCTTCTCCCCAAGGTTGCCTAATCCCAATTTTTTGATTCTGATTTTAATGTTGATTTGGTTTGTAATGTTAGGTTTCTGTGAATTGTGAGATGGGTATTTGGCTTGTTTGATTTTGATTTTGCAGCATTGATTAATGAACATGTTTGATTTTGATTTTGATTTTGATTTGGCTTTGTTTGATTTTGATTTTGACAATTGTATTATTGAAGGTCGGTATTTCGGTATACCGAAATACCGTACCGAACTGATTTCGGTATTTCGGTACGGTACCGAAACGTAGTTCGGTACGGTACGGTAGAAATTTTTGACACTTCGGTATACCGAATACCGTAAAATTTCGGACGGTATCTACCGATACCGTCCGATGAGCAGCCCTGGTATTGACTCTCACAATCTCTCTCAACTCAATCTCACATCTAGGTCAAGGAGATACAATCTAGAAAAATAATTTCCCTCACTAATTATTTTTCTCTCAATCACTAATAAGAAAAAACACTCTATATTTTTCTCTCTCGGGTGTTCAAGAGCAACCCTTTTACAATCACAGATCAGTTGCTCTTAGTTGCAACTGATCTCTCTAGCAGCTACATTGTTGCAACTTCTGCTGCCTCTCACCAAATGTAAATAGGGGGCCCACGGTCCACCAAACAAGAAAATATATGCTGCCTCTCACCAAATGTAAATAGGGGGCCCACGGTCCACCAAACAAAAAAATACATGGAAAAAATCCAAAATTAGTAACTGCAGTCTAATTGATTGACTTATTTCAGTCCACTGTTTTTTTTGTTGGATTACATCCTTTCACTCCAAAATTTTGGTTCATTTCATCCCTCACCCTAACACCATCCATTTTTTCCGTCAGTTTGCTTACGTGTCGTGCCACGTCAAGCGCCACGTCACTGATTGCTGACGTGTCACGCCACATTGGCAGAAACCAACTGGGTCGAGCTCGAAATGGGTCGCAAAATGGGCTGCCCCATTTCACGTGAAACGACGCCGTTTCACGCAAAATCAATTTCTTCTTTTCCTTCTCGCTACATTGCTTCATCTTTCCCTCTACAAAATCAAACCACCAAACCAATTAATCAAATTTTTTTTTTCAATTAAACCTTCTTCTCCTATTTGCACTCAACGCAAAATTGATTTCTTCATTTTTTTTTTCTTTTTCAATTAAACCTTCTTCTCCTCTCTGCGCTCAATTCACTCTTACCCTCTGCAAAATCAAACCACCAAACCAATTAATTAATTTTAATTCTAATTTCACACCAATCTTCCTCCCTTCAATTTCAATTTTAAAATCTCAAAATTTCCAAATCCAATTTCCCAATCTCCTTCAAATCTCTACAAATTTCTCTATCTCTGTATCACACCCATAGCCAATCAAAAATCCTCAACCACTACAACCATAAATCAACAAAAAAATCAATTCGCCGTAAAGCCACACAGCCGGCGCCGCCAAACACCAACCCAACAGCCACCACAACCCAACCACGACGTCGCAATCACCACTGCCAACACACCAACCCAGCAACCACACCGCTGCCAAACACCAACCCAGCAGCTACACCACCGAACCCAACACCAATCCTCCATCCTATCCATTACCAACTAAATCCGACCCGAAATAAACCCTCTTCTCGCCAAACCCGATCCGCCACCGTAAGCCTTCCACCCATCAAGGCTCCACCTATCATCTAATCAAACCAAAAATCCAATCCAAATCCAGAAAAGAAAAAGAAAGAAAAATAGAGGAGAGTGAGCTTGTCTCGTTTGACAAGGAAAGATGAAAGGAAGGAAAGAAAAAGAATGATGTTGTCGTAAAAAGAAAAAAGAAAAGAAAAGAAAAAATAAAAGATGTCGTAGAATCATAAGAAGAAAGAAAGAAAAGTAGAAGAAAAGAAAAGAATGAAACGGTGTCGTTTCACGCAAATGGTGAAACGACGTCGTTTCACGCAAAATGGGGCAACCCCATTTTGCGACCCGGATCCGAGCTCGATCCGGTTGGTTTCTGCTAACGTGGCGTGACACGTCAGCAGTCAGTAACGTGTCACTTGACGTGGCACGACACATAAGCAAATTGATGGAAAAAATGGATGACGTTAGGGTGAGGAATGAAATGAACCAAAATTTTGGAGTGGAAGGATATAATCCAAAAAAAAAAACAGAGAGCTGAAATAAGTTAATCAATTAGACTACAGGTACTAATTTTGAGTTTTTCCCAAAATACATCACATTTTCATTGTTTCACTTTTCTTCACCGACACCTTTTTCCTTTTCTTTTTCTTCTTTTTCATTCAAAAAACATTTAACAACAAAAAACAAACAAGGCCTTCAAAGAAGACAAAAAAGGCGCAAATATATAAATGCCAGCCGTTAGCGTCCATTTGAAAACCAAAAAACACAAAAAAGGAGAAGAAAATGGTACTGATGATGATCAACTGGCTAATCCCCGTCCTAATTCTGATCTTTCTTTTCATCATCATCCTCAAGAAATTACTAATTATCATCATCAAATCATGTTCTACTTCTTCCAGCTGTACTCTTCGTCTTCCTCCAAGCCCACCCTCTCTCCCAATCATCGGCCACCTCCACTACCTCAACCCAATCGCGTACAAAGCCTTTCATGACGTGGCAACCAAGTACGGCCCACTCCTCCATCTCCGCTTCTGCTCTTACCCGGTCGTCGTCGTTTCGTCCGCTTCCGCCGCCAACGAAATCTTCAAAACAAACGACGTCGTCTTCTCCTCCAGAACCAAATCCCCTTTCGGCGAGACCCTCCTCTTCGGTAGCTCCACCAGCTTCTTCAACGCGCAGTACGGCGCGTACTGGAAGTTCATGAAAAAGGTGTGCATGACCGAACTTCTCGGACCGTCCCAAATCAAGCGGTCCCGCCACGTCAGACGAGAGGAGCTGTTGCGGTTCTTGCGGATCATGGTTGAAAAAGCGGAAAGGAACGAGGTGGCAGATCTGAGCGCTGAGATCATGACTTTCACGAACAACTGCACGTGTAGGATGGTGATGAGTGCCACGTGTTCAGGGGAAGATAGTGAGGCTGCAAAGTGTCGGGAATTGGTTTCCGAATCTTTTGATTTGGCGGCAAAATTGGCTTTTGCTAACATTTTTGGTCCGTTTAAGAAATTGATAATCCACAGTTTCTTCGGGAAACAAACTTTGGATGTGCCGAGAAAGTATAATGACCTGTTCGAGAAAAAATTAAAAGAGCATGAAGAAAGAGCAGAAAAGGATGGAGGAGGAGAGGAAAACGGGGAGAGGGACCTAATGGATCTTCTATTGAAAGTTTATCGGGATCAAAATGCAGAAGTCAAGATCACCAGGGACCAAATGAAAACATTCTTTCTGGTAATTTTTTTTAAAAATTGGTTATATTATTAATTGAATGATTAATTAATTATAAATCTGAGTTTCCATTCGTGCACTTTATTAGATAATCAGTGATTATTACTCCCTCCGTCCCACAAAGTATGACTTCCTCGCATCCCAATATTCAGTAGGGAACGCATATCGAGGAGATCGGATGAGGCACTATTTGACCTCAAAAAAATTCGAAATTTTTTGTGAACGTACGTTAATCCTTAACGTACTTCCCAGAAAAAATTAGGGGCAAAATTGTCTCAAATAGTGAGTCTACCGGCCGTTTTAAGATACGTACCGAAACAGTAAAAGCAAAAGCTAAAACGTCATACTTTGTGGGACGGAGGGAGTAGTACTTTATCGATGTATAAAATATTTCTATTTTGACACGTGTCATCAGGATCTTTTCATCGGAGGGACTAGTACGACAGCAGACGGAATATTATGGGCGATGGTGGAACTCATTAAGAACCCTCGAGTATTCAAGACGCTAAGAGACGAGATAGAATCAATTGTCGAAATCGACCGGTTGGTGGAGGAATCCGACGTCCCTAACCTTCCTTACTTACAAGCGGTTGTAAAAGAAGCGTTGCGAATGTACCCACCCGTTCCGATCTTCGACCGGAATTGCCGCGAAACATGTAAAATCGCCGGCTTTGATGTGCCAACCGGAATCACGATGGTGATGAACGCATATTCGATAATGAGGGACCCAAACGTGTGGGACAACCCGGACGAGTTTCGACCCGAGAGATTCTACGTATCTGGTGATCAAGAAAACAAGACGGAAAGACAACCGTCTGATTTTGTTCCATTTGGTGGCGGGAGAAGGGCTTGTCCTGGAACCAATTTGTCCATGGGCGTGACCCATGGAATGATCGGAGCAATGGTGCAGTGCTTTGACTGGAAAGTCAACGGAATGATCAATGTTGAAACTAGACGAGGTGTCACTATGACGCTCGCTAATCAACTCGTCTGCTTTCCTATAGCTCACGCGCCGCATTTGCTATTTAAATAGTAATGAATTAATTACTATTTTAAATATAACAAGAACAACCCCACCTTCTCCGATTCTTTCCGGTTTCTGTTTAACGACCTAAAGCAAAAGACTACCCATGGCCACGGCCACGGCCACTTCAATTATTAAATGCGGTTGTTTTCATATTGTAATGTAATTGATGCAGAATTTGGACTGTGATGTACTATATGAAGTTTCTTCGTTTGGATTCTAACAAAAATCTCAGAGGTGACTTGCTTGAATTTCAATCAACACATATTTTGAGAAAATTAAAATTTTTGCCATATCTTTGGACTCAATTGACAAGTCCACCAATCATTGCCTTACGTTTCATTTTCTTTTGGTTTTAATTCTAGTATTTTTTTTCCCACAATCCAAACACACACCATTGGGGAAATTACTTTCCTTTATTTTGAGAAAAGCGTCAAAAAAGAGAGTAAGATTTCTTATAATTCAATTTTCTTACATCAACTAAATACAATAAAATTAGAAATTAATATCTTATAATTTCACCAACCTAATGCTACTAGCTTATTATGATACTATTCCTTCCGTCTCATATTATATGTCCTTTTAATTTTGGACATAAGAATTTAGAAAATGATTAGACATAACTTTCGAGAGTAATTTTTAATATTAAATAAATTAATCAATAAACATTCATCTTTTTCTTACCTATCAAATAAATTAATTAATCACAAATCATCTAAAAAATCATAAAATAATATTTAAATTAAAAAAAAAAAAATTTAGAATCAATATGACAAAATACGATCGTCAGAGTTTTTGAGTCATGGACTATCCATTACGACTCTTTTTTTTTGTACACACTCTTTTTTTTTGTACTTATTAAGATTTTGCATTCGTAATCTTACAACTCTCTACTCACACCCTCTCACTTTCGACACAGACCACTTATTCAACTCACCACTCTTTATTCATATATACTCCTTCTACAAGTCAAACATGTCTGCACATTAATTGCCTTAATTCCAAATCACCAATTGTGTTTTGAACGGTGGTAATTTCTTATAGAAATTACGGTGCGGGGCGTAGTGCTAAATAGCTCATGTTTTTCTTTCTTTAATTTCAAGCTAATTTTACAACATTTGTGCATTTCCACTTCATAGGGAGTCAATTAGATAGTTTTTTTTAGTAGAAAGATATGCAAATTAATAAAATTCAAAATTATTTAAAATTTATTATGGGAAAATTAAAAATTTTGAGGAAAAAATACAAAAGATTAATAAAAAAGAATAGAACTTTGGACTACAGCTAGAGAATTGAGAAATTTAAAGGGTATATATGGAGGATTAGTAGGACTTTAATGCTTATTATGGAAGAAACAGAATTTATCAAGGGTGAATATGAGAAGAATAGAACTTTAAAAATTCTTACGAGAAAATTCGAGTAGCATTTTGCACTCCGTGTGAATGTCTTTTTTGTTTTAAATCTCTCAGGTGCCCTCTCAACTGAAACTAATCTCGTTCAAATTTTGTCGGCCCCTCAAATGGTGGTGATGACTCTTCGAGTATTATTTTCTCTATTTCTAAAACTCAAACTTGACATATTTAATTAAGTATAGAGAAATCCCTTACCATTTGCCCAGAAATAATGTTCATAAAAAACATCACTCTTTAATACAAAATGCTAATACAAATTCTAGTGCTGGAAACAAATACTCTCACAAAACAAGGGAATGTAGTAGAAACAAATACTCTCACAAAACAAGGGAACTTTGCTCTACTACTGATTTCTTAATGGATAGATAAATTTGTGTGTTTATAATTACTTGGGAGTTAATTAGCGTAGACTTGAATCTATTTAGGAATCCAATGTAACTAAGTCTGGTAAGTATATTAACTTATTTAATTATAGTAAGAATAGTAAAATTTACATAGTCTAATACATCTTTCTTAATGTATGCAATCAAACAATCATTTAATAAATTATCTCTCGTTTGATTTCGTAATTGAGTCTTCACAATACTCATTATAAAAAATATCCTTTCTACACTTGTTGTAATAACAAGTAAAATTAATGTTAATTTTATAAGAGCACAAAAGGATAAACTATATATTTTCTTGTCTCGACTAGTTTTTGAGATAGAGCACAAATTTCTTTGATATTTAAAAAATTATTATCAAAACACAAATTAATAATATAAGTCTCAAATTGATTTTCAAGTGTCACTACCTGTATTGTACCGTGGAGCTTGACTCTGATACACTAAGCTCCTTTTTATATTAAAAATACTATATACTTTCCTGATGAGATTTTTCATTTACCCAAATTAAAATTTCTTACTTTGGATTTTAACAAAAATCTAAGTGGTCATTTGCCTGAATTTCAATCAACTAGTCCACTTAGAATATTGAGTCTAGCATCTACTAGTTTCTCCGGTGAAATTCCAAGGTCTATCGCAAATGAGCTTATACAATTTTTTTCTAGCGTGAGGGATGGGCTACAATAAATTGGCGGGCCTTTTCGTTTTCAGGTCAGTTTTCTCTTCCAGAAAAATTTAATAGCCTAAGTAAAGAATTCTGCATTCCTGACTTCGAAATGTTTGACCATTGACTAGTGAATGATGGTGGGATCTTAATGATTGTATTTTTTCTACGAAGTTAAAGTCTTCTCTTGAAAATTTCATTAAACTCTCCTATTTATACTTTTCAAACAACGGATTTGATCGTCAACACACTTCATCTTTGTCATGGGTTGCCAGGTTGATCAAACTCGTGAAATTAGACTTCTTAAAAGTAAATTTGTTTGCGAATTTGACCCAACTTTCTCATTTGAGCCTCTAGTTTCTCCGGTGAAATTCCAAGGTCTATCGGAAACCTAGATTTCTTCACTACCTTGAATCTTAATGACTGTATTTTTTCTAGGAAGTTAAAGTCTTCTCTTGGAAATCTCATTAAACTCTCCTATTTATACTTTTCAAACAACGGATTTGATCGTCAACACACTTCATCTTTGTCATGGGTTGCCAGGTTGATCAAACTTGTGAAATTAGACTTCTTAAAAGTAAATTTGTTTGCAAATTTGACCCAACTTTCTCATTTGAGCCTCTAGTTTCTCCAGTGAAATTCCAAGGTCTATCGGAAACCTAGATTTCTTGACTACCTTGGATCTTAATGACTGTATTTTTTCTAGGAAGTTAAAGTCTTCTCTTGGAAATCTCATTAAACTCTCCTATTTATACTTTTCAAACAACGGATTTGATCGTCAACACACTTCATCTTTGTCATGGGTTGCCAGGTTGATCAAACTCGTGAAATTAGACTTCTTAAAAGTAAATTTGTTTGCGAATTTGACCCAACTTTCTCATTTGAGCCTCTAGTTTCTCCGGTGAAATTCCAAGGTCTATTGGAAACCTAGATTTCTTGACTACCTTGGATCTTAATGACTGTATTTTTTCTAGGAAGTTAAAGTCTTCTCTTGGAAATCTCATTAAACTCTCCTATTTATACTTTTCAAACAACGGATTTGATCGTCAACACACTTCATCTTTGTCATGGGTTGCCAGGTTGATCAAACTCGTGAAATTAGACTTCTTAAAAGTAAATTTGTTTGCAAATTTGACCCAACTTTCTCATTTGAGCCTCTAGTTTCTCCGGTGAAATTCCAAGGTCTATCGGAAACCTAGATTTCTTGACTACCTTGGATCTTAATGACTGTATTTTTTCTAGGAAGTTAAAGTCTTCTCTTGGAAATCTCATAAACTCTCCTATTTATACTTTTCAAACAACGGATTTGATCGTCAACACACTTCATCTTTGTCATGGGTTGCCAGGTTGATCAAACTCGTGAAATTAGACTTCTTAAAAGTAAATTTGTTTGCGAATTTGACCCAACTTTCTCATTTGAGCCTCTAGTTTCTCCGGTGAAATTCCAAGGTCTATCGGAAACCTAGATTTCTTAACTACCTTGGATCTTAATGACTGTATTTTTTCTAGGAAGTTAAAGTCTTCTCTTGGAAATCTCATTAAACTCTCCTATTTATACTTTTCAAACAACGGATTTGATCGTCAACACACTTCATCTTTGTCATGGGTTGCTAGGTTGATCAAACTCGTGAAATTAGACTTCTTAAGAGTAAATTTGTTTGCGAATTTGACCCAACTTTCTCATTTGAGCCTCTAGTTTCTCCGGTGAAATTCCAACGTCTATCGGAAACCTAGATTTCTTGACTACCTTGGATCTTAATGACTGTATTTTTTCTAGGAAGTTAAAGTCTTCTCTTGGAAATCTCATTAAACTCTCATATTTATACTTTTCAAACAACGGATTTGATCGTCAACACACTTCATCTTTGTCATGGGTAGCCAGGTTGATCAAACTCGTGAAATTAGACTTCTTAAAAGTAAATTTGTTTGCGAATTTGACCCAACTTTCGCATTTGAGCCTCTAGTTTCTCCGGTGAAATTCCAAGGTCTATCGGAAACCTAGATTTCTTGACTACCTTGGATCTTAATGACTGTATTTTTTCTAGGAAGTTAAAGTCTTCTCTTGGAAATCTCATTAAACTCTCCTATTTATACTTTTCAAACAGCGGATTTGATCGTCAACACACTTCACCTTTGTCATGGGTTGCCAGGTTGATCAAACTCGTGAAATTAGACTTCTTAAAAGTAAATTTGTTTGCGAATTTGACCCAACTTTCTCATTTGAGCCTCTAGTTTCTCTAGTGAAATTCCAAGGTCTATCGGAAACCTAGATTTCTTGACTACCTTGGATCTTAATGACGGTATTTTTTCTAGGAAGTTAAAGTCTTCTCTTGCAAATCTCATTAAACTCTCCTATTTATACTTTTCAAACAACGGATTTGATCGTCAACTGATTACATTGCATTTCATCATGTTTTTACTATCCATTTACTTGTTATTTGGGCAGTAAACCTACTGATTTGTCCTTGTATTTCCCATATCTTAGCAGTTCTGGTCTGGAGGCAATTTATAGAAGAATATGGCTTGTGGAGCGCTGAAGCTGTTTTCTCGAGTCTTGGCCTAGCGCTTGGCCAAGACTCCGGCCAAGACTCATCCGCGAAAGAAGATTCTTGAGCAGCAACTTTGGCAACCACTTGGGCCGCTTTCCACTTGGGCCTTGCGAGCTGGCAGCTGTCCAGTGACAAAGAGAAGGATCAAGATGATATTTATTTAAGAATCCTATCAAGGATCTCCTTCCATCTTTATATATTTTTAATTCCTATTTTTACTCAAACAATTTATTGTTATTATCTTTAGAGATTTTGTAGGAGATTATTTAGGAGATTGAGTTGAGGAAGGACAGATGAGTTTTAGCTTACTTATAGCTGAACTCGTTCTCCTCTCGCTTTTTTTTCTTCTCCTCTCTTTCGATCTCCACTCTTTTCTTTGATACAATTTTGCTCCGGATTCAATTCTTTGAATCTCGGATTTATTTTATTTACGCAATCAAGTATTTTATATTTTTCATTCATGAGTATGAGTAGCTAAACACTTGTTCTTGGTAAGGGTTGATGAGCTGAAGTTCTTATGCATCCATGAGATCAAACCGTACTTAATAATCTCCTCTCGTATTTATTTATTTCTTGAACTTAATTTATCGCTTACTATCGCACCCCCTTTTTGGGTTTTTATCCTAATGCGACGCGGGTTTGGGACGAGAATGTGAGACAAAATTGGACTCATCTCACATAATGCATATGAAGTCGCCACCCTAATTTTTCTAGGTTTAGGGAACCTAAAATCATGGCAAAAAGAATAAAAACTAAGGCGGAATGGGTCTGAATTCGAGAACGGTGGTTCGGGGTCGTATTATGGACTCGGGAAGGTGTTAGGCACCCGAGTCTCATCCTAAAAAGGTTACCGGAGAAAGAGGTGCTTAAAACATGCTTTGAAAAATAAAATCCTAATTTAATAATCATGCACAATGGATAAATTAAATTTTAATAATTTTAAATAATTCGTGCATACGAATATATATGCGACAAGCGTGAAATAAAAAAAAGGGAGGAAACGTTTACTTGGTGAGGGGTACGGGCGGTTTACCCCTATTTTTATTGGCACGAGAAGAAGATAGCGTTGAACGATTAAATATTCGACAATTGCTGCACGTGAGCGAAAATGATTAATTTGGATGAACAAGATAATTATCTAAGCATACATAGCGCCCGAAAAATAAACAAACATACGAGCATACATGCAGACGAAAAATAAATAAACAGTACCGGCATGCGAAAATTAAATAAACAGTACAAGCATACAAGCATACAGAAATTAAATAAACAGTATAAGCATGTGAAAAATAAATAAACAGTACCGGCGTGTGATGGCGAAAAAATAAATAAGCAGTGCAGGTGCGAAAAATAAATAAATAGTACAGGCATACAAAAATTAAATAAACAGTGCAAGCATGCAGAAAATTAAATAAACATTACAACATACGAAAAGTGGATTAAAAATAAAAATAAATAAATGCGACGGGCCAAAATTGAGCTCAGCCCAATGGGACCCACCAACTGGGCCAAAGCCAGCCCAGCTTTCCTCTCCACGCGCTGGGCCTGAGCAGGCCCAGCTTCCTCTTTCCATCCCGCGTGGGCTTGCCAACACAGCCCACGCTTCCTTTCTTTTCTTTTTTTCCTCTTTTCTCTCTTTTTCTTTTCCTTTTCTTCCTTTTCTTTGTTTTCCTTCTTCTCTGCTCTTGGCCGCGACCCTCTCCTCCCTTTTCTCTGATTTATTTTCCCTTTCTTTCTCTTTCTCTCCAGCTACCGGCGATGTGTGGGTGGTGGTTGTGTTTGACTGTGGCGGCGATTTGGTATGGATTTGGGTTATGGTTGGTTGTGGCTGAGGCGCGGCTGGGATTGGGCAGTGATGGTGCGGCTGGGTGTGGCTGAGCCGATTGCGGCGGTTGTGTGCGGTTTACTGTGGTTGTGCGGCTGATTGTGGTTGTGCGGCTGACTGCGGTTGTGCGGCTGACTGTGGCTGCGGGTTGGTTGCGGGTGGATTGTGCGGCTGTGGGTGGTGGATTGGGTGTGCTTGCGGCGGTGGTTGGTGGATTGGGTGTGCTGGCGGCGGTTGGTTGGGTGGATTGGGTGTGCTGGCGGCGGGGTTAGATTGTGCGGCTGCGGGTTGGATTGTTTGGTTGAAATGAATTGAATTGAATTTTTTGGATTGGGTGTCTGGTTTGATGTTCGGTTGTGTTTGATTTGGTAATTGGTTGGTTTGTTTGGAGGGCTGAATTGAAATTGGGGTGAAATTGATCTGAAAATTGTTGCCCCCCCGAGCTCCTCCCCCCTCTTCGTTTGTGGCTCCGGCCATTATTTATGAGAGATTGAGGCGGTGGTATGAGAACAGTAAGGCGGTTGAAGGTGGCTGGATAAGGATGCTGTCCTTTCAAATTTGCAGAAATGCATTACTTGCATTAATGCAAATTAATGCATAGGAGCGAAATATTTTTAGCTCGTATCTACGGTACAAGGAAATTTTACTAAAGCCTTGAACAGAAAATGCTCAGACGTAGAATAAAATAAGATAAGATAATTAGTATACAGCGATCAACAAAAAGTTTGCTGAATAGCTTGATAAAAATTCGTATGCAAGTGACAAAAGTTCGAGCGTAAAAATTACTAAAACTAAAAAGTTTGCTGAATAGCGCGTATTAGAAATAATAAAATAAAAATAAATAACTAATGACTAAAGTTGTTCGACCCTTGATTTCGAGGATTTGACTTGGGAACCGATACAGGTTCGAACGGGAAAAGTGATAAAAATGCGAAAAAGGTACAAAGTAAAATTTAAGTGACATAAAGCATAAAAATAAACATCAGATTGACTCAAATAAACGAAAGCATGATTTTAGAAAATTGATGCTTGAAATAAGAAAAATGAAAAGATTTAAAATCAAAAATCGGGTAGCAACACTTACTCACTAGAGACTAGAGTTGGTCATTCTTGTACCTTAGTAGAGAAGAGTTGCAACCAGCCTAGAAGGAAAGGGAGCACCCGTCGGCTAGGCGAAGTAGGTAACTAGTCTCGCGCCAGATTAGAAGAAATAAGTGATCTAGGTCAAGACCAGATTGACAACCTAGGGTTTCCATAGGGAGACACCTTGGCCTAGGTACTGTCTTCCCCTATACCATTGAGGAAGCGAACAACCATTCAAGACAACAGTCAAACGGATAAACCCTTTAACTAGCAAGGTGTCCCTTGGCTAGGATTATCAGGAAAGGGAGCACCCGCCAGGTAATTTGAAGAGGAGGGAAGACAGAAGTGAACAGGAGTACCTCCACTCTATAGCAGTACTATGAACGAAGAGATGAATACCCTTGAGTCTATGATCGAAGCATAAGAATAGAAGCTCTCATATCACCCTTACCTGGAATTCCCTTTTATTTGATATCTCAATCTTGACCCCTGTCTTGGCCAAGCCTTTGGCCAATACTGTTTTGAGCTATTTTATTTCTTTCTGTCTTTGTCTTTATTTTCAGATTCAACCAACCAAATTCAGTGACGAGGAAGTCAAACCAACAACTACATCTCCTAGAGGTCTCTATGGACGACCCTCTTACCACAATCTACAAACTCTTGTGGACAGTGATAAGTTGTATTTCTACCCCCTTTTCCATACCTATTTTAGTATTATATTTGACGTGTTCGACGCGCGATCAAATTTTGGCGCCGTTGCCGGGGACCTCTAACGGTATTTGTAGTTTTTGTTTTATTTTGTTTTTTGATAGTTGATGACCAGGTCCTCTTGCAGAGAAGAATATTTATTACCATACAATCCGGATCTCACTAGGGCCAAAGCACAACTCAAGAAGATAGCTCGAAAGAGGAAAATCCCAGAAGAAAGTGAATCGGGAACCTCTAGTTCTGAAACAGATTTTAGTCTAGACCACAGTCTTGGCCCAGACTCCGGCCAAGACGATTTCTTTGGTCCAGCTATGGCAGGAAATCGACAAGAACCGACGATGAGGGAGCTAAACAAGACAGCGGAGCAGGAAACCTTCTCCTGTATCGCTTTGCCAACAGTGGCAAATGATTGGTCTATCAAGACCAATATGGTGGCCAACCTTCCAAAGTTCTTTGGCCATTCGAATGAAAACCCATTCAAGCATCTGAGGAACCTACACGTTCAATGTGACATGATGAAACCAGCTGCTGTGAATATGGAAAGAGCAAAGTTGAAAGTTTTTCCATGCTCTCTTGAGAGGGCTGCCCAAAATTGGTTCTACAGCCTACCTCACAACACACTCAACACATGGGCCGAGATGTCCACTTTGTTCCTGAACAAGTACTGGAATGCAACAAAAGCAGGGGTGGCTAGAAAGAACATGGTTGCCATCCAGCAAAGGAACAATGAGGGTCTAAGTGAATATCATCAACGGTTCAGAGAATTGTAAGAAGTCTGCCCTACACACGGAGTTGCGGATCAGACAATGATCCAGTACTTTTATGACGGGATGCTTCCAACCACCAAAGAAAAAGTTGATTCAGCCGCTGGTGGAGCGTTGCAAGACTTGACAGTTACAAGAGCCAAGATGCTACTTCAGACCATGGCAGACAATTGCCAGAATAATATCACTTCAGACAGAAATTCTATTCCTATTCCTCCAAGTCTTAATGTTATTTCTGTTGAACAAAAGCTTAATGACTTAACTGATATGGTTAAAAATCTTTCTATTAACATTTCAGGTGCAATGCCCACAGGAATTCAGAATCAAAAACAGGTAGCTTCAGTGTGTGGAATATGCCAGCAGTAGGATCATCAAACCAACAATTGTTATATGGTGCAACACCCTCCGGATGATATGACTCAGGATAACGCAGCATACGCACACAACCAAGGGAGCATGCAGAACTACCCTCAGGGAAGTAACGAGTACTCATGGAGAGGCCACCCAAACTTCAGATAGAGAGATCCAGTCCCTCTACAATAGAATCTAGGCCAAGCTCCTGGCCAAGCCCCAGTACCTCAGCTGCCACCAACGCCTAAACCTTTGCAGATTACTGGCCCTCTATGGAGGATACGCTCAAGAGTTTGGTTGAGATGCAAAAGAGTTTTATGCAAACAACCCAATATACTTTGGCAGAAGTGCAGAAACAGACCCAATCTGGTTTGGCAGAACTGCAGAGGTAGATCAATCAGATGGCTAACCAAGGCAAATTACCTTCTGCCACCGTGGACAACCCCCGACACAATGTTAGCGCCATGATTCTAAGGAGTGGAAGTGTGTTACCAGAGAGAGAGGGTGCGAAAACAGACAAGGAATTGAAAAAAATTCAGTCGCAAGAGTTGGATGAAGACGAGGGGGAAGAAGATGAGGTAGATCCTATCTTGGCCAAACCTCAGGCCAAGCCTGCAGTTATCATGGAACCAGTGAAGGCAGATCCTGTCTTGGCCAAGCCTCTGGCCAAGACTGACCAGAAGGAGGAAATCATAGAAATTCCTCCACCGTTTCCTCCTAGATCCTCAGAAGAGAAGAAGCAAGATGAAACAAGGGACTTTATGATTTTTTTTGGAAATATAGCTGTTAATATACCTATATTAGACTTAATTGCCAAAGTTCCCTCTTATGCTAAATTTCTTAAAGAATTTTGCACTAACAAAAAGAAAGTTGCAGGTATAGAGAGAGTGCATTTAGCTCATAATGTCTCTGCAGTGCAGCAACTTCTAGAGAAGTGCAAGGATCAGGGAACTTTCACCATCCCATGCCGAATAGGAAACAAGACGATTGAGAAAACCCTTTGTGATTTGGGGGCTGGCATCATTGTGATGTCTTTGAGCGAGTTCGAGACCCTGAAGATAGGAACGATGAAGGAAACTGACTTGGTGATTCAGCTGGCTGACAGATCGTTCATCCGACCCAAGGGAGTCGTGACAGATATCTTGGTAATGGTAAATGATTTTATATATCCAGTGGACTTTTACATTGTTGAAATGAATGTTCAATTGCCTTCTTGCACCACTGACATCTTATTAGGAAGACCATTTCTAAGGACATCGAAGGCTAAGATTGACTGCTTTGAAGGGAGCATAATTTTAGAATTCTGTGGAAGGACTATAAAATTCAGCATTACCGAAGCATTACAGCATCCAAATGATTTACAGGGAACTTCAACAAAGACACTGAAGGAATTGGAGGACAGAACAGGAAATCAGAAGGAGCTCCAAGAAGTTTTGGGCAGTTTGACCGATCCAAAAGAGACAGACGCAATCTTGGCCTCGAGCTTGGCCAAGACGCGGGCCAAGACTGCAAAAGTGAAAGGAAAAATAGGACAACAGAATTATGAGCTGGAACAGCCCCCCGGTCCATTCAAACGTACACCTATAGGGGTTGTCAAGGGAATGCCCCCCAAAGGTCCTGACAAGCTTAGCGCATGTCGGGAATTTGGAGGAGTTTCTTGATAAGAAATCCAAGGCGGTGTCGAGCCCAAGACAATAAATAAGGGCGCTACACGGGAGGCAACCCATGCTTCTTTTATTATTTCGTTTCATTTGATTTATTTTTCATTTATTTTTGTTCTGTTTGAGTTCGCTGGGTTGTTTTGGTTGCTCGCAGGAATTAAGTGTGGGGACATTACTGCGGATTGGCCTAGCGCTTGGCCAAACCTCAGGCCTAGACTCTGTTGGAGTTAGTGGGAAGGTTTTCTATTTTCACTTGAAAAGTGAACTATTCTAAGAACAATTTATTAGAGTCGTGGGAAACCACAGACGCCTGAACCTTCTGCTCCTCAAGTACCACCGCCCCCTCCAGTTGCGGATCTAGGCCAAACATCAGGCCAAGACCCTCCCGCTCCAGCAGCTTGACCAGCTTTTGCCCCCAGGTCGTTTCTTTCCTTTCTTTTCCATTTATGTCTTTTATTTTGTCTCTCCACACAATGAGGACATTGTGTCTTTTAAGTGTGGGGAGGGATTCTGTGAGTCCAGTCTTTGAGTATATGTGTATATTTGTGAGTAAATATTTGT
The DNA here is from genome assembly GCA_963691705.1 of Viola odorata. NCBI lineage: Eukaryota > Viridiplantae > Streptophyta > Magnoliopsida > Malpighiales > Violaceae > Viola > Viola odorata. The sequence continues at coordinate 4,613,422 of OY829537.1, forward strand.
GAATAAATTTTTTTTTTTGTTTGTCTTGACCAAGACTTTGACCAAGACAATCTAGGTTGAGTCTGCTGTTTTGCATGATTTTTTGTTCTTTTCTTTTTTATGCTTGTTTGAGTCTGTCTTGTTGAGTGTACACCGCCCCCCAGTTTTTAACTTAGGTTGTTTAGTCAACCACTGAAATACATGTAGATACTTGTCTAGGTGAAACAATGCTCTAGTAACAGGGAAGCGAATGAGCGTAACTCGATCAATGCCTAATGGGCATATTATCTAATGTCATCCAAACAAACACTATCTACATGGTCTAAAGGACGTCTAGCTTAAAAACTTAACGAACATTAGGGTGTCTAAGCTTGTTGCGTCTGATTTGAGTGTGCTGTTCTATCTGTTTTAGTGTGAGACACAAAAAGGTGCTGGAATGTCATAGCAGAATATAGCAAAGGTGGAAGTTCTGGGTGCCCAAAAAGAACAAGCTCTGTCTATATGCATATGCCTGTAAAAATACATATGGCATAGAAAACAAATGATGATGCTTATGTCTGTAAAAATACAAAGGACATAGAAAAAAAGAAGAAGAAGAAGAATAAATCTGCTAAAAATGATTTAAATGGCACTAGTCTTTAGGCACTGATCGTCACTCAAATATACTTAAATTTATCCTGATGCCTAAATGCACAAAGTAATGTCTATAAAGCAAGTCAGGGTCGAACCATAGAGATTGAAGGACTAATTTGTTAGTGAACTAGTATGACAGGGCAATATGCGACAAATCTAACCAAAGTAACAATAACAGGGGGGGGGGGGGGGGATTTTATGTTGATTAATAAATTAATCAACGTAGAGTAGGGGAGCTAACAAAACAGAATTGGAAAGTACTAATCTAGGGCACGGAAGTAAATCGCAATCCAGGGCAAGAAATGTAAAGTATTATCCAGAGCAAGAGATGTAAATAGATCGAATGCGGGAAAAAGTAATGAAAAGGATATTAATCAAATGAGACGAGATCTTAGCGAAAGGTGCTCTCTTGGGTTGTTTTCTAGGTCGGTCAGTCATTGGTGCAGAGATTTTTTAGACTCATGTGCAGATCTGCTATAGGGACCGCGTTTCCACACCGCATTCCCTGCTTACCTTCGTAGATAAGAGTCACCCCCCGTTTTCACATATGAGGTGACCTTGACGTTCAGCCGTCCTCCCAGCTACCTTCCTTGTCATCAAAAGGTAGCCTTGACCGTCCGGCCTGTCCCGGCTCGAAGTAGGGAGGCTAAATTCAGAACGCCCATGAAGGAGAGGTAAGACAGATCTAGGGCGCGATAGCTCAGCTTGTCAGACTCGTATCGCATACCCTAGATAAATGTTTACCCCTAGGTGAGGCCTCTTGCGCTGCCTCCCCTAGATGCCTGCTCTAACTCCAGGGCTTCGCGTCAGTTATAACCCTGGAATATGACGTTACTCATGCAGAAATACTAAGAGATGATCAAGCTCTTAACAGTTCTAGACAAGCATGTAATGAAATCGATAAACAGTCATGTGTCACAAGAGAATATATTAAGCATGCATTAGACCTCTTAGCCAAACCCTACAACCCGTGGAACACCCTTCACCAAGAAAGGGGTATTTAGCTACTTATACTATGGTATAAACAGCAAGTATATATAATCATACAATGATAAAACAATAAAAGTAAAGAGGGAGTAGAGTAAACTGATAGATTAATTAATAATCAAAGAGGAAAGTTGTTGACAATGGCTGCTCTTGGAAGAGGAGAGGATTCCCAGAAATTAAGCACTGAAATTAATGTAAGAAATTATCCCTTCGAACCGCCGTCCTTACAAAACCCTAAAACTATGCTTATATAGCCTAAGCCTAGCTAGGAGACAAAAAACAACTAAGGGGAGAGGAAGGATCAATGAGGGCGTGACAGCACACGTCCTTGCAAAAGGAATATTCTGGGATTCCTGGCACGCCTGGTATCTTCTGGAAGCGCCTGGGATTCCGTGCGGATCTCAGAAGATGCTCTTTGGAAGAAGGCTCAGAACTGTCAAGGCCTTGGGACAGCGCACTGGTCTGGTTCGCGTCGAGGTCTTGACATCGCTCGATCTTCTAGGCCTTGAAACTGGAAATCCACAGAAATGCTCTCAAATCGCTCCTTTTCGGCCTTTTCCCTCCTTTGATGTTAATCTGCAAATAAAGCTGAAATGAAGGTCAAATAGTAACATCGAGCCCCCGAAAGGGCTAGAAAGGAGGGTGAAACTGAGACTATTAAACATGCTATCAGGCACCATTGGATAGAATAGCACTCGGTGGGACTCAAATCTGTGGTAAGTTTAGACCCCTATACATTATAAATTCAATTCTTGCAGGATGTCTTGATACCATTTAGATGAGGTTTGTTTAGGGTATTGATTTTTCCTTGTTAGTCTAGCATTGGGTCACTTAGGGAAGTGTCTTGGTAAATTCAGTGGTGAGGTGAACAGCCGAAAGGAGAACTCTGGGGGTCATGGTGTCTTTTCTGTTTTAGTTGTGTTTTTGTTTTGTTTTTGAGTCTTTGAGTCTGTATGCTTGGGGGCAAGCATAGTTTAAGTGTGGGGAATTTGATTACATCGCATTTCATCATGTTTTTACTATCCATTTACTTGTTATTTGGGCAGTAAACCTACTGATTTATCCTTGTATTTCCCATATCTTAGCAGTTCTGGTCTGGAGGCAATTTATAGAAGAATATGGCTTGTGGAGCGCTGAAGCTGTTTTCCCGAGTCTTGGCCTAGCGCTTGGCCAAGACTCCGGCCAAGACTCATCCGCGAAAGAAGATTCTTGAGCAGCAACTTTGGCAACCACTTGGGCCGCTTTCCACTTGGGCCTTGCGAGCTGGCAGCTGTCCAGTGACAAAGAGAAGGATCAAGATGATATTTATTTAAAAATCCTATCAAGGATCTCCTTCCATCTTTATATATTTTTAATTCCTATTTTTACTCAAACAATTTATTGTTATTATCTTTAGAGATTTTGTAGGAGATTATTTAGGAGATTGAGTTGAGGAAGGACAGAGGAGTTTTAGCTTACTTATAGCTGAACTCGTTCTCCTCTCGCTTTTTTTTCTTCTCCTCTCTTTCGATCTCCACTCTTTTCTTTGATACAATTTTGCTCCGGATTCAATTCTTTGAATCTCGGATTTATTTTATTTATGCAATCAAGTATTTTATATTTTTCATTCATGAGTATGAGTAGCTAAACACTTGTTCTTGGTAAGGGTTGATGAGCTGAAGTTCTTATGCATCCGTGAGATCAAACCGTACTTAATAATCTCTTCTCTCGTATTTATTTATTTCTTGAACTTAATTTATCGCTTACTCACTAGAGACCAGAGTTGGCCATTCTTGTACCCTAGTAGAGAAGAGTTGCAACCAGCCTAGAAGGAAAGGGAGCACCCGTCGGCTAGGCGAAGTAGGTAACTAGTCTCGCGCCAGACTAGAAGAAACAAGTGATCTAGGTCAAGACCAGATTGACAACCTAGGGTTTCCATAGGGAGACACCTTGGCCTAGGTACTGTCTTCCCCTATACCATTGAGGAAGCGAACAGCCATTCAAGACAGCAGTCAAACGGATAAACCCTTTAACCAGCAAGGTGTCCCTTGGCTAGGATTATCAGGAAAGGGAGCACCCGCCAGGTAATTTGAAGAGGAGGGAAGACAGGAGTGAACAGGAGTACCTCCACTCTATAGCAGTACTATGACCGAAGAGATGAATACCCTTGAGTCTATGATCGAAGCATAAGAACAGAAGCTCTCATATCACCCTTACCTGGAATTCCCTTTTATTTGATTTATCTCAATCTTGACCCCTGTCTTGGCCAAACCTTTAGCCAATACTGTTTTGAGCTATTTTATTTCTTTCTGTCTTTGTCTTTATTTTCAGATTCAACCAACCAAATTCAGTGACGAGGAAGTCAAACCAACAACTACATCTCCTAGAGGTCTCTGTGGACGACCCTCTTACCACAATCTACAAACTCTTGTGGACAGTGATAAGTTGTATTTCTACCCCCTTTTCCATACCTATTTCAGTATTATATTTGACGTGTTCGACGCGCGATCATCAACACACTTCATCTTTGTCATGGGTTGCCAGGTTGATCAAACTCGTGAAATTAGACTTCTTAAAAGTAAATTTGTTTGCGAATTTGACCCAACTTTCTCATTTGAGCCTCTAGTTTCTCCGGTGAAATTCCAAGGTCTATCGGAAACCTAGATTTCTTGACTACCTTGGATCTTAATGACTGTATTTTTTCTAGGAAGTTAAAGTCTTCTCTTGGAAATCTCATTAAACTCTCCTATTTATACTTTTCAAACAACGGATTTGATCGTCAACACACTTCATCTTTGTCATGGGTTGCCAGGTTGACCAAACTCGTGGAATTAGACTTCTTAAAAGCAAATTTATTTGCTAATTTGACCCAACTTTCTTATTTGAGCGTAAGGAGCAACCAATTGACAGGCCCATTTCCCACCTCACTTATCAACCTTACTGCCTTAACTTATCTCAACCTCTTAGAAAATAGATTATAAGGTTCAATTCCTAAGTCCATCTCTCAACTAAGGAATCTTGAATATCTCAATCTTCATGATAATAGTTTCAGTGGCACGTTGGAGTAGGATATATTTCTTTCTTTTTTTCTTTTTTCTTTTTTCCTAAGTCCATCTTTCAACTAAGGAATCTTGATTAAAAGGTGTTATTTTCCCCATTATTAACTCTTTTTTCTTTTTTCTTTTTTCTTTTTGAATAATTCTACCATAGATACTCTCCCCTAGCTTTTTCCTCATGATCAAAGGACAAAAACTAAAGGCCAAGATTTTTTTTTCCCAGTAGTATTAAAATTCAGATTAAAAACTGATACCTTTTAGTATAAGTTCAACCAATTCTCAAAGAATCCGCTTCTCTTACTAAAAAAAGAGTTATTAATTGAAACCCATTGATAGAGTTTCCAACTGCACCTTGACTCTTAAATTAATCTATAGTTGAAAGCCTTGTTTCCAGAACCGGATCGGAACGGTCGGTCCGTCCGGTTCAAACGGTCATTTTCACGTTTCCTGTCCGATTCGTCTTTCGGACCGGATTGCCTTCTGATCCGGGTCGGACCGGACGAACCGTCTGGTTTTTACGTAACCGACGAACCGGATTGAACCGGGTTGAACCGACCGGTTTGATGAGCCAAACCAAAACGACGACGTTTTGGTTTGGTTTTTTTTAAAAAAAAAATTGATGGGCCGGCCCATTAGAGAGGCAACCAAAACGACGCCGTTTTTGGACTTTTTCAATTTTAATAATATTTTTTGATATATTATAAAATGCTACAGTAAAAACCAGCCGGTTCAATCCGGTTTAATCCGGTTTTTTGGTCTAAAATTTACCGGTATAATGTGTAAATGGTTCCGGATGGACCAGCATATACAATCCGGTCGAACCCGATTCAACCTGGTTGAACCACTGTCCGGTCCGATTTTGAAAACTATGGTTGAAAGAGAGAAATTTAATTAATATTAATTATGGTTGAGTGATAAAAAAATTTGTTCAGGTCTAATAAGAGAATCCGCTTCTTTTACTAAAATATTAGTTTCCAACTTAGTATTTTAAGTTTTTGAGTTTTAAAAATAAAATGAATTATGTTGGAAGAGTTATATTTTTTTCAAAATGACGACAGAGAGGGAAAAGACACCTGAAAACTCAAAAAATAAAGAAATTTACAGATATATTCTCAAATCAAAACTGAAATTAACAGATAAATTTGCGTTCAAAGAAGACAAAAAAGGCGCAAATATATAAATGCCTGGCCGTTAGCGTCCATTTGAAAACCAGAAAAAACAAAGAAGGAGAAGAAAATGGTACTGATGATGATCAACTGGCTAATCCCCGTCCTAATTCTGATCTTTCTTTTCATCATCATCCTCAAGAAATTACTAATTGTCATCAAATCATCTTCTACTTCTTCCAGCTGTACTCTTCGTCTTCCTCCAAGCCCACCCTCTCTCCCAATCATCGGCCACCTCCACTACCTCAACCCAATCGCGTACAAAGCCTTTCATGACGTGGCAACCAAGTACGGCCCACTCCTCCATCTCCGCTTCTGCTCTTACCCGGTCGTCGTCGTTTCGTCCGCTTCCGCCGCCAACGAAATCTTCAAAACAAACGACGTCGTCTTCTCCTCCAGAATCAAATCCCTTTCGACGAGACCCTCCTCTTCGGTAGCTCCACCAGCTTCTTCAACGCGCAGTACGGCGCGTACTGGAAGTTCATGAAAAGGTGTGCATGACCGAACTTCTCGGACCGTCCCAAATCAAGCGGTCCCGCCACGTCAGACGAGAGGAGCTGTTGCGGTTCTTGCGGATCATGGTTGAAAAAGCGGAAAGGAACGAGGTGGCAGATCTGAGCGCTGAGATCATGACTTTCACGAACAACTGCACGTGTAGGATGGTGATGAGTGCCACGTGTTCAGGGGAAGATAGTGAGGCGGCAAAGTGTCGGGAATTGGTTTCCGAATCTTTTGATTTGGCGGCAAAATTGGCTTTTGCTAACATTTTTGGTCCGTTTAAGAAATTGATAATCCACAGTTTCTTCGGGAAACAAACTTTGGATGTGCCGAGAAAGTATAATGACCTGTTCGAGAAAAAATTAAAAGAGCATGAAGAAAGAGCAGAAAAGGATGGAGGAGGAGAGGAAAACGGGGAGAGGGACCTAATGGATCTTCTATTGAAAGTTTATCGGGATCAAAATGCAGAAGTCAAGATCACCAGGGACCAAATGAAAACATTCTTTCTGGTAATCTTTTTTTAAAATTGGTTATATTATTAATTGAATGACTAATTAATTATAAATCTGAGTTTCCATTCGTGCAATTTATTAGATAATCAGTGATTATTAGTACTTTATCGATGTGTAAAATATTTCTATTTTGACACGTGTCATCAGGATCTTTTCATCGGAGGGACTAGTACGACAGCAGACGGAATATTATGGGCGGTGGTGGAACTCATTAAGAACCCACGAGTATTCAAGACGCTAAGAGACGAGATAGAATCAGTTGTCGAAATCGACCGGTTGGTGGAGGAGTCCGACGTCCCTAACCTTCCTTACTTACAAGCGGTTGTAAAAGACGCGTTGCGAATGTACCCACCCGTTCCGATCTTCGACCGGAAATGCCGCGAAACATGTAAAATCGCCGGCTTTGATGTGCCAACCGGAATCACGATGGTGATGAACGCATATTCGATAATGAGGGACCCAAACGTGTGGGACAACCCGGACGAGTTTCGACCCGAGAGATTCTACGTATCTGGTGATCATGAAAACAAGACGGAAAGACAACCGTCTGATTTTGTTCCATTTGGTGGCGGGAGAAGGGCTTGTCCTGGAACCAATTTGTCCATGGGCGTGACCCATGGAATGATCGGAGCAATGGTGCAGTGCTTTGACTGGAAAGTCAACGGAATGATCAATGTTGAAACTAGACCAGGTGTTTCTATGACGCTCGCTAATCAACTCGTCTGCTTTCCTATAGCTCACGCGCCGCATTTGCTATTTAAATAGTAATGAATTAATTACTAGTATTTTAAATATAACAAGAACAACCCCACCTTCTCCGATTCTTTCCGGTTTCTGTTTAACGACCTAAAGCAAAAGAGTACCCATGGCCACAGCCAATTCAATTATTAAATGCGGTTGTTTTCATATTGTAATGTAATTGATGCAGAATTTGGACTGTGATGTAGTTGATAAATTCCATTATTAAATGCGGTTGCTCTCCTATTTATACTTTTCAAACAACGGATTTGATCGTCAACACACTTCATCTTTGTCATGGGTTGCCAGATTGATCAAACTCGTGAAATTAGACTTCTTAAAAGTAAATTTGTTTGCGAATTTGACCCAACTTTCTCATTTGAGCCTCTAGTTTCTCCGGTGAAATTCCAAGGTCTTTCGAAAACCTAGATTTCTTGACTACCTTGGATCTTAATGACTGTATTTTTTCTAGGAAGTTAAAGTCTTCTCTTGGAAATCTCAATAAACTCTCCTATTTATACTTTTCAAACAACGGCTTTGATCGTCAACACACTTCATCTTTTGATTAGACATAACTTTCAAAAATAATTTTTAATATTAAATAATTTTTTTATATTAAATAAATTAATCAATAAACATTCATCTTTTTCTTACCTATCAAATAAATAAATTAATCACAAATCATCTAAAAAAATCATAAAATGATATTTAAATTAATAAAAAAAATATTTAGAGTCAATATGACAAAATACGATCGTCAAAGTTTTTGAGTCATGGACTATCCATTTAGTACGATTTTGATTTATTCAAAGATGTTATCAATAAAAAAAACTAAACTTTTTTTTGTTATATTATAATCATAGGATAAATTCTCAAACTCGAACCGAATACACTCCTAGAATTATACACACTCTTTTTTTTCGTACTTATTAAGATTTTACATTCATAATCTTACAACTCTCTACTCACACCCTCTCACTTTCGACATAGACCACTTGAATATTCATATATATATATATAGGGACTTTAGTGGTTGCAATTGTCCTTATACAAGTTAAACATGTTTGCCCATTAATTGCCATATAAAGAAGTCAAAAATGGTGGCAGTGCAGTAATATTGACTGAGGAGCAATTGTCCTTATACAAGTTAAACATGGCTGCCCATTAATTGCCATATAAAGAAGTCAAAAATGGTGGCAGTGCAGTAATATTGACTAAGGAATCTTGAATATTTCAATCTTCATGATAATAGTTTCAGCGGCACGTTGGAGTAGGATATATTTCTTTCTTTTTTCTTTTTTCTTTTTTCCTAAGTCTATCTCTCAACTAAGGAATCTTGATTAAAAGGTGTTATTTTCCCCATTATTAACTCTTTTTTCTTTTTTCTTTTTGAATATTTCTACCATAGATACTCTCCCCTAGCTTTTTCCTCATGATCAAAGGACAAAAACTAAAGGCCAAGATTTTTTTTCCCGAGTAGTATTAAAATTCAGATTAAAAATTGATACCTTTTAGTATAAGTTCAACCAATTCTCAAAGAATCCGCTTCTCTTACTAAAAAAAGAGTTATTAATTGAAACCCATTGAGAGAGTTTCCAACTGCACCTTGACTTTTAAATTAATCTATAGTTGAAAGAGAGAAATTTAATTAATATTAATTATAGTCGAGTGATAAAAAAATTTATTCAGATCTACTAAGAGAATCCGCTTCTCTTACTAAAATATTAGTTTCCAACTTAGTATTTTAAGTTTTTGAGTTTTAAAAATAAAATGAATTATGTTGGAAGAGTTATCTTTTTTCCAAAATGACGATGTAATAACAAAATTAATTTCAGAGAGGGAAAAGACACCTGAAAACTCAAAAAATAAAGAAATTTACAGATATATTCTTAAGTCAAAACTGAAATTAACAGATAAATTTGCGTTCAAAGAAGACAAAAAAGGCGCAAATATATAAATGCCTGGCCGTTAGCGTCCATTTGAAAACCAGAAAAAACAAAGAAGGAGAAGAAAATGGTACTGATGATGATCAACTGGCTAATCCCCGTCCTAATTCTGATCTTTCTTTTCATCATCATCCTCAAGAAATTACTAATTGTCATCAAATCATCTTCTACTTCTTCCAGCTGTACTCTTCGTCTTCCTCCAAGCCCACCCTCTCTCCCAATCATCGGCCACCTCCACTACCTCAACCCAATCGCGTACAAAGCCTTTCATGACGTGGCAACCAAGTACGGCCCACTCCTCCATCTCCGCTTCTGCTCTTACCCGGTCGTCGTCGTTTCGTCCGCTTCCGCCGCCAACGAAATCTTCAAAACAAACGACGTCGTCTTCTCCTCCAGAATCAAATCCCCTTTCGACGAGACCCTCCTCTTCGGTAGCTCCACCAGCTTCTTCAACGCGCCGTACGGCGCGTACTGGAAGTTCATGAAAAAGGTGTGCATGACCGAACTTCTCGGACCGTCCCAAATCAAGCGGTCCCGCCACGTCAGACGCGAGGAGCTGTTGCAGTTCTTGCGGATCATGGTTGAAAAAGCGGAAAGGAACGAGGTGGCAGATCTGAGCGCTGAGATCATGACTTTCGCGAACAACTGCACGTGTAGGATGGTGATGAGTGCCACGTGTTCAGGGGAAGATAGTGAGGCGGCAAAGTGTCGGGACTTGGTTTCCGAATCTTTTGATTTGGCGGCAAAATTGGCTTTTGCTAACACTTTTGGTCCGTTTAAGAAATTGATAATCCACAGTTTCTTCCGGAAACAAACTTTGGGTGTGCCCAGAAAGTATAATGACCTGTTCGAGAAAATTTTGAAAGAGCATGAAGAAAGAGCAGAAAAGGATGGAGGAGGAGAGGAAAACGAGGAGAGGGACCTAATGGATCTTCTATTAAAAGTTTATCGGGATCAAAATGCAGAAGTCAAGATCACCAGGGACCAAATGAAAACATTCTTTCTGGTAATTTTTTGTTTTAAAAAAAATAGTTATATTAATAATTAATAATTGAATGATTAATTAATTACAAATTTGAGTTTTTATTGGTATAATTTATTAGCAATTACTATTACCTTATCCATGTGTAAAATATTTCTATTTTGACACGTGCCATTAGGATCTTTTCATCGGAGGGACTAGTACGACAGCAGACGGAATATTATGGGCGGTGGTGGAACTCATTAAGAACCCACGAGTATTCAAGACGCTAAGAGACGAGATAGAATCAGTTGTCGGAATCGACCGGTTGGTGGAGGAATCCGACGTCCCTAACCTTCCTTACTTACAAGCGGTTGTAAAAGAAGCGTTGCGAATGTACCCACCCGTTCCGATCTTCGACCGGAAATGCCGCGAAACATGTAAAATCGCCGGCTTTGATGTGCCAACCGGAATCACGATGGTGATGAACGCATATTCGATAATGAGGGACCCAAACGTGTGGGACAACCCGGACGAGTTTCGACCCGAGAGATTCTGCGCATCTGGTGATCAAGAAAACAAGACGGAAAGACAACCGTCTGATTTTGTTCCATTTGGTGGCGGGAGAAGGGCTTGTCCTGGAACCAATTTGTCCATGGGCGTGACCCATGGACTGATCGGAGCAATGGTGCAGTGCTTTGACTGGAAAGTCAACGGAATGATCAATGTTGAAACTAGACCAGGTGTCACTATGACGCTCGCTAATCAACTCGTCTGCTTTCCTATAGCTCACGCGCCGCATTTGCTATTTAAATAGTAATTAATTAATTACTATTTTAAATACAACAAAAACAACCCGATTCTTTCCGGTTCTTTCCGATTTCTGTTTAACGACCTAAAGCAAAAGACTACGCATGGCCATGGCCACGGCCACTTCAATTATTAAATGCGGTTGTTTTCATATTGTAATGTAATTGATGCAGAATTTGGACTGTGATGTAGTTGATAAATTACATGGCAAACTGAATTTGTATGACTTTAACAAACTATATGAAGTTTCTTCGTTTGGATTCTAACAAAAATCTGAGAGATGACTTGCTTGAATTTCAATCAACTATAGTCCACTTATAATGTCCAGTCTAGCATCCATCAGTTTCTCCAGATGAAATTCCAGAATCAATTGGAAACCTCAATTTCGGAATCAAGTAGTTTTTTATTGCCGACGTTGCACGGGTGGGACCCAATTTATGTGGAAAAAATAAATTTTTATTACTTTGCCACGTCACAAATTTTAATATTTTATTGTTTTTTAAACCACGTTAGATAAACATAAGAATTAATACTAAAAATTTGTAAATGTAAGGATCAAATTAGGACAATCGCACAAATACAGAGATCCAAAGGTCGTTTAGCTTAAGGTAACGTTTGATTTTAGGTGATATCTTATTCTTTTATATTTTCTCCGATCTTGAATAATTGTCATTTTAAAGTTATTTTAATATTGAATAATCATCTCTTTTTTCTATATTAAATAAATTAATCAATGAGCATTCATCTTTTTCTTATATATTAAATAAATTAATTAATCATAAAATGTCATTTAAATTGAAATAATTTATTCTTATATATTATACTTCTGTTCACCTTTTTTCCTTTTCTTTTATGGTACAAACCGCCAACCTTTTAATCAATTACGTACTATTAATGTAACACTTTACTAATATATATATATATCCAATTGAAATTTGCGTAATCTATTTAGTGATTTTTTTTTTAAAGTAAGGATAATAATTAGGTCATTAATTTGAGCTTGTCGAAAAAGTGTTTTATACGACCATTAATTTTGTGGTCCATTTAACCACTCATTAATACGTAAAATATTTTTCCTGCATTTTGGGAAGGAAAAAATAAAAAAATATATTTTTTCCCATTAGGTATGAAATGTTTTTTTATCAAACAAGTGTTGTAAACGATGATATATATCCATGAAAAAATCCATTACGTACGATTTTGATTTATTCAAAGATGTTATCAATAAAAAAAAAACCAAACTTTTGTGTTGTATTATAATTTGTCATTCGATTTCGTAATTGAATCTTCACAATACTCATTATTGAAAATATCATTTCTCCGCCCACCCTGGCTCTGGGCTGGATCCGTCCCTGCCTGCAAAGTCTTCGTCTACTAAGTTGCAAGACGACTGGGTCCAGCTCCGGGCCCGGGGATGCAACTCCGGTAGGTACAAAATCAAATGAACAATAAATTTGGGTAACTCAAAATTAACTCCTCCTTGTTCATTTTGTTAGCTGGCAAATGAGCTTATACAATTTTTTTCTAGCGTGAGGGATGGGCTACAATAAATTGGCGGGCCTTTTCGTTTTCAGGTCAGTTTTCTCTTCCAGACAAATTTAAAAGCCTAAGTAAAGAATTCTGCATTCCTGACTTCGAAATGTTTGACTATTGACTAGTGAATGATGGTGGGACTTGATTGAAATTAATTATATCTGCACCAAATGTTGCGTTGGTAAGTAATTGTTCAACAAATATAAAGATATGCTAGCTTGCGTAAAGATATGGTAGACTGCTTTGTATTTCTCGTGGCACAGAAATGTTTGACTCTACTTCATGATTTTAGTTCTGGTAGTGACTGAACCGATTGATGACTCCACTTGAATGACTAGCATTCTATACATACTGCTCGTTGCCTATAAACCAAATTCTTTCCTTTGTGGCCCAATTCCATCCAATCTTTCAGTCTTGTCAAGCTTGTCTTCTCTTGATTTGTCTTCTAACTATGAACTTTCACTTGATTCATCTGATTTTAGACACCTCGTCAACAACTTATCAGTAAACGAATTGAACGAAAAATTGGATTCAATCAAGCAAGCAATTATCAAGATTATTCAATTGCAATTCCGGAATCACAAATTCAAACCCAGAATTACCAAATCCGTTTGCAATTTGTGAATTCAATTACATGGAATTGCAATTAATTCCATCACTGCTGCAATTTCATGACAAATTGCATCAACTCAATTAATCCATTATGGATGTGCAGAAAATCAATAAATTGCACCAAACGGGAGTAATAGGCACCAATCAATTTAAATCAATAAATTGCACCAAACGGGATAAATTGCACCAAACGGGATTAATAGGTTTTTGTTTTTCTTGGGTTGGGTTAGGGATTTGGGGTGGATTGGGTTAGGGATTTGGGTTGGGTTTAGCATAGGAAAAAAAAAATCTGATCCAGCCCAGCGTGGGCAGCAGCCCACGGTGGCCCTGGGCTGGATCCGCCACTGCTATCTGTCAACCCTTTATTTGAAAAACTGTGGATTATATGGTGAATTTCCTGCTGAGAATTTTCATTTGTCCAAATTAGAGGTTCTTAGTTTGCGTTTTAACAAAAATCTCAGAGGTTATTTGCCTGAATTTCACTCAACTAGTCCACTAAGACTATTGGGACTAACATCCACCCGTTTCTCCAGTCAAATTCCAGAGTCTATTGGAATCCTAGATTCCTTGACTACCTTGGATCTTGATGACTGTATTTTTTCTGGGAAGTTAAAGTCCTCTCTTGGAAATCTCACTAAACTCTCATATTTATACCTTTCATACAACACCTTTGATCGTCAACACACTTCATCCTTGTCATGGGTTGCCAGGCTGACCAAACTTGTGAAATTAGGCTTTAATAAAGTAAATTTATATGGTGAACTTCCTTCTTCCTTTGCTAATTTGACCCAACTTTGTTATTTGGGCCTAAGAATCAATCAATTGACAGGCCCATTTCCCACCTCACTTATCAACCTTCCTGCGTTAACTTCTCTTGGCCTCTCTGACAATAGATTACAAGGATCAATCCCGAAGTCCATCTCTCAACTAAGGAATCTTGAATATCTTAACCTGCGTGGAAATAGTTTCAGTGGCACACAGGAGTGGGATATATTTCTTAAACTTGAGAAACTGCAGATTATTAATTTGTCGTCTAACAACTTAACTTTGGTCATTAACACCAGTTCAAACAACACTTTTCAAAAGTTTCGTGGTATAGGATTTGGGGAGTGCAAGTTGGATGTGTTTCCAGATTTTATTCGCTACCAGGACAAGTTGGAGTATTTGGACTTATCAATGAATAATATTTCCGGCCAAATACCCAAATGGTTGTGGAACACCAGTACAGATAGTTTACAGGCTATAAGCCTCTCTTCAAACTTTCTCACAGGATTTGAAGCACACCCAATTGTATTCCCTTGGGTTAAAGCAACTTACATTGATCTGGAAGATAACATGCTGCAATCATCACCTCCACTTCCTCCGGCATCAGTTGAATTTATTCTATCACCAGCAACAAACTGACTGGAGAAATACCTCTGTCGTTCTGCAATCTGACCTCACTTCATGTCCTGGATATGGCAAGCAACCACCTTAGTGGCAGGCTTCCTTCATGCTTGGGAAATTTCAGTAGTCATCTAGAAGTCATAAGCCTGGGGGACAATGATTTCTTTGGCAAAATTCCTCTAACATTCTCAAGTGGGAGCAACTTGAGAATAATCCAATTAAGTTACAACCAACTCCAAGGGGAAGTGCCTCGATCACTGTCCAACTGCACCATGCTGGAGTTCCTAGATATTGGAAACAATCAGATCCGCGATGTTTTCCCGTCCTGGCTAGGACCACTCCCACATCTAAAGGTTCTCATTTTGAGGTCAAATCAGTTCCATGGTGTACTAACGGGTACAACAATAGAGTTTAATTTTCAAAAGTTGAGGATTATTGACCTTTCAAGAAATAATTTTACTGGTCAATTGCCAACGCAATATCTCTTCAATTGGGTAGCAATGAAGGAGCTTGATGAAGACCAGTTGACATATATGTCAGTACCTGTGAGGGATCGTGACACAAATTTATACTCTGTTAATGTTTTGTCCTCAATGTTGATTACGAGCAAAGGCACTGTGCGAGAATATCAACAGATCTTGGATGACTTCACTATGGTTGATCTTTCATGTAATAGATTTAAGGGAGGCATTCCAGGAGTCATAGGCAGCCTGCAAGGTCTTCATCAGCTAAACCTTTCCCACAACAATCTCAGTGGTGACATTCCATAACCTCACACGTCTTGAATCCTTGGACCTTTCTCAGAACAAACTCTCAGGAGCGATTCCTCAACAACTGGTGCAACTTAATTACCTTGAAGTTTTCAACGTGTCTCACAACCTTCTTGCAGGGCCTATACCTCAAGGTAAGCAATTTAACACTTTCCAAAATGATTCATACCAGGAGAACTTGGGGTTGTGCGGGAATCCTTTGTCAAGGAAATGCGGAAATTCAGAGGCTTCGCCAAGACTCCCTCTGGGTCTTGACGACGAAGATGACTCAAGCTCTCTGTTAGGATTTGGTTGGGAATCTGTTGCCATAGGATACGCGAGTGGACTAGTATTTGGACTAGTGATTGGGTACACTGTGGTGACAAGGCACTTTGAATGGTTTGCTAGGGTTTTGAGGGTGAGAGTAAAAAGAACAAGGAGAGCAAGAAATAGGAGGGGCAGGAACTGAGTTTTATGAGGTAGCAGCCTAGCAGGACTGTTTTTGCATTTTGTGTTGAAAGTGTAATCTCTTTTTTAAGTCTGTGGCATTGTATGTTCAATCATGATTTTGCTAATTGTCTACAAAGAAAGCCTGCACTGAATTTACAAATCCATTCCCTTATGAATTTACATTGGCGGCTGCTATTTTCAACAATAGCCAGCAGCAAATCTACTACCAAATTTACAAGTGATCTGAGAGTTGAAATGTTGGACCAAACTTTGCAAGTTCTTGTTTCTTGCTTGTATTTTTCTTTGTGCAATCTTAAGATTTCATCAAAAATTCTTCATGAAATCAACCAATAGAGCCTGGCATTTTGAACATCTACAGTTGAAAAATAAGGAAGTTTGCTCTACTACTGATTTCTTACTGGATAGATATCTCAACCTACGGTACAAATAGACATAGGTTATAAATATGGCTCCCATTTTTCCTTTGGCCGGTTGCAATCTTCGAAACAATTACCATTCCGACCAAAACTTTTTATTCACGTTTTGTTGCTTCCATTTTCTTCTTCATCCGCAACTTCTTATTTAAGAAACGAAAATGTCAAAATACTCATATCAACTACCTTAATTTTGGTCACTCTATGTTATTCATCAACTATAAATGTGCCATAAATCCAAGAAAATATTGTTAGCCCAAGGGCAACTTACTCTTATTTTGATGATTTAAGACACACAAACTAATTACTATACTAATGCAATTTTAAGTTAAATGTGTGTAGTTTGCGACGAACAAACAAAAGAGGCAACAAATCTATTATTCGCAAGCTCAAGATCAAGTGTACATTAGGGCTATAAACATGTAAGTATGATTCTAGTTAACACTTGATTTATGTTCAATTATACCTCAAGAAAAGTGTCAAAAGATTTTTTACACGGAAAATAATTTTTGGAAAAAGAGTTTTTGATTTCACTGTAGCAACGGAGAGTTTCACTGTAGCAACGGATAAACTCACTGTAGCAACGGGAAGTCTTACTGTAGCAACGGGAACGAATAGTTTCACCGTAGCAACGGATAGACTTACTGTAGCAACGGATAGTTTCACTGTAGCAACGGATAGACTCACTGTAGCAACGGATAGTTTTTCACTGTAGCAACGGTTATATTTTTCACTGTAGCAAACGGCTAATTTTTGGCTCCTTCATTCATGGATGAGCCTCTACTCATTTGACACTATAAATACTCATCTAAGATGAATTACAAAAGAACAAGAAACATTAAGAAACCTTCATACACAAAATCACATTTTACAAGCTTACAAAAATCAGTTTTTACAACGCAAGTATTTTCACAACGATTTCAATCCTTCTTGCGTCACTTTGTCCAACTTGTTTTGGCTTTCTTCTTGAGGTAACTTTGAGGTATTCTTGTTCATTTATTGGTGTTGATTATTGAATCATACATAGTTTATTTGTACACCAATTTGTGTTGCCATTTAACAATTCTCTTGTCAAGTAATCTTGATTGTAATAGGTTGTGATTGAGCCCGGAAAAATCACATTGTAAGGTTTATTGGTTGAGCCCGCAAAAACCAAGGTGAAAGGTTTATTGGTTGAGCCCGGAAAAACCAAGGTGTAAGGTTTGAGTTGAACCCGTAAAAACTCAAGGTAATAACGAAGTGGTCGTTGTTCAAAATCCTAAGGGTGAAGCTCTTAGGTAGTGGAGTACAATTCATTGAGGAATTGGAACCACTATATATCCTTGTGTTTTTACATTCTATTTCCGCACTCATAATTCCTTACTATTTGTGTTAGAATTTTATTTGCCTATTCACCCCCCCTCTAGGCCTTTTATCAATTGGTAGCGGAGCAAGGTACTTGTTTTGTAGGTTTAATCGCCTCAAGTGAAAGATCAAATGGCTCAAGAGGGACTATATGTAAGTGCTGCACTCAACCGTCCACCATTTCTTGACGGAAACAACTACTTGCAATGGAAGACAAAGATGTTAGCCTTTCTAGGTGGACAAGATCAAATCATGCTAGATTGTGTCCTCAATGGATTTGCCACTCCTATGGAACCAGCTGCTGAAGATGGATCAACAAAACCTCTTTCTTTTGATAAGTGGCCAGCTGGATCAATTGCAAGAAAACAAAGTGAAGATAAGGCCAGGTTTGCTTTATTTTGTGCAATTTCTCAAAATGAATTTAATCGTGTTAGTGCTTGCAAATTGTCCAAAGATGTTTGGGAAACCTTGGAGACGGCACATGAAGGTACTCCTCAAGTGAGAACCATTAGACTCAACACACTCAAGCGTGAATATGAATTACTAGGTATGAAGAGTGGTGAGTCTATCTATGATTTAAGCACTAGAATTCAAAATATTTGCAATACTATGGGAACTCTTGGTTGGACTCCTAATGATGAGGAGATGGTAAGAAAACTTCTTAGTATTTTACCTAACTCTTGGAATGCCAAGACTTCTATTTTTGATGAGCTTGAAAAGAAACCTACCTTCTCTCAACTTGTTGGATCTCTTACGGCATTTGAGTACAAACTCAAAACGGGAGAACCGGAAGTGCAAAATGTCAAGAGCAACAATATTGCTTTCAAAAGCACCATTCCGGAAGGAGATGAAGAATCACTTGTTCTCTTCAACAAGCATTATAAGAATTTCTTGAAAAATTCAAGAAACTACCAAGGTAAGTATTCTAACTCCTCTAAATCTAAATTTAAGAATGACCCTATTGTTTGTTTTGAATGTGAAAAACCAGGACATGTAAAGAGTGAGTGTCCTAGACTTGAAAGAACAAAGAGACGGTCAAGAGATAAAAATGATAGAGGAAAGCATCATAGAAGAGCTTTGAAAGCCACTACTTGGGATGACGAAGATGAGTCTTGCAGCGGTCAAAATTCAAGTTCTTCATCCGAAGGCGAAGTCTCAAACTTGTGTTATTTTGCAAACACGGACAACGATGATCCTTTTATGATTGATGAGGATTATCAAAGCTCTTCACCAACCTTAAATGGCGGCTTGAATTCTTGTTTTATGGCCCAAAGCGATGATGAGGTTAGTTCATGCAATTCCGATAGTGAATGCAATATTGATGAATTGAAACTTGCTTTTAGCAATTTATACAAAGACTTTGAGCAATCTAGTAAGAAAAATGTGAAACTTGCTAAAGAGTTAGACAATGTTAAAAATGAAATTAGCAAGTTAGAGTCATTGAATAAATCTTTAACTAATGAGCTTAATGATGTGAAATGTTTGATAGAAGATACTAAAAATGAAAATATTTCTTTAACAAATTTGCTCTCTAGTAAAGAAGCTAAAAACAAAGGCACTATTTGTGAAACTTGTGCAAATTCTAGTAAAGAAGTAGCTATTTTAAATGAAAAGATTAAAGTCCTTGAAGCTACTTTAGCTAAATATATCCAAAGTGCACAAAGTTACCAAAAGTGTTTAAATGATCAAAAGACTAGTGGTGATAGAAGAGGAATTGGATTTGATCACTCTACTAGCATGAGTAATTCTAAAACATCTTTTGTTAAGGCAAGAAATTGTAACCATGCTAGTTCTTCAAATCACTCACATGCTAGACCTTTGTATAAATGTGATTTTTGTCATAAGAATGGTCATTTGGCATATTTTTGCTTTATCCGTAAAGGACTTATTTATGCAAAACAAATGTGGGCACAAAAGAGTGCATTTGCTAAGGAAGGACCTAAACGTGTTTGGGTTCCTAAAACTAACTAGTTTGTTTTGTAGTAGTGCCGGAAACCCAATACAGATAAATGAAATATATTGAGGGTATTCGTGGCACAAGTCGGGTGATGAATCGAAGCTCACCCTTTTGGTAATTTTGGCAATAAATATGATATATATATATATGATTGATTTTATTGCTAACTTTGATCATTTGTTCAAGTATATAAACTCATAAATTTGGTAAGAAAGGATTGTTCTTGTAGGAACTTAGCTTGAATGGTGGCCCAAGGGAATTACCACTTAAAGCCGCATTGATTTTGATGGGCTTGGCTCGATTGCAAACATTGAAGCTATTCGGTTGAAATAGCAAGGTCTAGACATGTTGAAAAATCACAATCGGTATTCCTTGAACTCTTATTTTTATGTCTATATTTATTTGATGAATATACGTGTTTTAAATGATTATGTTAGTCATTAAAATCTATAATCTTATATGCTATAAATTGCCATAAATTGTTTTTGTTTGTTTGTGCATATACGTGTTTAGTTAAAACTATTTGTTTGCATATATGCTTTTGTTCATGTGATTGATCATTGAGAAAATCTAGTTGATGTGATATTTTTGGATATACGAACATGAGTCAAATGATTAGAGTATTCTTTGGAAGATTTTATCTTCGATATCTATACAAATCTTGATCAAATCCTACTAAATTTTATTTGATTTCTTCGTTCGCATGCAATGGGCACAAAAGTCAGCGACATTACATCTCCTCGAGTTGTAATTCTTAGACCTTAAGCTGTCATTTTTTGGTGTTTAAATAGCCTAAGATTACACCTCTCTAGATATCCAAAACGGAAAGCTTTACATTCAATTCCTTCGAATCATCAAAATGCTTTCGTTTGAGATGAGGATGATATTGGCCATTTTGGCATTGATGATTTCTTTCATTGCTTTTCCCCTTCTCATGCTCAAAAATTGTCCAAGAAATGTTGACTTGTTCATGTGTCCCAAGTGTCATTGCCCTCCATGTGATTGTC
Source organism: Viola odorata (assembly GCA_963691705.1). NCBI lineage: Eukaryota > Viridiplantae > Streptophyta > Magnoliopsida > Malpighiales > Violaceae > Viola > Viola odorata. The sequence continues at coordinate 4,634,159 of OY829537.1, forward strand.
CTTCACCTCAATGCCATCTTTGATCACATCTTTGTATCGTGTATTTTATATTTCAAATGTATTTGTTCTTATACTTTGTAATGGTCGTTTAAGTTGAATAAGAGTTGTAATATTCCATTATGAAGGAATTTTAATTAGGTTTGGTTCTTGAGTATTTTCAATGTTCTAAATGTTCTCTACGTTTCGTATAACGTGACACGTTTGTTGAATAAAAATTCTGTTTTAATTATGCATTTTTAGATTATCCATCTTTATAATCTTATTATTCATATTTGTATTTTGACTCTTGGATTGGATAAATATTTGAACTTAATACTTGTTAAAGTATTTTTTGATCTTTGCTTGCTCCTTATTACTCTGCGCTTGATCTTAATAGAATATCCCTTATTTTCTTTTTACCCTTTTTGTTGTTGACAAAGGGGGAGAAAGTCTTACAATTTGGAGAATGTTAAGGGGGAGAAAGTTATAAGATTGAGGAGAAATGTAAGGTTTAAGAGATTAAGGGGGAGCAAAACTTTAGATCTTTGCTATGCTCTATGTGCAACTAATATTTTATGTAGGGGGAGCATTTCTTTGGCAAAGATAGGAGATGTAAGTTTACTCCATTTAGCTTTAATTTCAAATTGCAAGTTTAATTTGATTTCAAATTGGTTTGTGGTTGTCATCATCAAAAAGGGGGAGATTGTTAGCCCAAGGGCAACTTACTCTTATTTTGATGATTTAAGACACACAAACTAATTACTATACTAATGCAATTTTAAGTTAAATGTGTGTAGTTTGCGACGAACAAACAAAAGAGGCAACAAATCTATTATTCGCAAGCTCAAGATCAAGTGTACATTAGGGCTATAAACATGTAAGTATGATTCTAGTTAACACTTGATTTATGTTCAATTATACCTCAAGAAAAGTGTCAAAAGATTTTTTACACGGAAAATAATTTTTGGAAAAAGAGTTTTTGATTTCACTGTAGCAACGGAGAGTTTCACTGTAGCAACGGATAAACTCACTGTAGCAACGGGAAGTCTTACTGTAGCAACGGGAACGAATAGTTTCACCGTAGCAACGGATAGACTTACTGTAGCAACGGATAGTTTCACTGTAGCAACGGATAGACTCACTGTAGCAACGGATAGTTTTTCACTGTAGCAACGGTTATATTTTTCACTGTAGCAAACGGCTAATTTTTGGCTCCTTCATTCATGGATGAGCCTCTACTCATTTGACACTATAAATACTCATCTAAGATGAATTACAAAAGAACAAGAAACATTAAGAAACCTTCATACACAAAATCACATTTTACAAGCTTACAAAAATCAGTTTTTACAACGCAAGTATTTTCACAACGATTTCAATCCTTCTTGCGTCACTTTGTCCAACTTGTTTTGGCTTTCTTCTTGAGGTAACTTTGAGGTATTCTTGTTCATTTATTGGTGTTGATTATTGAATCATACATAGTTTATTTGTACACCAATTTGTGTTGCCATTTAACAATTCTCTTGTCAAGTAATCTTGATTGTAATAGGTTGTGATTGAGCCCGGAAAAATCACATTGTAAGGTTTATTGGTTGAGCCCGCAAAAACCAAGGTGAAAGGTTTATTGGTTGAGCCCGGAAAAACCAAGGTGTAAGGTTTGAGTTGAACCCGTAAAAACTCAAGGTAATAACGAAGTGGTCGTTGTTCAAAATCCTAAGGGTGAAGCTCTTAGGTAGTGGAGTACAATTCATTGAGGAATTGGAACCACTATATATCCTTGTGTTTTTACATTCTATTTCCGCACTCATAATTCCTTACTATTTGTGTTAGAATTTTATTTGCCTATTCACCCCCCCTCTAGGCCTTTTATCAAATATTTCATGTTATCCTTGACCGAGAAAAGCCTTCGTCAACATAGGTCCTTTTCTTCTTCTTTTTTGTAGTGAGCAAGTGCTACAATCTGACCTATTTAAGAGCTACCACCTCTAAGCTCAAACATGCACCGAATTATACCATCTCTTGAGCTAATAATTATAACTTCTCATCACATTTAAGAACTTGATCATCATCAATCAAGCTCAATGGATAGTTGGAGTAAATTTGGATTAGCAGCAGTGGCACTAGTTGTAATATACTACCTCATTTGATATTGAAATGGAGAATTCCAAAAGTAAAAGGAGTCCTTCCTCCTGGCTCCTCTGGTTTGCCTCTAATTGGAGAGACACTTCAGTTCATCATCCCCGGCAAATCCCTTGACATCCACCCCTTCGTCAAGAAAAGAATGCAAAAGTGCGAACCACTACTATATACGTATAGAGCTGAGATTCGAATCCGAGTCCTTACTAATATACGTTTCTTTTGTTGTGTGTTGTTGATTATAGGTACGGACCAATTGGGAAAGTTCATGTCTACATAAGGAGCAGAACTTTTAACCATTTTGGTGTTGATAGCCTAAGAGGAAGGTTGCTCCCTAAAATACAAGTCATGGTTCATAGCAATTTTGCGCTAGAAACAATTATCTTTTATTTGGCTGGAACTTCCATATGCATCACACGTGCCAAAAAAATCTAACATATAGTAAAAAGATTAAAACAAGATAGCTACTAAATTGTTGTTGATTGATGCAGGACCGAGAGCAGATGTTGAATATTTTGAAGGATGCGTTGATAGAGAGACTTGCTAATCCTACAGGGAAGAACAGGGGGGATTTTCTTGTATTTTAAATCTTCTTATACAATTATTATACATCAATTAATGATTTTTTTTTCAAATTGATTATTGTTGAATTAATTGGTAATTAATTAATTATATAAATAAAATAAATAAATGTAGGACTTGATCAAGTAGTTGCCATGTCCAAGAATTAGATAACGAGACAATGTGCCGGAGCAGCTTACACTAAACTCGTCCTTTCCACTTTCCTCCGTATCTTGGTTACAAAATACAAGTAATGCAAGTTAATACTCCCTCCGGACTTTTACTATTTGAGCACGCATATTAAGGGTGCCGGATGACTCACTATTTGAAACAATTTTACCCCGAATTTTTTCTCAGACGTACGTTAAGAATTAACGTACGTTTGAAAAAAAGTACAAAAGTTTTTGAGGTCAAATAGTGAGTCATCCGGTTTCTTCGATATGCGTGCTTAAATGGTAAGAGTCATTTAAATAAAATCGTAGTAGGACCGTAGTTAAATTCGATGTAATTAGGCTTTATTAATAATTATGATCATGTCTGAATTCTTATCTGAATTAAGGAACAGAGAATAATTTAACATTTTTCCTAATTTGTTGGTTGAAAAAGTGAAGGGTGGAGATGTTTCAAGAAATCCTATGATATCAATGGGCTAATGAAAAGAGCCCGCAATGTTAGAGTAGCCCAAAACGCCATGGAAAAAGAAAAGTCCACAATTTCAGACCAGCCCATTGATAATAATTTGTACTTTAATTATTATTATTGCAGCACGCATAGAACTGTCTCAGGATTTTTTTTAATTAAATGAATAAATTAAGCTCGCTGATTATGTCACAGTCAAGTTTGAAAAGACTACTTCACCATTTAAAGCAAAAAATTAAAATGTGAATTAACATGTACTAGCTTATTCGCAAAAAATTAAGTTAGAATCTCACTTTATAAAAAATATCCGCAAAGATGTTATCAATAAAAAAAAAAACCAAAGTTTTTGTGTTGTATTATAATCTATCATTCGATTTCGTAATTGAATCTTCACAATACTCATTACTAAAAATATCATTTCTACACTTATTGTAGTAACCAGTAAAATTAATGTTAATTTTATAAGAGAGCGCAAAAGGATAAACTATATGTTTTCTTATCTTGACTAATTTTTCAGCTAAAGCACAAATCTCTTTGATATTTAAAAAATTATTATCAAAAAGCAAATCAATAATATAAGTCTTAAGTTGATTTTCAAGTGTTATTAACTATACCGGTGAGTTTAACTCCGATACACTAAACTCCTCTTTATATTAAAAATACTATTTTTTTCTATTTTTTAGATACTAAATTCATACAATTATTTATGGAATGGTTTTTTAGTGGTGTTAATACATGTTTTCAGTGAATTCAAATTTAATAATATATAAGAAATATATATAATTCTAGACATTTCTCTATGTTACTATGGTCCAAGTCAATACTACATGTCCTCTTAATTTTATATGTTTGAAAAGATTTTTAAAATCTATACTTTAATTCTTTGTTTTAAGTATCTTATATTAATTGTTTATTTAATCTCTTCTCAGTGTTTATATTGGGTTAATACACATCGGGTTTCTTAAGTTATTATATTCATTTTAGTCAATTTTTAAAAGTATTTTTGGTTCAAATCGGTCCTATCAATTATATCCGTTAGACAAATATAATCTCCGTCGTTAGAAAAACAATTAACAAAAACAAACATCCATTAATTCTTATTATTTTATTATTTTTTTTTGATAATTAGAGCTCATATATTCAGATTTTTAATTAAAAAAATTAGCAAAATAAATTTCAAATTTATAAAATATTTGCGAATTATTTTCTATTTTCTTTTCCTTCTCTTTTTTTTTTTCCTTTTTCTTCTTCTTCCCAGCCCACTGAAAACCTCAAGGTTCTCATCTCAAGAAACCATCCATGGCAGCCGGCCCCTTCTCCAACACTCAATTTTACCACCGAACTCCACCGTTTTTGGCTTTTTTCAACCGCTACCTTCTCTTTCGCTTCGTCGTCCACACATCACGCTGTCCTTTTCATACACCCATTCTTTTCTTCCTTCTCTTTTCCGGCCACCGTAGCCACCACCATACACACACGTATGGGAAGAGTTTTTTTTGGAAAGATGCAGTTTAAGGTAAGGTTTACCTTGTCAGATTTAGGAGTCGGGTTCGGATTAAGCCCGCCCGATTATTTCGTGGTGTTCAGATCCAGATCAAGCCCAGACCCAAGTCCACTTCTCTCCTTCAACAATTTTCCAAGCTTAACGCATTTTTTGGCAGCGAACTCTTTCAACACATCTGCTCAATTCAATCCATCAATCATTAACAAATTAATAATTGCTCAGTTAGAAATAGTAGTTAATTAAATTAATTTTATTTTAATTTAATTGAATCTGTGTTTGTGTAATCCATCTACCTTGGAAGCTGACAAGTCGGTAACATGGCCAATGAGGAGGGTGTCGTCAGGGCGAAGGAGCTTGAGGTTTTTCTGATGATGAGTCGTGGCGGAGGAGGAGGCGGTGGAGACGACAAGAGCGACGTAGTGGCCTGGATGGGAGTTCATGATCTCATTAGCGGTGACTGACAAGTAAATCCTCTCCACTTTCAGCTGCCCACCACCACCACCACCTGGATGTTGAATCACCACCGTTGCTGCTTCCGCAGCTTGGCAATTCCCCATTTTCAATCTCTAATAATTAATTTAATTTTTAATTGAATAATAATGCTGGAGAGTTTGCAGGCTTGATGGTGGGTATGTGTGTGTATGGTGGTGGCTACGATGGCCGGAAAAGAGAAGGTAGAAAAGAATGGGTGTATGAAAAGGACATAGCGTGATGTGTGGACGACGAAGCGAAAGAGAAAGTAGCGCTCTGATAAAGCCAAAAAAGGTGGAGTTCGGTGGTAAAAATGAGTGTGTGAGAAGGGGTCGGTTGCCATGGATAGTTTGTTGAGATGAGAACTAATTGAATGCTCAATTTGTGTAAATTCATCTATTTTATCATTTTTAGATGATATTTTGATATTTGGTATATATATATTTTTTAAAATCAGATAATACCAAAAAAATAAAGTAAAAAAAAGAAAGTGGATCAAAGAGCTCAATATCAGCGTAAGTGGTCTTTTCCTAGACTAGGAGATCATCGCCACAACAGCAGCGCAATGTGACCCCGCTCCTAAGCCTAGGAGAAAGTCGCAAGTGGTCACTTCCCTAGACCTAGGACGGTTTCAACACAGATGGAGTCAATCCAGTGGGTCTGGGTCGCAAACTAGAAAGCCAGCATTTGCATAACTGTCTCTAGAGGACGCCTATCCGGTAGAGTTTCAATTTAGTTAAACTTTTTAAAAGATAAGGACAATCAATTTTGTACTTTATCTAAAACTCTAAGAGATAAGAACTATTTTAGCTAGTTTTTGAGATATATAGAGATGAGAGTTGGAGTTGGAGGGGGAGGGGATCTTTGCTTCTCCTCTCACATTCTGCCCATTGTTCTATGCAGTAGACAGAAAACTCCAGTATTTTCTTACTCTCCTCATTTTTTTCATTGAAATGAGGAGATTTCCAATTTATGCAATTACTTTTTATTCGATTTCATTATGTCTTTGTCTAGCTAATTAATTCATTCCTAGTAAAAAATTCAAGGTTTCATAATTCCAGTATTGTGAGGTCTAAACGAATTTAATCAATTTCGAATTTCATATTTCTTCTCTTTCTAATTTTTTGTCAATTTATTCTTGTTTGATTTATTAGTGATTAACTTAAATTTTAAATCTGAATAATTGCAGTTTTTCCTAATAACTTTGGGTCTACATTGTTAAAAGGAATTCATAGGCAACTAGTTTGTGGCTTGCCGGGACTCAGCTAGAGAATGAAAAAAATTAGGCTTATAAGGACGAGAGGTCTCTTCCTTAGGTCTAGGATCGGTCTTTTCCTGTTTTTATGAATCAACTAGTTAAATCCTATAAGTGAACCTTAGGATTGGTAGAAGATTAGGGTTCTTAATAGAGGGTTTCTTTAAGTAACTTGATTAGGAGGAGTGATTGAGTGCTAAAATGTCTAATTATTCATCCTATTTTCCTACTATTTTGAATGATGATACTGTTGATTGTGTCTATTTTCCATTCCTTTTTGCAGATTACTCGAGGCAAAACCAAATAGAAGAAAAAAGGAATGAAAAGCCATCGTTTGAGCATGAATTTGGTGGAGATTGAAAAGAGCCACCAATGTGTTTCCCTGGACCAAATTCATTTCCCGTTGGGCTGCTAAAAGACAAGAGATGGGCTTGAGCCACCAATGCCTTGTTGCTGCTTTGTGCGGCTGCTTCCTGCAGCTTCCTCCTTTTATTGAATTTAATTCTCATTAGAATTTCTTAATTAGGATATTCAAACAATTTCAATTAGTTTAATCCTATTTTGTAGGATTGTAGTTGGACTAGGATTTTGTTAAAATCTAGCTGGACAGAAGAGGTCGGCTTCCTCTTCTTCTAATAGGCCACATTCTGCTACGATTTTGATTTTATTCCATACTTTTTCTTTTCTTCTTCCTTTCTTGATTTAATTGATGCATAATTATTTGTTGATTTAATTATGTTTTGTCGTAGCTAATTATTTGATTCCTGGTAAAGGCCATCGAGCCATGATTCTTCCTTTGTGAGATCAAATATGTTCTTATTAAATTCCAATTTTTGTATTTCTACTCTTTTTGATTTACGGTCAAAACTCTTCGTGTTTATTTTAAACCTGATCAATTTAAAACCAAACATGTTTAGTTACAGTCTTTATTGGTAACTTTGGAGTTTACATTGTTATCACGAATCCGAAGGTAACTAATTGATTTGCGAGTTAATTAGAAAAAGAGTAGAATCTTACTTATAGGAGTAGAGTGTCTCTCTCCTAGGTTTGTGAAAGGTCTCTCTCTGCGTGTTCATCAATCACTTAATTAAATTCTATAGAGTGTCTCTTAGAGTTGTTAAGGAGATTAGGAATTTCCAATAGAGTGTCTCTTTGGTAATTTTGAGTAGGAAGAGAGTAGGAAGTCTAGAGTGTCTCTGATTTCTATAGCCTTTCTACGAAAATCGGTTTTGAAAATGCTTGCGTCAATGATCAATTGAATGAATCATGCTTTGATTAGAGTCTTTACCGGGAATTGCTTGTCACTTGAGTTTAATCAATCTTCATCTATTTACTATTTTTGTTTCTTTTATTTGTTTAATTAATTGCAATACAAACAACCCCTTTATTGGTATTTACCACGGTTACGAATTTTGGTCGTTGAACAGGAATTAATTTAGTTGTGAAATCTCTGTGGAACGATCTCTTTTTACCACTTGCTGCAGTTTAATTTATATTTGTGCATGGTGAATTGTAGTATTTATTTTTGTTGGTTTCGGCAACCATCAAGGAGAATAGGAAGTCAAAGTGAACCTCACTTCTATGACTTCTATAGCCGTCATATGAAATTCAGTTTTAAACATTTTTGTATCAATGATCAATACATGTGAATTATGACCTTGGTGATGTCTTTACTGGGAATTTCTCATTATTTGATTTCTAGTCTCAATTATTTGTTTATTGTCTTCACTGCATTTTCTTTTATTAATTAATTGCAACAAAACCCCCATATATTGGTTTCTACCAATGTTACAACCGGTCATATTCGGATATTAAAATTAATTTTAAATCTCTGTGGAATGATCCCCCTATCACTTACTACAATTCTTTAGTTTAGTGTGATAAGTTGCATTCATTTTTTTTTTACGGATTCGGTTTCCATTAAGAACCTTGAGGTTTTCAGTGGGTAGGGAAGAAGAAGAAGGAAAAAAAGAAAAGAAAAGAGAAAAGGAAAATAGAAAATAATTCGCAGATATTTTTTAAATTTAATTTTTTTTTTTGTTAATTCAATGATGTTCGTCTTCATCTCCATAGCGTTGCTGTGACAACGCCTAATTCAAGTTTACCTTTGGTTGTCAGTCGAAGTCCATAGTTGTCAGTCGGGTCTGAATTATATTATTCATTCAACTGGGTCTCCCAAGCTAAAATCTGAGTTGTCAATTCTAAAGTTTAATAAAGAAGTAATTTGTTAAACCATAAAATAAATAATTAGAGAGATACAAATTATTAGGAAAATTTAGACCTCACAATGCATAAGAACTTAGCTCAATCAGCCCTTACCAAGAATGGATGATGTTCTAACCGGACATAATCATGGAATAAAATAGAAATTTATTTATCATAGAACGGAAATTAATCTGCAAATTCCTTAATGGGAAATTACAGAACAAAGGTGTTTTGGGAACAAGGAAGGAGATGGAGTCGAGAGACCAAGTCCTCTTAATGGAAAATAAAGGAGGGTATTTATAATGTTCATTCTCCCTTAAAATTTTCTAGTAAATCCTAGTTTAAAAATTGTATTTTGAAACTTAAATTTAAATTCTAAATTAACAACCAAATAAATAAATAAAATCCTCTTGTTGGCTGCTGATTTCCGTAGCTTTTGAAATTGAATTCAAAGCTGCTGATCCGTGGCTTTTGAAATTGAATTTCAAAGCCAATTGTCTAGCCCAGCTTCTAGGGACATCACGCCATCTGCATCCTTGGTAAAGTGGCCCAAGCCCGCTAGTATTTCTTTGTTTCCTCCAGCTGCAAGCCTTGTCTTTCCTCAAGCCCAAGCCCAGCGGTGCAGTCACTCACGCCTCAAGCAAGCCCATCTGCATAAATGAAGAAATCCCTTGGCAGCAAAAGCTGTCCCTTTTTGTTTTTTTTGTCAATTTTTTCTGCCTCCAATCATGATCTACAAATGTAAGGGAATTAATAGAAATTAAATAATTTTACTGTCCAAATTAGCTAGATTTTAGACAATAAATTATAAGAAATTAATGATCAATCAGATTTAATGGACATTTATCTCCATTAATTGGTTTTCTAACGACGAGAATTACATGTGCCTAACGGATATAACTGATAGGATCGGTTTGAACCAAAAATACTTTTGGGGATTGATTAAAATGAAAATAATAACTCGAAATATCGGAGGGTGTGTTTACCCATTTATATTCATCATTTTTGCTTAGTCATTCTTTGTAAATGATCCATGGCAATCATGGCCTACTTTTGTGCACTCATTCCATTTAATACGTATTATGTAGGATTAAATTGGATTAAATTTATAAACACTAGAGAAATATGAAATTCCATAGTTATAAGAGTTTGAAAAAAAATTATAAATATGGAAACTAAATTAATTATATTTAATTTTTTTATGAATATGAGGACTAAATTAATTATGTAGGAGTATGATTAGAATTATTTTTTTAAACATATAGACTAAATTAATTAATACAAACACGGAAATAAATGAAATTTCATAAATGCAGAAATTTGATTGAATTTTTTTTATAAACACAAGAATTAAATTCATTAATTTTAAAAATATTTTACAGATTTAAATTAATCATACACGGTTCAGAAATGCCTTTTTTAAAGCAATGCCTTTTATTTCCTTTATATATATAATAAAATAAGATAAGATAAGATATAGTACTTTTTAAAGCAATGCCTTTTTCTTTTCCCGCGATTAGATTAGGGGATAATTACTTTTACTCCGAAAAGAAATGCCTTTCTTCAGCTTTCAAACATGCTACATCTCTGTCCTTCTACGCACTACGCAGTATATGAAGCAACCTGCAACTTTTTTTTATTCCAAAGTCTACGACTGGTGCGTTTTGGACATCTTTCTCGGTTCTTTCCCTTCTCATTTGTATTTTCATTTTCGTATGGCGTTAAAGTCTTTAACAACCAATATGATATGAGCATAGTATACCTGTCTTGTTGCCTTTAAAAACACGTGAATACTTTCGTTCCTGATTATATATAAATATCTTTTGGTCATAAAACTTGAATTTCATTAAGAAGGAAAACAATGGATGTGCCCTATGTAAGTTTGCTGTTATTCTTGTCCTCTATGTTTCCTATCCCACGCTCCTCTGCCTTCAATTCAACTCACCCTCATCCACTCTGCCATGATGATGAGCGCTCGGCTTTGTTACAGTTCAAGGAGAGCTTTATCATAGACTGGGATCATGCTTCTTCTGATGCTTACCCAAAAGTTGAGTCATGGAAGCTCAATGGAGTAGCAAGTGATTGTTGCTCGTGGGATGGAGTAGAGTGGGACCACCTCACTGGTAATGTGATCGGTTTTGACCTCAGCAGCAGCTGTCTTTATGGTTCCATCAACTCTAGCAGTAGCCTGTTCCGTCTTGTTCATCTGCGTAAGCTTAACTTGGCCTTCAATCATTTTAATTACTCGCAAATGCCACCTGCTGTTGGCCTTCTTTCTAAGCTAGTGTATCTGAACATGTCAAGTTCTTTCCTTTCTGGCCCAATTCCATCCAATGTTTCAGATCTGTCAAGCTTGTCTTATCTTAATTTGTCTTATAACGATCAACTGTCGCTTGATTCATCTGATTTTAGACACCTCGTCAACAACTTATCCCTTCGCCTAAAGGTCCTCGATCTTAGTGAGGTTGACATATCTTCCACAGTGCCTGCTATCTTGGCAAATTCATCCTCTCTGTCATCCCTTCGTTTGAAAAACTGTGGCTTATATGGTGAATTTCCTGTTGAGATTTTTCATTTGCCCAAATTGGAGATTCTTAGTTTGGGTTTTAACAAAAATCTCAGAGGTCATTTGCCTGAATTTCACTCAACTAGCCCACTAAGAATATTGACACTAGCATCCACCAGTTTCTCCGGTGAAATTCCAGGGTCTATTGGAATCCTAAATTCCTTGACTACCTTGGATCTTGATTACTGTATTTTTTCTGGGAAGTTAAAGTCCTCTCTTGGAAACCTCACTAAACTCTCTCATTTACACCTTTCAAATAACGCCTTTGATCGTCAACACACTTCATCCTTGTCATGAGTTGCCAGGTTGACCAAACTCATAGAATTAGGCTTTTCGAAAGGAAATTTATATGGTGAATTTCCTTCTTTGTTTGCTAATTTGACCCAACTTTCTTATTTGAGCCTAAGGTTCAATCAATTGACAGGCCCATTTCCCACCTCACTTATCAACCTTACCGACTTAACTTCTCTTCGCCTCTTTGGCAATGGATTACAAGGATCAATCCCTAAGTCCATCTCTCAACTAAGGAATCTTGACTATCTTAGCCTGGGTGCAAATAGTTTCAGTGGCACGTTGGAGTGGGATATATTTCTTAAGCTTGAGAAATTGCAGCACATTAATTTGTCGCGAAACAATTTAACGTTGCTCACCAACACCAGTTCAAACAACACTTTCCAAAAGTTTTATTTTATAGGATTTCGGGAGTGCAAGTTGAATGTGTTTCCAGACTTTTTACGCTACCAAGACAAGTTGGTGCTTTTGGACTTATCAGGGAATAGTATTGCCGGCCAAATACCCAAATGGTTGTGGAACACCAGTACAGGTAGTTTACAGTTAATAGACTTATCTTCAAATTTTCTCACAGGAGCACCCCCAATTGTGTTCCCTTGGGTTAAAGCAATTGACATTAATCTGGATGATAACATGCTGCAATCATCACCTCCACTTCCTCCAGCGTTAATTGAAACTTATTCACTATTCAGCAACAAACTGACTGGAGAAATACCTCTGTCGTTCTGCAATCTGACCTCACTTCATGTCCTGGAGATGGGAGACAACCAACTAAGTGGCAGACTTCCTTCATGCTTGGGAAATTTCAGTACCAATCTGGAAGTCCTAAACCTGGGGATGAATGCTTTCTATGGTACAATTCCTCTAACATTCTCAAATGGGAGCAGTTGGAGAATGATCAAATTAAGTTTCAACCAACTCCAAGGGGTAGTGCCTCGATCACTGTCCAACTGCACCATGCTGGAGTTCCTAGATATTGGAAACAATCAGATCCGTGATGTTTTCCCGTCCTGGCTAGGACCACTCCCAAATCTAAAGGTTCTCATTTTGAGGTCAAACCAGTTCCTTGGTGTACTAACAGGTACGACAGTAGAGTTTGATTTTCAAAAGTTGAGCATTATTGACCTGTCTAGAAACAATTTTACTGGTCAATTGCCAACGCAATATTTCTTCAATTGGGTAGCAATGAAGGTGGTTGATGAAGACCAACTGACATATATGGCAGTACCTGGGAGGGATTATAAAAGAACGGGTTACACTGTTAAAGGTTTTTTGTACTCAATGTTGATTACGAGCAAAGGCACTGAGCGAGTATATGAACGTATTTTGGAATACTTCTTTGCGGTTGATCTTTCATGTAACAGGTTTGAGGGAGACATTCCAGGAGTCATAGGTAGCCTGCAAGGTCTACGCCTGCTAAACCTTTCCCACAACAATCTCAGTGGTGACATTCCATCAACCTTAGTGAACCTCACACGTCTTGAATCCTTGGACCTTTCTCAGAACAAACTCTCGGGAGAGATTCCGCAACATCTAGCGCAACTTAATTCCCTTGCAGTCTTCAACGTGTCACACAACCTTCTTGCAGGGCCTATACCTCAAGGTAAGCAATTTAACACTTTCCAAAATGATTCATACCAGGAGAACTTGGGGTTGTGCGGGAATCCTCTGTCGAGGAAATGCTGAAATTTGGAGGCTCCGCCAAGACTCCCTCCAGGTCTTGACGACGAAGACGACTCGAGCTCTCTGTTAGGATTTGGTTGGGAATCTGTTGGCATAGGATATGCGAGTGGACTAGTATTTGGACTAGTCATTGGGTACATTGTGGTGACAAGGCACTTTGAATGGTTTGCTAGGGTTTTGAGGTTGAGAATAAAAAGAACAAGGAGAGCAAGAAATAGGAGGGGCAGGAATTGAGTTTTATAAGGTAGCATGATTGTTTTTTGCATTTTGTGTTGAAAGTGTAATTTTTTTTTTAAAGTTTGTGGCATTGTAAGTTTAATCATGGACCCCTTTTTATGCTGTAATAATCAACTGCCTTGCATCACTGGCTTGGCCAGAAAGATGATGTTGCTTTGATTTTGCTAATTGTCTACAAAGAAAGCCTGCACTGAATTTACAAATCCATTCGCTTATGAATTTACATTGGCGGCTGCTATTTTCAACAATAGCCAGCAGCAAATCTACTAACAAATTTACAAGTTCTTGTTTCTTGCTTATATTTTTCTTTCCGGAATCTTTAGATTTCATCAAAAATTCTTCATGAAATCAACCAATAGAGCCTGGCATTTTGATCACCTACAGTTGAAAGCTCAAGGGTTAGGCCCTTAGTCCACTGGTGTGGGCCAAATACCCATGGGCTTATAGTTTATCGTGTAAAAATCAACTAACTTATTTCTATACAAAAAGCTCATATATGAAAGTAAGAAATTAATTTCGTACTAATGAAATAGAAAAATAAGTTTCATTACAATCAAATGGATCGCTTATACTCACACGCGACTTGCAGTTTCCGGGAAAGCTTATCAGGCGACTTGCAGTTTCCACAAGACGACTGGGTCCGACTCCGGGCCCGGGGACGCAACTCCGGTAGGTACAAAATCAAATAAACAATAATAAATTTGGGTAACTCAAAATTAACTCCTCCATGTTCATTTTGTTAGCTGGCAAATCAGCTTATACATTTTTTTCTAGCGTGAGGGATGGGCTACAATAAATTGGCGGGCCTTTTCGTTTTCAGGTCAGTTTTCTCTTCCAGACAAATTTAATAGCCTAAGTAAAGAATTTTGCATTCCTGACTTTATTGAGGGCAATGGCGGAGCTACGTGGGGACTAGAGGGGGCTATGGCCCCCCATACTTTTTAATAATTTTTTTAAATATATGTCAGTAGTAAAAAAATAAAAAAAAATAGTTCATGCAGTGGAATAAGTACTAACATTTTAACACCCACCATTACAATAAAATCATTCTCTGCAAGATGATTAGTTATGGTTATTAACTCGTACTCTTTATCCAATTATGAAACTTCAAATCTAACAAATAATATATCCAACTTAAAGAGTGAAACTAAATAGATTCACAGAATCAGTTTCAACTTAAACCATATCAAACTTAGAGCATGAAACTAACAAAGAACCATAAATCCAACGGCAAAAAATGCAACATCGAAGGTCGGTGCCAATTCAAAAGTGATACTAGATGAGCAAACCATCAGTGCTCTCATCGGTAAGATAGTTTTCTTATTTATCTTTTTGTTAAGTTTACCTAAATATTTATTATTTACTGACGGATACAAATATTTTTAAGCATTTTTTCAATTTTTTGTTTAACTCGTTTGCCTTGACTTTAAAATACTCAACAACAAAAAAATTCGGGGGCGCTGCCCTCGAACCCCCGCATCCCCTGAATACAAATTCTGGATCCATTATTAATCTCGCCCCCCCCAATCATCGAATCCTGGCTCCGCCACTGATTGAGGGTGAATATGAGAAGAATAGAACTTTAAAAATTCTTAAGAGAAAATTCGAGTAGCACTTTGCACTCCGTGTGAATGTCTTTTTTGTTTTGGATCCTTCAGATGTCTTTTCAACTGAGACTAATCTCGTTCTTAAAAAGTGGTGGTAACTCTCCCAATATTATTTTATCCATTCGTAAGACTTGAACCTGATATATTTAGTTAAGTATAGAAAAGTCCCTCATAATTTCATCAGAAATAATGTTCATAAAAAATATCACTCTTTAATATAAAGTGCTAATACAAATTCTACTACGGGAAACAAACACTCTCACAAGACAAGGGAAGTTTGCTCTACTACTGATTTCTTACTGGATAGATATCTCAACCTACGGTACAAATAGACATAGATTATAAATATGGCTCCCATTTTTCCTTTGGGCGGTTGCAATCTTCGAAACAATTACCATTCCGACCAAAACTTTTTATTCACGTTTTGTTGCTTCCATTTTTCTTACGGAGAAAGCTTGGTCAATTCAATCTGTCTTTTTCCCTTTTCCCTAAGATGTTGGTTGAAAAAGTGAAAGATGGAGATGTCTCGAGAAATCCTATGATATCAAGGGGCTAATGAAAAGAGCCCGCAATGTTAGAGCAGCCCAAAACGGCATGGAAAAAGAAAAGCCCACAATCTCAGAGCAGCCCAAAAATTTCGAAGCCTGTCAGACACTCCTGTGATACCCCCACCAGCCAGACTCTGATGAGGAACGATCCTCTACATTCCTTTTGGTCTGCTTTCGATGCGGTATTCTAGAGATTCCAACAACTGAGGACATTTCCGTCCAAAGATAAACTTTGCTTTCCCCACCTTTTGTCCGCTTCACCAAAGTATAATAAGAAACGCATGAAATGACAGTAATACCCATGTGGACCTGGGTCACAATTTTCCTCCTTGAAGCTGAGGAGAAAACATCTAGTATGTCCTCTTAATTTAAGAATTAAAATGTATGAATAGAAACCAACTAGCAATAAGGTAAGCATTGATGATAACAAGAAATAACTCAGTTTTGGGTTACAACAACCGTATGTGATTTTCTTGTATAAATCAATCAACGATGTTTGAAGTTTGATCTCCAACAAATCTATCTGCCAATCAGCCACCAAGTTCTTAAAAAAAGGGAGGAACTGATTTTACCTGATATACAAAACTCCGAAGGGTGAAAATGAAATACACTGATCTGCTGTCGAACAACAAACAGCATGTAAAAGAAGGGACCTCATATGAAGCTACAAACAGAAGATTGCCTGAATCTATGAACAGAAGAAACCATGCATATAACATGCAAGGGTTGTTTAATCTGTATACTGAAACTAGTGGATTTTAGCTTTTGAATTTCAATTCTTGTTGTTACCTCTGTTAGCCCAAGGGCAAATTACTCTTGTTTTGATGATTTAAGACACACAAACTAATTAATAATACTAATGCAATTTGAAGTTGAAGTGTGTGTAGTTTGCGACGAACAAACAAAAGAGGCAACAAATCTATTATTCGCAAGCTCAAGATCAAGTGTACATTAGGGCTTTAATCATGTAAGTATGATTCTAATTAGCACTTGATTTATGTTCAAAATACCTCACAGAAAATGTGGCAAAAAGTTTTACGCAAAAACGATTTTTCAGTCAAAAGTTATTCGAGTTTTCGTAAAGAGTATACAAAGCGTTTTGCTCCTGAAAGGCATAACGGCTAGTTTTTCAAACAGCTCTTTTGTCCACTAAAAACGGTTACTTTTGGCTCCATACTTTCTTGTCTGATCTTCCACTCTTTCCACACTATAAATACTCATCCTAGATGAGTTAGAACATAACAAGGATAACAAGGAACAACAAGAAAACACTAGAAACCCTTTTACACAAAATCACATTTTACAAGCTTACAAAATCAGTTTTTACAACGCAAGTATTTTGTCAACGATTTCAATCCTTCTTGCGTCACTTTGTCCAGCTTGTTTTGGGTTTCTTCTTGAGGTAACTTTGAGGTATTCTTGTTCATTTATTGGTGTTGATTATTGAATCATACATAGTTTATTTGTACACCAATTTTTGTGTTGCTATTTTAACATTTCTCTTGTCAAGTAATCTTGATTGTGATAGGTTGTGATTGAGCCCGGAAAAATCACATTGTGAGGTTTGTTGGTTGAGCCCTTAGCAAAAACCAAAGTGAAAGGTTTATTGGTTGAGCCTTTAGGAAAAACCAAGTTGAGGTTTATTGGTTGAGCCTTTAGCAAAAACCAAGGTGTAAGGTTTGAGTTGAACCCGTAAAAACTCAAGGTAATAACGAAGTGGTCGTTGTTCAAAATCCTAAGGGTGAAGCTCTTAGGTAGTGGAGTACAATTCATTGAGGAATTGGAACCACTATAATTACCTTGTGTTTTTATTTTCTATTTCCGCACTCTAATCCTTACTCTTTGTGTTAGAATTTTTATTTGCCTATTCACCCCCCCTAGGCCGGGAACATCTTTTATCAATTGGTAGCGGAGCAAGGTCACTTGTTTTGTAGGTTTAACCACCTCAAGTGAAGATCAAATATGGCTCAAGAGGGATTCCATACTCATAAGGAAGGTGCTGCACCTAACCGACCACTATATCTAGATGACAACAATTATCTTCATTAGAAGACAAAGATGAAAGCTTACCTTGGTTCACAAGATGCACAAATTTGGGATTGTGTAGAAAATGGCTTTGACGTTCCAATGGATGTAACTGATGCAACCTCCTCAAAACCTCTTCCTTTCTCACAATGAAGTGCCGCATCGAAATCAAGGAAGACCTTGGAAGAAAGAGCTAAGTATTATTTATTTTGTGCCATTTCTCCTAGTGAATTTAATCGTGTGAGTGCTTGTCAAACATCCAAGGAAGTTTGGACAGCTTTAGAGACGGCTCATGAAGGAACCCCCCAAGTGCGTAATATCCGACTCAACACACTCAAACACGAGTATGAGCTACTTGCAATGAAGAAAGGAGAGTCCATCTATGATCTTAGCACACGCATTCAGAATTTGTGCAATGCCATGGGTAATCTCGGATGGGCTCCTAGTGATGGAGAAATGGTTCGGAAGATTTTAAGTGTTCTTCCAAGCAAATGGCTTGCCAAGACAACCGCCATTGATGAATTAAGTGAGAAACCAACTTTTGCTCAACTCATTGGTTCTCTTACTGCTTTTGAGTACAAGTTGCAGCTGCATGATTTGGAAGAAGAAAATGTCAAAGGGAAAAGCAATGATATTGCTTTCAAAAGCACTATTCAAGAAGGAGATGAAGAATCATTTGCTCTCTTCAACAAGCATTATAAGAGTTTCTTGAAAAATTCAAGAAACTACCAAGGTAAGAATTCTAACTCTTCTAAATCCAAATTTAAGAATGACCCTATTGTTTGCTTTGGATGTGAAAAACCAGGACATGTTAGGAGTGAGTGTCCTAATCTTGAGAAGAAGAAGAGATATGAGAAGAAAGAGTCTCTAGACAAGAAGCATGGAAGAAGGTCTCATAGAAGAGCATTTAAAGCAACCTCCACATGGAGTGATGAGGATGAAACATCATGTAGCAAGTCATCGGAGTATTCATCCGAAGAGAATGCAAATTTATGCTTTCTTGCCGATTACGATAGCTCTTCATCAATGTCTACCTCATTCAATGGAGGCACAAACGTTTGTCTCATGGGCCAAAGCGATGATGAGGTTAGTTCATGCAATTCCGATAGTGAATGCAATATTGATGATTTGAAACTTGCCTTTAGCAATTTATACAAAGAATTTGACACATCTAATAAGAGAAATGTGAAACTTTCTAAAGAGTTAGACAATGTTACAAATGAAATTAGCAAGTTAGAATTATTGAATAAATCTTTAACTAATGAGCTTAATGATGTGAAATGTTTGTTAGAAGATACTAAAAATGAAAATATTTCTTTAACAAATTTGCTCTCTAGTAAAGAAGATAAGAACAAAGGAACTATTTATGAATCTTGTGAGAAATTCACTAAAGAGATTTTTGAGTTAAATGAAAAGATTAAAACTCTTGAGACCACTTTAAATAAATTTGTTTATAGCAACCACTCTCTTAATAATGTTTTGAATGCTCAAAAGAAATGTGGTGATAAACATGGTCTTGGTTTTAAATCTTCAAATTCAAATAATCAAAGAAGATCCTTTGTTAAAGCTAATTATCATGCTAGTTCTTTTTTTGCTACACCTTCACATGCTAAGCCTATATACAAATGTAGTTTTTGTAATAAAAATGGTCATTTGGCTTATTTTTGTTACATTCGAAGAGGACTTGGAAATGCAAGAAAAGTTTGGGTACCTAAGGGTACATTTGCTAACATGGAAGGACCCAAAGGTGTTTGGGTACCAAATTTGAACTGATTTGTTTTGTAGGAGTGCCGGAAACCCTTGAAGATAAATGAAGTATTCAAAGAACGGGTATTTCCGACACATGTTGGGTGATAAATCCAAGTTCACCCTTTGGTAATTTTAATTTGGCAATAAAATTTGACTATATGATATTTGGTTTGAGAGATTGCCATAAATGTTTTGAAGTGGATATGCATAATATCTTTTTCTAGAAACTCAACTTATATGCATTTTGATTATCCTATCTTCCTCACTTATATGTCTATTGACTTTTTGGATTGGATAATTGTTTGATCTTAATACTTGTTAAAGTATTTTTGGATTTGATCTTTGCTTGCTCCTTTAATTCTCTTAATATGTTCTTCATAGATATCCCTCATTATCTTTTCACCCTTTTTGTTGTTGACAAAGGGGGAGAAATTCTCTATTTGGAGAAGTTTAAATTTAAAATGCTATTTTGATAAAGGGGGAGAAAGGTAAGGTTTAAGAGATTAAGGGGGAGCAAAACTTTGAATCTTTGCTATGCTCTATGTGCAACTATTGTTTTATGTAGGGGGAGCATTCATTTGGCAAAGATAGGAGATGTAAGTTTTCTCCATTTAGCTTTAATTTCAAATTGTAATCTTAAATTTGTTTTCAAATTGGTTTGTGGTTGTCATCATCAAAAAGGGGGAGATTGTTAGCCCAAGGGCAACTTACTCTTGTTTTGATGATTTAAGACACACAAACTAATTAATAATACTAATGCAATTTGAATGAAGTTGAAGTGTGTGTAGTTTGCGACGAACAAACAAAAGAGGCAACAAATCTATTATTCGCAAGCTCAAGATCAAGTGTACATTAGGGCTTTAATCATGTAAGTATGATTCTAATTAGCACTTGATTTATGTTTAAATACCTCAAAGAAAATGTGGCAAAAAGTTTTACGCAAAAATGATTTTTCAGTCAAAAGTTATTCGAGTTTTCGTAAAGAGTATACAAAGCTGTTTTTCAAAACGCCATAGCGTTTTGCTCCTGAAAGGCATAACGGCTAGTTTTTCAAACAGCTCTTTTGTCCACTAAAAACGGTTACTTTTGGCTCCATACTTTCTTGTCTGATCTTCCACTCTTTCCACACTATAAATACTCATCCTAGATGAGTTAGAACATAACAAGGATAACAAGGAACAACAAGAAAACACTAGAAACCCTTTTACACAAAATCACATTTTACAAGCTTACAAAATCAGTTTTTACAACGCAAGTATTTTGTCAACGATTTCAATCCTTCTTGCGTCACTTTGTCCAGCTTGTTTTGGGTTTCTTCTTGAGGTAACTTTGAGGTATTCTTGTTCATTTATTGGTGTTGATTATTGAATCATACATAGTTTATTTGTACACCAATTTTTGTGTTGCTATTTTAACATTTCTCTTGTCAAGTAATCTTGATTGTGATAGGTTGTGATTGAGCCCGGAAAAATCACATTGTGAGGTTTGTTGGTTGAGCCCTTAGCAAAAACCAAAGTGAAAGGTTTATTGGTTGAGCCTTTAGGAAAAACCAAGTTAAGGTTTATTGGTTGAGCCCTTAGCAAAAACCAAGGTGTAAGGTTTGAGTTGAACCCGTAAAAACTCAAGGTAATAACGAAGTGGTCGTTGTTCAAAATCCTAAGGGTGAAGCTCTTAGGTAGTGGAGTACAATTCATTGAGATATTGGAACCACTATAATTACCTTGTGTTTTTATTTTCTATTTCCGCACTCTAATCCTTACTCTTTGTGTTAGAATTTTTATTTGCCTATTCACCCCCCCTCTAGGCCGGGAACATCTTTTATCAACCTCCAGCTTTTGCAATGTATTGTTTAGACTTTTTTAGTTTTAGAAGCAACAAATGTGTTATTTTCCCATTATTATTAACTCTTTTTTCTTTTTTCTTTTTTCTTTTTGAATAATTCTACCATAGATACTCTCCCCTAGCTTTTTCCTCATGATCAAAGGATAAAAACAAAATGCCAAGATTTTTTTCCCCAGTAGTATTAAAACTCAGATTAAAAACTAATACCTTTTAGTATAAGTTCAACCAATTCTCAAAGAATTCGCTTCTCTTACTAAAAAAAGAGAGTTATTAATTGAAACCCATTGAGAGATTGATACAAGACAACTTTTAGTTTCCAACTGGACCTTGACTCTTAAATTAATCTATAGTTGAAAGATGAGAAATTTAATTAATATTAGTTGTGGTGGAATGATAAAAAAAAATTGTCCACCTTTACTCATTATTTTAAGTTTTCGAGTTTTACAAATAAAATGAATTATGTTGGAGAAACTGCGGAACATTGCTCTGTCGTATAACAACTTAACATTGCTCATCAACACCAGTTCAAATAATACTTTCCAAAAGTTTTATACTATAGGATTTGCGGAGTGCAAGTTGAATGTGTTTCCAGACTTTCTACGCTACCGAGATAAGTTGGTGTTTTTGGACTTATCAAGGAATACTATTGCCGGCCAAATACCCAAATGGTTGTGGAACACCAGTACAGATAGTTTACAGTTAATAGCCTTATCTTCAAATTTTCTCACAGGATTTGAAGCACACCCAATTGTGTTCCCTTGGGTTAAAGCAACTTACATTAATCTGGATGATAACATGCTGCAATCATCACCTCCACTTCCTCCAGCGTCAATTGAAACTTATTCACTATTCAGCAACAAACTGATTGGAGAAATACCTCTGTCGTTCTGCAATCTGACCTCACTTCATGTCCTGGAGATGGGAGACAACCAACTAAGTGGCAGACTTCCTTCATGCTTGGGCAATTTCAGTACCAATCTGGAAGTCTTAAACCTGGGGATGAATGCTTTCTATGGTACAATTCCTCTAACATTCTCAAGTGGGAGCAGTTGGAGAATGATCAAATTAAGTTTCAACCAACTCCAAGGGGTAGTGCCTCGATCTGATATGATCCGGCCTAGTGTAAGTAAGCCGAATGATATATGGAGCTTGAGAGGATCTAGCCAATGGAGTTAACAGCAAGATTTGAATGGAGAAACAAGAGGTTCACACTCAAGACATGGATTTGCAGCGGAATTAGATTAGGAAAGGAAGAAACAATGTTACCCGGATGGATGATTGTTGCTAGATGGATGGTTAGGAAGCAATGAACAAATGCATAACTTGTAGAATATCAACCCAGAACAGCAAGCAAACATACATGTAGATTTCAGTCACCAAAAGGAAGTAGTTTGATTACAAGATAATTTCCCGGAGGAAGATTGGGAGGAGTGTTCTCTACTCAAGCAATCTTTCTCCAAGAACAAGTGTTGAGTTTAGGGACCTAGGTGATAGATTAAGGAGTGCTCTCAACTTACAAAATATCACTCAAAGTCTAAAACTCAAGTCTGCAAGAAGAGAAGCAAAAACTATTTATAGGTACAACAAAAGAAAGGCTTGAAAGCCTAAAATCCGTGTGGGTCTGATGTCTGGCGGCATGCCGCCCAGCAAGAGATGGCTCTAGCGGTATGCCGCTACATTCGCTTAGAGTGTTGCAATTTAATTAAATTCGGAGCGGCAAAGAGTGCTGCTCTGGCGGCACGCCGCCAGGTACCATTCTTCCCATATCTTTGTCCTCGTGAAGAGTTACGTGCACAGCCTTGGGGTGAACTTGGATACACTCTTTCCCTCTCAATTCGTCTTCAAACCATACGGACAAACCTCTTGCTTTGCTCCGCGTGATCGGACCTTGAGGTAACATACCTTGAATGTCAAGTTTGGCTTTCGAGGGGTCCGTGATCATATCAACTCCTTCCCCTTCGAAAGGATTCGTCCTCGAATCCATTTCTAGTGGGTCTTCTTCCTCATCGGGGTAGAAAGACAGATCATTGACGTTGAATGTACGGCTGATTCCTCCATAGTCACTTGGAAGATCTAGAACATAGGCATTGGCGTCAATACGGCGGATAATTTGAAAAGGTCCGTCCCCTCGTGGACTCAACTTGCTTTGCCGCTCACGTGGGAATCGATCCTTACTCCAATAAAGCCACACCCATTGACCCTATTCAAAGGAAGTAGGAACCTTGCCCTTATTGCGCTTAGCCATTGCTTTTTCGTTCATGCTTTCAATGTTTTTACAGACTTGCTCATGGAGTTTCTTAACAGCTGCAGCCTTGGCACTACCACCTGCACACTTAAGAGAACTCAAAGGCAGAGGTGAGAGATCAAGAGGGGTCAGGGGTTTGAACCCGTAAACCACCTCAAAAGGAGAAAACCCGATGGAAGTGTGATGAGCATTATTATAGGCAAATTCAACAAATGCAATGCAATCTTCCCATTTCACTCCATGTTTAGCAATCATTACACGAAGTAATGAGCCTAAAGTTCTATTCACCACCTCCGTTTGACCATCCGTTTGAGGATGACACGTGGTGGAGAAGAGAAGTTTAGTCCCTAACTTCGCCCAAAGAGTTCGCCAAAAATGGCTCAAAAACTTAGTGTCCCTATCACTTACAATACTCTTAGGCATGCCATGTATTCTTACCACATGTTGGAAAAATAAAGATGCAATATGTGTGGCATCATGTGTTTTCGAACATGGTATAAAATGGGCCATTTTGGAAAAACGATCCACCACAACGAAGATAGAATCATGGCCATTCCTAGACTTAGGTAAACCCAAAACAAAGTCCATAGATAAATCTACCCATGGGTGTTGTGCAATGGGTAAAGGCATGTAGATAGCATGATGTTTAGATTTGGACTTGGCAATTTTACAAGCAATGCACCGATTCACAATGTTAGTCACATCTACTTTCATTCGCGGCCAATAGAAATGAGACTTCAAAGCATGCAATGTTTTGGAGATACCAAAGTGACCACTCAAAGCACCTCCATGAGCTTCCAACACAAGTATCTCTCTAACATTATAACGGGGCACACACAATTTATCATACTTGAACAAGTAATCATTATGCCTAAAGAAATGTGTATGCGGTCCATGTGAACATGCTGCATATATGTCACAAAAATCCTCATCATTCTCATACAATTCAATTAAATGTGAAAACCCAAATAATTGTGCATCAAGGGAGTTCAAAAGAGCGTACATTCGTGAGAGTGCGTCGGCTACCACATTCTCCTTGCCTTGCTTGTACTTGATGGTGTAGGGAAATGCCTCAATGAATTCCATCCACTTGGCGTGGCGTTTGTTCAACTTAGCTTGGCCTTGAAGGAACTTCAAGCTTAGGTGGTCGGTGTGGATGACAAACTGATTTGGCAGCAAGTAATGTTCCCACACCATGAGTGTTCTTACTAGAGCATATAATTCCCTATCATACGTAGAGTAGTTGAGCTGGGCACCGCTGAGTTTCTCACTAAAGTATGCAATGGGCCGTCCCTCTTGAGTTAGGACAGCTCCTATGCCTATGCCACTTGCATCACACTCTAACTCGAAAGCCTTATTGAAGTTGGGTAAGGCTAACACTGGAGATTGCATAAGTCTCTCCTTGAGTTCCTTGAAAGCCTCCTCTTGTCTACTTCCCCACTCAAAAGTCACACGTTTCTTGGTGAGCTCATTGAGGGGAGCGGCTATGGTTGAGAAGTTTGGTACAAATCGACGGTAAAAACTCGCAAGTCCATGGAAGGATCTCACTTCACTAGCATTCTTAGGATTCGGCCACTCTCGGATGGCTTTCACCTTTTCCTCATCGACCTGTACGCCACCTACACTTACAACAAAGCCAAGAAAGTGTACTCTTTCCAAACACAATTCACATTTGGAAAGTTTAGCATATAATTGATGTGCACGCAAAGTGTCAAGTATTGTGCGCAAGTGATTCACATGTTGTTCAAGAGATGGGCTATACACAAGAATATCATCAAAATACACAACAACATATGTTCCTATGAATTCTCGCAACACATAATTCATCAATCTCATGAAAGTGCTAGGGGCATTGGACAAACCAAAAGGCATTACCATCCATTCATACAAACCGTGTTTAGTTTTGAAGGCTGTTTTCCACTCGTCGCCCTCATGCATTCGAATTTGATGGTAGCCACTCATGAGATCAATCTTGGAATAGACCGTACTTCCACTTAACTCATCAAGCATGTCATCGAGGCGGGGTATGGGGTGGCGATACCTTACTGTGATCTTGTTGACGGCGCGACAATCAACACACATCCTCTATGTACCATCTTTCTTTGGTACAAGTAGAACAGGTACAGCGCAAGGGGACATACTCTCTCTAATGAAACCTTTACTCAACAACTCCTCGACTTGCTTTTGGAGCTCTTTTGTTTCCTCGGGGTTGCATCGATAGGCTGGTCTATTAGGTATGGCAGCACCGGGTACAAGGTCTATCTTGTGTTCTATACCGCGGATTGGAGGAAGACCACTAGGCATCTCGGTTGGGAACACATCATCAAATTCCTGCAAAAGGGAGGCAATTGGACTTGGTAGAGAAGAAATGGGGTTAGTGGCAGCATTCAAACAATGTGGCTTGTATTGAAGCACAAGGCACACTTTATTAGTGACAAGGGCTCGCCTCACATCCTTACCCCTCGCTATCACACTCAAGTGTTTTGACTCACTCTCTCTACCATGCTTACTTTTGTCATGGCGTGTATTTAACTCTCATTTTGCTTTCTTCTCTCTTTTCTTTCCTTGTGAACTACACTCACTCTCCCTCAAGATACCATGCTTATTTTTTTCATGGCTGGTTTTTTCCTCATTCGCACAACTTACTTTCTTCTCTCCACTCTTTTCTTTCATTTTTCTCATCAACTGAAATTCTGCACTTGTTTTTGCCATGTGCATTTGGTCTTCTCGAACTTGCAGGGGTGTGAGTGGAATAAAGCTGAACTTCTTCCCACGGTGAGTGAGATGAAGCTTATTAGTCCGACCATCATGGACTACCCATCTATCAAATTGCCATGGTCGACCAAGGATGAGATGACTCGCATCCATGGGAACTACATCACACAATCGTTCATCCTCATAACCACCCATCTTAAGAGCTACAAGAACTTGCTCTTTCACTTTCACTTCCCCATCATCATTGAACCAATGTAAGGAATAAGGATTGGGATGTGGGGTTGTAGGCAAACCAAGCTTCAAGACTAGGAGATGGCTTGCTACATCCACCACACTCCCATTATCAACAATAAGGGAAACAATTTTACCTTTGACCTCACACCGAGAATGAAAAAGGTTCTCCCGTTGCTCTTCATGGATATCCTCCTCTTTAGTGTGAGCACTCATGCTCCTCCTCACAACCAAGGTCATAGGGGCTGTTGGGGCCACTTCTTCTTCACTACTTTCTGTTCCCTCTTCCTTCAACTCATTCTCTTCTTCCATCTCATCATCACTTTCAGTTTCATAGTTACCCTCACGGATGACCACGACTCGCCGATTGGGACATTCGGACACAATGTGGCCTCTCCCATGACATCGGTAACATTGAATGTTCGATGAGAACTTCTTGGGCTGGTTTGGGTTGGTAGTGAAAGTGTTAGGGGTCTGTTTTGGTGGAGGATTGGAGGGGTTACTCTTAGAGTAGAGTGTATATGGTTTTGGGTTGGGGTTCACTGTTTTGGAGTCTTTTGGGTTTGGTTAATCCTTAGGGTATGATTTCCATGGTGTTTTTGGGGTGGATGAGTAGGTTTGGGTGGTGTTTCGGCTAGTGTATGGTTTCTTCTTCGTGGACTCATATGCTTCCACTTTTAGGGCATAATGGAGCATGGGTTCCAAGTGATCAAGCTCCTTCAACTCAAGCTTGTACCTAATCCGTTCATTGAGGCCATTGAGGAATCGAGACATAGTGACTTCCTCACTCTCATCGGTTTCGGTCTTGATAAGAAACTCCTCCAAGTCATTAAAATATTCACCCACTGATTTGGAACCTTGCTTGAGACCTTGTAACTTATTTTGCAAGTCCCGTTTGTGGTTGGCGGGTACAAACCTAGCTCTCATTACCCGCTTCATCTCTTCCCAATCCCGGATGGCATCTTCTTCCCCTCTTCCCTTGCAAACCTTCTCCCACCAACTAACCGCATAATCATCAAACTCCATGGCAGCTAGCTTGACTCTCTTCTCATCCGAATACCGGTGACAATTAAAGATACGTTGAATTTTTCCTTCCCATTTGAGGTACTCAGACGGATCAGTGGTGCCTCTAAAGGTAGGAATTTGCACTTTAATACCACTCAACTTGTCATCAACCTTCTGTTCTTGTGTTTCCTCAAAATGCTTTCCAAACTGAAATGTGGAATTTCGTTGCCGCCTACCTCTATTTGATTGTGGAGGCTCCTCATACTCATCACTACCACCCTCAATTGGCTCTTCATAGAACCCATGGGCGTTGTGTGGTGTGGTCTTAGCATGATAATGAGGAATTAGAGGCCGACTACTTGTTGCATTAGGATCCCTTCGATTAAGAGTGACATTGTCATACTTTGCTCGAATGGTTTTCATTTGCTCCTCAGTTATGGCTAGCTTAGAAGGTTGTGGTACTGGTTTTCGGGTCTCCGTGGTGAGACAGCTTGGGAAGCCACGGCTGGCCGCCCCTTTGAATTTGCCCTTTAAATGCTCAAGCGCTTCATCACTGTCAATGTGACCTTCTTCTTCGGTTTCACAATTAACTTGCTCTTGGTAATCCTTGGAGGGCTTAAGAGGAAGCTCCTTTGGGGTTACCGGGGACTTGATACTCCCCTCCAGCAAGGTGAGGCGTGCCTCTGTACGATCAGCAGTAGCCTTCAATGAGGCCAAGGCAGCAAGGACTTATTCAAGGGCCTCGACACTCCTACTACTACTAGAATTAGGCCTACTTCGGTTGCTCATTGTGTTAAAATTAAGGTACTTGCACACTCAACAAACGTTAGTAATACAAGCTCTCCCTCACGTGTTTGAACACTCGTAAAAGATGTTCTCACAAATCGCTCAACAATCTCTTTCACAAACTTGTTCACCACACAACTTCTTGTTGCAAATAAACTTGTGATTCAAGTCAAGCATTTGTTCATAACCATCTTTGCAATAATGATCCAGAGAGTAACACAAGAGTAGGAAGGACGAAACTTAACAAGAACTCTAGAAGACTCAAAGAAAAGCTGAAGAAAATTTTCAGAAAGGAGAAGCAGCGAACCTGGCGGTATGCCGCTCCAGAAGAGGAGATCCTGGCGGTGTGCCGCTAGGCACAAAGACTTGAGTATCACTTCTGAAATTCGGAGGACAAAGGAAGAAAACTAACAAGAGATGACTTAAATGAATAAAAGACTCTAGGAAACTTAAGTTTAAGACTTAAAGGAAAAAGACTCCTTTTTTTTTTTTTTTTTTAAGGAGTTTAAGACTCAAGTCTTAAACTAAGTTTAGGACTTGGACAACTCAATAGGACTGCTGGACATTCAAGTGAAGGGCAGGACGTGGAAAAGGGAACAAGGACTCCACTTATGTTGAGAATATTCTCTTTGAAATATAGAATGTTTGCCACTTGTAGGGAATATTGGTTCTTTGGTTGGCCACTATAGTGTATGAAATTAATAATTTATAGGGAAAACAAGGACCTTAGCTTTTGACTAACAAATTCAGTTCAAAGTTTTCCTTCTTCATTCAAATTTTGCATGAACACCAAGAACACAAAGATGAACACCAAGAACACACTTTTCAGATTTTGAGCTTTTAAGCTAGCAAAAGTTGGCATAACATTCACACATATTTCCACTTGAATTAGGCAGCAATATGAAAAACTTTTGACGCAAGACAATCAGGAAAATGAAATTGAAAGACAAGAGCATATATGGTTCAGCAAGGTGACAACAAGAACGAACACAACATAAACTCCAAGGCGCCAAAAGCTCCGCTACCACTTGATATGATCCGGCCTAGTGTAAGTAAGCCGAATGATATATGGAGCTTGAGAGGATCTAGCCAATGGAGTTAACAGCAAGATTTGAATGGAGAAACAAGAGGTTCACACTCAAGACACGGATTTGCAGCGGAATTAGATTAGGAAAGGAAGAAACAATGTTACCCGGATGGATGATTGTTGCTAGATGGATGGTTAGGAAGCAATGAACAAATGCATAACTTGTAGAATATCAACCCAGAACAGCAAGCAAACATACATGTAGATTTCAGTCACCAAAAGGAAGTAGTTTGATTACAAGATAATTTCCCGGAGGAAGATTGGGAGGAGTGTTCTCTACTCAAGCAATCTTTCTCCAAGAACAAGTGTTGAGTTTAGGGACCTAGGTGATAGATTAAGGAGTGCTCTCAACTTACAAAATATCACTCAAAGTCTAAAACTCAAGTCTGCAAGAAGAGAAGCAAAAACTATTTATAGGTACAACAAAAGAAAGGCTTGAAAGCCTAAAATCCGTGTGGGTCTGATGTCTGGCGGCATGTCGCCCCGCAAGAGATGGCTCTAGCGGTATGCCGCTACATTTGCTTGGAGTGTTGCAATTTAATTAAATTCGGAGCGGCATGCCGCTCCGAAGAGTGCTGCTCTGGCGGCACGCCGCCAGGTACCATTCTTCCCATATCTTTGTCCTCGTGAAGAGTTACGTGCACAGCCTTGGGGTGAACTTGGATACACTCTTTCCCTCTCAATTCGTCTTCAAACCATACGGACAAACCTCTTGCTTTGCTCCGCGTGATCGGACCTTGAGGTAACATACCTTGAATGTCAAGTTTGGCTTTCGAGGGGTCCGTGATCATATCAACTGTCCAACTGCACCACGCTGGAGTTCCTAGATATTGGAAACAATCAGATCCGCGATGTTTTCCCGTCCTGGCTAGGACCACTCCCAAATCTAAAGGTTCTCATTTTGAGGTCAAACCAGTTCCATGGTGTACTAACAGGTACGACAACAGAGTTTGATTTTCAAAAGTTGAGCGTTATTGACCTGTCGAGAAACAATTTTACTGGTCAATTGCCAACCCAATATCTCTTCAATTGGGTAGCAATGAAGGCACTTCATGAAGACCAGTTGAAATATATGTCAATACCTGAGAGTGATCACACGAGATTGGTTTACATTGTTAAAGGTTTTTTGTACTCAATGTTGATTACAAGCAAAGGCACTGAGCGAGAATATCAAGAAATCTTGGAAAACTTCGTTGCGGTTGATCTTTCATGTAACAGATTTGAGGGAGACATTCCAGGAGTCATAGGCAGCCTGCAAGGTCTTCGTCTGCTAAACCTTTCCCATAATAATCTCAGTGGTGACATTCCATCAACCTTAGCGAACCTCACACGTCTTGAATCCTTGGACCTTTCTCAGAACAAACTCTCAGGAGCGGTTCCTCAGCAACTGGCGCAACTTAATTCCCTTGAAGTCTTCAACGTGTCACACAACCTTCTTGCAGGGCTATACCTCAAGGTAACCAATTTAACACTTTCCAAAATGATTCATACCAGGAGAACATGGGGTTGTGCGGGAATACTCTGTCAAGAAAATGCGGAAATTCGGAGGCTCCGCCAAGACTCCCTCCGGGTCTTGACGACGAAGACGACTCGAGCTCTTTGTTAGGATTTGATTGGGAATCTGTTGCCATAGGGTACGCAAGTGGACTAGTATTTAGACTAGTGATTGGGTACATTGTGGTGACAAGGCACTTTGAATGGTTTGCTAGGGTTTTGAGGGTGAGAGTAAAAAGAACAAGGAGAGCAAGAAAGAGGAGGGGGAGGAGCTGAGTCTTATGAGGTAGCATGATTGTTTTTTGCATTTTGTTGAAAGTGTATTATAATAATTTGTTGTTTCTAACAAATAGTATAAGGGAATTTTTGACTGCGGCTGCTGCTTAGGTCTGAGGATTGAGGAGGAGGACGATGTCTGAGAAGTGGGAGAAATGTGTGTTCCCAAACGACGTCATTCAACCCGGTGGCATATTTGTAATTATTGAATGACATGACACTGCCACGTCATTCAACCCGGGAATTCAACCTGTTTCCTCAACCCAAATAGCATTACTCTAAAAAAATGGGCCTTCAGATTTTGGAGCCAAACTCATGTATAAGACTAAGAGGTTGCTGCCATAGTAATTCCATCCCTCTTCATCTTCCTCCTTCTTCCTACACTCTCCTCTCCCCAATCGCTAGAGGTAATATAGAGATTTTTATACATACCTGTCCAACTCCCAATTCTTTTCACGAGCATTTTTCTCGTATAATTTTTCTGTCTCTTTCTGTATTTTCATTTGTACAATTTGGGTTTTTGTTTTGTTCATTTTCTGTTTTATGTTTAAATTTTGTAGCTCACTAGATCATCCGGGATTAGCTAGACTGATTGCTGCTCATGCCAGGCCTCCCAATTATATGTACTTTTTCGAATACTATGAATCAGGTACTCTTTCTGGGAAACTACATGTTGATGAATGGACTCCAGCTTTTGATCAGGTGCTCTCCATCACTCTTCAACTAGGTATGTTTCCTCCTGTACCCTCTCTCTGTTTGTTTTTCAGAAGTTGAACTCTGTTGGATGGATGGAAACTACTGGTTGGTTTCATTTCTAGTTCTGTTAGTGTGATAAGAAATGGCATGCCAGAGTGAGAGGAGAGGAAACTTTCTTGGGTATCATGCCAGAAGTGTTCTTGTAATTTTCATCCATAAGCTTCTAGTTGTTCTATTTTCTGTATTTAGTTTTTGAAATACGAGTACATTTTGAGAAAGTTTGGTAATTTAATATAGCTTGATGGAAGCCAGTGCCCATACCTAGCAGACTTTGGTCTGGCAGATTACAAGAAAAATCTTAAAGAACATTCTGTTGAGAATTGGAAATCATCAGGGAAGCCAACTGGTGGTTTTCTGGTTTTCACCAAAAGAATATGGTCGGAACACTCATTTATATGACACCTGAAATATTGAGGAAAGAGATACATACCGAAAAAATAGATGTGTAGAGTTTCGGTATAACCATCAAGTAAGATTTTAAGACGATGGGATCTGTTGCAATAATTTGCGACCAGTTCTTGCTGACCTTGGTTCCGATACACCAGCAATTATACCATCATTGATACAGAGGTGTAATGGGAAATTCAACACAATACGCAGCAATAATAATTTCCCCTACTTGCTGGAATCTATGAGGAGCAATAACAAATTAATGGCAGCAGCAAATATATCACACACACACAAAGAGACAACGATTTTAACGTGGAAAACCTTCTCAATGCGAGAAGTAAAAACCACGGGCACAAGCCAGTCAATCAAGCTCCACTACGATCAAAGTCAGCGTACAAGAGAGTCTCAAATCACAGCACAATCGTGTTCAACAACTAGGCAATCAACCTAACAAGAAGTATGAAAAATAGAGAACCAAAGGAAAAAGGTACAAAACCAGATTTCCCGTAGCTACTAACGGGACTCGATTTATCCACTCAGATATCTTCTCACCAATCCAACCGTTAAGATTGAATAACCGGATGTTGTGAACCTGCTGTCCAAATTTCAGCCTGATCCGACGGTGAACGAAGTCGCAGCGATGATTCTACCGAAGCTGGGCAGAATTTGGCGAAAATCTGTTTTTCTCCCTTCTCTCTCACGTTTTCTTTTCTTCTTTTTCTCTCTTGATTGAAACTCTTACAATACCCTAATCTGACTCCTTTTAATATAGTGGGCTTGCTCCACATGGGCTTTTCTCCACATAGGAAGGGAGCCCAAACCCAACAAATCTCCCCCTCACAACTATGTGGAGATGACCGCCAAACCGGCGATCTCACAACAAGTTTCAAACTTGCATCTCGGTAATGCCTTAGTCATCATATCAGCACCATTATCATCTGTATGAACTTTGGCTAATTCCAACAACCTAGCATCCAATACATCACGTATCCAATGATACCTCACATCAATATGTTTGGATCTAGAGTGAAAAGTTGAATTCTTACCAAGATGAATTGCACTCTGACTATCACAAAATAGCATGTATTTGTCCTGGAAAAAACCAAGCTCCTGCAAGAATTTCTTCAACCAAAGAAACTCCTTGCATGCTTCTGTAATGGCAATGAACTCTGCCTCAGTAGTGGACAATGCAACACACTTTTGCAATCTAGATTGCCATGCCACAGCTCCCCTTGCAAACTTAATCAAGTAACCCGAAGTGGACTTTCTGGAATCAATGTCTCCAGCCATATCAGAATCAGTATAGCCTACAAGGATAGGCTTATCACCTCCAAAACAAAGCCTCAAGCTAGCAGTACCACAAAGATACCTCAAAATCCATTTCACAGCATTCCAATGCTCTCTACCTGGATTTGACAGAAATCTACTGACTGTACCAACAACATGTGCAATATCAGGTCTTGTACATACCATTGCATACATCAAACTACCCACAGCAGATGCATAAGGAACCCGTTGCATATCTAGTTTCTCAGCTTCATTTGAAGGACTCTGTTTAGCACTCAATTTAAAATGAGTAGCAAGAGGAGTGCTTACCGCCTTAGCATTTTCCATCTGGAACTTCTGTAGCACTCTTTTGACATAGTGTTCCTGTGATAGCCAAAGTTTCTTCTCCTTCCTATCACGCATGATTCTTATACCAAGAATCTGATTAGCAGCTCCCATGTCTTTCATGGCAAATGACTCACCCAATTGATTCTTTAACCTGTTAATCATGGAAATATTCTTCCCAACAATAAGCATGTCATCAACATATAATAACAGGATAATGAAATCATCATCGGAAAACCTTTTAATAAAGACACAGTGATCAGAAGTAGTCTTCTTGTAGCCTTGCTCAGACATAACTGACTCAAACTTCTTGTACCACTGTCGCGGAGCTTGCTTCAACCCATATAGGCTCTTTCTCAACCTGCACACATAGTCTTCCTTGCCTTTAGCATAAAAACCATCAGGTTGCTTCATGTAAATTTCTTCCTCCAAATCACCATGAAGAAAAGCAGTCTTTACATCCATTTGCTCTACCTCCAGATTAAGAGTAGCAGCCAAACTCAACACGGTTCTAATGGATGACATCTTCACTACAGGAGAAAAAATCTCATTGAAATCAACACCCTTTCTCTGTCTGAAACCTTTCACCACTAATCTGGCTTCATACCTCGGAGATGCTGAATTACTTTCTTGCTTCACCCTGTAAATCCACCTATTTTCCAAAGCCTTCTTGCCTTTTGGCAATTTCACCAAGTCAAATGTGTGATTATCATGCAAAGATTTCATTTCATCTTGCATTGCATCCAGCCACTTCTTCTTTTCTTGACTCTCCATGGCCTCATGATAACACTCAGGTTCACCTCCATCTGTCAAGATAACATATTCATCAGAAGGATACCTAGTAGAAGGCTTCCTCTGCCTAGTAGACCTCCAAGGTTGAACTTGAGGTGGTTCAGGAGCATCACCAAGATTTTCATCTTGTGGTATCTCATGTTCCTCTTCAGAATCATCAATAGGAACATCTAAAACATCTCCAAACTGCTGATCACCAACATAGTCATGTTGCTCACCATTCTGAACATTATTCTCAGCAGCATCCAGATCATGGTTAGGCGTATGAACTGGATCAATGTCAGACAGACTACTATCTTTCTCGGGTGCAGTCTTCTCCATCTTATCAATGTCTTCAATGGTTTGGTCTTCCATGAACTTCACATCACGGCTTCTGACAAGCTTCTTCTCAATAGGATCATACAACCTGTAACCAAACTCATCTTCACCATATCCAATAAAGATACACTGCCTTGTCTTCACATCTAACTTGGATCTCTCATCCTTTGGCACATGCACAAATGCCTTACAACCGAAGACGCGCAAATGATCATATTTGACATTCTTGCCAAACCAAATTTTGTCTGGCACTTCAGCATTCAGGGCAACTGCAGGACTGAGATTAATAACATGCATTGCCGTGTACAATGCCTCACCCCAGAAATGCTTAGGCAACTTAGCTTCAGAAAGCATACACCTAACTCTCTCAATCAAAGTCCTGTTCATCCTCTCCGCTAAACCATTCAGCTGAGGAGTTTTGGGAGGAGTCTTTTCATGTCTAATACCCTGCTGCTTGCAATAACTATCAAATGGTCCACAATACTCACCACCATTGTCAGAACGAATACATTTCAACTTCTTACCTGACTGTCTCTCAACCAAAACCTAGAATTGTTTGAACTTGTCCAGCACTTGGTCCTTTGTCTTCAATGCATAGACCCAAAGCTTCCTGGAGCAATCATCAATAAAGGTAACAAAGTAAAGTGCACCACCAAATGACTTTACCTTTAACGGACCACAAACATCAGAATGCACCAATTCAAGCAACTCTGACTTTCTTGAGGGAGGATGCTTCTTAAATGATACTCTGGTCTGCTTACCAGCCATGCAATGAGAACATTTCTCCAACTCAACACTCTTCAATCCCGGAAGCACATCCTTTTTAGCTAAACAATTCAGCCCCTTTTCACTGATATGACTAAGCCTTCGGTGCCACAAAGAAGCCTGCATATCCATGGCATTCACACTGTCTTTAGCAACCAAAGATTTTATCCAATACAGTTTACTAACTTTCTCCCCTCTGGCCACAACCAAGTTACCTCTGGTGAGTTTCCATTTTCCAGAACCAAAGTGATTATCATAACCACCATTAAGAATCTGCACAGAGATCAAATTAAAACGGACATCTGGAGCATGTTTGACTCCTCTAAGCAACAACTGCACTCCCATGTTGGTTTGGAGGCAAACATCACCAATACCAACTACCTTAGCTACACCATCATTACCCATCTTCAACACTCCAAAGTCACCAGAAGTGTAAGATGTGAAGAACTCCTTCCTTGGTGTAACATGCAGCGTAGCAGCACTATCAATTACCCACATGCTCTCATCTGATACAAGATTAACTGAATCATGGTCACGGAGAATAACAAGATCATCACAGGAAGCCACAGTAACACGATCATCATCACCATGATCCTTCTCTTTCTGCTTATCCTTATTGTCTTTTCTCTCCCTTTTCCATTGAAAACAATTCTTTTGCATGTGCCCTGTTTTGTGACAATAATGACACTCCACATTCTTGTATCTGGACTTGGACTTGGACTTACTTCTGCTCTTGTCCCTACCACTTTTCGGTTCCTTTCTCTGACTTCTCCCCCTGTTTTCAGTAACAAGTACCTCGGAATGAGATGAAGTACCATGTGCCTTCCTTCTCATCTCCTCATTAAGAACACTTCCCTTTACATTTTGCAAAGAGACAACACCATCGGAAGCCGAATTAGTAATTGAAACCCGAAAAGTTTCCCAAGAATCTGGTAGAGTATTCAGTAGCCATAATCCTAACACTTCATCATCAAACTTGATACCCATTCCTGACAATTGATCTAGAAGTCCTTGAAAATCATTCAAGTGATCTGAAATGGAAGTCCCCTCCTTGTACCTCAAATTCATCAAAGAATTCAACAAATACAATTTATTATTCCCTGATTTAGAAGCATACAAAGATTCAATTTTCTTCCATAAGAACGCTGCATGTTCCTCATTAGCAATGTGATTATAAACATTGTCATCTACATACTGCCGAATAAAACCACAAACCTGCTGATGCTCAAAATTCCAATCCGCATCAGTCATGGATTCCGGCCTCTCAGTAGCAAACACAGGAAGATGCAACTTTTTCACAAATAACAGATCTTTCATTTTTCCCTTCCACAAGTGATAATTAGTGCCATTCAAACTCAACATTCTATTTGTATTTGCCTCCATCATTCAAGCAAGTCAAATAATCTTAAACCAAAAGCTCCGCTACCACTCTAATGGGAAATTCAACACAATACGCAGCAATAATAATTTCCCCTACTTGCTGGAATCTATGAGGAGCAATAACAAATTAATGGCAGCAGCAAATATATCACACACACACAAAGAGACAACGATTTTAACGTGGAAAACCTTCTCAATGCGAGAAGTAAAAACTACGGGCACAAGCCAGTCAATCAAGCTCCACTACGATCAAATTCAGCGTACAAGAAAGTCTCAAATCACAGCACAATCGTGCTCAACAACTAGGCAATCAACCTAACAAGAAGTATGAAAAATAGAGAACCAAAGGAAAAAGGTACAAAACCAGATTTCCCGTAGCTACTAACGGGACTCTATTTCTCCACTCAGATATCTTCTCACCAATCCAACCGTTAAGATTGAAGAACCGGATGTTGTGAACCTGCTGTCCAAAATTCAGCCTGATCCGACGGTGAACGAAGTCGCAGCAATGATTCTACCGAAGCTGGGCAGAATTTGGCGAAAATCTGTTTTTCTCCCTTCTCTCTCACGTTTTCTTTTCTTCTTTTTCTCTCTTGATTGAAACTCTTACAATACCCTAATCTGACTCCTTTTAATATAGTGGGCTTGCTCCACATGGGCTTTTCTCCACATAGGAAGGGAGCCCAAACCCAACAAGGTGTTGGGATGATAATCCCAAAAGAGACCTTCCTTTAGCGAAATAGTTTCAGAACTGGATTTCCTTTTGGAGCACAGAATAAAATCAATTGGAGCAGAACAGACTCTTGGAAAATCTTCTATTTCACGTGTCAATCACCTCATGAGTCATGAATAGTGTCAAACCCCTTCAAACATAGCAGGAGAGTATTAATTGGTCAATCCAGGGAGAAAACTTATCCAAGCAAGCTCCTCTTGCAATTTTTGATGGTTTAAAATTTTGGCTCGACTCTTCAGATGATCCAGTTTATCATCCTACACTTTCTTAGGGATCGTTTGCTTCATGTGTAAGAAGGGAGATTATGGAAGATACCCACTTCCTTATGCCCCACTTTCGCAACAATAAAGATATCCATGTTTTTGGGATCTTCGATTAGGAGTGTAACCGGTCCGGTTCGG